>OX638109.1:0-1200000 GCA_951804965.1 Horisme vitalbata
ATTAACACTCATGTGCCCGGGCTCCAAGCACTTATAACATCTTAATGGTCTCGGCTCTAAGATCTTTAGACGAGCCGAGACCCAACCCACTAACAGCTTTCCTCCTGCGGCCTTTTTGGCCGCGGCTATTGGACACTGTAGCCTGATTTGCCCCTCTTGGCGGCCTGGAAGCCGTGTGATTTCCCCAGCCTTGATAGCCTCCGTCTTGCATCCTCCCGCTACAGCTAAAGCGGCTACTACTTCCTCCTTAGTTGTTGAATCATCCAGACCCGAAATTTGTACTCCTATACATTTCTCGGGTCTGGAGATTTTTACCAGCCTTGTGCCCAAGGTGTCTCTCAGCTTCTGTGCCAGGGCATCTGCTTTTCCTGCACTCTCAGCACCTGGCACCTCAAGTAGCCGCGCACCAGTGGCAGTGATGCGGAACTTTAACTCATCAATGCCGAGGTCCTTTAGGTTAACACCCTTTTTGGCCTCGGCAAGCACCTCGCTGTACGGTACACCGCGCTCTTTTGGCCCTGGGTTCATCGTCAATACGACCACTGCTGACCGTGGAGGATGCAACCTAGGTCCTTTCGTTTTCTTCTCCTTTTGAGGCGGTTGGCGAGCTTTCGGTGCACTCTCAGCAGCCTTCTTCTCCTTCTTTTCTTTCTTCTTATTGCTTTTTCCCACAACCGTTGTCCAACCCTCCCCCATGGGATCTATTTCAGCTGGGTTGGGATTAACCGCTGTGGTTTTTGTCTCCTTTTTCTTCTTTTTTCCCTCCTTGGTTGAAGTTTTTTCGACCATCTTATCGGAAACAGAATCAACTGCTTTATTAGGACCAGACTCAGCCTGTTTTGGAGCTGGAGGTGCAACCGGCTGAGCTTCCTTCTGCTTGTCCGCCGCAAGAGGGGGACGCAACCGCTTTTCCGGAAGCAGTCTTTCTTCCATGCTTTCGAACCTGGCGTTTATCATGCTGCCCACCTGCAACATGATTGAGCGCGTCAGATCTTCAGTTAAGGGCTGACTGTCACCGAGGCAGGACTCCACCCCCCTTGACTGTAGGCGATGGATGCTCACTGAGGGCAATTCCTCTTTTCTTGCAGGAGCCTGCGCCATTTTGGCCTTTATTACACCTAACTCCTTACGGAGCTCATCAATCTCGGCCCGCAGGCGAGAATTGTCAGTTTGGAGTTTCGCTGTTTCCTCTGACACTGATCGGGAATACAGCGCACCTACTGCCGCTTTTATAGAAGCAGTCGCGTCCTTAAGAGCTGCGACAAACGTTCCTTTCAGGTTGCTTGATTTCGTAGCAACCTTCAGGATGATATCGGTTGCGTCTAACACCTGCTTGTTGAGGTCAGCGGCTAAGCCATTACTTTCCTCATCACGTACTGGAGTGGCCACCATACAGCGTGAAGCTCTTGACACCTGAGCAACCACCTCCTCCTCAGCCATACGCTGTGCTTCTCGGCGCGCCTCCTCACGCTTCAGAGCGTTTAATTCATGTTGAGCCTTGGCAAGCCCAACATACTTCCCTGTAGTAGGGGGACGTCCTCTGCCTCTCTTGGAGGTTGGCACTTTCACAGAGGCTGGACCTGCATCGTCACTTGACGCAGCGTCTGACCCCGATCCCTCGTTTCGGCGTCTTTTACAGACCTTCCTCCAAAACTTGGAACTATTCTGATCCATTTCTGCCCCGCTTGTTCTGGAGTCAGCCTCCGACTCCACGCTTATGATTTCAATATCATAGCGCAAACTTCCTTCTCCTACCTCTGATAAATTCAGAGGGGGCAAGATGCCTTCAACTACCTTCTCAGTGATACTATGCGCAGAAGCGCGGTCGCTCACCTCCTCATCATTGTTGCCATTAAGGCCGAATTTGGTTTTTGTTTTTGAGTTCACTTCCATTTTGATTCCCACGAGTAAGTGGGAAAGGTTGGTCACCCCGGACAGTGCCCACTGTAACCGGGGAAGCCTAACGTAACCCGCTCAGGGGGACGGCGTGTCCCTGGCGGGGGATGCAGTAGCGACTGGAACTCCGTCCAGCCTTCCAGGCCTCGCGCTGCACCGCCGCTTGCACTCGGGTAATTTTTTATAGAGGTTGTCTTCCTCGCGACCCAGGCGACCAAGCCAAGGCCATCGGTCCCGCTCAGATCCCGAAACATGACCGGAAATCATATCGCAGGATTACGATTTCGGAGCGGTGGTAAGAAAGATGAACTTTCATTACCTGCCCGACGGCAGTATGAGTGCACGCCGAGCCCGACTCCTCAGCGCGTGAAGCGCTCCACCACAACTACCCCGCAGGGTAACACCAATACGAGGGAAATCCCTCCCACTTCCTAAACCCCCCCGCAAACACTTCCCCAACACACACCCCCACTCCCTTTTCCCACCCCACACTCCACACCACTTCACCCCCATTTTCCCCCCCCACACAACCCTTTACCCCCCCAACCCCCCCCCCCCCCAAAACGTCTGGCGGTTTTAGTTACGTCTATTTCTGAAGGAATTAGACCAATAACAGGGGACAACCACGTGAAGGATAATCCGCCAGGCTTGCCTTAGGGATCGGCGACTGTTGCGCTACACTCCCCTAAGACCATTCGCACCTTACCCTTCTTGAAGAGATGAGTAAGGTAGGGCCTATGTCTATGCTACGCAAGCGGCTACTGAGAGAAGCTACAGCAGCAGAACGCAAGCTAGGCAAAGCAACTATTAAAGCATAGACATAAGCCCCCCCCCAACCTAACCTAACCTAACCTAACCTAACCTAACCTAACCTAACCTAACCTAACCTAACCTAACCTTTTTTTTTTTTTTTTTTTTTTTTTTTTTTTTTTTTTTTTTTTTTTTTTTTTTTTACCCGGGGAATCCATCTTACGGATACCACCCATATTAGGGTGGTTATGTGGGACTCTCCGCTAATGAGACGGCATACCCACTAAACCCCGGGGTGTTTCTCCTCGCCGCAAGAGTGACGTGGTCGCGGGATCTATGACATTACACCGCAACCACTTCGGCGGATGTCCGTTTGGACTCTTCCTGAAGAGGCATTAGCCTTACTCCTTACTGTTCCCGAAACACAGGGAACAATACAGCTATCGGCTTATGGTAAAGCCCGCTCTGGGTGGATCAACAACCTTGTTGATAAGCTCCTGCAAGGACGTATTGGCACTCTATTGACCTGATACGTCCATGCGGTCCACCTCCTCAGTCGATCCATGACTGATCTGTGAGGGAACCTTGGAGGGCTCTGCTACAACTGATGGCTGCACAGCTTTCTTCGACTTTTTTGTCCCCCTTTGGTGTATGGGAGGCTTTGCAGAGCACGCCTTTGAACCGATGCGGTGGTTGGCGACTTTGTTAGCCGCCTCACATACTGGGCAGTGGGGATCCGCGGTACATTCAGCCGATTTATGCCCCGGCTTGCCACAGCAGAAGCATAAAGCACTGCGGTCAGTCCCTTTGCAATTTACACCCATGTGCCCGGGCTCCAGGCACTTATAACACCTCAATGGTCTCGGCTCTAAGATCTTAAGACGAGCCGAAACCCACCCAACCAAGAGCTTCCCTCCTGCAGCCTTCTTGGCCGCGGCTATCGGACACTGTAGTCTTATTTGCCCCTCTAGGCGTCCTGGAAGCCGTGTTATTTCTCCAGCCTTGATGGCTTCTGCCTTGCATCCTCCCGCTACAGCTAAAGCGGCTATGACTTCCTCCTTGGTTGTGGAATCATCCAGGCCCGAAATTTGTACTCCAATACATTTCTCGGGTCTGGTGATTTTAACCAGCCTTGTGCCCAGGGTGTCTTTGAGCTTCTGTGCCAGGGCATCTGCTTTTTTCGCACTCTCGGCACCAGGCACCTCCAGTAGCCGCGCACCAGTGGCAGTGATGCGGAACTTTAGCTCATCAATGCCGAGGTCTTTCAGGTTAACACCCTTTTTGGCCTCGGCTAGCACGTCGCTATATGGCACACCGCGCTCTTTTGGGCCTGGGTTCATCGTCAGTACGACCACTGCTGACCGTGGAGGATGCAACCTAGGTGCCTTGTTTACCTTCTTCTTTTGGGAAGTTGCTTGAGCCTTCGGCGCTCCCTCAACAGCCCTTTTCTCCTTTTTCTCTTTCTTCTTTTTGCCTTTCCGCGTTACCGTACTCCAACCTTCTTCCAAGGAATTGGGCGCAGCAGGCAACGGGCAGGGCTCTTTTTCAACCACCTGTGGCCTTACATTGGCTTTGAGGGCCGTAGAAACAGGGGCCTTGGCAGGTGATTTGGAGACATCTTCAGAGGCCTTTTTCTTTTTTGCAGCAGCCAGTGGTGGAGCTACGTTCTGCTTGTCCGCAGCTAACGGTGGTCGAAGCCGCTTTTCCGGCAACAGCCTTTCTTCTAAGCCATCCAGTCTCGCATTTACCATGCTGCCTACTTGCAGCATTATAGACCGTGTCAGCTCTTCTGCCAATTCTCGTTGACTGGTGTCAATGCGAGTTGCAACTTCCCTTTGACTCGGCTCTTCCATGCACACAGGGGCTTCAGCCATTTTCTTCTTTATCTCGAATAGCTCCTTACGCAGTTCCGCCATCTCAGCTCGTAAGCGGGCGTTATCTGCTTGAAGCTTTGCTGTTTCCTCCGAGACTGAGCGAGTGTATAGAGCCCCTACAGCAGCTTTTATGGACGCGGTAGCATCTTTTAGGGCAGCGACAAAAGTTCCCTTCAGGTTGCTTGATTTTGTGGCGACCTTAAGGATGATCTCGATCGCATCCAGCACCTGTTTGTTCAGGTCAGAAGCCAGCCCGTTTTCCTCCTCTTCACGAACTGGAGGAGCCACCACGAAGCGGGACGCTCGTGACACCTGAGCAGCCACCTCCTTTTCAGCCTCCTGTTGTGCTGCTCGCCGCGCTTCCTCTCGCTGCAGAGCTTTTAACTCCATATTTGCCTTACCGAAGCCAACGTACTTCCCTGTCGTTGGAGGGCGCCCTCTTCCTCTTTTTGAGGTCGGTATTTTTGGAGAAACTGGCGCATCATTTGCCCCAGACTCTGATCCTGATTCCTCCTGATATCGACGCTTACCGCCAACGACTTTCTTCAAAAGCTTCGTGCGTTTGGGTTCCACGTCGGTCCCGCTAACTCTCGAGTCAGCCTCGGACTCCGAACTAAGGATCTCGATATCGTATCGAGAGATTACATCTCCTTCAAAAAGGTTCTCTTCCCCAAAGGGTGAGACCTCACCTCCTGCCTTCTCGGTGTTGCTGTGCACCGAAGTGCCATCATTCTCCTCATCTACATCTGGGTGGTCATTAAGACCGGGTTTGGTTTTTGTGTTAAGTGCTTCCATTTTGATTCCCACGAGTAAGTGGGAAAGGTTGGTCACCCCGGACAGTGCCCACTGTAACCGGGGAAGCCTAACGTAACCCGCTCAGGGGGACGGCATGTCCCTGGCGGGGGATGCAGTAGCGACTGGAACTCCGTCCAGCCTTCCAGACCTCGCGCTGCACCGCCGCTTGTACTCGGGTAATTTTTTATAGAGGTTGTCTTCCTCGCGACCCGGGCGACCAAGCCAAGGCCATCGGTCCCGCTCAGATCCCGAAACATGACCGGAAATCATATCGCAGGATTACGATTTCGGAGCGGTGGTAAGAAAGATGAACTTTCATTACCTGCCCGACGGCAGTATGAGTGCACGCCGAGCCCGACTCCTCAGCGCATGAAGCGCTCCTCCACGACTACCCCGCAGGGTAACACCAAAACGAGGGAAATCCCTCCCACTTCCTAAACCCCCCCGAAAACACTTCCCCAACACACACCCCCACTCCCTTTTCCCACCCCACACTCCACACCACTTCACCCCCATTTTTCCCCCCACACACCCCTTTACCCTCCCAACCCCCCCCCCCCCCCCCCCCAAAACGTCTGGCGGTTTTAGTTACGTCTATTTCTGAAGGAATTAGACCAATAACAGGGGACAACCACGTGAAGGATAATCCGCCAGGCTTGCCTTAGGGATCGGCGACTGTTGCGCTACACTCCCCTAAGACCATTCGCACCTTACCCTTCTTGAAGAGATGAGTAAGGTAGGGCCTATGTCTATGCTACGCAAGCGGCTACTGAGAGAAGCTACAGCAGCAGAACGCTAGCTAGGCAAAGCAACTATTAAAGCATAGACATAAGCCCCCCCCCCCCCCAACCTAACCTAACCTTTTTTTTTTTTTTTTTTTTTTTTTTTTTGACCCGGGGAATCCATCTTACGGATACCACCCATCCTGGGGGGAAGGGTGGTTATGTGGGACTCTCCGCCAAATGGACGGCATACCCACTAAACCCCGGAGTGTTCTTCTCACCGCTTGTATGAAGTCGCCATGGGGTCGCATTTGCGCTTCCACGACCACTTGCGGATGTCGTTGGACACTTCAATTGGAGCTTCTCATCTCCTTCTTCTTAGGGAGACGCTCCTGAACACATAAAGAGCGTCTCACTCCTTTACGTTTCTATTTCAGACACGGACCCCCCGATCCGTGCCTGAAAGCTACTGCTATGGCGGCATTTGCTGTGCAAACGCCATTCTTCTGCGGCCATGTCTCCGGCGGCGGATCATAAGAGACAAGGGATCGATCTCTCGGTTTCTCTCTGCTACCTCTTTTTCGTGCATAACTGTGCCCGAGAAGGTGACAGCCGCATTCCACCCTTCCTCACTTTCAATCATGGCCTTGAGAAAGGCCGGCAAAGTGAGGTCACTTCCAATCACCGTCGTCAAATCTACACGTTGCGATGTCCATGCAGGACACTCAGCGCGTGTGTGATGCGCGGTGTCCTCATCTCCCAATCCACAGTGGTGGCACCTTGTTGTGGGTTCACGACCAATCACATTACACAAATACCTCCCGAAGCAACCATGCCCCGTTATTATCTGTGTAAGGTGATAGGTTAGTGAGCCATGTTTACGTTTAAGCCACTGAGTCAGCACGGGCCGAAACGCATTCACTACTTGCTGACTTGCCCTCGGGACTTCTAGTCTTTCTGCCCATTTCAGGAGAAGGTCCTCGTGAGCTAGTTCTCTCCAGCGATTGATCTCCTCCCGAAGCGGCCAGCCTCCGTCTGCGCGTCCCTGCGCGGTCTTAAAGTATACCTCAGCCTGGACCTTGGCTTCTAGATCCCACGGCGGACTGTTTGCCAATAAGCACGCCGCTTCATATGAGACGGTACTATACGCGCGAGCCGCCCTTAGTGCAATGGCTCGCTGTGGCCGTCGTAGCAGCGCCTTGTTGGCGGTGTTTAGAGCGTTGGCCCAAATAGGAGCCCCGTACAGCGCCTTTGACCGAACCACGCCGATGTACAGGCGGCGGCAAGCTATACTCGGACCACCTAAGTTGGGAAGGAGTTTACCGAGTACTCCAGCGAAAGCTATCAGCTTGGGCGCTAGTAGCCGAAAGTGCTCCGTAAACTTCCAGCGGCCGTCTAAAATAATACCTAGATATCGCAGTGAACGCTGCACCATAATGGTGGCTCCTCCAACCACAATCTCCATTCCCGTAGGAGGTGAGTTTCGGGGGCCGTGAAAGAAAAGGGCTTCCGATTTATTCAGAGCTACCTCCAGTCCTAGAGTTCTGATCCTGTGAACCACATGTGCTACACCAGCCGTAGCAAGTAGAGCTGCCTCCCTGTGTGTCCTTCCGCGAGCCGTTACCAGAGTGTCGTCAGCATAACACGTGACACTGATCCCATGTAAGTTCTGTCCACGGAGCACCCAGTCGTACCCGATGTTCCACAGGAGAGGTCCAAGAACAGACCCCTGTGGGACACCGCACGACATTGCTCGCCTAGACCACTCGTTTCTGGCTGGATATTTGACGGCCCTATCGACGAAGTAGTCCGCTACCACTCTTCTCAAATACCGGGGGATGCCGTGGTATTTTAGCGCCTCCTTTATTGTATCCCATGGCAAGGTGTTGAAAGCATTTGCGATGTCAAGCGAAACTGCCAACACCACCTCACCCTGGGCGACCGCTTCCTCGGTAAGGACGCGAACTCGAGAAATTGCATCTATGGTCGAACGGCCGAAGCGAAAACCAAATTGCCCATCGTGGAGATTCGGACCCACCTCCCTCATATGCTTAACGAGTCTAGCAGCGAGCACCCGCTCAAAAAGCTTGCTCATTTCATTGAGTAGCACAATAGGGCGATAGGCTGATGGTGAATCGGCAGGGCGCCCGTTCTTCCGCAGGAGGACAAGTTTGCCCGTTTTCCAAGCCCGTGGAAAGCGACCCTGGACCAAACACTCAGTAAACAGTGTCCTCACACCTTCATCCATCTGCCCCACAGCGATAACCACGGCGCGCCCTGGTATGCCATCTAGGCCAGGTGCAGTGGTTTTGCGCCGCAGTTTGAGAACAGCAGCGCCAAGTTCCGCTTCTGACACCGATGGCACTTCGTCGTCCTCTGGCTCAGCCGTGTCTGGTGGCACCATAGCTGGTGGCTGCCAAAGTCCCCTTTCGGGAAATAAGGTACCCACAACTCTTTCCACTAACTGTGGGTCCAGGCTTCTGGTTAATGGCGGAGCCCATGGGCGGAGTTTATCGGTGACCGTTTTATACGGACGACCCCACGGATCATGGGTGAGGGTCTCGAGCCATTCCTCCCATGAAGACTCTTTCGCCTCTTTAATAGCCTCCTGTAGAGTCTTGCAGGCTGTTCTGTATGCAGCATATAATTCCTGCTCTTGGTCCTCATCACGTATCCGCCTCCTCCTATAACGGGTGTACTGGCGACGCGCCGCAACGCATGCTCTCCGCAGTTGTTGGAATTCCGCTTTCCACCAGTACAACCGTTTACTGGGTGGTATCGGCTTCGCTCTTGGCATGGCAGCATCACAGATACGTGTCAGAGAGTCAGCAAGCCGCTCCGACGCTGCATCTATATCAAATGCAGCAGGACCGGGTTCCTCATTTACCCACGCCTCAACAATGGCTGCTTCTTTAGCGAGTTCTCTATTCAGTCGCTTTAATGACCATCGGATGCCTTCCTCGATGGGGGACCAATCACCTCTTCCAGGTGTTATTGAAGGCGCGGAGACATCGAAGCGGATGTATCGGTGGTCGGATAAGGTTTCCACATCCTCTCTCACAACCCAGCCTTGTATACGGCGTGCAATGGTAGAGCTCGCGAATGTGACATCTACGATAGATCCACCCTGTTGTCTTACGCATGTATCTACTGAGCCCATATTGAGGATCTCCAATCCCATGGTGACCAACCAATCTTCCAAGACATAGCCCCGTGCATCAGTCACTGGAGATCCCCACAATCTAGATTTGGCGTTGAAATCCCCAGCGACAAGCACAGGACTAGGATGTGCCTGTCTTACAAGAACCTCAACCTCTGCAAGCTTTCGCTCAAAGTCATCCAGACTTCTGTTCGGCGAAAAATACACCCCTATTACGGCAATACCATTAACTAACCCCAATACACAGCCCCGTCCCCTCGTCACTTTTTCAAAAGGTGGAGAGCCAGAAGCTCTTAAGATGGCTACTGAGTCGTCCAGATCTCCCACCCAGTTATCCCGAGGGGGAACGTAGTACGGCTCAGCCACAATAGTCACTTGTATTAACCACTCTGCCATGCTCTGGAGCAAGAGATCCTGAGCCCTGGCAGAGTGGTTGATGTTCGCCTGTAGGAAGGTAGTGGCCATCCTAACTATTTGTGTCCATGCGATCCTCCTCACTCAGCGACCGCTGTGTAGACTGTGAGGGGACCCTGGGGCTTTCACCAGCCGACTTCTTCTTCCTTTCCCTTCTATTGGGAGACTTGGCAGAGCAAGCTTTTGCTCCAACACGGTGAGTAGCCACCTTGTTTGCTGCCTCACACACAGGGCAGTGCGGGTCAGCCGTACACTGAGCCGCTTTGTGCCCAGGTTTCCCACAGTGGAAGCATAAGCTGCTACGATCAGTGCCGGTACATCGAGCGGCCATATGCCCAGGTTCCAGGCATTTGAAACATCTCAGTGGTCTAGGTTCCAGTAATTTAACGCGTACTGAGACCCAGCCCACCAAGAGCCTCCCCACTGTCACCTTTTTAGCCGCTGCGATTGGACATTGCAGTCGGATTTTACCCTCCTGGCGGTTGGGAAGACGAATGACGTCTCCGGCTTTGATCGCCTCAGTTGTACAGCCGCCTATGTCAGCTACAGCAGCGACAACTTCCTCCTTTGTAACCGAGTCATCCAGACCCGTGATCTGGAGCTCTACGCATTTTTCAGGCCTTGAGACTCGTACATTCTCTGCGCCCAAAGACTCCCTGAGCTTTTGGGCCAAGGCATTGGCTTTTTCGACGCTAGCAGTGCCTGGCACCTCAAGGAGACGTGCACCGGTGGCCGTTGTGCGGAATTTCAAGCCACCACTTATGCCAAGCTCCTTTATACATATGCGCTCCTTAGCCTCGGCAAGGACGCCACTATAGGAGACGCCGCGCTCCTGGGCACCCGGTTGGAGCGTCAGTACGACTGCCGCCGAGCGGGGAGGGTGGAGTTTCTGCGGCTTATCCTTCTTCTGCGCAGGCACCCGGACATTCACACTTTTGGGGGCCTTCTTATTCTTCTTGTTCTTGCCCTTTTTTTGGACCACCTTCCATTCATCATCCTTGGGTTGAACGGCCATAGGAGTGACGTCCATCACCTCCTCAGGTTGCACAATTGCAGAACGCGATAAAGCCACAACGGCAGCAGCAGTTGGCACAGCCACTTTCTTCCTATCTGCCGCTAAAGGGGGCCGCAGGCGTTTCTCGGGGAGTAGCCGATCTTCAATTCCCGCAATTCGTGCATTCATCATGGTACCGCATTTTTCCATGACTGCGCGAGTTAGTTCCTCCATAGACGGCGTTGACGGCGCTGGAGTAAGATCCAACCGAGAGGCTGACTCCTGCTGTGCGAGCTGGCGCATTTGAGCCATTTCCTTGCGGATTTCCTCCAGTTCCGCGGCTAGTTTTGCATTAGCTGCCTCCAACCGCGCAACCTCCTCTGTCACTGTGCGGGCGCGGAGCTCCTCGAAGGAGACTTTAATTGTCTCCGCAGCATCCTTAAGTGCACGCACAAACGTCCCTTTTAGGTTACCGGACGATTTGGCAACCTTCTGTATGGTATCAATAGAATCTCGTACCATCTTAACGAGATCCTGAGATTCTTGACCCTCCTTGTACTGTGTCCCGTGTGTAAAGAGTTCCGGAGACTTACAGAAAAGGGCAGCTCTGGTCTCCCTCTTGAGTCTTATGTCCTCAGCCATTTCCATTTCAGCCTGCAGCCGAAGCTCCTCTGCCTTAGCGGCATTTAATTCAGCCTTTGCTCTCGCTAGACCGACATATTTTCCAGTAGACGCCGGGCGTCCACGACCTCTCCTAGTACTAGATGCTTTCGCCGGAGTCTCATCATCATCGCCAAAGTCTGAGTTGGCGTCATCTATGTGGCGCTTTCTCCAGAAGCGCCCACTTCCTCTGTCAGAGTCCGAAACGGCCCCGGAGCCCCGAGATGCTACCGTCTGGAGGCTCACGTCCGAATCCGTATCGGATAAGTTTTTCAGTTTCGCAAAAGCGATTAACGAATCTGTCTTCTCTGTTGTCACACACCGGTTTAAAACCACCAGTGGCTGCATCGATTGGTCCAATTCAGAATCCAGCAGTACGCCAGAGACTTCTTTGGAGCGAGGGCCGAGACCCTCGGAGCGAGTGTTGCCCCCCCCAGAATACGAGGGGCAGCCTCCCGAAGGAGGGTGGGATTCTCCGACGGCGGAGCCGACGGTACCCACCTGGGGTAGTTTATTATTTTCACAACTCGCCATTTTGTTTTGTTTTTGCCAGTTTAAAGGCTCGGCAGCCTGGGTTTGGGTGGTGTCCTAGGAACTGCATTCCCCCTGCAGCCATACATCCTTTCGCCGGGCACCAGAAACTTAGGATTGGGGATAAACACACCAAGAGGTGTATACACCAGGTGCAGCGTCCTCACGGCCACGCTCACCTTTCTCCTTCTCGAGGTGCTCGACTGAGCTCACCTCACTCCTCCTCGAGGCGCTCAACTGAGCTCACCTCACTCCTCCTCGAAACCTAACCTAACCTAACCTAACCTAACCTAACCTAACCTAAACCTAACCTAACCTAAACCTAACCTAACCTAACCTAACCAAACCTAAACCTAAACCTAACCTAACCTAACCTAACCTAACCTAACCTAACCTAACCCCCCCCCCCCCCAAAACGTCTGGCGGTTTTAGTTACGTCTATTTCTGAAGGAATTAGACCAATAACAGGGGACAACCACGTGAAGGATAATCCGCCAGGCTTGCCTTAGGGATCGGCGACTGTTGCGCTACACTCCCCTAAGACCATTCGCACCTTACCCTTCTTGAAGAGATGAGTAAGGTAGGGCCTATGTCTATGCTACGCAAGCGGCTACTGAGAGAAGCTACAGCAGCAGAACGCAAGCTAGGCAAAGCAACTATTAAAGCATAGACATAAGCCCCCCCCCAACCTAACCTAACCTAACCTAACCTTTTTTTTTTTTTTTTTTTTTACCCGGGGAATCCATCTTACGGATACCACCCATTAGGGTGGTTATGTGGGACTCTCCGCTAATGAGACGGCATACCCACTAAACCCCGGGGTGTTTCTTCTCGCCGCATGAGTGATGTGGTCGCGGGATCTGTTACATAGCACCGTAACCACATCGGCGGACGTCCAATCGGACTCTACGTTAAAAGGCGGATACCTTGAACTACTTAGCGTTCCAGAAACACATATGAAACGTTACAGCTGTTGGCTTTTCGTTCGGGTACGGAACTCCCGATCCGTCTTCCGACAGCCAGCTCTAGGATCAACATAGCGTTGATGTACTCGTCTTTCAAAGTCGCAGTGGGCCAATTACTGCCCGACTACGTCCATGTGATCCACTTCACTTATCGATCTTTGTGTGATCATTGAAGGGACATTGGAGGGCTCTGCCACTGCTGATGGCTGCTTAGCCTTCTTCGTCTGTTTCTTCCCCCTTTGTTTTTGGGGGGGCTTGGCGGAGCACGCCTTTGAGCCGATGCGGTGATTCGCAGCTTTGTTGGCCGCTTCGCATACTGGGCAGTGTGGATCTGCAGTACATTCCGCAGATTTGTGCCCTGGTTTTCCACAGCAGAAGCATAGAGCGCTGCGGTCAACACCTGCGCATTTAACACCCATGTGCCCGGGCTCCAGGCACTTATAACATCTTAATGGTCTCGGCTCTAAGATCTTTAGACGAGCCGAGACCCAACCCACTAAGAGCTTCCCTCCTGCGGCCTTCTTGGCCGCGGCTATTGGACACTGTAGCCTGATTTGCCCCTCTGGGCGGCCTGGAAGCCGTGTGATTTCCCCAGCCTTGATAGCCTCCGCCTTGCATCCTCCCGCTACAGCTAAAGCGGCTATTACTTCCTCCTTAGTTGTTGAATCATCCAGACCCGAAATTTGTACTCCTATACATTTCTCGGGTCTGGAGATTTTAACCAGCCTAGTGCCCAAGGTGTCTCTCAGCTTCTGTGCCAGGGCATCTGCTTTTTCTGCACTCTCAGCACCAGGCACCTCAAGTAGCCGCGCACCAGTGGCAGTGATGCGGAACTTTAACTCATCAATGCCGAGGTCCTTTAGGTTAACACCCTTTTTGGCCTCGGCAAGCACCTCGCTGTACGGTACACCACGCTCTTGTGGCCCTGGGTTCATCGTCAATACGACCACTGCTGACCGTGGAGGATGTAACCTAGGTCCTTTCGTTTTCTTCTCCTTTGGAGGCGGTTGGCGAGCTTTCGGTGCACTCTCAGCAGCCTTCTTTTCTTTCTTCTTATTGCTTTTTCCCACAACCGTAGTCCAACCCTCCCCCATGGGATCTATTTCAGCTGGGTTGGGATTTACTGCTGTGGTTTTTGTCTCCTTTTTCTTCTTTTTTCCCTCTTTGGTTGAAGTTTTTTCGACCATCTTATCGGAAACAGGTTGAACTACTTTGTTGGGACCAGACTCAGCCTGTTTTGGAGCTGTAGTTGCAACTGGCTGAGCTTCCTTCTGCTTGTCCGTCGCGAGAGGTGGACGCAACCGCTTTTCCGGAAGCAGTCTTTCTTCCATGCTTTCAAACCTGGCGTTTATCATGCTGCCCACCTGCAACATGATTGAGCGCGTCAAATCTTCAGTTGAGGGCTGACTGGCACCAAGGCAAGACTCCACCCCTCTTGACTGTAGGCGATGGATGCTCACTGAGGGCAATTCCTCTGTTCTTGCAGGAGCCTGCGCCATTTTGGCCTTTATTACACCTAACTCCTTACGGAGCTCATCAATCTCGGCCCGCAGGCGAGAATTGTCAGTTTGGAGTTTCGCTGTTTCCTCTGACACTGATCGGGAATACAGCGCACCTACTGCCGCTTTTATAGAAGCAGTCGCGTCCTTAAGAGCTGCGACAAACGTTCCTTTCAGGTTGCTTGATTTCGTAGCAACCTTCAGGATGATATCGGTTGCGTCTAACACCTGCTTGTTGAGGTCAGCGGCTAAGCCATTATTTTCCTCATCACGTACTGGAGTGGCCACCATACAGCGTGAAGCTCTTGACACCTGAGCAACCACCTCCTCCTCAGCCATCCGCTGTGCTTCTCGGCGCGCCTCTTCACGCTTCAGAGCGTTCAATTCATATTGAGCCTTGGCAAGCCCAACATACTTCCCTGTAGTAGGGGGACGTCCTCTGCCTCTCTTGGAGGTTGGCACTTTCACAGAGGCTGGACCTGCATCGTCACTTGACGCAGCGTCTGACCCCGATCCCTCGTTTCGGCGTCTTTTACAGACCTTCCTCCAAAACTTGGAACTATTCTGATCCATTTCTGCCCCGCTTGTTCTGGAGTCAGCCTCCGACTCCACGCTTATGATTTCAATATCATAGCGCAAACTTCCTTCTCCTACCTCTGATAAATTCAGAGGGGGCAAGATGCCTTCAACTACATTCTCAGTGATACTATGCGCAGAAGCGCGGTCGCTCACCTCCTCATCATTGTTGCCATTAAGGCCGGATTTGGTTTTTGTTTTTGAGTTCACTTCCATTTTGATTCCCACGAGTAAGTGGGAAAGGTTGGTCACCCCGGACAGTGCCCACTGTAACCGGGGAAGCCTAACGTAACCCGCTCAGGGGGACGGCATGTCCCTGGCGGGGGATGCAGTAGCGACTGGAACTCCGTCCAGCCTTCCAGGCCTCGCGCTGCACCGCCGCTTGCACTCGGGTAATTTTTTATAGAGGTTGTCTTCCTCGCGACCCAGGCGACCAAGCCAAGGCCATCGGTCCCGCTCAGATCCCGAAACATGACCGGAAATCATATCGCAGGATTACGATTTCGGAGCGGTGGTAAGAAAGATGAACTTTCATTACCTGCCCGACGGCAGTATGAGTGCACGCCGAGCCCGACTCCTCAGCGCGTGAAGCGCTCCTCCACAACTACCCCGCAGGGTAACACCAATACGAGGGAAATCCCTCCCACTTCCTAAACCCCCCCACAAACACTTCCCCAACACACACCCCCACTCCCTTTTCCCACCCCACACTCCACACCACTTCACCCCCATTTTCCCCCCCCCACACACCCTTTTACCCTCCCAAACCCCCCCCCCCCACCCCCCAAAACGTCTGGCGGTTTTAGTTACGTCTATTTCTGAAGGAATTAGACCAATAACAGGGGACAACCACGTGAAGGATAATCCGCCAGGCTTGCCTTAGGGATCGGCGACTGTTGCGCTACACTCCCCTAAGACCATTCGCACCTTACCCTTCTTGAAGAGATGAGTAAGGTAGGGCCTATGTCTATGCTACGCAAGCGGCTACTGAGAGAAGCTACAGCAGCAGAACGCAAGCTAGGCAAAGCAACTATTAAAGCATAGACATAAGCCCCCCCCCAACCTAACCTAACCTAACCTAACCTAACCTAACCTAACCTAACCTAACCTAACCTAACCTAACCTAACCTAACCTAACCTAACCTAACCTTTTTTTTTTTTTTTTTTTTTTTTACGCGGAGAAATCCATCATGGATACCTCCCACCTCGGGGGGAGACAGGAGGTTATGTGAGACTCTTACTCACTAAAACTCCGCGGGGTTCCAACTTAACGCTTGAACGTCTAGGCCTTGGGTACAAAGAGACTTCCAATGCCTCGACAGCGTTGGCTCTATTCGAGCCCCGTCTTTACTCGAATTTGAGAGGCGCGCGGAACCTCCACACGCACCGTCTCTAGGCTTAGAGTAGGCGGCGGACACCCCCCCGGTGCCGCCGCCATAGCCTTATGGGGGTTGAAGGGTATGGAGGCCTCTCCTCCTTCGCCCAACTCTCCTACTGCGGATAGGGTTTTGGGTGGTGATTTCCCTTTCTCTTTCTGCAGTTTCCTTCTGGGTCAGAACTTCTTCGCAGAAGGTGTTCATAGCTTCCCAAACCTCTTCTCTTCCCACCATGGCCTCAACCAATGCTGGAAGTGAGAGATCGGGCCCGACAACATCAGTTAGATCCTGACGAGGTGATGCCCAGGCAGGGCAGTCCTCCAGCGTATGTTGTGAGGTGTCAATTGCACTGTCACAATGATGACAGGCTGGGGATTCCTCTCTTCTAATCCGGCACAGGTACTTCGAGAAGCAGCCGTGTCCTGAAAGTACCTGTGTCAGACGAAAAGACAGGTAACCGTGCTCTCTACTAAGCCACTCCTTTAATACTGGGCGCACCGCCTGAATTGTCTTCAGGCCAGCATTTGGTTGCGCCAGCCTTACCAGCCACTCCTCCACGAGTATTTCATTAAGTTGCTGTCTTCGACCTTGAACCTCTCGCAGTGCTGGTCGCTGGCCCTCAGCAATCTCTTGTACCCTCCAAGAATATACTGACGCGAGCCCTCTCGCATCCAGGTCCCATGGAAGGGAACCAGCCAGAACGCAAGCCGCCTCATGTGAGATAGTGCGGTAACCTCTTATAACCCTTATCGCCATAACCCTCTGTGGTTTGCGTAACAGACCGATATTGTGGCGATTAAGAGTTGGGGCCCAAACCGGTGCTCCGTACATGGCCATAGAGCGCACCACACCCATGTATAGCCGCCGACAACTGGCAGTTGCCCCGTTTAGATTCGGAAGTAACCCTCCCAAAGCAGCTGCTGTTCCCATCAGTTTGGGTGTCAATCTTAAGAAGTGAGCGTTGAAGTCCCACCGGCTATCGAGGACAAGACCTAGGTACTTCATCGTAGACCCGATGCCGATGTGTACGCCACCCACCACAATGTGGGATCCTTCAGGGGGAGCATTACGAGGTGCATGGAAACATAGGGCCTCTGATTTGTTCAATGCTACCTCGAGCCCCATACGTCTTATCCGTTGAACGGTCTGAGCTACACCTGCTGTGGCTAGGAGGTTGACCTCTCTGTGTGATTTGGCCCTAGCCACGACAAGGGTGTCATCTGCGTAGCAGGTCACACTTATTCCCCACAGAGTTGCGCCACGCAGGACCCAGTCATATCCGATGTTCCACAGGAGCGGTCCCAGGACCGAGCCCTGTGGGACACCGCATGACATCGCGTGCCGATAAGTTAATCCGTCTCGTCCTTGGTATGTCACAAACCGGTTGCTTAAATAATCCTCAATTAAGCTGCGAAGATAGCGAGGCACCTGATGGTAACGCAGGGCTTCAGTTATACAGCTCCAAGGTATCGTGTTAAAAGCGTTGGCGATATCTAAGGACACCGCCAACACAACTTCACCTCTTGACACTGCCTCTTCTGCAGTCGCTTTTACTCGCAGGATAGCATCGATTGTCGACCGCCCCCTTCGGAAACCAAACTGATTGTTGTCCAAGTCTGGACCAACGCAGTTAAGGTGTCCATTAAGACGGCCCGCAATTATGCGCTCCAGCAGCTTACCAACCTCATCGAGAAGCACAATCGGTCGGTAAGCAGACGGAGAGTCCGATGGACGACCCTCCTTCTTCAGCAACACCAGTCGCCCGGTTTTCCATTGCGCCGGGAACCGTCCTTGCTCCAGACAACTGTGAAAAAGTGCTCGAAGGCGTGGTCCTAGAGCCTTTAAAGCCGGTGCCAAAGCTCGTCCCGGGATACCGTCAGGGCCTGGAGCTGTGTTTTTGGCTTTGAGTCTTAACACAGCCATCCTTAATTCAACCTCGTCTACCTCCGGCACTTCGCCGTTGGTTTCGTCCTCGTCATCATCAGGTGGAGCCATAGTCGGTGGTGTATGTTCTTCTCTTGTAGGGAAAAGAGCAGACACCACTCTTTCCAAGAGCTGCGGTTCCAGGCTTTGCGTTAGCGGTGGGGCCCATGGTCGAAGTTTACCCCGAACCATTCTGTACGGTCGCCCCCAAGGGTCTTGGTTAAGGGTCTCCAGCAATTCCTCTCTTGCCCGTGTTTTTGCCTGAATTATTGCAAGCTGAAGAACAGTTTTGGCCTCTCTATACGCCCCATATAGCTCCGCTTCTAGTTCCTCGTTGCGGTGCCATCTCCGACGGTGTCGCGTGTATTGGCGCCTTGCTGCCACGCACGCTCCGCGTAGGTCCGTGAGCTCCGGTGACCACCAATAGACTTGCCGTTTATCAGGGAGACGCCGGACTCGAGGCATGGCCGCATCACAGATCTGAGTCATAGCTTCGCAGAACCATTTAGCCTCTTCTTCTACTGAGGATACCACATGTCCGGAAACCCAAGCCTGAACCAGAGACGCTTCATCCAGTGCTTCACGGTTCATACGCTTAAGCGCCCAGCGCGGACCACATTGTGTATTGGCTCTGGTTTGTGGAATGGTGGATGTCCGTGGGACGACCTCAAACCGAATATATCGATGGTCCGACAAAAAATACATTCAGGCATCGAGGGATTTGAACCCAGTACTCTTATAACATATAGATTAATGTCGAGTGTTGTAACCGCCACTCCATCGTCTCACAACCTAACCTAACCTAACCTAACCTAACCTAACCTAACCTAACCTAACCTAACCTAACTTAACCTAACCTAACCTAACCTAACGTAACCTTTTTTTTTTTTTTTTTTTTTTTTTTTGTTAACGCGGGCAGGAATCTGCGACCAGATACCCCGCCGCATGCAGGGTGCGACGGGGTTATGTGGGGTTTAGGCGGACTCGCCCGACCCACTAAACCTCCCGCGGTGGTCCAGCCTCGATGCGCAAAGAGGGGTTTTTGGGAATCAAATTGCCTCCAAAAACCCCTCCCGCATCTGCCGATGCACGTCCCGGGGGCGACCGTAGCTGCCGCCCCCAGTGCCTTCGCGGAGCTTACAGCGGCGCGCTCCACAAACGCGCCGCCATCCTCCCCGGGTCCGCTTAGTGGTGGAGGCTGGAGCCCTCACTCCTGCCACCACCCACGGCCCGGTGAGACCCCCTCTACAGGGGGAGCCGCGGGCCCCCCATCACGGGGGGGCTGGCGGCGCGGGGTGGCCGTTGCCTACACCCCGCCGCCGCCTTCTCCGAGCGGGATCGGCCCTCTCCCGATCTCGCTCGCTGGCCTCTTTCCGAACCAAAACGGTCTCGCAGAAAGAGGCCACGGCCTGCCAAGCCGACTCCTCCGCCAGCATAGCCGCTACTACGCTCGGCGGAGACAGATCCTGCCCGATCCTGGCGACCAGGATTCCGCGCTCCACGCCCCACGCTGGACACTCCTCCAACGTGTGCTGCGCGGAATCGAGGTCCCACCCGCAATGGTGGCATTGCGGTGTCGGTTCGCGTCCGATCCTACTCAGGAACTCACCGAAACACCCGTGTCCGGTGAGCACCTGAGTAAGACGATAGGTGACGTGCCCTACCTCCCTCCCTAGCCAGGCTTCGAAGCTCGGCAGAATCGCGCCGACGGCGCGTTGGCGCGAGTTACGCGGCTCCTCCAGCCGCTCGCGCCACTCCTCCAGCGCACGTCGGCGCTCTTCATGCCTGACTTCAACTGGCGCGACTCCACCCCCGCCATCGTGACGAAGACGGACGAACACACGTGCGTCCATCCTCGCCAGGATGTCGAGGGGCGGAAACCGCGCCAGCAGTGTTGCCGCCTCAAAGGATATCGTGCGATACCCTCTCGCGATGCGTATGGCAATAGGACGCTGGAGCCCATTGTACAGGGCCCGGCAGCGCCTAACACCCGCCAGCCTGTGAGACCAGACGGGCGCTCCGTAGAGTGCCATCGATCGCACGACACCCGCGTAAAGGCGGCGAACACCTTCACTCGGCCCCCCGAGATTCGGAAGAAGCCCGTGCATAGCACCGACCACTTTCCGAACTCGGGGGACGGAGCGACTGAAGTGCTCCCCGAAGTCCCAGCGACTGTCCAAGGTGAGGCCCAAGTACTTGAGAAAGGGCCCCACCTGGACGTCCACGTCACCCACGCGAACCGACATGCTGGGTGGTTCCCGCCCCCTCGGGAGCTTATGGAACCATAGCGCCTCGGTCTTCGCAGGCGCTATCCGCAGACCCAGCTGGTGGATCCCATCCACCACGCATGCCACCCCAAGCTCGGCGAGCTCCTTGGTCCCGTCGAAGGAGTCCCCACCAGCCAACACAAGAGTGTCGTCCGCGTAGCAGACGACGTGTACGCCGGCGGGGAGATCGACGCGCAAGACCGCGTCGTATGCGAGGTTCCACAGGAGGGGGCCCAAGACCGACCCCTGAGGAACCCCGCAATTGACCTCCCTCTGGTGCAATGCACCATCCCTGCCTACATACTGCACACACCTGTGCTGCAAGTAGGAGCCAACTATGCGCTGCAGGTAAGGAGGCACTCCGTGATGGACGAGCGCCTCCCTGATCGCCCTCCAGGGCAAGGAGTTGAACGCGTTGACGATGTCCAAGGACACCGCCAACATCCTCCCGCCCCGGGACAGTACCTGGTCCGACAGCGAACGCACGCGTAGAATGGCGTCCACCGTCGAACGCGCCTGCCGGAAACCGTACTGGTCGTCCGACAGGTTGGGGCCTACCTGCCACAGATGTGTGCAGAGACGAGCGGCAATTATTCGTTCGAATAACTTGCCGCCCTCGTCCAGCAGGCAAATGGGACGGTACGCAGAGGGAGAGTCCGCGGCCCTGCCGCCCTTCTTCAAGAGGACCAAGTTTGCCGTCTTCCAGCCCAGGGGAAACACACTAGAGCGGAGGCAGTTGTCGAACAACCGCCCCAGCTTCTCCCCCAGGCCGGCGGATAGTGCCAGCACCCAGGCCCGACCTGGAATTCCGTCGGGCCCGGGGGCCGTATTACCACGAGCCCTGAGCCGCTTTACCGCTCGGTCCATCTCCTGTTCCGTTACCCCCAGCTCATCGGACCAGATGGTAAGGCCCGATGGTAACGCGGGGGTAGAGGGGCTGTCCTGGACAACCTAACGTAACCTAACCTAACCTAACCTTTTTTTTTTTTTTTTTTTTTTTTTTTTATAACCCGGGTAATGCGTTTACGCATACCCTCCCGTCGGGGGGGACGGAAGGGTTATGTGGGACTCGCCAGAGGACTCTCCGGAATACCCACTAAACCCCCGGGGCACTCCCGCATCGTCTGGTGGGAGGGAGGGCTGGGAAACTGGCAGAGCCCTTACATCCAGCCCCCCCTGACGACCGCCCGCCTTTACAGCGGGGCCTTCACATCCTCCCGTTGTGGGAGGGGCCCGGGAATGACCGCGAGTGCTCGGCCATTCCCGCCGAACGGAGGTGGAGGATAGGTGCAATGCGGGAGAAGACGCCCCCGCGCCTTACTCCCGCTATCCTCCACCAGGGGGAGGAAGACGGCTGTCGTACAACCGCCTTCTACCACCCCGTCTTCGCCTGCGGAGCGGCGCTGCGAGAGGGTCATCCTCCCGCTCACGCTCCGCTGCCTCCTTTTGGGACATTACGTCTTCACAAAAGGAGGCGACCGCTGCCCAGGCCTCCTCGCTTCCCAACATGGAGACGACCACGCTAGGTAGCGAGAGGTCCTGGCCCACCACCGCGACCATTCCTCGTCGCGTCTCGGACCACGACGGGCACACCTCAAGCGTGTGCTGCGCCGTGTCCTCCGCCGCGGCACAGTCGTGGCACGACGGGGTCTCCTCCCTTCCGATCCGGTGCAGGCACTTGCCGAAGCAACCATGCCCGGATAACACCTGCACCAAACGGAAGGAGAGGAAGCCATGCGACCGCCCGAGCCAATCCTTCAGGACTGGCCCAAGCGCGTCCAGCGTTCGGCGGCCGAAAGTGGCGGAGGCGAGGGCATCCGTCCAATGCTGGACGATGGCGTCCTTCGCCTCTCGCCGGACGGCTTCCCGCTCATCTGCAGCGGGGCGCTCTCCGAGCGCCCTGCGTCCCGCCGTCCACTCATAAACTCTGGCTAGCACCCACGCCTCGAGTTCCCAAGGAGGGGTGCCGGCCAGAGCGCACGACGCCGCAAACCCGACCGAGCGGTAGGCCCTCGCCACCCGCTGTGCTATGGCCCTTTGAGGCCTGCGGATGGCGGTAGCGTTCTCCCTCCTGTGGAGGGAGTCCGCCCAGATGGGGGCCCCGTAGAGAGCCATACTTTTAAGTATGCCGGCATATAAATGCCGGCATCGTGCCTTGGGGCCTCCCATGTTTGGGAGGAGCCACGAGAGGGCGTTTGCTGCCCTCAACAGGCGCGTCGATAGCCCGCTGAAGTGCGGGCCGAAGCGCCACCTGCTATCCAGGATGAGGCCCAGATATTTAATCTGGGTCCTCACCCCGATCCTAACGCCCTCCACAACAATGTGGGCGTCAGGAGGGATGCGCTGCCGAGGTCCGTGGAAGAACACGGCCTCGGTCTTGTGCAGCGCAACCCCCAATCCCAACCGGCGGATCCTTCCTGCGACCAAGGACCCGCCAGCCGAGGCCAAAGTGGCCGCCTCCCTAAAATCCGTCCCCCGGGCGGTAAGGAGAGTGTCATCCGCGTAACAGATGACACTCGTGCCCTGGAGAAGGGATCCCCGCAGGAGCCAATCGAAGCCGATGTTCCACAGGAGAGGTCCTAGGACAGACCCCTGTGGAACACCGGACTCCGCGCCGTACGTCCGCACTTGGCCAGTTTTGTCCGCCACCAGGACCGCCCGATCCTCCAAGTAATTGGCCAAAAGGTCCCTCAAGTATTGAGGCACTCCGTGGTACCGGAGTGCCTCCAGGATCGTCAAGTGCGGGACGGAGTTGAAGGCGTTGGCTATATCGAATGACACAGCCAACACTCCGTCTCCGCAATCCACGGCCTCCCGAACTTGGCCTTTCAGGCGGGCCAACGCGTCCACTGTCGAACGCCCCGTTCGGAAACCGAATTGGGCGTCCGACAAGTTCGGCCCTACCTCCCGCAGGAGGCCATTCAGCCGGGCGGCAATAATCCCCTCGAACATTTTACCGACCTCATCTAGAAGAACGATGGGCCGGTATGCCGAAGGGGATTCGGCCGGGCGTCCCTCTTTACGGAGCAGGCACAGCTGCCCCTCCTTCCAAGGTTTCGGGAACCTCCCAGCCGTGAAACACGCGCTGAAGAGGTCCCGAAACCTATCCTCCATTTGGGTGGCGGCGATGGCCACCACCCGTGCGGGGATGCCGTCTGGCCCGGGGGCGGTTTTCTTAGCGTGGAGGCGAAGGGTCGCCGCACCAAACTCCGCCTCCGTGACTGGAGGGACCTCCTCTTCCGGCGGAGCCGTCTCTCGCCGAGGGTCCATTACTGGTGGGGTAAATGTGGTCCTGCTCGGAAACAAGGACCGGACCACCCCATCCAGCAATGACGGCTCTAGGGTCTCCGCCAGCGGGGGACCGAAGGGGCGCAGTTTATTCCGCGCCGCCTTGTATGGTCTCCCATACGGGTCCCTGTCGAGACCCTCCAGCAATTCGGCTCGCGCCGCATCGTTGGCGGCGAACATTGCCGCCTTGAGAACCTTCCTCGCCTCTACGTAGGAGGCGTAGAGAAGGTCCTCGTTCTGCAGGTCCCGCACACTTCGCCGCCGGCTCCGGGTGTAGGCCCTCCTGGCCACCACGCAGGCGGCTCGAAGCCCCGCTAGCTCCTCCGTCCACCAGTAGACGGCGCGACGGGGAGCCGGGCGTTGAGATCGAGGCATGCTAGAGTTGCACACCTCGGTCAGGGACTCCCGCAGATGGACCGCTGCAGCGTCCACGTCCAGGACATTAACAGGAGGCGAGAGCCAGTCCTGGACGAAAGCCGCCTCTTTAGCCGCCACTCGGTCCAGGCGGGTGAGAGCCCACCGTGGAAAGGGGGAATGGCCCGAGCGGGCCATCCCCCGGGGGCTCGGGGTGGAGATATCGAACCGCACATATCGGTGGTCCGACAAGGTCTCCACCATTTCTACCCGCCAGTCGACAACGCGGGCGGCAAGAGCGGGGGTGGCGAACGACAGGTCAACCACTGTCCCTCCCCGTTGCCGCACACACGTGTCGACCGTCCCTCTGTTGAGGAGAGACACGCCGCACGAGGCCGCCCAGAACTCGACGGCCCTCCCGCGAACGTTGCAGGAGGCGGCCTGGTTGCCCCAGGCCACTGACTTGGCGTTAAGGTCACCCAACACGGCGACCTGGCGAGGCGCCGCCCTCCCGACAACTGTGGCGAGGATTTCCAGGAAATCCTCGAAGTCTGAAAGAGGGCGGTTAGGGGAGAAATATACGCCCACAAGGGCTATATCTCCCCACGCGGCGGCCACGTATCCCGGTCCCCTTTCTAAGAGCGAGAGGGAAGGGGAATCTGTGGAAGACCGCGACACTAATGCCACCAAGCCGTCCCGATCGCCCAGCCAACGGCCAGGCACCGAGTACGGCTCAGCGACCACCGCCACGTCCACCAACCACTCAGCCATGGCCTGCATCAGCAGGTCTTGGGCGGCTTTACAATGGTTGGCGTTCGTTTGGAGGATGCGATGTCCGGACCTAACCATCATTCAGACATCGCACCCCTCTCGTCTTCCGCCGAGGTCCCGGGAACTTCCAGGGCGGCGGTGGTGGCGGCAGGCTGGGACGGTGCCTGCGCTTTGCCCTTCTTTGGGGGAGGATTGCAGTTCCTCCCCGTCATTAAGTGGCCCGCCGGGCGGCCACTGGCGGCACATACCACACAGTGCGGCGTGGCGGCCGCGCATGTGGCGGACTTGTGCCCCTCTTTACCGCAGCGGTAGCAGCACTCTGACCTGTCCACTTTGGACGGACAGAGGGCCCGCGTGTGTCCAAGAACGAAGCACTTGAAGCAGCGCAGAGGCTGTTCTCCAAGTGCTCGGACCACACTCGAGCTGAAGCCCACCGCTAGCCGTCCCTTGGCGAGGACGGCCTTGGCTGCGGTGACTGGGCACTCCAGGCGAATGGTGCCCATGCCACCGCGGCCGGGCCTAATGGCCCGACCCTGCACCGCTGCGACGTCGCAGCCCCCGATTGCTGCGACCGCCGCCACCACCTCCTCTTTGGTGACCGAATCGTCAAGATTGGTCACCTCCAAGGCGGCAGACTTCACAGGTCTGGCTACCTTGGCCACGTCCGCGATAACCTCACGCAATTTTGATGCAAAGAGGTCCGCGTTTGCACCCCCTTGGGCCCCCGGGAACTCGAAGATACGAGCCCCGGCTTGAGTCTGGCGGCACGCGATTGCGCCGATGCCCAACTTTGTGGGATCAGCGTTGGCACGAGCCCGTTTTAAAACGGACTCGTACGTCTCGCCCCGCTCTGCAGCCTCCGCGGTGAGCGTCACCACGACCGCTGCGGTCTTGGGAGGAACCAACTTCCTTCCACCGGCTGGGGCCCGATTTGCTGCGGGAGCAGGGTTGGCGGGCTTAGGAGCCGACTTTTTCCCCTTCCCCTTCCCCTTTCCCTTGCCGGTCGTCTGGGACGGGCAGGGAGGGGTGATGTTGGGTGGGGAGGCAGGGGCGGCGACCTTCTTCGCCTTCTTTTTGGCCTTGCCCTTCCCCTTCTTGCCAACCTTCGTCCAGTCGTTGGACGGGGTGGTGGAGGGGAGAAGGGCGTCCTCCATCTGGGAGGATGGCCCCGGCTCGCACTGCCTCTTCTCCGCCGCGAGGGGCGGTCGGATGCGTTTCTCCGGCAAGAGCCTGTCTTCGATGCCGGCGAGGCAGGCTCTTGTGAAGGCCCTTTCCTCCATGACAACCTTGCGGATGATATCCTCAAGGTTGGAGGAGGAGGGAGGGCCCTCGACCGCTGGTCTCGGCTCGGCTTGAGTTGGCCGGGCCGTGAGTTCAGCCAGCTTCTTGTGCAGCTGGCTGACCTCCGACTGCAGACGATCCACCTTCGCCTGCAGTTGCCGTGTCTCATCCGTGGCTGTGCGCTGCACCAGCTCACGGATGATGCCTCCCATACTGGCGGCCCTGCACTTAAGGGACTTCTGAAAAGTCCCCTTAAGATTTGAGGACTTAGAGGCGACCTCCTTGATCCCCTCTTCGTCCTCTAGGGCCATGCGCTCCAGCTCGGCCAGTGAATGGTCCGCGTACAGGACGCAGGACGCACCGTAGCCAGACTTGGCCCGGGTGGTTATAGCCTGCTGCTCCTTTGTAGCGACCTGCTCCTCCAGGTCCTGCTGCAGTTGCTCTCGCTGAGCCAGGTTTAGCTGGCGTTGAGCATCTGCCAGACCCACGTCGTGGGTGTCCACCACTTTCGAAGGCTTCTTGGCCTTCGCCTTCTTTTTCGGCTTAGCGCTCCTCGCAGAGTCCGAGGAGCCCTCGCCACCGTCCTTAAGGAAGGCCCGCTTCCGCTTTTGTAAGCGAATTCCCGCCTCCACTGCCGAACCGACGTCCGACTCCATTGCAAGAGACTCGTCGGAATCCGACAAGTCCCCCGCCCCGCGATACATGCTAGCCGCAGATGGTGCGCGGCTAGCCTCTGACGCTGAAGCGTCATCGCCTGCGTGGCCCTGAGAAGGGCCTTTTGGTTGGCCCTGAGAAGGGCCTTTTGGCTGGCCCTGAGAATGGCCTTTTGGGTGGCCCTGAGAAGGGCCTTTTGGGTGGCCCTGAGAAGGGCCTTTTGGGTGGCCCTGAGAAGGGCCTTTTAGGAAACGCCCGGAGGCGTCCCGCAAGGGCTGCTTAGACATATCCGCAATTGTCGTAGATTCCGCAATAAGTCTACGACGCACAGTGCACTTTAGCCGAGCCCGATCTGCCACTCCGTTACGGTGGTCAGAATCGGGTCGTTTCCAGGGGACGCGACGTGGACGCAAGCACTGTGGGGGGTCCCCCAACCTAACCTTTTTTTTTTTTTTTTTTTTTAACCCGGGTAATGCATTTACGCATACCCTCCCGTCGGGGGGGGGGGACGGAAGGGTTATGTGGGACTCGCCGGAGGACTCTCCGGAATACCCACTAAACCCCCGGGGCACTACCGCATCGTCTGGTGGGAGGGAGGGCTGGGAAACTGGCAGAGCCCTTACATCCAGCCCCCCCCTGACGACCGCCCGCCTTTACAGCGGGGCCTTCGCACACCTCCCGTTGTGGGAGGGGCCCGGGAATGACCGCGAGTGCTCGGCCATTCCCGCCCAACGGAGGTGGAGGATAGGTGCAATGCGGGAGAAGACGTCCCCGCGCCTTACTCCCGCTATCCTCCACCAGGGGGAGGAAGACGGCTGTCGTACAACCGCCTTCTACCACCCCGTCTTCGCCTGCGGAGCGGCGCTGCGAGAGGGTCATCCTCCCGCTCACGCTCCGCTGCCTCCTTTTGGGACATGACGTCTTCACAAAAGGAGGCAACCGCTGCCCAGGCCTCCGCGCTTCCCAGCATGGATACGACCACGCTAGGTAGCGAGAGGTCCTGGCCCACCAACGAGACCATTACTCGTCGCGGCTCGGACCACGACGGGCACACCTCAAGGGTGTGCTGCGCTGTGTCCTCCGCCGCGCCACAGTCGTGGCACGAGGGGGTCTCCTCCCTTCCGATCCGGTGCAGGCACTTGCCGAAGCAACCATGCCCGGATAACACCTGCACCAGACGGAAGGAGAGGAACCCATGTGACCGCCCGAGCCAATCTTTAAGGACTGGCCCGAGCGCGTCAAGCGTTCGTCGGCCGAAAGTTGCGGAGGCGAGGGCATCCGTCCAATGCTGGACGATGGCGTCCTTTGCCTCTCGCCGGACGGCTTCCCGCTCTTCTGCAGCGGGGCGCTCCCCGAGCGCCCTGCGTCCCGCCGTCCACTCATACACTCTGGCTAGCACCCACGCCTCGAGTTCCCAAGGAGGGGTGCCGGCCAGAGCGCACGACGCCGCAAACCCAACCGAGCGGTAGGCCCTCGCCACCCGCTGTGCAATGGCCCTTTGAGGCCTGCGGATGGCGGTAGCGTTCTCCCTCCGGTGGAGGGAGTCCGCCCAGATGGGGGCCCCGTAGAGAGCCATACTTTTAAGTATGCCGGCATATAAATGCCGGCATCGCGCCTTAGGGCCTCCCAAGTTCGGGAGGAGCCACGAGAGAGCGTTTGCCGCCCTCAACAGGCGCGTCGACAGCCCGCTAAAGTGTGGGCCGAAGCGCCACCTGCTATCGATGATGAGGCCCAGATATTTAATCTGGGTCCTCACCCCGATCCTAACGCCCTCCACAACAATGTGGGCGTCAGGAGGGATGCGCTGCCGAGGTCCGTGGAAGAACACGGCCTCGGTCTTGTGCAGCGCAACCCCCAATCCCAGCCGGCGGATCCTTCCTGCGACCAAGGACCCGCCAGCCGAGGCCAAAGTGGCCGCCTCCCTAAAATCCCTCCCCCGGGCGGTGAGGAGAGTGTCATCCGCGTAGCAGATGACACTCGTGCCCTGGAGAAGGGATCCCCGCAGGAGCCAATCGAAACCGATGTTCCACAGGAGTGGTCCTAGGACAGACCCCTGTGGAACACCAGACTCCGCGTCGTACCTCCGCACTTGGCCAGTTTTGTCTACGAGGAGGACCGCTCGATCCTCCAAGTAACTGGCCAAGAGGTCCCTCAAGTATTGAGGCACTCCGTGGTACCGGAGTGCCTCCAGGATCGTTAAGTGCGGGACGGAGTTGAAGGCGTTGGCTATATCGAATGACACAGCCAACACTCCGTCTCCGCAATCCACGGCCTCCCGCACTTGGCCCTTCAGGCGGGCCAACGCATCCACTGTCGAACGCCCCGTTCGGAATCCGAATTGGGCGTCCGACAGGTTCGGCCCTACCTCCCGCAGGAGGCCATTCAGCCGGGCGGCAATAATCCCCTCAAACATCTTACCGACCTCATCTAAAAGAACGATGGGCCGGTATGCCGAAGGGGAGTCCGCCGGGCGTCCTTCTTTATGGAGCAGGCACAGCTGCCCCTCCTTCCAAGGTTTCGGGAACCTCCCAGCCGTGAAACACGCGCTGAAGAGGTCCCGAAACCTATCCTCCATTTGGGTGGCGGCGATGGCCACCACCCGTGCGGGGACGCCGTCTGGCCCGGGGGCGGTTTTCTTACCGCGGAGGCGAAGGGTCGCCGCGCCAAATTCCGCCTCCGTGACCGGAGGGACCTCCTCTTCCGGCGGAGCCGGAAGCCTCTCTCGCGGAGGGTCCATTACTGGTGGGGCAAAATCGGTCCTGCTCGGAAACAAGGACCGGACCACCCCATCCAGCAATGACGGCTCTAGGGTCTCCGCCAGCGGGGGACCGAAGGGGCGCAGTTTGTTCCGCGCCGCCTTGTATGGTCTCCCATACGGGTCCCTGTCGAGACCCTCCAGCAATTCGGCTCGCGCCGCATCGTTGGCGGCGAACATTGCCGCCTTGAGAACCTTCCTTGCCTCTACGTAGGAGGCGTAGAGAAGGTCCTCGTTCGGCAGGTCCCGCACACTTCGCCGCCGGCTCCGCGTGTAGGCCCTCCTGGCCACCACGCAGGCGGCTCGAAGCCCCGCTAGCTCCTCCGTCCACCAGTAGACGGCGCGACGGGGACCCGGGCGGTGAGACCGAGGCATGCTAGAGTTGCACACCTCGGTCAGGGACTCCCGCAGTTGGACCGCTGCAGCGTCCACGTCCAGGACATTAACAGGAGGCGAGAGCCAGTCCTGGACGAAAGCCGCCTCTTTAGCCGCCACTCGGTCCAGGCGGGTGAGAGCCCACCGTGGAAAGGGGGAATGGCCCGAGCGGGCCATCCCTTGGGGGCTCGGGGTGGAGATATCGAACCGCACATATCGGTGGTCCGACAAGGTCTCCACCATTTCTACCCGCCAGTCGACAACGCGGGCGGCAAGAGCGGGGGTGGCGAACGACAGGTCAACCACTGTCCCTCCCCGTTGCCGCACACACGTGTCGACCGTCCCTCTGTTGAGGAGAGACACGCCGCACGAGGCCGCCCAGAACTCGACGGCCCTCCCGCGAGCGTTGCAAGAGGCGGCCTGGTTGCCCCAGGCCACTGACTTGGCGTTAAGGTCACCCAACACGGCGACCTGGCGAGGCGCCGCCCTCGCCGCGTCGACCACGACGGGCACACCTCAAGGGTGTGCTGCGCTGTGTCCTCCGCCGCGCCACAGTCGTGGCACGAAGGGTTCTCCTCCCTTCCGATCCGGTGCAGGCACTTGCCGAAGCAACCATGCCCGGATAACACCTGCACCAGACGGAAGGAGAGGAACCCATGTGACCGCCCGAGCCAATCTTTAAGGACTGGCCCGAGCGCGTCAAGCGTTCGTCGGCCGAAAGTTGCGGAGGCGAGGGCATCCGTCCAATGCTGGACGATGGCGTCCTTTGCCTCTCGCCGGACGGCTTCCCGCTCTTCTGCAGCGGGGCGCTCCCCGAGCGCCCTGCGTCCCGCCGTCCACTCATACACTCTGGCTAGCACCCACGCCTCGAGTTCCCAAGGAGGGAAGCCGGCCAGAGCGCACGACGCCGCAAACCCAACCGAGCGGTAGGCCCTCGCCACCCGCTGTGCAATGGCCCTTTGAGGCCTGCGGATGGCGGTAGCGTTCTCCCTCCGGTGGAGGGAGTCCGCCCAGATGGGGGCCCCGTAGAGAGCCATACTTTTAAGTATGCCGGCATATAAATGCCGGCATCGCGCCTTAGGGCCTCCCAAGTTCGGGAGGAGCCACGAGAGGGCGTTTGCCGCCCTCAACAGGCGCGTCGACAGCCCGCTAAAGTGTGGGCCGAAGCGCCACCTGCTATCGATGATGAGGCCCAGATATTTAATCTGGGTCCTCACCCCGATCCTAACGCCTTCCACAACAATGTGGGCGTTCCACAACACCAGACTCCGCGTCGTACCTCCGCACTTGGCCAGTTTTGTCTACGAGGAGGACCGCTCGATCCTCCAAGTAACTGGCCAAGAGATCCCTCAAGTATTGAGGCACTCCGTGGTACCGGAGTGCCTCCAGTATTGTCAAGTGCGGGACGGAGTTGAAGGCGTTGGCTATATCGAATGACACAGCCAACACTCCGTCCCCGCAATCCACGGCCTCCCGCACTTGGCCTTTCAGGTGGGCCAATGCATCCACTGTCGAACGCCCCGTTCGGAATCCGAATTGGGCGTCCGACAGGTTCGGCCCTACCTCCCGCAGGAGGCCATTCAGCCGGGCGGCAATAATCCCCTCGAACATCTTACCGACCTCATCTAAAAGAACGATGGGCCGGTATGCCGAAGGGGAGTCCGCCGGGCGTCCTTCTTTATGGAGCAGGCACAGCTGCCCCTCCTTCCAAGGTTTCGGGAACCTCCCAGCCGTGAAACACGCGCTGAAGAGGTCCCGAAACCTATCCTCCATTTGTGTGGCGGCGATGGCCACCACCCGTGCGGGGACACCGTCTGGCCCGGGGGCGGTTTTTTTAGCGCGGAGGCGAAGGGTCGCCGCGCCAAACTCCGCCCCCGTGACCGGAGGGACCTCCTCTTCCGGCGGGGCCGTCTCTGGCGGAGGGTCCATTACTGGTGGGGTAAAAGTGGTCCTGCTCGGAAACAAGGACCGGACCACCCCATCCAGCAATGCCGGCTCAAGGGTCTCCGCCAGCGGGGGACCGAAGGGGCGCAGTTTATTCCGCGCCGCCTTGTATGGTCTCCCATACGGGTCCCTGTTCAGACCCTCCAGCAGTTCGGCTCGCGCCGCATCGTCGGCGGCGAACATCGCTGCTTTCAGGACCTTCCTCGCCTCTACGTAGGAGGCGTAGAGAAGATCCTCGTTAGGCAAGTCCCGCACACTTCGCCGCCGGCTCCGTGTGTAGGCTCTCCTGGCCACTACGCAGGCGGCACGGAGCCCCGCTAGCTCCTCCGTCCACCAGTAGACGGCGCGACGGGGACCCGGGCGGTGAGACCGAGGCATGCTAGAGTTGCACACCTCGGTCAGGGACTCCCGCAGTTGGACCGCTGCAGCGTCCACGTCCAGGACATTGACAGGAGGCGAGAGCCAGTCCTGGACAAAAGCCGCCTCCTTAGCCGCCCCTCGGTCCAGGCGGGTGAGAGCCCACCGTGGAAAGGGGGATTGGCCTGAGCGGGCCATCCCTCGAGGGCTCTGGGTGGAGATATCGAACCGCACATATCGGTGGTCCGACAGGGTCTCCACCATTTCTACCCGCCAGTCGACAACGCGGGCGGCAAGAGCGGGGGTGGCAAACGACAGGTCAACCACTGTCCCTCCCCGTTGCCGCACACACGTGTCGACCGTCCCTCTGTTGAGGAGGGACACGCCGCACGAGGCCGCCCAGAACTCGACAGCCCTCCCGCGAACGTTGCAGGAGGCGGCCTGGTTGCCCCAGGCCGCTGACTTGGCGTTAAAGTCACCTAACACGGCGACCTGGCGAGGCGCCGCCCTACCGACAACTGTGGCGAGGAATTCCAAGAAATCCTCGAAGTCTGAAAGAGGGCGGTTAGGAGAGAAATATACGCCCACAAGGGCTATATCTCCCCACGCGGCGGCCACGTATCCCGGTCCCCTCTCTAAGAGCGAGAGGGAAGGGGAATCTGTGGAAGACCGCGACACTAACGCCACCAAGCCGTCCCGATCGCCCAGCCAACGGCTAGGCACCGAGTACGGCTCAGCAACCACCGCCACGTCCACCAACCACTCAGCCATGGCCTGCATCAGCAGGTCTTGGGCGGCTTTGCAGTGGTTGGCGTTCGTTTGGAGGATGCGATGTCCGGACCTAACCATCATTCAGACATCGCACCCCTCTCGTCTTCCACCGAGGTCCCGGGAACTTCCGGGGCGGCGGTGGTGGCAGCAGGCTGGGACGGTGCCTGCGCTTTACCCTTCTTTGGGGGAGGATTGCAGTTCCTCCCCGTCATTACGTGGCCCGCCGGGCGGCCGCTAGCGGCACATACCACGCAGTGCGGCGTGGTGGCCGTGCATGTGGCGGACTTGTGCCCCTCCTTACCGCAGCGGTAGCAGCACTCTGACCTGTCCACTTTGGACGGACAGAGGGCCCGCGTGTGTCCAAGTACGAAGCACTTGAAGCAGCGCAGAGGCTGTTCTCCAAGTGCTCGGACCACACTCGAGCTGAAGCCCACCGCTAGCCGTCCCTTGGCGAGGACGGCCTTGGCTGCGGTGACTGGGCACTCCAGGCGAATGGTGCCCATACCACCGCGGCCGGGCCTGATGGCCCGACCCTGCACCGCTGCGACGTCGCAGCCCCCTATTGCTGCGACCGCCGCCACCACCTCCTCTTTGGTGACCGAATCGTCAAGATTGGTCACCTCCAAGGCAGCAGACTTAACAGGTCTGGCAACCTTGGCCGCGTCCGCGATGACCTCTCGCAATTTAGATGCGAAGAGGTCCGCATTTGCACCGCCCTGGGCCCCCGGGAACTCGAAGATACGAGCCCCGGCGACTTAGAGGCAACCTCCTTGATCCCCTCTTCGTCCTCTAGGGCCATGCGCTCCAGTTCGGCCAGCGAATGGTCCGCGTACAGGACGCAGGACGCACCGTAACCAGACTTGGCCCGGGTGGTTATAGCCTGCTGCTCCTTTGTAGCGACCTGCTCCTCCAGGTCCTGTTGCAGTTGCTCTCGCCGAGCCAGGTTTAGCTGGCGTTCAGCATCCGCTAGACCCACGTCGTGGGTGTCTGCCACATTGGAAGGCTTCTTGGCCTTCGCCTTCTTTTTAGGCTTAGCACTCCTCGCAGAGTCCGAGGAGCCCTCGCCACCGTCCTTAAGGAAGGCCCGCTTTCGCTTTTGTAAGCGAATTCCCGCCTCCACTGCCGAACCGCCGTCCGACTCCAGTACGAGAGACTCGTCGGAATCCGACAAGTCCCCTGTCCCGCGGTACATGCTAGCCGCAGATGGTGCGCGGCTAGCCTCTGACGCTGAAGCGTCCTCGCCAGCGTGGCCCTGAGAAAGGCCTTTTGGTTGGCCCTGAGAAGGGCCTTTTGGCTGGCCCTGAGAAGGGCCTTTTGGGTGGCCCTGAGAAGGGCCTTTTGGGTGGCCCTGAGAAGGGCCTTTTGGGTGGCCCTGAGAAGGGCCTTTTAGGAAACGCCCGGAGGCGTCCCGCAAGGGCTGCTTAGACATATCCGCAATTGTCGTAGATTCCGCAATAAGTCTACGACGCACAGTGCACTTTAGCCGAGCCCGATCTGCCACTCCGTTACGGTGGTCAGAATCGGGTCGTTTCCAGGGGACGCGACGTGGACGCAAGCACTGTAGGGGGTCCCCCAACCTAACCTAACCTAACCTTTTTTTTTTTTTTTTTTTTTTTTAACCCGGGTAATGCTTTTACGCATACCCTCCCGTCGGGGGGGGGACGGAAGGGTTATGTGGGACTCGCCGGAGGACTCTCCGGAATACCCACTAAACCCCCGGGGCACTACCGCATCGTCTGGTGGGAGGGAGGGCTGGGAAACTGGCAGAGCCCTTACATCCAGCCCCCCCTGACGACCGCCCGCCTTTACAGCGGGGCCTTCACACACCTCCCGTTTTAGTATGCCGGTGGAAAGGGGGATTGGCCCGAGCGGGCCATCCCTCGGGGGCTCTGTGTGGAGATGTCGAACCGCACATATCGGTGGTCCGACAAGGTCTCCACCATTTCAACGCGCCAGTCGACAACGCGGGCGGCAAGAGCGGGGGTGGCGAATGACAGGTCAACCACTGTCCCTCCCCGTTGCCGCACACACGTGTCGATCGTCCCTCTGTTAAGGAGGGACACGCCGCACGAGGCCGCCCAAGACTCGACGGCTCTCCCACGAACGTTGCAAGAGGCGGCCTGGTTGCCCCAGGCCACCGACTTGGCGTTTAGGTCACCTAATACGGCGACCTGGCGAGGCACCGCCCTCCCGACAACTGCGGTGAGGATTTCCAAGAAATCCTCGAAGTCTGAAAGAGGGCGGTTAGGGGAGAAATATACGCCCACAAGAGCTATATCTCCCCACGCGGCGGCCACGTATCCCGGTCCCCTCTCTAAGAGCGAGAGGGAAGGGGAATCTGTGGAAGACCGCGACACTAATGCCACCAAGCCATCCCGATCGCCCAGCCAACGGCCAGGCACCGAGTACGGCTCAGCAACAACCGCCACGTCCACCAACCACTCAGCCATGGCCTGCATCAGCAGGTCTTGGGCGGCTTTGCAGTGGTTGGCGTTCGTTTGGAGGATGCGATGTCCGGACCTAACCATCATTCAGACATCGCACCCCTCTCGTCTTCCACCGAGGTCCCGGGAACTTCCGGGGCGGCGGTGGTGGCGGCAGGCTGGGACGATGCCTGCGCTTTGCCCTTCTTTGGGGGAGGATTGCAGTTCCTCCCCGTCATTACGTGGCCCGCCGGGCGGCCGCTGGCGGCACATACTACGCAGTGCGGCGTGGCGGCCGTGCATGTGGCGGACTTGTGCCCCTCCTTACCGCAGCGGTAGCAGCACTCTGTCCTGTCCACTTTGGACGGACAGAGGGCCCGCGTGTGTCCAAGTACGAAGCACTTGAAGCAGCGCAGAGGCTGTTCTCCAAGTGCTCGGACCACACTCGAGCTGAAGCCCACCGCTAGCCGTCCCTTGGCGAGGACGGCCTTGGCTGCGGTGACTGGGCACTCCAGGCGAATGGTGCCCATTCCACCGCGGCCGGGCCTGATGGCCCGACCCTGCACCGCTGCGACGTCGCAGCCCCCTATTGCTGCGACCGCCGCCACCACCTCCTCTTTGGTGACCGAATCATCAAGATTGGTCACCTCCAAGGCAGCAGACTTCACAGGTCTGGCCACCTTAGCCGCGTCCGCGATGACCTCTCGCAATTTAGATGCGAAGAGGTCCGCGTTTGCACCTCCTTGGGCCCCCGGGAACTCGAAGATACGAGCCCCGGCTTGGGTCTGACGGCAAGCGATTGCGCCGATACCCAACTTTGTGGGATCGGCGTTGGCACGAGCCCGTTTTAAAACGGACTCGTACGTCTCGCCCCGCTCCGCAGCCTCCGCGGTGAGAGTCACCACGACAGCTGCTGTCTTGGGAGGAACCAACTTCCTCCCACCGGCTGGGGCCCGTTTTGCTGCAGGAGCAGGGTTGGCGGGCTTAGGGGTCGACTTTTTCCCCTTCCCCTTCCCCTTTCCCTTGCCGGTCGTCTGGGACGGGCAGGGAGGGGTGATGTTGGGTGGGGAGGCAGGGGCGGCGACCGTCTTCGTCTTCTTTTTGGCCTTGCCTTTCCCCTTCTTGCCAACCTTCGTCCAGTCGTTGGACGGGGTGGTGGAGGGGAGAAGGGCGTCCTCCATCTGGGAGGATGGCCCCGGCTCGCACTGCCTCTTCTCCGCCGCGAGGGGTGGTCGGAGGCGTTTCTCCGGCAAGAGCCTGTCTTCGATGCCGGCGAGGCAGGCTCTTGTAAAGGCCCTTTCCTCCATGACGACCTTGCGGATGATATCCTCAAGGTTGGAGGAGGAGGGAGGGCCCTCGACCGCTGGTCTCGGCTCGGCTTGAGTTGGCCGGGCCGTGAGTTCAGCCAGCTTCTTGTGCAGCTGGCTGACCTCCGACTGCAGACGATCCACCTTCGCCTGCAGTTGCCGTGTCTCATCCGTGGCTGTGCGCTGCACCAGCTCACGGATGATGCCTGCCATGCTGGCGGCCCTGCACTTAAGGGACTTCTGGAAAGTCCCCTTCAGATTTGAGGACTTAGAGGCAACCTCCCTGATCCCCTCTTCGTCCTCTAGGGCCATGCGCTCCAGCTCGGCCAGCGAATGGTCCGCGTACAGGACGCAGGACGCACCGTAACCAGACTTGGCCCGGGTGGTTGAAGCCTGCTGCTCCTTTGTAGCGACCTGCTCCTCCAGGTCCTGCTGCAGTTGCTCTCGCCGAGCCAGGTTTAGCTGGCGTTGAGCATCCGCTAGACCCACGTCGTGGGTGTCCGCCACATTGGAAGGCTTCTTGGCCTTCGCCTTCTTTTTCGGCTTAGCGCTCCTCGCAGAGTCCGAGGAGCCCTCGCCACCGTCCTTAAGGAAGGCCCGCTTCCGCTTTTGTAAGCGACTTCCCGCCTCCACTGCCGAACCGACGTCCGACTCCATTGCAAGAGACTCGTCGGAATCCGACAAGTCCCCCGCCCCGCGATACATGCTAGCCGCAGATGGTGCGCGGCTAGCCTCTGACGCTGAAGCGTCATCGCCTGCGTGGCCCTGAGAAGGGCCTTTTGGTTGGCCCTGAGAAGGGCCTTTTGGCTGGCCCTGAGAAGGGCCTTTTGGGTGGCCCTGAGAAGGGCCTTTTGGGTGGCCCTGAGAAGGGCCTTTTGGGTGGCCCTGAGAAGGGCCTTTTAGGAAGCGCCCGGAGGCGTCCCGCAAGGGCTGCTTAGACATATCCGCAATTGTCGTAGATTCCGCAATAAGTCTACGACGCACAGTGCACTTTAGCCGAGCCCGATCTGCCACTCCGTTACGGTGGTCAGAATCGGGTCGTTTCCAGGGGACGCGACGTGGACGCAAGCACTGTGGGGGGTCCCCCAACCTAACCTAACCTTACCTAACCTAACCTAACCAGGGTCCGATGCGCAGCGCCGATCCGAAGAGCCAAAGTCGTGGAAGAGTACCTGCAAGCAAAAGAGAAATATGAGATTGAAGCAAAGAGAGCACAAACTGACAGCTGGAAACACTTCTGCGAAAAACAGGATAGAGAAGGGGTCTGGGAAGGGATTTATCGAATTATGGGCATGACAACTAAAAGACAAGTGGATTTACCACTAGAAGTCAACGGTAAGGCGCTTAGCCCGAACGACTCGGCTAAAGTGTTAGCGGAGACATTCTACCCTGAGGACATTAAAGAGGAGGATAACGAGGACCACCGCAGAACCAGGGAGAAGGCTGACCAAGTAAACGACTGGGTCCATGGTGAGAAACATGACCCAGCGTTTACAATGGAGGAACTGAGCTTCACGGTGGATAGTTTTAATCCAAAGAAGGCCCCAGGAGCGGATGGTCTTACCGCTGACATCTGTAAGCATGCCATAATTCAAGAGCCGGGAGTATTCCTTGCGCTGGCAAACCAGTGCCTAGCCCTACAACATTTCCCAACCACCTGGAAAGAGGCTACTGTCATCGTGCTGAGGAAGCCAGGCAAGGACAGCTACGTTACCCCAAAGTCCTATCGACCAATAGGGCTGTTACCAGTCCTGGGAAAAATACTAGAGAAATTGTTAGTCGGCCGCATCAAATGGCACATCATCCCAAAAATCAGCACCAGGCAATATGGGTTCATGCCAAAGAAGAGCACCGAAGACTCCCTCTATGACCTAATAAAACACATTCGAGAAAAATTAAGCCTGAAAAAACTAATTACGGTAGTATCTTTGGACATAGAGGGAGCCTTCGACAGCGCATGGTGGCCTGCAATACGAACCAGATTGGCCGACGAGGAGTGCCCAGTAAATTTGCGGAGACTTCTAGACAGCTACCTTCAAGACAGAAGAGTAAAAATTCGATACGCTGGGACCGAGTATTCCAAGGATACCAATAAGGGATGTGTCCAGGGATCAATCGGTGGTCCGATTCTCTGGAATCTACTATTAGACCCACTTCTAAAGGGACTGGAAAAACGAGGAGACTACTGCCAGGCCTTCGCTGACGATGTGGTGCTAGTCTTCGATGGAGATACCGCGCTGGAGATTCAGAGACAGGCCAATGCCGCTCTCGCCTATGTTCGGAATTGGGGTGTCAATAATAAGCTAAAATTTGCGGCGCACAAAACGTGTGCAATGCTTGTGACCCACAAATTAAAGCACGATATACCAATTCTGAACATGGGTGGGGTCGACATTGGGATGTCACGAGAGATCAAGGTACTGGGGCTCACGATAGATGATAAGCTTACTTTCAACAAGCACGTAGTCAACGTATGCCAAAAAGCAATTAACATCTATAAACAGCTATCGAGAGCCGCCAGAACCAGTTGGGGCCTCAATCCGGAGGTGATACGCACCATATATACTGCTGCTGTCGAGCCAGTCATAATGTACGCAGCGGGAGCCTGGGCACCGGCGTCGAAAAAACTGGGAGTACGTAAACAGCTCAGTGTAGTTCAGCGTGGTTTTGTGCAAAAAATGACCAGAGCCTACCGAACCGTTTCTTTAAATTCGGCACTTGTGCTGTCAGGGATGCTCCCACTCGACATCAGGATTCAGGAGGCAGCTGCTCTGTATGAAGTGAGGCGGGGGGCAACCCAGACAGTACTAGAAGACAGAGAAATGGAGCGTCTGGTTCCATATGACAAATCGTGGCACCCGGCTAATTACGTAAAACTCACCTTTGAAATCCTGACAGACCGACAGCAGGTAGATTGCAACAGCCAGCAGGATATAAGGATATTTACAGACGGCAGTAAGATCGAGGGTAAGGTTGGAGCGGCACTATCCCTTTGGAACAGCGTAGCGGAGATCAAGGCCCTAAAGCTTAAGTTGTCCTCACACTGCACGGTGTATCAGGCGGAGCTGTTGGCAATAAGTAGGGCGGCTAAGGAAATCCTAGTGCGACCTGAGTCAAGCTTCGGCATTTACAGCGACTCCAGGTCAGCACTGGAGACTATTGCCAGACAGAGTTCCCTCCATCCTCTAGCTGTGGAAGCAAAAGAACATCTTAAGACTGCCAGAGCTCAAAAGAAAGATGTATCCCTGTTCTGGGTTAAGGCTCACGCGGGCTTGGTAGAGAATGAGAGAGCGGACCAGCTGGCAAAGGAAGCAGCCCTTAAACTGAAAACGAGGCCTAACTACGATAAGTGCCCGGCCTCATTCATCAAGCGACAGATCCGTATGGAATCGCTTGAGGAATGGAACCGGAGGTACAAGTCGGGAGAGACGGGTGCTATCACCAGAGTTTTCTTCCCGGACGCAGTTGAGGCGTACAAAACTGTGAGGAAGTTTGAGCCAACTAGTGCGCTAACGCAGATAATGACAGGGCACGGTGGATTCTCCGAATACCTGAATCGATTCAGGTGTAAGGAGAACCCATCGTGCATCTGCGAGCCCGGGGTAGGAGAAACGGCAATGCATGTTCTGCTGGAATGCCCAGTGACTTCACTCAGAAGGTATGAAGCCGAGCAGGTTCTGAACTGCAATATAATAGCAGAAAATTTAAAAGTCTTGGTAAAGGACAATGACTTAAGAAAAACTTTTTTCAAATACTGTACAGAAATTGTTAATTTAGTAGTAAATAGGAATAAAAGCAAATAAAATATGATGTTTATATATTATGTAAATATATAAAATATGCATATGTGTAATTAGAAGATAAGTATTAAGGAATAAAGTACAACAAAGAGCAAGATTATAAAACAGTATAAATAGAAATGTAAGAAAAAGTGTATATAGATAAGATAGATTGCTGTACGGACCCATTCTAGCATAAGACATAGATAAATAGCTCTGCGTAGGAAATAAGAAAATGTATAGGAATAAGATATAGAAATTAAGAAGCTTGTAAAGAAATTGAAATAAATAAATAAAGAACAAATTTGATTCCACCCATCATACACTAGAATGTGGTTAAACTTAGTTTTAAGGACCCTAGACTAAAACACCCTGGGTACCTAAATAAGGTGCCTCTTGCAGTAGAAGTCCTCTCTAGTAAAAACAGACTCTGAACCACATCAGAGGAATAGGTAGAAGTAGGAATAAAAAAAAAAAAAAAAAAAAAACCTAACCTAACCTAACCTAACCTAACCTAACCTTTTTTTTTTTTTTTTTTTTTTTTGGTAACGCGGGCAGGAATCTGCGACCAGATACCCCGCCGCATGCAGGGTGCGACGGGGTTATGTGGGGTTTAGGCGGACTCGCCCGACCCACTAAACCTCCCGCGGTGGTCCAGCCTCGATGCGCAAAGAGGGGTTTTTGGGAATCAAATTGCCTCCAAAAACCCCTCCCGCATCTGCCGATGCACGTCCCGGGGGGCGACCGTAGCTGCCGCCCCCAGTGCCTTCGCGGTGCTTACAGCGGCGCGCTCCACAAACGCGCCGCCATCCTCCCCGGGTCCGCTTAGTGGTGGAGGCTGGAGCCCTCACTCCTGCCACCACCCACGGCCCGGTGAGACCCCCTCTACAGGGGGAGCCGCGGGCCCCCCATCACGGGGGGGCTGGCGGCGCGGGGTGGCCGTTGCCTACACCCCGCCGCCGCCTTCTCCGAGCGGGATCGGCCCTCTCCCGATCTCGCTCGCTGGCCTCTTTCCGAACCAAAACGGTCTCACAGAAAGAGGCCACGGCCTGCCACGCCGACTCCTCCGCCAGCATAGCCGCTACTACGCTCGGCGGAGACAGATCCTGCCCGATCCTGGCGACCAGGATTCCGCGCTCCACGCCCCACGCTGGACACTCCTCCAACGTGTGCTGCGCGGAATCGAGGTCCCACCCGCAATGGTGGCATTGCGGTGTCGGTTCGCGTCCGATCCTACTCAGGAACTCACCGAAACACCCGTGTCCGGTGAGCACCTGAGTAAGACGATAGGTGACGTGCCCTACCTCCCTCCCTAGCCAGGCTTCGAAGCTCGGCAGAATCGCGCCGACGGCGCGTTGGCGCGAGTTACGCGGCTCCTCCAGCCGCTCGCGCCACTCCTCCAGCGCACGTCGGCGCTCTTCATGCCTCACTTCAACTGGCGCGGCTCCACCCCCGCCATCGTGACGAAGACGGACGAACACACGTGCGTCCATCCTCGCCAGGATGTCGAGGGGCGGAAACCGCGCCAGCAGTGTTGCCGCCTCAAAGGATATCGTACGATACCCTCTCGCGATGCGTATGGCAATAGGACGCTGGAGCCCATTGTACAGGGCCCGGCAGCGCCTAACACCCGCCAGCCTATGCGACCAGACGGGCGCTCCGTAGAGTGCCATCGATCGTACGACACCCGCGTAAAGGCGGCGAACACCTTCACTCGGCCCCCCGAGATTCGGAAGTAGCCCGTGCATAGCACCGACCACTTTCCGAACCCGGGGGACGGAGCGACTGAAGTGCTCCCCGAAGTCCCAGCGACTGTCCAAGGTGAGGCCCAGGTACTTAAGAAAGGGCCCCACCTGAACGTCCACGTCACCCACACGAACCGACATGCTGGGTGGTTCCCGCCCCCTCGGGAGCTTATGGAACCATAGCGCCTCGGTCTTCGCAGGCGCTATCCGCAGACCCAGCTGGTGGATCCCATCCACCACGCATGCCACCCCAAGCTCGGCGAGCTCCTTGGTCCCGTCGAAGGAGTCCCCACCAGCCAACACAAGAGTGTCGTCCGCGTAGCAGACGACGTGTACGCCGGCGGGGAGATCGACGCGCAAGACCGCGTCGTATGCGAGGTTCCACAGGAGGGGGCCCAAGACCGACCCCTGAGGAACCCCGCAATTGACCTCCCTCTGGTGCAATGCACCATCCCTGCCTACATACTGCACACACCTGTGCTGCAAGTAGGAGCCAACTATGCGCTGCAGGTAAGGAGGCACTCCGTGATGGACGAGCGCCTCCCTGATCGCCCTCCAGGGCAAGGAGTTGAACGCGTTGACGATGTCCAAGGACACCGCCAACATCCTCCCGCCCCGGGACAGTACCTGGTCCGACAGCGAACGCACGCGTAGAATGGCGTCCACCGTCGAACGCGCCTGCCGGAAACCGTACTGGTCGTCCGACAGGTTGGGGCCTACCTGCCACAGATGTGTGCAGAGACGAGCGGCAATTATTCGTTCGAATAACTTGCCGCCCTCGTCCAGCAGGCAAATGGGACGGTACGCAGAGGGAGAGTCCGCGGCCCTGCCGCCCTTCTTCAAGAGGACCAAGTTTGCCGTCTTCCAGCCCAGGGGAAACACACCAAAGCGGAGGCAGTTGTCGAACAACCGCCCCAGCTTTTCCCCCAGGCCGGCGGATAGTGCCAGCACCCAGGCCCGACCTGGAATTCCGTCGGGCCCGGGGGCCGTATTACCACGAGCCCTGAGCCGCTTTACCGCTCGGTCCATCTCCTGTTCCGTTACCCCCAGCTCATCGGACCAGATGGTAGGGTCCGATGGTAACGCGGGGGTAGAGGGGCTGTCCTGAACCCTGGGGAAGAGCGTGTCGACCACTCCTCCCACGAACGCAGGGTCCAGGGTCTCCGTCAATGGAGGGACCCATGGGCGCAGCTTGCCCAGTACAGTCTTGTACGGGCGCCCCCACGGATCCCTGTTCAGCCCCTCCAGGAGTTCACTCCAGGACCGAGCCTTGGCGTCTGCGATGGCGCTTTGCAGCGCCGTCGTAGCGGCTCTATAGGACTCGTAAGCACTATCCCTCTCCTCGGCAGTTGCTCGCCTTCTTCTCCGAGACCGGGTGTACTCGCGTCGGGAGCGCAGGCATGCGTCGCGCAGCCTCGCTATCTCCTCCGACCACCAGTACACCGCCCGGCGCTTGGATGACTTGGCCCGGGGCATGGAGGCGTCGCATATCGACGTCATCATGTCCCGGAACCACGTCGCCTCCCACTCAGGATCGGGCAGATCTTGTTCGGCGTGGCCTTCCGGCCAGGCCGCGACGATGGCGGCGGCTTCCAACAGGTCCCTGTTTAGCCGCTTGAGGGCCCATCGTCGCGGCGGACTGCTACTCCGGCGGGATGCGCGGGGTGGAGAGCGGAGGGCCACATCGAATACGATGTGGCGATGGTCGGATAAAGTGACCATCTCCTCCGCCACTCTCCATCCCGACACCATGTGTGTGGCAGAGGGAGTCGCCCATGATAGGTCCACGATCGACTCCCCCTGCCACCGCACACAGGTGTTTACGGACCCCCGATTTAACAACCGGAGGTCTAATCCCGCCGTCCATTCTACAACGGAGACTCCCCTAGGGTCATCCCGAGGACTCCCCCACTCACGCGAGTGGGCGTTGAAGTCACCCAGGACGAGCACGGGACGGGGTAGGCACCTGCGAATGCAGTTTCCCACCTCGTCCAAGTAGTCCACAACGGCTAAACGACCCCATTCCACGGCCACGAAGCCCTGCCCCCTTTCGATAAGGGAGCAGTGGGGGTCACCTTCACCACCACCCCAGTAGATAGCGACGGAGTCCAAATCGTCCCGGAACCAGCGAGGATGGTCCGGAACGCGGTAGGGCTCCGACGCTACGGCGAGTGCAACCGAATACTGCGCAAGGGTTTGCATGAGCAGGTCTTGCGCACCCCGGCAGTGATTCAGGTTGCACTGGAGGACCTTCTTAATGGCGTGATCCATTAAGAGGCCTCCATAGCCTCCTGGGGCGGGCCGTTGCCCGACTCCACGGCCCCCACTGTTGGGGCCGCAGAACTTCCGGTGACTGGGGCTGGAGGAGCTGGCTTCCTCTTCACCTTAGGAGGGGAGCATTGTTTGGTCCCCATCCTATGGTCAGCCTTGCAGCCCATGCCGGAGCACAGCGGACACCTGCGCGGACGCGTGCACTGGCTAGCCCGATGGTCGGGTTCGCCGCACGCGTAGCACAGGTTGCTACGATCCACTGGGCTCCGGCATGCGGTGCGTACGTGCCCGTACTCCAAACACCGGAAGCATTGTAGCGGCCGCGAGGTCAGGTAGTCGACCCGGGCCGGAAACCATCCGACGACGACATGCTTTGCCGCTGCCAGCTTCCGCACAGAAGCGAGCGGGCATCGCACCCAAGCTGTCCCCAGGGCTTTGGGCGAGCGGCGAATGTCGCCCACCCGCACGTCGTCCACCGAACATTCCCCGGCCTCCGCTACCGCAGCCGCCACCTCCTGAGGCGTGACGCTGTCGTCAAGGTCTTTCAGCCTCAACTCGCCCGTCTTGATGGGACGGGCGATGCGCACGCTCAGGTCGGCGAGGGCAACGCGCATGCGCTCCGCAAGCACGTCTGCTTTGGAGGTGGAGTCGGGTCCCGACACCTCCAAAATTAACCCCCCCGTTATTGCGCGTCTGGAGCGGATGGTATCCACTCCAACGTCCACCAACTTAATCTTTTCCTTCGCGGCCTTCATCACCGCGGCGTAGGTGACCTCCGAACCCTCGGGAACGGTCACAGTGATAGCCGCAGATGTTGGAAGCCGCGAGGGCTTGGGCAACGGTGCCCGATTGGCCTTGCCTTTATTTGCCTTCGGGGCAGGTCCGGTGACTGCAGGAGCAGACCTAGCGCCAGCTATAGGTCCGACTCTTGGGCCAGCTCTTTGGTTCATCCGTTGGCTCGGCATCGGGGCGGTCTGAGCCGCCTGCGCCTTTTTCTTTGCCGCCCTTCTCTTGGCGCTCTTGGAGACCACGGTCGCCCACGACTCCGACGAGGGAAGCGTCGGAGCCGGGGGGGACCGCGTCTGCGCCACGGGTGCCGTTGCCGCAGGCGGCTGTTGTCCCGGTCTAGTCTTCCCAGTTGGGAGTCTTGTGAGGGGGCCAGGAGGAGGAAGAACACCGCCCCGAGACAAGGCAGGCTGAGCCACACTGACTCCAGCCAACCTGTACTCAAGAAAGGCAGTGATCCTCTCCATGAGGCGCTCCTCCCAATCCCCACCCCTGACAGCAGATGTTGTTGCCCTCGGTCCGGCTGCGCTCACAGCACTGGCCGGAGAAGGGGCAGCTCGCTTCGAGCTTGGAGCCGGGGGAGTCGTCCTTTTATTAGGACTCCCAGTGGGAGTCACTGTCTTCGCACTGGGCGGAAGGGGCGCTTGCTGCAAGCGGATGACCTCCGTCAACTGATCCACCTTGGCGGAGAGGTCAGCCATCCGTGAGCGCAGCTCTGCGTTCTCCCGCTCCAGCCGCTGAACGTTGGCGTCGGCGGAGCCCCGCTCCACCAGGATTTCCGCCGCCGCTTCGACCTTCCTTGCCGCAATTCGCAGACCGTGGATGAAATCGCCGCGCATATTTCGCGATCTATCGGCGATTTTCTCCACGGTCCCGAGCTGCGACTTGATGCAGGTGACCAGTTCGTCGGTCGGTTGGTCCTGCATCTCCTGCCCGAGATCTGCCACCTTCGGCAACTTCCCCTTGCTCCGAATATTGGAGGGTGGGACAGACGGGTCGAAGACCTCGTCTTCCCCTCCGCTCTTTTCTTTTAGGAAGGCAGCGCGCTTGGCATTTTGCATATCCAAGGCGCTGTCCTCCGGCCTTCTCGCTCGCTTCCGCGTAGCGCGGGTGAAGCTCGACGCTGTCGAAGCGATGGAGGTGAAAGACATGACAGAGGTGTCTGACTCCTCTCCGCCATCCACCACTGAGGTCGCCGCACCACCTGGTGCCGGCGACGGCTTCCTGAAATCATCCGGCGTCGTCTGCATGTCCGCGCCTGGATCAGACGCGGGCATGCAGGCATGCCCCTCATCGTCTGTCGCCGAAGCGACCGCCGCCGAAGCGGCCATCCTCCGCGTCATAACGCGGGAGGACCCCCTTTCGTCTTGGCGTTTCTTGCCCCCCTCAGAATACGAGGGGCTGACCGCCGGAGCGGTGCGGGATTCTCCGACCTCGGAGAGGCCGGTACCCACCTGAGGTACATATTTTTTAGAAGACGCCATTTTCATAGATTTTTTTTCCCTTTTTTAGAGGGGTGAGGTCCCCTGAGTGGGTGTGGTGCCCTAGCGGCCGGGTTCCCCCCGACCATGCCCTGTGTGTGAACCAAGAGTCGCGCGGCAAGCGCCTGCGGCCGCAACGCGCGTCCGCCAAAGCGGGCGCACGTGGCGACCACAAACAAATGCAACGCGGCTCCAGATTCACACACACGACACTCCCTTCGGCAGACACCAAACCATATGTTGGGATTTGGTCCCTCCTCGTCCAAACGGCGAAAAACGCCCACAGCCCAGTGCGCATAAATACGCAACGGCTTACTCCTCTCCCAGCAGAGTAGGAAACTCCTTTCCTCTGCCTGGCCCCATCCACTGCGCCTTATGCTCATCATAAGGACGCGCGGAGGAGCCATTCCCCCCAACCCCAAAAAACGTCTGGTGGTTTCAGTTACGTCTATTTCTGAAGGAAATAGACCAATAACAGGGGACAACCATGTGAAGGAAAATCCACCAGACTTGCCTTAGGGATCGGCGACTGTTGCGCTACACTCCCCTAAGGCCATTCGCACCTTACCCTTCTTGAAGAGATGAGTAAGGTAGGGCCTATGTCTATGCTACGCAAGCGGCTACTGAGAGAAGCTACAGCAGCAGAACGCAAGCTAGGCAAAGCAACTATTAAAGCATAGACATAAGCCCCCCCCCCAACCTAACCTAACCTACCCTAACCTAACCTAACCTAACCTAACCTACCCTTTTTTTTTTTTTTTTTTTTTTTTTTTTTGTCGGTGTGAAAATGCTTTACGCATATCCTCCAACTCGGGGAGAGTTGGAGGGGTCTGTCGGGCTCTCCGCCTGCGACTAGCTCTCGCTAGCCCGGCGGCCTACCGACTAAAAACACACCGTGTTCCGTCGCTCACCGTAGTGCTAGTGCATCATCAAACCATTCATCGCCTGATGAAGGGCTCGACGCTGCACCAGCACTTGACGGGGTCATGGGGTCCCGGTAGGATTCTACCACGGCCCCGTCGGTGATCGTTCGCCTGAGGCGAACCCCTCGGTTTCCCCTTAGTAGGGAAGGGGGATGTCCCGGAACATCAAGGACATCCCTCGCCATTGGAGACCCCTGCAGTGCAGGGCTGGGGCTCCCCGCACCCATACCCTGCTGGTCTCCATCGAGCGTGAGAAGGCGATTAAATTGCCGCCGCCTTCTTCCGCCCCTCCGCCGGCGGAGTGGGTCGGCGAGGGGATCTGTCTCCCTCGTCCGCTCCGCTGTCTCCTTCTGCAAGATTACATGTTCGCAGAATGAAACCATTGCGTCCCAGCATCTGTCACTGTCGAGCATGGCCTCAATCACGCGCGACAGTGAGAGGTCCTCTCCAATTACTGCCGTCAGCTCCTGGCGCTGTGAGGCCCACGCATTGCACTCTTGTAGAGTGTGCTGTGCCGTATCCTCTGTCATACTACAGTGCTGGCAGATTGGGCTTGTTTCCCTCCTGGCAACACGATGCAGGTACCTACCGAAACATCCATGTCCGGACAGTATTTGCACCAGTCTGAATGTGAGCACACCATGTTTTCGATGCACCCATTCATTTAGACGGGGCCCTATAGCGTCTAGGGTCCATCGGCCATATATGGCGGACTCAAGTTCCACAGACCACTGTTGCAGAGCAACTTGGCGCGCCTGCCCCACTGCGTGCTGAATTTCCTGTGGAGCTAAACGGTCTCCACGCCCCCGCCTCTCCATCCTTTCGTTGTAGGCGTTGGCCAGCAAAACTGCTTCCTTTTCCCATGGGAGGGATCCTGCTATCGTGCAAGCAGCCCCGTGCGATATGGTCCGGTATCCACGGATGGATCTAACGGCCATAATCCTCTGTGGCTTTCGTAGAAGGGCCCTATTACTAGCAGAGCCGGTTAAAGCCTCCGCCCAGACTGGCGCCCCGTATAAGGCCATCGATCTAACCACTCCTGCGAACAGATAACGGCAAGCAGCCTTTGGTCCACCCAGATTAGGCAAAAGGCGTGCCAACGCTCCAGCAGCACCCTGAATCCTGGGAGTTAAAAGCCGAAAGTGCTCGGAAAAATTCCAAGCATTATCCAGCGTGAGCCCCAAGTATTTCATTTGAGTCGCCACCATGATCCGCTCTCCGTCAACGTAAATATAAGCCCCAGCTGGCGGTTTACCTCCTCTACCATGGAAGGACATGACTACAGTTTTGCTAAGGGCTACCTTTAGACCCAGCAAACGAATGCGACTGACCAGTAGTGAAGACCCCACGCTAGCAAGATGCGCAACATCTCTAAAACTGTTCCCCCGAGCGATAATCAACGTGTCATCTGCATAGCATAAGATATGCGTTTTGGGGAGCAGCGCACCGCGGAGCACCCAGTTATATCCAATGTTCCATAGCAAGGGGCCCATCACCGACCCCTGCGGAACACCAGATGTCATACGCCTTGCTCGGACCTCACTTTTGTCGTCGAGATATAGCACATCCCGCCCCCTCAGGTAGTGTTCCACTAAACGTCTGAGATAAGGTGGTACTCCATGGTATCGCAGGGCCTCGTCAATACATTCGTAAGGGAGGCTATTGAATGCATTGGCGATGTCCAACGATACCGCTAAAACACGCTCTCCTCTTGCCACTGCCTCCTGCGTTATCTTTTTTAGGTGCAGTAGAGCGTCAATGGTGGAGCGCCCGGTTCTGAACCCGTACTGCTCTTCCACCAAATTAGGACCCACGGATGTTAGGTGTTCAACGATACGGGCTGCAACTATTCGTTCAAGCAGTTTCCCCATCTCGTCGAGCAGGATTATGGGCCTGTAACCCGAAGGGGAGTCCGGCGAACGCCCTTCCTTCCTAAGAAGGCAGAGACGGCCGTCCTTCCATAATTTGGGGAACCGTCCTGACTTCAAGCACAGATCAAATTGATCCCGGACTCGGCTCCCCAAGTGCTTCATGGAGAGAGCCAGAACCCGACCCGGCACACCATCTGGTCCAGGGGCGGTTTTCTTTGCCCGAAGGTGTGAAATGGCACCACCGAACTCCTCCTCAGAGACCGACGGGATGTTTTCGTACGGGTAGTCCAGAGACGCATCAGGAGGAGCCATAAAAGGCGGCTCATGAGGCGGACAGTCGGGAAACAATCCTACAACTACGTCATGTAATAGCTGAGGGTCAAAAGAGTCTGTGGAAGGTGGGCGACTACAAAGTTTTTTGCGGACTACACGGTAAGGACGCCCCCAAGGGTCCCTGTCGAGATCACCTATAAACTCCTGCCAGGCCTCAGACTTAGCCTCAAAAATGGCGATTTGCAGGGCTTTTTTAGCTCGGCGGTAACATTCATAGAGAGTGCTCTCCTCATCAACAGCGTGAGTCTGTCTTCGGCGACACCTTGTATATTCACGGCGCGAGGTATTACAGGCTGCCCGGAGAGATGCAATTTCGTTTGACCACCAGTACACCTGTTTTCTCTCAGGAAACTTTTTTGTGCGGGGCATAGCAGCGTTGCAGACCGCTGTTAGGGCGTCTCGGAGCCATACCGCTTGTGCGTCTACCTCAAGCGTATTTGGAGTTGGGCACCAAGCTTGCACGATTGCCGCTTCCTCCAGTAGCTCCTTATTCAATCGTCCCAAGACCCAACGTGGGAAGGCAGCTGAACCACTATTTGAGACGCGGCCGCGGGTTCCTCTGAGACCAAGGGAAGAGGAGATCTCAAATCTTATGTAGCGATGATCTGACAGTGTTTCTTGACTCTCTAGCACCCGCCAGTCCTGCACACTAGAGGCGACAGCAGGGGTGGCAAAAGTAACGTCGACTATCGAACCCCCTCGCCGACGAACACACGTGTTGACAGAGCCTTGGTTTAAAAGAACAAGGCCAGCTGCTGCTGCCCAGTCCAAAACCGCCTCACCACGTCCATTGGTTATCGGGCAGCCCCAGGCTGTGGCTTTCGCATTGAGGTCTCCCATGACCAGGACCTGTGATGGTAACATCCTTCCGACAACACCACCAACAACTTGCAAATACGTCTCCAGTTCAGATAGATTTCGGTTAGGGGAGAAGTATACCCCGACGATTACAACTTCACCCCAGGCTACCGCAACATAACCTGGCCCTCTCTCCTTCATTGTGATAGGGCAACAGGCGTTGTTGGGGGTGAATATGGCTACCAAGCCGTCTGTATCACCAGCCCAGTTTGGACTGTCGGGGACACTGTAGGGTTCTGCGGCAACGGCAATATCAATTGACCATTGTACCAACACCTGCGCTAGCAAGCTTTGAGCGCTGGCACAGTGGTTAAGATTCGACTGAAGGAGATTACGTTGTTGTGATCTAAACATATTAGTCAGACATCGCAACCTCTTCTTCTGCTTCTTTGCGGGCTACCCCTGAGGTAGCTCGCAGAGCAGACACTCTTTTACCTCTAACCGTAGGAGGGTTGCAGTTTTTGCCACCCATCGTGTGACCCGCTGGCCGATGTGCTTCTGTACATACGGCACAGTGGGGCTGACCCACGCAGGTTATTGCCTTATGACCCTCTTTGCCGCAACGGTAACATAACTCACCGCGGTCATTATTCGATGGACACAGATGACGTGTGTGGCCAATACCCATACAACGGAAGCATCTCAACGGGCGCTGGTCCATTACCTGAACCCGGGCAGAGCTCCAGCCTACCAGTAGTCTGCCGTTTCCTGATAACATTTTTGCTGTTTGAACCGGGCATTGCACTATCGTAACACCTGATCCCCCTGGCCCCTCTCTGATATCTCCAACCTTGATATGGTCGCGGGAACAATTTGAGGTTGTAGCAATCGCTGCGATGATGTCCTCACAACAAATGGAGTCATCTAGCCCACTGATTCGCAGATCAACACATTTCACAGGACGTACGACTTTGGCGACATCAATTAGTGCGGACCGTAGCCTTTCAGCAAGGAGATCCGCCTTAGGACCACTGTTGGCTCCAGGAAGCTCTAAAACTCTAGCTCCTGTTGCTGTTAGTCTCGATCGAATGCCTTCAATCCCCAGATCGGCAAGATTGATTGATGTTTTTGCTTTGGTTAAGACTTCAGAGTACGTAACCCCCTTCTCTACAGCCTCTGGTTGGAGGGTGATGACAACCGCAGCCGACTGAGGGAGACTAAGTTTGGGTTTCTTGGATTTAGCCTTTGAAGCTTTGGGCTGGGCGGCAGCCACAGGCTTCACCTGAACCACAGGTACCGTTGGAGGTGCAACATGTGAGGTTGTCTTCTTTTTTCGGTTGCCCTTTTTAACCACTGTGGCCCAACCCTCTTCATTTTCAGTAATGATAGGCGATACAACTTGACTGGTGGATGGTTGCGTGCTGTCGCTACAAAGGCCCGTTGTGTGACTCTTCTGGTTCTTAGAAAACACTGAATTCCCACGCTGCTTACGGGATGCAGTTTGAGAGGCCGCAGAGGGCAGCGGCGCTGGTACTTCATCAGAAGTCTCTTTCCTCTTATCTGCCGCAAGTGGCGGACGCAATGTCTTTTTCGGTAGAAGTCGATCCTCTATACCAGCGATACGAGCATTGACCATTTCTCCTACCGAGACAGTTACCTTACGCACAATATCTTCAATGTCCACCCCTTGAGACGGTACGAGGTGGGGGGGAGATAAGGCCACAGCATTAGCTTGCATATTTCTTTCATCATACTCCCGCCGGAACGCACCCAGTTCCGCCTTTAGGTTGGCTAGTTCTCGGCTAAGCCGCTCGTTGTCAGCTTGTAGGCGTCTCGTCTCGTCATCTACTGTCCGCAGTTTCAGGCTGTCAATGACGCCACGTACAGTAATGATAGACTGATTTATAGAGCTCTGGATTGTACCTTTGAGGTTCTTGGACTTCCGGGAGGCCTCCTGTATGGTTTCTAGTTCTTTAATGGCTCGATTCCAAAGCTCTTCTGCATTGAAGGGGTCCCCATGAAACGGGGTGTATACCTTCTTTGAAGATTTGGTCTTCCCCTCTTGCAGCTCAACCACATTTTTGTTGAGCCGATAGGATTCGGTACTAGGTTGAGCTAAGTCTTCCATGGCTCGGGCCAATCCAATATGGGTGCCCGTGGTTGATACTCTACTACCGCGTCCACGGCGGGCAGTCGATAGTTTCGCCGAAGCAAAGGTTTCGTCATCACTTCCAGAGCCAAGCTCTCCACCTGGGCGCTTTCGCTCAGCCGGTCTTACAAAAGGAAGGCCTACTGTAGGATTGTCGTCCATACCATCAATAAGAACATGGCTTCGAGCCGACGACATTGACCTCACGCTTGCGTCTGAGTCGTACACCAGCATGCTGCCCTGTCCCTGCATTTCGTCCACTGCCGAAGCAGCCGTCCTCTGCGCATAGAACGAAGTCGAAGCGCGAGAGGACCTCCTTACGTCTTGGCGGTTGTTGCCCCCCCCAGAATACGAGGGGCTGAGTGCCGGAGCACTGAGGGATTCTCCGACCTCGGAGAGGCCGGTACCCTCCTGGGGTAGTGTATTTTCACAATTCGCCATTATCATAGTTGTTTTTACCTTTTATAAGGGGTGCGGTCCCCTGTGAGTGTGGCGCCCTAGCGGCCGGGTTCCCCCCGACCATGCCCTGTGTGTGAACCGAGAGTCGCGCAGCAAGCGCCCGCGGCCGCCCCGCGCGTCCGCCATGAAGGCGGGCGCACGTGGCGACCACGAACATATGCAGCGCGGCTCCAGATTCACACACACGACACTCCCCTCGGCAGGCACCGAACCATATATTGGGATTTGGTCCCTCCAAACGGCGAGAAATCGCCCACAGCCCAGTGCGTATGGAAACGCAACGGCTTACTCCTCTCCCGACAGAGTAGGAAACTCCTTTCCTCTGCTAGCCCCATCCACTGCGCCTTATGCTGACCATAGGGACGCGCGGAGGAGCCATTCCCCCCCAACCCCAAAGCGTCTGGCGGTTTCAGTTACGTCTATTTCTGAAGGAAATAGACCAATAACAGGGGACAACCACGTGAAGGAAAATCCACCAGGCTTGCCTTAGGGATCGGCGACTGTTGCGCTACACTCCCCTAAGACCATTCGCACCTTACCCTTCTTGAAGAGATGAGTAAGGTAGGGCCTATGTCTATGCTACGCAAGCGGCTACTGAGAGAAGCTACAGCAGCAGAACGCAAGCTAGGCAAAGCAACTATTAAAGCATAGACATAAGCCCCCCCCCAACCTAACCTACCCTAACCTAACCTAACCTAACCTAACCTAACCCAAACCTAACCTAACCTAACCTAACCTAACCCAAACCTAACCTTAACTAACCTAACCTAACCCAAACCTAACCTTACCTAACCTAACCTAACCCAAACCTAACCTTACCTAACCTAACCTAACCCAAACCTAACCTAACCCAAACCTAACCTTACCTAACCTAACCTAACCCAAACCTAACCTTACCTAACCTAACCTAACCCAAACCTAACCTTACCTAACCTAACCTAACCCAAACCTAACCTTACCTAACCTAACCTAACCCAAACCTAACCTTACCTAACCCAAACCTAATCTTACCTAACCTAACCTAACCCAAACCTAACCTTACCTAACCTAACCTAACCCAAACCTAACCTTACCTAACCTAACCTAACCCAAACCTAACCTAACCTAACCTAACCTAACCCAAACCTAACCTTACCTAACCTAACCTAACCCAAACCTAACCTTACCTAACCTAACCTAACCCAAACCTAACCTTACCTAACCTAACCTAACCCAAACCTAACCTTACCTAACCTAACCTAACCCAAACCTAATCTAACCTAACCTAACCCAAACCTAATCTAACCTAACCTAACCCAAACCTAACCTAACCTAACCTAACCCAAACCTAACCTAACCTAACCTAACCCAAACCTAACCTAACCTAACCTAACCCAAACCTAACCTAACCTAACCTAACCCAAACCTAACCTTACCTAACCTAACCTAACCCAAACCTAACCAGTCTCAGCCCAGCCGCCGTCGAGAGCGGACGCGTCCACGTGGTCGCTCCGTCGATCGAACATACATTAGTCACACAACTCACATCCTTATATTCTCAATACCTGGATGCAGTGCTTAATACTACTCAACCTGGATTGCAGTTTTCCTTCATTGTGAACACCTGGATTCGGTTATTTTTTCTAAAGTGAACTCATTTTCCTTCATTGTGAACACCTGGATTCGGTTATTTTTCTAAAGTGAACTCGTTTTCCTTCATTGTGAACACCTGGATCCGGTTATTTTTCTAAAGTGAACTCTTTTTCCTTCATTGTTAACACCTGGATTCGATTAAAGTGAACTCTGTCAGTCATAACCTTCAAGCTATTCATTTCTCTCTGATTTTTAATATTTTTTTTTCCTTCATTCTGAACACCTGGATTCGGTTACTTTCCAGCGTGAACTGTGTCAGTCTGTGAGTTCTGTGTGTGCGTGATCAAATTGTGAACATTGTGACTTATTACTGATCACCGTGTGAACTCTGTGACTTGTGTCTGTGAGTTCTGTGTGTGTGTGATCTTATTGTGAACACTGTGACTTTTGCACTGAATCACCGTGTGAACTCTGTGACTTCTGTTGAACTGGATTTTCATCAGGCAAGTCTCCTCGCATTCCATCTTGAAGATGGCACTAGCTCAAGCCCCACCTGACACAATGGAGGTTGCCCATTATGTCAGCGAACAAAATGATGATTATGATGATCCACCCACCATCTCTGAGCATGAGTACCCTTCCTGCCGATGTGGAAAAATTAAAGAAAAGTGCTATGAACTCCGCCTAAAACTTACCGCTGGCCTGACTACGAGCTGACTACTGACTAAGAGCCTGACTAGAATAAACAAGCTAGAAGCCCTACGTATTATCAGCGACATAGAGAATCACTGCGTGGGAGGACTTGGAGTGGTGAATTCCTCATACGAACCTGACGTCCCAAAATTAGACTCTCTCAACTCACAAATCTCGCAAATAACACAAGAGTGCGATCGGCTGCGACAGTCGGTGACAGACGCCGCGAAACTTATTTCTGATCTCCAGGCTCAAATCGAAAAAATCAATTTACCATCAACTCATACTGAAAACAAACTGGAAAATGATCATCCTACATACAAACCGGCTATTATCATCTCGCCAAATCTTCCTGTCTCCGACCACAAAGAGACATCATCGGCACTACGGAAATGCGTACAGTTTAAGTACTTAGGATTCGCACCTGAGAAAATAACATACATCTCTGACAAAAGGCTTAAAATCCAATTTGAAAATTCAGATCAGTGCATTACATACTACATTAGAAAAAGTCAACAACACAGACTCGCCTGTCGAAGCTACAACAGCTGCCAAACTCAAACCCATGATTATCCTGAAAGGCATTGCAAATAGCACCACAATCGAAACTCTAAGACAGTTTGTCTTCTATCTACGAACAGAATGTTAACATAAAAAATGCCATCACCGACTTCACTGACCTTGAATTTAGATTTAGAAGAAATAACAGAAACCCTGATCTTTATAATGCCGTCTTCATGGTGTCCCCACTAGTTTGGAACACTGCAATCAAGCAACGCAGAATAAATATAAATGATCAAAAAGTCCATGTGGAAGAACATGTGCCACTCCTACAGTACTACAGCTGCTTGCAGTTTGGACATACAAGGAAACACTGTAAAGCACCTTCAGATGCTCTCACTGTGCTTCCGACGAACATGGATACAAGGACTGCCCACACAAAGAAAACATGATAAAATTGAATTGCTATAACTGCACATTACACAAACAATACAAAAACAACAACGACGCCACTCGAAACAACTCTCACAGGCACAGTGCTACATCCAACAAATGCCCATTGGCAGCCAAGAAACTCATGGAAATCCGCTCCCGAACTGACTACACCATAATATGCTAAGAAGACCTACTATCTAATAAATGGAAAAAAAAAAACAAAGAGCTCAGAACCGAAAGAAAAATACAAGGAAAAAAAAAAACAAAAAAAAAATGAATGAATGAATGAATGAATGAAAACTCTTTATTGTACACCATAATTTAAAAAACAGCAGATAGAACCTTAAAATAAAAATGTACAATGGGCGGTCTTATCGCTTAGAAGCGATCTCTTCCAGACAACCTTTGGATGGAGAGGATTATGCTAATAAAAAAGTACGGCTGGGGGTGTACATGTAATAAGAAATATAATATTTTCAATAAAAAAACAATAAACAAAGTAAACATTAAAAAACTAAGAAATAAATAAATATATGAATAAATTAAATAACAAATAAGTTCTTAGAAAAACGCATATTAAGTATAATCATAAATATAAATATATATCTATATATAAACATACATATATAATATTAAAGTATAAATATCAAGTATAATATAATATTATAATGCCTACGGTAACAACTGAACCTACTTCAATATATTTGACACTTGAGATAAATACAGGTTTTTTACCCGGTTTTTAAAAGTTGATAGTGTCGGGGCTTTTTTTATCTCAGTTGGTAAGGCGTTCCAGAGACGTACAGCCTGTACAGTAAACGACTTATCATAGAAGCTTGTTCTGTGTATCGGAGTATCAAGCATTAGATTTTCTGATGATCGGAGGACACGGGAAGGATGGGAACTGTGAATGAACTCAAATCGCTCCTTTAAGTAGGAGGGAGAAGAAAGGTTAAAAAGAATGTTATAAAGAAGGGATAGGATGTGAATATTCCGGCGAAGACGAATAGGGAGCCACTTAAGTTTTGTACGATATTCAGATACATGATCGAATTTACGTAAACCGAAAATGAAACGAATGCACACATTTTGCAGACGATCCAATTTATTGAGCTGCTCTTCAGTGAGATCGGGGTAGCAGGCGTCAGCGTAATCTAGAATAGGGTGTAGGAGGGATTGTGCAAGCGTAATTTTAGTGGCAGTAGGTAGAAAATTGCGTAATCTTCTGAGTGAGCCCGCAGAAGCAAACAGCTTGCGACTGACTAAATCCAGTTGTGGGCCCCAGGACAGACAGCTATCAATTTGTACACCTAGATCTTTTACTTGTTTACTGACTGGTACAGTCACGCCATTAAAAATTATTTGGGGGAGGGTCGAATAGTCAACTTTTGCAATAGTGCGTGAGCTTCCCACTAATAACACTTGAGTTTTACTCGGGTTGATAGCAAGGCCATGGGCCATACTCCAATCCCGAATGCGAGATAGGTCAAGGTTAGTACGGTTGACTGCATCAGTCAAGTTATCTATAGGGGCTTGAGTGTAGATTTGGAGATCGTCTGCGTAGAGATGGTAGGAAGAAGTCAGTTGAAGTGAAATGGAATTAATAAAGAGTGCAAACAGAAGAGGAGATAACACACCGCCTTGCGGGACCCCGGCCGAAGTGCAACACCAAGATGAGAAGGCATCATCGATTCGTATGCGTTGCCGGCGTCCATGCAGGTAACTGCGAAACCAATCAATTACCGCTGGAGATATGTTAATTGAGCGCAATATGCCAAGAAGGATATCAAAGTCAATGGTGTTGAAGGCATTGCTAAAATCTAATAGGGTTAATATGGTGAGTTGTCCGTTTTCCATTCCAGCTCTTATGTCATCTGTTATTTTTATCAAAGAGGTAACAGTGCTGTGACCCGGTCGGAAACCGGACTGAAGAGGATTGAGTAGGTTATTTTTGGTAAGGAAGTAACTAAACTGGTTATGGATGAGGCGTTCAAGGACTTTGGATAAGAAGGGGAGGATGGAGATGGGGCGAAAGTCTGCGAAGGAAGAAGGTTTAGACTTTTTAGGAAGAGGAATGATGTGCGCCTCCTTCCAGGCCATGGGAACAATGCCAGAAGTAGCAGAGAAATTGAATAATTGGCAAAGTATAGGAAGTAGTTCGTCAATGATCGGAATAATCATATTCCTGCCAATGTTGTCGCTTCCCATAGCGTTGGAAGAAATAGATAAGATGCTCTTTTTAACATCACATGCGGTGAATTGATTAAAAACGAATGAAGGATGATTGGGAGTTGGCAAAGATGAAAGATGGTTTAAGGTGGCATTTTTTTTATCCAGATCAATGCTGGATGTCGAAGAGAAATGAAGGTTAAGAGAATTTAAGTCAAGATCTTTAGTATTCGCAACGTGGCGCGCTTTGCCAACGCCTAGTGTTTTTAGAAATTTCCAGACTTTGGCTGGATCTGAGTTTGAAACGGAAGCATGGATATGGCGGCGTTGTGCATCCCTACATACTCTATTGCAGCGATTCCGGGCCAGTAAATACCTATCTTTGTTGTAGTCACTTGCACATCGCTTATACCTGGCTTTCGCGACAGCTTTTTTATGCATAAGTGATTTAATATCATCCGTTAACCACGGAGCTGGTAGGTGTTTAATTTTGATCGCGCGTATTGGAGCATGTTTGTCAAAAAGCTGTGTAACAAGAGTACTGAAAATTGACAACTTTTCGTCCAAAGAATCAGCTGTCACCACTGGAGACCAATCAATTTCTTGAGCATCAGATCGCAGCTTTTCCACATCCATACCGCTAAAATTACGTTGCAGAAGAATTTTGGGTTTTGGTTTAGGGGGACGAACTTTATAAGATAAGTAAATGAGATCATGGTATGAGAAGACATCAGCGGGACATTGACCGTGCTTTGCAACATGTTGAAGGGACGAGACAAGGATTAAGTCAAGAAGAGAAGGGTTACAGTTAGGAAAGTGGTGAGTGGTACCAAGGGGAAGAATGTGCATGTTACATGATCTAATGACAGATTCAAGGGAGTTACTGCGATAATCTTGTTTGACGAGGCAAGTATTGAAATCACCCATTATAATGGAATGACTGTAAGATAGCAGAAGGTCTTCCAAAAGTCTTTCGAAAGAGGAGAAAAAATTTATGCGCAGGGAGGGGCTATAGTAGACTCCGAGAAGGATTTTTTTACGTGAGAGCTCAATTTCAATGAAAAGGTGTTCGCCTGCGTTTAATGGCGGTGGCTGTGAAGATGTACTTATTATAGAGAAAGGAATATTGGAACGCAAATAAATAGCTACACCACCACAGCCACTACCAGTCCGGTCATTACGGATCAAAGTATACCCTGGAAGAGTATATAAATTTGAAGGAAGACAAGGTTTAAGAAAAGATTCGGAGACTAGTACAGCATGAATGTTTTTACAGTTGAAAGAAGCGAGCAGATCAGGGAAATGAGCCGGAATACTCTGAGCATTTATGTGGACAACGTTGAAGTTTTTCGATACATCAGAAAAAGTTGAAGATAGCGTTTCAGATAAAGACGGTATACTTTTAAAACTGTCCGCACTAGATACACTAGAATCAAGTGAAGAAATTGATAAAAACTCTTCGCTGTCATCATCAGTATCGGTCAATGACATTACTATAGGCAAAAAATTATAAATAGTGTATAATAATAAGTAGGTATATATATATACTTATACTAAATAAATAAAATACAATTATAAAATAGTATGTACCTAGCTAATGAATACTGTACTTTTGATCTTTGTATTGTACTACCTATTTACTCCATCTGCCAATTGAATTTGTGATCTTGAAATAGGATTTAATACACTGTACTAACCGGCTCCTAGTTAACTCGGTAACTATTATATTAAGTTGTGGAAGCTATACAACAGAGGCCACAAATAAAAGAAGAAGAAGAAAAAAGAAAAAGATTGCAGTGACGTGACGTGAGTGAGTGATTGGTAAACAAATAAAATTAAAGCTAAAAAAACAGTAAATGTAAGCGAAAGCGGGTAAATAATACGTTTGAGAGCTATCATAGTGTTGAGCGAGCGAGCGAGCCCGAGCCCGCCTGACATTAGCACTACGTCGTCGCCACGCTTCTCTTCATGCAGTCCGCCAACGACGATATGCATTCCACCTACTTCTTCGATGCGGCTGTGCCGCCGGCCCGCCTAGTTGATGGCGGCCTGATATCTTTCGGCGGCGGCGCCGAAACAGAGGCAGCCTTTTGGGTGGTTGGTGGCATGAGCCGGTTGAGCTCACCGAGACTGCTGATGCGATGTCGTTTGCCATCCGGGCCGATGATATGAATATGGCCATCTCGAGTCCAGCAACTTTTAACACCGAAGTGCTGTCGTGCCGCCATGAAAGCGAGGTGTCTAGGCCTCGTCAGAAACTCCGAGAGGGTCATGCTACTGCCTTTTAGGTTGGTTTTGGCAAACCATACCTTATCCCGCATTGTGACATCACCAATCTTGACCAGGATAGGGCGGGACTTGTCGCCATTTGTAGCACGCCCCATCCGGTGGCACCGACTTACATGCGCCGCGGTGAAGTCCGATAGCTTCAGCTTCCCACACACAGTCTTCACGACAACTTGCACTGTGTCCTCCTTGCTGTCCTCCGGAACGCCGTGGAGCAGTACTATTTTTCGGCGACTGCGCATCTCCTGCTGGTCGGCGTCGCGCGCAAGGATTTCTATTTGCTGCTGGAGAGTTTTGAGGACCCCCATTGTAAAAGACTTGAAGGCAGCATAGTCTGCTGCAATCGTCTCCACAGTGGTGGGCGAGGCTGACTTCTGCAGGGCCCCTTCAAACTGCGCCATACGGTCGTGGAGAGACTGTACAACCTCCAACAAGGGCTGCCTGCTGTCCATGATGACTGTTTTAGTGCGTTAGTTGTGGTGCAGTGTGATGTTTGTCCAAAACTTGTGGTGATCACTTTATGGAGATGGTGATTATGGCAGATGAAGTGCACAGGTATTCAAAACACTTTAATGCATAGATAATTTATATCTTGGCTGTTAATTAATTTTAAATATTAAATATAACTTTAAGAAAATTTGTGAGTTCTTTGTCCACCTACCCGCCGTAGGCGAAAAAAAAATATATCTTACTATTTTATCTTTAAGCTGTATTTTATCTGTTAACTTAAAACTTCTTTTGTTTCACAATTGTACTATTTTATCTTTAAGCTGTATTTTATCTGTTAACTTAAAACTTCTTTTGTTTCACAATTGTACTATTTTATCTTTAAGCTGTATTTTATCTGTTAACTTAAAACTTCTTTTGTTTCACAATTGTACTATTTTATCTTTAAGCTGTATTTTATCTGTTAACTTAAAACTTCTTTTGTTTCAAAATTGTACTATTTTATCTTTAAGCTGTATTTTATCTGTTATCTTAAAACTTCTTTTGTTTCACAATTGTACTATTTTATCTTTAAGCTGTATTTTATCTGTTAACTTAAAACTTCTTTTGTTTCACAATTGTACTATTTTATCTTTAAGCTGTATTTTATCTGTTAACTTAAAACTTCTTTTGTTTCACAATTGTACTATTTTATCTTTAAGCTGTATTTTATCTGTTAACTTAAAACTTCTTTTGTTTCACAATTGTACTATTTTATCTTTAAGCTGTATTTTATCTGTTAACTTAAAACTTCTTTTGTTTCACAATTGTACTATTTTATCTTTAAGCTGTATTTTATCGCTTAATTTAAAACTTCTTTTGTTTCACAATTGTACATAATGTTCTAAGTCATCTACTTGCCATCATTTTATATAACTTTTACTCCACATTTAAATTGCTAGTTTTTAAAAATTTTAGAACCGTACCATGTAATTATACCATGTTATAAATTGTGTGTTCTGTGGGTGAGCTCTGTGCCTTTGTATGTGTGTAATGTAGACTCTGCACCATTTAACATCTAATCTCAAAGTTGTCAGTTTTGTGACTCCAACACATTGCTCACGCAAGTCAGTCAACACCATCAAATCACAAATCTCAAACCTTTAACTGTAGTCACTCAAGATTGTATACAATATTTTATTTCATCTACTTGTTATTATCTTATATTACTTTTAAATTCAGATTTCAACTACTACTTCTAAGAATTGTACCGTTTTAATAGTTATGTGTTTTGTGAGTTCTGTGTCTTCGTGTGTGTGCAATGTGGATTCTGCACCATCTACATCTGGTCTCAAAGTTGTGAGTTCTGTGATTCCAACAATTCTTATCCACACAGGTCACGCAACTCATCAAAATGCAAAATTCAAACAAGTCACAGTGTTCACTCAAGTCACACAACTCTATTTTACATCTAGCTTCAATATTGTGAGTCTTGTGACTTTCGTGCCTTTGCATCGCAACTTTAGATTTAATTAATTACTTTCAGTCCTTTCTCTCCCTGACTTCCACTTTTGCTTTTCTCCTGATAATAGGAAATCCTTTTGACTCTTCACCATTTTACATCCAGTCTCAAAGTTGTGACTCTTGTGACTCCAACAATTCCCACTCTCACATAGTCACTCAACTCCAACAAATCACAAATCTTCAACACATTACACATTAGTCACGCCATTCCATCAAACCTCAAATCTCTACCCATTCACATTATTCACTCCGGTCACTCAACTCCATCAAATTTATAAAATCTATCCAACAAATCCCATTACTTAATACAATTCAACCTAAAAACTCTTAAACATCACTTCCCCTTCTGACCAGAAACGGTCACATAGCCCACATATCTCACCTCCTAACTTCCATAAAACCCTAACCCTTAGCCGCTGGGGAGATGACGAAGTAGACCAATAGCATCTGATTCTCCCCTTAAGCTTCCCAAACCTTTCAAACAAAACAAAAAAAAAAAACCTATTCTAACCTAACCTAACCTAACCACCCACACACACACATCAAGGACACAGAAATTACAAACCTGCATAATATGAACGACAGGCTTCTAAATATGAACTCCAGAAGGGCTACTTTTTTGGAGTCGGATCTGCACAGCCCCCGACAAACGATCGTGCTCCTACTGTGGCGGCGGGGATGGTGGGAGTAGTGGCTACGGGTACAATAACCCTACAGAACGTCGTGGCAGGACGTTCTGGAGCGAACGGACAGGGGGGGGGGCACGGGGAACCCAGTATCAAGGGGCTCAGTGATTGAGCATACCGGTCCAAACATAAGTTCCGAAGTTGAACAGGCTCGACATATAATGAGCCTTCCTCACCCTGGAGGGAAACCGGCGGCATATATGTCGAGCTGGGAGGCCCTGCACCCCCCGCCGACGTCCGTGGCCCAGGTGTTGCAGCTCCCGCAGCCCAACCAGGAGAGGAATCTGGAGGAGCCAGCGCCGGGAGAAGGAGCCACCCGCAGGTTCAGCATGATTTCTTCTACCACCGGGGCAGATCTAACACACACTAGTGCATCGTCGACGAATGCGGCTGGAGGAAGTGGAGGCGGCGCCAGGCAGAATAGGGGCTTGGGCGCCCACAAGAAGACCGGAGCCCAGTGTATTTTGTGTGGGAAGTACACAAGTAAAAATAACATTCTAAGACACTTTAGGAACCGCCACCCCACGTACATGGGGGGCCTCGGTAACAAGCATGAAAGATACCCGGAGGCGTTTTTCATGATTGTTACCGGCCCCAAGGACAAATGTCCCAACATTTTTAGATGTAGATTTTCTCAATGTACCTGTATGTTATTTGTATTCTGCTGTGTAAAAAAAAAAAAAAATTTTTCTTAGATGTTCTGTTTCTATTTTCTTACATAATTAATAAGTATTACCTTGTAAATATACCATCGTGTCATGTCCTTGTAAATATGCCATTGTGTCTCCAGCGTAAAATTCTTCGGTACTGTAAAAAGACCGGCAAAAATATTGTATTACAAAAGAAGGAATTATTATAATATACTTTTGTCTAGTTGAATAAATATTGTGTTCCCCATGAGGGATATAAGAATAATTGTAACCACGTTAATAACATTAAACTATGTCAGAAGTAATTGTAAAAAAAAAAACCTAACAATCCAACCAGTCTCGCACCAACCACGGTAACGAGCGGTACAATCTGTAACAGATTACTGGTCACAGGTTACCGGGTCGGTTATCTTCGGGAACAGTAAAGTGTGGTACTAGTACGTAGACGAGCAACAAGTGGACGCAAATAGCCATCAAGAAATCAGAATATACACCGATGGCAGTAAGATTGAGGATAAAGTCAGGCCTTATCCCTCTGGAACGGCGCGGCCGAGATCAAGACCCTCAAACTTAAACTGTCATCATACTGTACCGTCTACCAGGCCGAATTGCTGGCCATTTGCAGGGCATTGTGCGAAATCTTAAAGCGCCCTGAGGAGAGCTTCGGAATTTACAGCGACTCAACATCGGCAATCCAAACAATAATTAATCAGAGTTCCCTTCACCCTCTAGCTGTGGAAGCCCGAGACCACCTTAGAGCTAGCAAACTCCAAAATAAGGAAGTCTCCTTATTTTGGATCAAGGCACATGCAGGACTAGAAGGAAACGAGCGAGCAGACGTGTTGGCAAAGGAAGCGGCCCTAAACACTAAAAAGAAACCAGACTATGACCAGTGCCCGATATCATTCTTCAAGCGACAGACTCGTCTGGGATCGCTCGATGAATGGAATCGGAGGTATCAGTCAGGTGTCACTGCAGGCGTCACAAAATTATATTTTCCAGATGCAATTAAAGCCTTTAAGATCGTCCGAAGGTTTGAGCCAACTAGTTTCACAACCCAGGTAATGACGTGACGGGTCACTGTGGGTTCTGCGAATACTTGCACCGATTCAAGTGTAAGGAGGACCCATCATGCATTCGCGAGCCCGGAGTAAAGGAAACTGCCTTGCATGTTATCTTCGACTGCCCGGTTTATGCCCATAGAAGATACGAAGTGGAGCAGTTGCTCAATCGTGATCTTACCGCCGATACCATTCACAGCATAATAACAGAAGATGCTCCAAGAAACACATTCTTTATGTATTGTACAGAAGTTATGAAAAAAGTAATAAATAAAAACAAGTAAATAAAAAATGATGAATATATATTGTAGAATATATAGAACATGCATATATAAATAAATAATCCTGGACGTTATCACACAGCATCATACAGCCCCAAACTAAGCAGAGCTTGAATTTTGAGAACCACATGATTGATATACTACATAGATACATATTTTTTTTGTAAATACATACATATCATACATAGAAAACACCCAGACCCTGTATATATGTAATAAAGATAAGGACACCATGGATAAAAATGTACAATTATTAAAAATAGAATAAGCCAAGATATAGAAAAAATTGTTAGTTAACCATATCTAATAAGATAAATATATATTATTAAAGAATATCATACATAATTATATATGTATGTTGATAAATGTAAATAACGATTAGATAAGAATGCTACAACCGTAGACTAAGTACTGTGATAAATGATACACATTTATCTTGGGATAAGACTTTATTTTTGCTTTTGGATCCATTTTAGATACTTTCTAGACATTATTGTACAGAGGTTACTTGGAGATCATATTGTTCAAAAACTAACGAGGCTTGTGGCTCAATCTCAATTCTCAAGACGACTTGTCGCTACCGCTTCACTTTTCGGAATCCCCAAGCCTCGTCATTTTTCGTTAGTACTCTCAGACAATACCTCCCTCCAAAATCAAACCATCGACAAAACCGGAGACTTGCTCTATGGTTTTCGTCAATCACGTTCTGAGTTGCCATAATATGTATGATTAATACTTTTTACATCCGGTTATTATTATTTGCTTATTGAATAATAATGATTGTTAAAATAAACTTATAATATTAAAGAAATCATGACAGTACTCTGTAAGCTTTCCTGCAAATTGAAATAACTTGTGTGAATTACAAATAAAATGACTCTGAGGGTAGGATTCCCTCAATTGTTTAGTTCGCCTTTAGTTAGCATTTAAATAGCATAAGTATTAAAAAGTTTCTGATAATGTCAGAGGAATGCCGTCAATTAAAAAAAAAAAACTAACCAGAGCAGCGGCAAGAGCGGTTGTGCCATCAGCGCTGGGCAAACATCTACTACAATGACCGACAAACACAGAATGCTGCAATGTGTCCTGTGCGGCCGGCCATTCTTCTCCAACATAATGCGACACTTTAAGCACAAACACGCAAGCTACGCCGCAGGAGTGACCCGCAACCATCCGAAGTACCCACAGTGGTTTTACATCATCACAGAGGAAACATTGCAATACTGCCCACCTGCCTACCGCCCATCCAAGGACCTACTTTCCTTTTTGGACCCATAGACAGCTAATATATATTATATTATTTACTGTATATTACCTAGTCGCTGCTACTCTATCTAGTTTAACGCATTTTGCACAAGGAGTTCGCTTGCGCACCCATTCAGCTGGCTTTTATTGCAGCGCAGCCGATGCATTGAATCAGCCAAAATCTGTAGGAGCGGGAATTACCCCCGACGATTTAATTAATTTTTAATATATTTACTTCTGGCCAACCTTTCTGCACTTTAAAACGTCACGTTGCTCGCCTGTCGAACTTTGCTTTTCTTTCCTACATAATAACATTCTATTTAGATAGGTAGGCATAGGCTTAGGCTGCCATATTATGCTCTGCTGCCTAGGCTTATTGACCTCTATCGTGTTATGTAAAATATGTACGTATTTTATGTCCAAGTAGGTATACTTGTATTTCTATATAATTAGGTATATTATATTATATGTACCTTTAACACCGGTACCATTCATACCTACATGTCCACCTATTTATTATATTTACTTAACATAGTAATAATTGTTGTATGTATGAACGCACAATATCTACCTACTTACTTTATTCATGACGGGCACCTTACCTACTTAGTTTATCTCCAGATTTTTTTTGTACGTCAAGGTACTCGTACCTATCATATTTCTATCTACTCTCTGCCTACTGCAACAACGGAGTTGTTTCCTGTCTTGTGCGTCATTCCCTTGGCCCTATTTGAAAATCAGCGCTAACTCTCACTACACCAGTGTGAGGCAGCATCATGCTGAAATAGGACCTGTTTAGCCCACACGACGAGTACACGGATGAGACTACTTAGCGCAACAAACTTCTACTTGCATGTTACACAATCATTATCATTACGTAGGTACCTACTTAGGTTATTTACTTTAAATTTATTTCAACTCAATCTTACTCCTAAATGATCTATGTTACTTTTCTATTTTGTTTTTTGTTGTGCTACCTATTTAACTCGATGTAGCCTTCTTATATAATATGTCCTAAAGTTTCTTCTTTGTATTGTTGTTGTGCTGTGCTAAATAAAAACTTTTCTTTCTTTCTTCTTTTACCCAGCTCAACCGCTGGAGGAGCCGCCCTGAAGTACCCAGCAACCCGCTGGAGGAGCCGCCCTGAAGTACCCAGCAACCCGCTGGAGGAGCCGCTCAGAAGTGCCCAGCAACCCGCTGGAGGAGCCGCCCTGAAGTACCCAGCAACCCGCTGGAGGAGCCGCTCAGAAGTGCCCAGCAACCCGCTGGAGGAGCCGCCCTGAAGTACCCAGCAACCCGCTGGAGGAGCCGCTCAGAAGTGCCCAGCAACCCGCTGGAGGAGCCGCCCTGAAGTACCCAGCAACCCGCTGGAGGAGCCGCTCAGAAGTGCCCAGCAACCCGCTGGAGGAGCCGCCCTGAAGTACCCAGCAACCCGCTGGAGGAGCCGCCCTGAAGTACCCAGCAACCCGCTGGAGGAGCCGCTCAGAAGTGCCCAGCAACCCGCTGGAGGAGCCGCCCTGAAGTACCCAGCAACCCGCTGGAGGAGCCGCTCAGAAGTGCCCAGCAACCCGCTGGAGGAGCCGCCCTGAAGTACCCAGCAACCCGCTGGAGGAGCCGCTCAGAAGTGCCCAGCAACCCGCTGGAGGAGCCGCCCTGAAGTACCCAGCACAACCGCTGGAGGAGCCGCCCGCTCAGAAGTGCCCAGCAACCCGCTGGAGGAGCCGCCCTGAAGTACCCAGCAACCCGCTGGAGGAGCCGCTCAGAAGTGCCCAGCAACCCGCTGGAGGAGCCGCCCTGAAGTACCCAGCAACCCGCTGGAGGAGCCGCTCAGAAGTGCCCAGCAACCCGCTGGAGGAGCCGCCCTGAAGTACCCAGCAACCCGCTGGAGGAGCCGCTCAGAAGTGCCCAGCAACCCGCTGGAGGAGCCGCCCTGAAGTACCCAGCACAACCGCTGGAGGAGCCGCCCGCTCAGAAGTGCCCAGCAACCCGCTGGAGGAGCCGCCCTGAAGTACCCAGCAACCCGCTGGAGGAGCCGCTCAGAAGTGCCCAGCAACCCGCTGGAGGAGCCGCCCTGAAGTACCCAGCAACCCGCTGGAGGAGCCGCTCAGAAGTGCCCAGCAACCCGCTGGAGGAGCCGCCCTGAAGTACCCAGCAACCCGCTGGAGGAGCCGCTCAGAAGTGCCCAGCAACCCGCTGGAGGAGCCGCCCTGAAGTACCCAGCACAACCGCTGGAGGAGCCGCCCGCTCAGAAGTGCCCAGCAACCCGCTGGAGGAGCCGCCCTGAAGTACCCAGCAACCCGCTGGAGGAGCCGCTCAGAAGTGCCCAGCAACCCGCTGGAGGAGCCGCCCAGAGGTTCCCAGCAGTCCGCTGGATGAGCTGCCTTCCCATACTCTTAACATCCTCTCACTGCAACCAAGATTCCTTTAGCCGTCAGCACCCTGATCGGTCTTGTGAGCCTGCTTGACCGGCAGTGAGAGAATCATTGCTGTGTACATTTTTTAAGAATAAGAATATGAATCATTTATTTGTAACATGAGTATTAACATGGTGTGAGCATCCAATTATGTTAAATTGCACGCCGTACACATTCCTACTTCCTACCCACCTTCCGTCTGTTACCTTAGGTCGCTTGGTGACAGACTTCCCGCACTTATTTATATATTTATATATCACACTTATATGGTTAGGGCTAGGGTGGTAGGAACACATAGGTACACTTGTAGGGTCGTTAGGTCACACCGCTAGCTAGGGATACACTCGCACATAGCTAGAGTAACACACCATAAGGGTCCAACTGTAGGCAACTTAGGTAGGGGTTAGGTCTTAGGGTTAAGTGCTACGTAGAGTTAGGCGTAGTAGGTAGTAGAGACGTTTGGTTCTAGTACACCCGTGTACCAGGACACGTAGGGTCAAGTACTGAGGACTAAACGGACTCTACGGTAGGAGTTAGGTAGGTAACATTCCGTAAAGACGCCTACTCACTACACACCCGTGCGTTCACCAGAGACGTACTGAAGGGTAAAGTTCCGGTGGGTGGGCGCCTAGACATTGTCAAAAGAATAAAAAACTCCGGGTAGGCGGCGATTAATTAAATATATTTTTACAACTAGTTATAAATAAGTGTGATTTTATGACAGTAATTTTGTTCAGGCTCTAGGGGTTTTTCAATACTCTACTCTGGAGCAGGAAAGGGCCGTCTTCTTTGAGGTTTTTTAAATATATATTAGTTTTTTTAAGCTATTGCATAGCTTCTATCGAGGGCCTTGAGCGCGGGGACCGAATCCAGAAATTCCGTAACGAAAAAAACCTCACGCTCCCCACTCCGACGGGCACGGAGGTGTGGCTTGAAGGCCGTGCATTGTCTAACGTCGTTTCTTTTCGGCAGTCTTCGACACGGTGTTTGTGTGCGTGCAACTAGACGTATTTTTATTTAATAAAAGAAAAAAAAATGTTTTCTTATCGGTCACCACGCTCAAAAAGTGTAACTTGAATTAATATCAAAGAAAAAGAAATACTGCATAAATAAAATAAATAAATAATTATAATTGCATAAGTTGATACAAAATGCTATGCAATAGCTTTACCGCGGCAGTCCCCGAGTGCCACACGTCTTTTTTAATATATATATAGTTGTATTGTGGGGAAGGTCTGAAGTCTGCACTGACACCCTGCATTGGAGTGCATTGTGCATTGCCCGTCCCCATGACAACCTGATCCCAGTCAGCCAAACTCCTTAAAACAACGGAGAAGGACTCTGGGCTGGTGACAACATTGCTCTAGTATTCCTGATGCTGCATGCCTCTGTGAGCTTTGGTAAAGTAGTTTCTAACCCGGATTTTGCTCCGCGCAAGTGCAAGTGCGTTTAGAGAGTGGGTTTTCAATAAGTATACAAAACTTCGATAACACATGCCCGAGAAATTTATCTCAATAATAAAAGCAAGAGATATGTACGGTTTCACCATACATTTTGGTAATTTGCGCGCGCTGCGATTTACTTTGCATCGCACGCGCTGCATCTTTTACGGAAACAAATAATTTAGAGCATTTAACATTCAGTACGTGACCTACTCGCGCCAGAGACACTACCAAGGAAAGATTTGCCACCTTTACCTTGTAATTAACATAACTTTAAATACACTAACTTTACTTGTGAATCTGGTGTTTACGTGCTCCATCTAACTAGCTAAACCTCTATGAACTATAAGTGAAACGTTGGTGCCGTGTAAGGGAAACAACTATCAACCTACGTAGCATCTTCTCCATGTAAGGTCGGAGGGTGGAAACAAGCAGCCCTTAGCCCTTACATTTTGGTCCTTCGAGGAAACAGGGTATATATGCTTTTTTGTATTTCTTGACGATAGCGAATCGGTTGAATTGGCCTCCCACCAGCGGGAATCACCAGTAAAATTGAGAAGGCGCACATATTGTCATATAAGTACGGGAAGCTGAATACCTATACCGACCAGAAGTCCACAGAAACTCTGTCGTCTTCTCGTCGTGAACCAGCACTGCTCTCCTCTGTCACCGTAAACTACGTGGCCGAGCTAGAAGCTAACTAACAACATAGATTGTTCTGTCACCGTCAGCTACGTGGCCAATCTAGAAACTACCTAACATTAACATCCATTGTTCCGTCACCATCAACTACGTGCCGAAGCGATCTAACTCTCTAATCTCTTTACTACATAAATAAGACTTTCGATAACATGGAAGTACTAAAATTACAAGAGGAGTGCTTCAACAACATCAAAAATCTTTGTTCTAACTATGCCAAAGATAGTAAATCTAGGAAAACGGAAGATTATCTTCGTATTCGACTCCAGTCCCTCGAAAATCAATGGCGGGACTTCGAGAGGCGTCATATGACTCTCCTTGAAGCTATTGAGGATAAGACTCATAGTTACTTCACGGAAGATGTTTTCACCAAAACTCAGAAACTCTATCAGAAAACGAAGAATGATATGGATGGCTTATTGAATCAACTACATGAATGCAAAACTGTAAAATTTGACCTAAGCGGTACCGTTGAAGAAACCACCGATGAACATTTGAAAACTTTATTAACACGACAAGAGTGTAACTTCAAGGCGCTTGATCGTGCGATGTCTAAAGTTAACTTAAACACTATGACAGAGAAATGGGAGTTGGATGATCATCTGTCTATTTTGAAGTCTAAGTGGGACGTGATCGACAAACTTCATTGGGAGTTGGAGGCCGTACTGAAAGGCTCTGACATCACCTACTACAATATATTTGTGTCGATAGAGGATAAGTACGATGAACTGAAGAGAAACATAAACTCTAAGATTTGGTCGACAGTGCATTATCAACAATCTGCACCAAGAATTGAGGTTCCCGAATTTTCCGGCAGTTACTCAAAGTGGATTTCTTTCAAAGATCTCTTTCTAGAAACCATCCATAACAACCCAATGATCAACAAGGCTCAGAAAATGCAACACCTTAAGACGAAATTGCGCGGAGAGGCTGAGCGATTGGTACAACATCTTCACATCAGTGCTGAAAACTATAGCTCTTGTTGGGACATACTGTCTCAACGCTACGATAACCATCGTCTTCAGTTCACCTCTTTTGTTAACATAATGCTCAATTCACCCGTTATCAGCCAACCTGATAGCCAAGCCTTGAAGAAGTTGCATGATGTCATCACTGAATGTATGAACGGATTAACGAACATTGGATTGAACACATCTACTTGGGACCCACTTATCGTCCATCTCATGTCGCAGAAACTTGACGCCACCACATACACAGACTACATGAAAGATCTACAAGATCATAGAGAGCTACCACATTTGGATCAGTTTCTTTTCTTTATAGAAAGCAAATTCATGGCTTACGAAGGCATGAAAACTGCTAAGAAAGAAGTACCAAAACTAACATCTGCTTCCCAAAAATCTACCAACCAACATTATTCCCACAAGAAAAATAACTATGAGTTTCAGAGAAAACATTCAAAAACATTACATACTGCTTTTATTACGTGCCCTCACTGTGAAAAAAGACATGTGCTGATGCATTGTCCTAGATTCATCGACATGGATACAACACAACGAAACAACCTTGTATCAAAATTGCATTTATGTAAAAATTGTTTATTTAGTCACGGCGACGCAGACTGCTCGTCAGCAAAAACTTGCAAAGAATGCAACAAGAGACACCACACTATGTTACATAATAATAAGGTAACTCCTTCGGCATCAACTTCATCTCAACAAAGCTCCAATCATCTCGCTAATAATGACTTGGAGATACTTCTTACAACGGTTCAACTTAAGATAAAATCTGCAAGTGGAACTTACGTCACACTTCGTGCTCTCCTAGATCAAGGTTCACAAGTGAACTTGATCACTGAACAAGCCGCTCAACTACTTCGATTGCCTAGAAAACGGATGAGCGCCACAATATCGGGAGTTGGAGCGCTTTCAGGAGACTGCAAAGGACGTCTGCAACTAAACTGCCAGTCGATACATTCCGACTATGCGTTTGAAACTCAAGCGCTCATTTTGAAAAAACTTACAAATAACTTACCTAACTCATCCTTTAATACGCCAAACTGGCCACACTTAGAAAACTTAAAGCTCGCTGACCCTGACTTCAACAAATCTCGCCCGGTCGATCTACTGCTTGGAGCTGATGTATACTCGAATGTTATCCTTGAGGGAGTCCTGAAAGGAAGTCAACATGCTCCTGTTGCACAACAAACGCACTTAGGATGGATTCTGTGTGGCAAAATGAAAACTTTCAATTGTCATGCCGTTCTAGTGGACCTCAACAGCATTAGCAAGTTCTGGGAACACGAGGATATCACTCAGGACAGCAAGGACGACATCTCCAAGGACGATCAGTGCGAAGAATACTATTCAAAAACAGTACAGCGAAGTTCAGATGGAAAATATATTGTGAAAATGCCTTTTGTTCCAAATTACGAAGAAAATATAGGCAATTCCCGATCTATTGCCGTCTCACAATTTTTACAGCTTGAAAAACGGCTCGAAAGAAACGCGAAACTCGCTCGTATGTACAGAGACTTTATAAAAGAGTACACAGAACTTAAGCATATGGCACCAGCGCCCTTAATCACAACTAAACCAGAATGCTATCTACCACATCACGGCGTTCTACGGGAGCATTCAACTACAACAAAACTTAGAGTGGTGTTCAACGCTTCTCAAAAAACATCAACCGGTCTTAGTCTCAATCACTTACAAGAGAAGGGCCCTAACATGCAGAAAAACATTCAAGCTCTTATTCTGAAATGGCGGTCCTACAGATACGCCTACACTGCAGACATAGAGAAAATGTACCGCTGTATCTGGATCACAGATGAACAACAGCAACTGCAAAAGATCATCTGGCGAAGCGCGCCCTCAGAAAAACTGAAAGATTATGTCCTATGTACAGTGACATATGGCATGAAGAGTGCACCATGGCTCGCGATGAGAACATTGAAACAGCTTGCCATAGACGACGGTCACATGCACCCCGAAGCTGCTCAAACGCTACAAGAGGAGTTCTATGTTGATGATTTAATTAGCGGCCACAACACTATCTCCGAAGCTCAACAACTACAATCGTCGCTCATTAACTTACTTAAAGGCGCCGGTATGAACTTGCGGAAATGGTCGTCTAATAATAAGGCTTTACTAAAAAACTTGAGTAATGATCAAATATCAACAGAACAAATATTTGACTTTAAACATGAAGATACAAAAAAGACTCTTGGACTCGGTTGGAACACTACAAATGATACATTTACATTCTACTGGGACTTAGAAGAAAAACCGCGGCAACAACTAACTAAACGCCATCTTCTATCTGAGATCTCGAAGCTGTATGACCCGTTGGGGTGGTTGGCGCCAATAACTGTGGCTGCCAAACTGCTATTTCAGAGGGTCTGGACAAGTAAACTTGCTTGGGATGAAACTTTACCTACTGAGTTACAGCAAGAGTGGGTCAAACTGAAAACCGACCTTCATCAAATCAAAACAATTAAACTAAACAGATGGCTGGGCTGGACGCACGGGCCTATTGACCTACTATGTTTTTGCGACGCAAGCGAAAAAGCATACTCGTGCGTAATCTACAGCCGTGTTACTAACGAAGGCGTACCTACAATAAATCTACTTGCAGCTAAGACTAGGGTTGCCCCGCTGGCGCAAAAGATTACGCTGCCTCGTATGGAACTCTGTGGTGCCCTTCTATTGTCACAACTAGCAGAAAAAGCGGTTTTAGCTTTTAAAGGACACACCGTAACTATACAGGCTTGGAGTGACTCCCAAGTTGTGATCGCCTGGCTGCAGGGAGATATTACAAGATGGGAAAGATACATTGCCAACAGGGTGAGTAAGATCAAACAGGTCATTCCGGCTGAAAACTGGCGCTACGTGAAATCGGAGCTCAACCCCGCTGACTGTGCATCACGAGGAATGTACGCAACAAAACTATTTAATTTCGACCTTTGGTGGAAAGGACCTGACTTTATACAGACTTTTGAAAACCAGAAAGTACCAATGTGTCTACATACAACTAACAAAGGACTCAAGCCAACGGTGACAGCCCTACGCAAAACTCACGAGACACATTTTATCGACGAACTTATAAACAAATGCAGTTCATTATCTCGCATAATACGTGTGACGGCATGGATACGACGCTTTAGTATAAGTGTACTCAATGGCTCGAAATTTGACACTAACTACCTAACTACCAGCGAATTGACTACTGCGAATGAACTTATATTAAAACATTTTCAACAAATAGACTTCGAACAAGAATACAAACAACTTTTTAAAAAACAAACGGTTTGTAATAAAAGTCCTTTATGCAAACTTAACCCTTATTTGGACGAAAGGGGCATCATTCGTGTTGGTGGTCGCCTTAAAAACTCCAGCTTGCCTTTCCAGATGAAAAATCCTATAATTTTGTCAAGAAATGGAAGACTGACGCAACTAGTCATAGAACAAGCACATGACAGGGTACTACATGGAGGCGCGCGACTGACGTTAGCCTACATAAGACAGCGGTACTGGATCGTTGGCGGCAACAGAGCAGTTAAAACAAGACTTCGTCAATGCATCCGCTGTCACCGTCATAAGCCAACCGAAACTTACCAACTCCTAGGCGACCTACCACAACAAAGAGCACAACCTTCCAGACCTTTTACGCATTCTGGCGTCGACTTCACAGGCCATGTGGAAGTCAAACTGAACAAAGGAAGAGGTGTGAAAACGTCCAAAGGCTACATTGCAATCTTCGTGTGTATGGCAACAAAAGCTGTGCACATTGAACTCGTATCGGACCTCACTACAGAAACATTCTTAGCGGCATTCCAACGAATGTGCGCGCGGCGCGGCACTCCAAAGCACGTCTACTCCGACTGCGGCACCAACTTCATCGGAGCTGCCAAGGTGTTACGCAAAGAGTTTGAAGAGTTCAGACAAGTCCTATCACCAGAATTCTTCACCGAAATCGGAAAACTCGAAGTTGAATGGCATTTTAATGCTCCTGCTTGGCCAAGCGCAGGCGGGCTCTGGGAAGCTGCAGTAAAGTCCTTAAAATACCATCTACGACGTGTTCTAGGCGAACAAAAACTCACCTACGAAGAGTTTACAACACTCCTCACGAAGATTGAAGCCTGCATGAACTCCCGGCCCTTATGTCCACTAACGGAAGACCCGGAGGAATTCTACAACTACCTAACACCTGGACACTTTCTTACCGGCAGCCCAATACTCACTCTACCTCTTTCGGACTATAGCGACATCAAAACTATCGACATTCGTAGACGATGGCAATTAACTGAGAACATGCTACAACAGTTTTGGAAAAGCTGGTCTAACGAATATCTAATTCAACTACAAAGTCGCAGTAAATGGAAAAAACCAATGAAAAACATTCAACAGGGTGACATCGTCTTGATAAAGGATGATAACATGCCTCCCGGAAAATGGGCGATGGGGCGGGTCATAGAACTTCATCCAGGTTCCGACGGCCGTGTACGAGTAACAACTGTTAAAACCCAATCAGGCATACTTAAACGTCCCGTCGTGAAACTTTCACCCCTCCCTATAGAAACGGAGAATCCACAACAACTGAGAGATGAAGAGGGCGAAACGTCGTCGACTGAACCAAAACAAAACGCGTCAAACTCTTACAAAACAAAAAAGACCGCCAGTAACACATTTATAACCCTATTGGTAACATTGTTTACATTAGTAACCGGAGTACATAGCGCCGGTAGTGGCACGCGACCAAGCGCTCATATTACAAGCTTTGAGTCCGACCGGCCAGTTTATTATGATGCGCTCGGCAAAATGCAAACAATACATGATGAGTGGACACTTCTTATGTACTATAACTTAACTAACTATTGGGATAGTATACAACGTGTAGAAAACTATCTTCAGAACTTAATTGACCTTTGTCACAAAACTGACCCGAGATATTGTGAAACGACACTTGGACAATTATCTCATGAAATGGAACTTCTGCGACACTACAACAGCATTTTACTAACTCCTCATCAACACATGAGCGGCCGCAAGAAGAGAGGGCTGATCAACGGCATCGGCTCCATCGCCAACAGCCTTTTCGGTGTTCTTGATCAAGACTTTGCCGACAAGTACCACCAAGACATCCAAAACATCCAAAATAACCAGAACTACATGCTTGGTCTAATAAAAAACCAAACATCTATTGTGGAACTGGAAAACAAGGTACTAAAGAAAACGGAAGAAAACATTCACAACCAGCTCAACATAGTTGAAAGGTTCATGAACGAAACTAACTCTAATCTAGCAAAGGTTGAGTCAACCATGGAGATCATTATGGCATCGAGCTATTTCAATTCTGCATCATTATCCACTTATCTACTACTCAAAAACTTGAGAGAAATGCAAGAACTACTGTTTGATACACTAACCAATGTCTACAAAGGACACATGGATGTACATTTACTGACGCCGGTGAACCTAGTGGAACAACTAAGTATCATAGCTGGAAGCCTTCCAAAGAGATTAGCACTGCCATTAGAAAACGTCAAGAAAGATATCTTAGATATTTACAAGATACTCTATGTGAAGGCTCGAGTTACATCTAGCTACTTTTTATTTGAAGTCCACATCCCACTAACAACCGATGAAGATTTCCTGTTATACAAAGTTACTCCAATACCCATGAGAAACCAGACAGAATTCGCCATCATACAACTTCAGTCTCAGTACATTGCGGTAAACTTTAAGAAGAACTCCTACATCTCACCAACTGAAAAGGAGATAAAGCAGTGTACTGTTATGAAACAAGATTATTTGGTATGTAATGAAAACATGCCAATTTACAGCTTCGAAAGCAAGAACGCTTCATGTGAGGCAAAACTTCTTAGTCATAGGTCAAACGCCCCCTGTGACATCAGAAAAACGTCATGCAGTGACGTATGGGTCGAGTTACATTCGCCTAACACCTGGCTGGCTATTTGTTGCGGAGCTTGCACTTTGCGCACAATATGCGAGAATGACGTTAGTTCTTTTGTCATGACTTCATCTGGCCTTGTAACTCTAAAGCAAGGATGCTTGTTGCAATCCAACGACTTCACAATCTACTCACGCAACGAGTACAACACAAACATGAAGATGGAGTCTAACATCAATATCCCACTGTTAAACTCAACGGTCAATAACATCGTTAACCTGACCTACCACAAGGTGCCATGGGATATTTTAGAACAAGCGGAGGGTACCCAGGACATTGACAGAAGACTCCTGTATCAAAGGGAAAGAGAAGTCCTCCCTCAAAAAATAACTACTCATGACATACATCAATATGCGATTTGCTACCTTCTACTTGTAATCGTAATCATCATCATCATCGTCTGGGTAGTCACGAAATACCAATCCAACAAACAGGCCAAGAGCAAACAAGAACGCTCGAGAGAGCCACGCATCGAAGTCATAGAGCTTCAACCATGCTCCAAGCAAGGTAGGGTCGAACCGACCGCGCACGACCAGGCAGCATCCCTGGCAATGGAGGCTCCACGGGCACGGCGAGAGCGCCAACCGTCGCCTACCAAGGGCGGAGACAACGTCGCGTTTAACTTCGATGAATAATCTTTCTTGGCTTTGTACTGGCTTATCTTCTCTTGGTAGTCATTTAACTTTAACTTTAAGTAACTTCTTTTGGGGTTGCCAACATGTACGGTTTCACCATACATTTTGGTAATTTGCGCGCGCTGCGATTTACTTTGCATCGCACGCGCTGCATCTTTTACGGAAACAAATAATTTAGAGCATTTAACATTCAGTACGTGACCTACTCGCGCCAGAGACACTACCAAGGAAAGATTTGCCACCTTTACCTTGTAATTAACATAACTTTAAATACACTAACTTTACTTGTGAATCTGGTGTTTACGTGCTCCATCTAACTAGCTAAACCTCTATGAACTATAAGTGAAACGTTGGTGCCGTGTAAGGGAAACAACTATCAACCTACGTAGCATCTTCTCCATGTAAGGTCGGAGGGTGGAAACAAGCAGCCCTTAGCCCTTACAAGATAGAATCGAAAATAGAAAATTTTAGAAATCACCAACAGAATGCAACAACTACTTTCATTCATACCTGCACCGTTTTTCAATCACAAGGAAATATGAGAATTAAAAAAAAAACAATGTTTTTATACAATACCTCTTAACTTCATTTAATTTAATATTTTGTTTGTGGCATCCACTGAATAAGTACAGCGTAGGTAAGTTAGTAATAGTAGTAATTAGTAGCACAGTAAGACTGTTGTTGTAGTCAGTAAGGCAACCACAAAGTGTTTCAACAACCATTTGGATTTATTGTAAGCAGATCGTAAAACTTTGGCCAAAGACAAAACGTTATTTCTAATTTACGCTAGCCCAATGAGACCAAAATTTACTAGAAGCTTACGATCCGAAAGCTTGAGATATTAATGCCCTGCACACGTAAAGTTCGGACCGCGGGAAACAGCACGCGCCATTCCAACCCGCACTCCGAAACGTACGTGTGTACGCGGGGCTGACAGTCCGATCTGGCCTAAGTCCGATAAGCACCGACCGCGCATCACGTCTCAGTGATCAGTCCCAGATGCGCGGTCCGATCTTTACGCGCCATTAGCACGACAGTTTGATCCGCAGTCCAAACCGTACAGATCGGACTGCGGTTTGGAACGCAGTCCCGATGCGCGGTCCGATCTTTACGCGCCATTAGCTCGACAGTTTGATCCGCAGTCCAAACCGTACAGATCGGACTGCGGTTTGGAACGCAGTCCCGATGCGCGGTCCGATCTTTACGCGCCATTAGCACGACAGTTTGATCCGCAGTCGAAACCGTACAGATCGGACTGCAGTTTGGAACGCAGTCCCGATGCGCGGTCCGATCTTTACGCGCCATTAGCACGACAGTTTGATCCGCAGTCGAAACCGTACAGATCGGACTGCGGTTTGGAACTCAGTCCCGATGCGCGGTCCGATCTTTACGCGCCATTAGCACGACAGTTTGATCCGCAGTCCAAACCGTACAGATCGGACTGCGGTTTGGAACGCAGTCCCGATGCGCGGTCCGATCTTTACGCGCCATTAGCACGACAGTTTGATCCACAGTCCAAACCGTACAGATCGGACTGCGGTTTGGAACGCAGTCCCGATGCGCGGTCCGATCTTTACGCGCCATTAGCACGACAGTTTGATCCGCAGTCCAAACCGTACAGATCGGACTGCGGTTTGGAACGCAGTCCCGATGCGCGGTCCGATCTTTACGCGCCATTAGCACGACAGTTTGATCCGCAGTCCAAACCGTACAGATCGGACTGCGGTTTGGAACGCAGTCCCGATGCGCGGTCCGATCTTTACGCGCCATTAGCACGACAGTTTGATCCACAGTCCAAACCGTACAGATCGGACTGCGGTTTGGAACGCAGTCCCGATGCGCGGTCCGATCTTTACGCGCCATTAGCACGACAGTTTGATCCGCAGTCCAAACCGTACAGATCGGACTGCGGTTTGGAACGCAGTCCCGATGCGCGGTCCGATCTTTACGTGTGCATGACTCTATTCTCTGCTATGATGTTGTGAGAAAATATGTTAATTTATTTGTGTTTGGTCCGTGGCTGCAGGTGGTAGGTGGTAGGTACCTCAGTGTATGTCTCGTTTCCGTTAGAGGCAAAATAAATTGTTATATTGCTTTTACAGAGGCTTTTAATTTCGTGACAACATTAAAATTAGACAACAAAATAAATGCAAACAGCTCTTTCATTCTAAACGTTTTATGATTTTGTGCTGGTTTTAATTGTTTTATCTGTACAAATTCTACTCAGTTGGTAAACTGTGGATTATCGAGAAACAATTAACCCTGAGTCAGGCATGAGGCAATCTTATTTGTATAATTGGAATGATCCTTTCCAAACAGCGGTAGAGTCTATGGATAAGAACCGGCGTAGGATTTGGGGGGCCTATGCTTGATCGAAGAGTTAGACATTTCACCTAGTGGAGTAGTTATTAACAACGCCGGGTTGTATCCGTGAGGGTAGCTTTTCTACTTCCCCGGTGCTGCCGGTAGGGTCAGAAAGCGTCAGTAATGTTGGCGTAGTGTGTAGGAACCTTAACTAACAAGCTGTCAGTCTATCAGGTTTACGAAATGTCACGTGGAATGCGACATCTGGACAGTCTGTAAGTAGCTTAGTTCACTCTTCAGCCACGTCGGTTCTTTATTGGTACTAGAAGTCTGCCGGCGCGGACGCGGGTAAGGGCTTCAGCTCGCAGACGAAGGGCGTGGAGAAAACCGATTCGTTGCCAGAAAAGTTCTCCAGCTTGCCATCTCGCTCCATGAAGGCGTACACGTCGCCCGGCTTCTCCTTGGGCCAGCCAGGGTACCACAGAGACGGGTCCACATCACCACCTGAGAACAACACATACTTAGTATGGTAGACAGAAAACAACACCAGTCTCAGTCACCAGTTGTCCACTGCTGAAAATTGTTTTTTTATGGAATTTGAATATGGAACAAGCACATTGTCCACCTTTTTTATAATGGGTGAGGTCTTGACCGAGGCTTGCAGAGGCAAGTATGAGGTGAACGATGGAGCGAGCTCTCCCAGAAGATGCCTATTAACTCCCTGTTTGAAGCTGTAGGGGTCATAAGTCAATGAAAAAACAGACGCTGGCAGCTGAAACCATATTTTAGCATTGCACCTGATGTTAAGTGGTAAGTATTACCTATCACAAAGCATTGCAACATAGGCCTATTCTAATAAAAAGGGGATAGATTTGCCAATGTTGGGGATCCCAGGGCAGAGCTTCTCGCACCGCCGACGACCGCCGACTGTCCGTCGACGTTGCGGTCAGGGGAGAAGAGCTATGCCAGTGTCAGGCTATGCTATGCCGCAATCAGCCGGCTGCCAGAAAACTGTAAATTTAGCAGGCTTTGCCTTACTAAATTTTATTTTTTTGTAGATTATGCGGTAAATAATTCTTTTCACTTGTGTTGGTGACGGGTGGTGAGGGTCTCACCCTCACCGTAATTATCTGACGAGACAAGATTACCATAATTCCAGTCGAACATCACTTACGGAGAAGTTTGTTTCACCATTTAATCTTTTCGTACCTATTTATAATCAGTTGGTGAACTATAGAACCAAGAAGAAGTTGTGGGCTTCTCCCACATTACTACCTACCTACCTAATTAACTAAATCCACCTATTTATAATAAACCTATAAATAAGTTTGAACGATGTGTCCGTAGATCTTTGCTATTACCTTGTTTATATAACGTTAAATAATTTCCTCGTTTTTTTTAATGTTTTTTGGTTAATTTAATTTGTAAGTTTGCAACACTCTAAAGATGTCACATAATTGATTACTAATCTAGATCTAAACATATAAGGTAAACATTGTTTTAAACTAACTCGATTGTAATCTGATTTGTGAAATCAATAAATAAAATAAAATAAAAAAGATATGTAATACTTGCCTATTTACTTAAATTCATACCTATGAATATACCTACCTATTTCTATACATTATTTCTATATACATACTACACTTAACATTTATTCATGTTATCGTATCTACATTATTATTATCTATTTACATATCTTATTCTAAATATTCGATGCACACAAACCACGATACATTAAATAACGTCTCGAGCAATGTGTATCCACTGGTCACCCATCCAGCCGTACGACCGTGGAAACGCGGCCGCGCGCGATCACCTGAGTAAGTACTCAGGCGCAGCGCGAAACCAGTTCTGGCGAGCCGGCCGGTAGGCCGCGCTACGACACACTCGCCAGTCCGAACCTACCTCTGACGCAAAACGCATGTCGCTCGGATACCGCCGCTTGCTTTCGCCCGCGCCTCGTTGCTTACGCGTACACATATCTGTGTTGTTATTCTATAAGACTTTCGTATCTTCTTCTCTGTGCTCTGTTTCCCTTCTGTACTCTAATCTGTGCTATCGTGCTTGTGCTTTCAATAAACTGTGAACACCATAAAGTTGTGTTGGACATTATTTACTACGCACCGCAACTACCTTCCACAAACAGCTAAGTACCTAGGCTCGATAGCTAAAAGGGCACATCCTCCTACACCCTGCGCCCTTAAAGTGTTTGATGGTAAAATTCATTTATTTATCTTTGAGATGGAAGACCAAAAGCACAGGTCTTCACTGATAACAAGATACGAGTTTAAAAGTGTGAACACTACTTTATAACCAGACTAATAATAATGTGCAACGTGTTACAAGGATGAACAAATTATTATAGATCTCATGCCTATCGATAAAAAAATCAACTAACTCAGTTAGACTGGACAGTCAATAAACTTTAAACGGAACAGTTCATACATTCATATGGCGGACCTCCTTCACTCACTCTCACTTTCAAAACTCTTTGTAAGTTCAGGTCGCGCAGTTGGATAAGAGCCGGCTTGGATTCCATTCTAGGGTAATCATGTAGCTAGAAAAGCCCTAGGGCGGTAAGTAATTTAAAAAAAACACTTCTTTCTTTCAAAAAGTTCGCGTACTTCTAACCATCATACTGGCAATAGACATCATGCATTCAGCCCAATGACCAAAGAGGTCGCTTTGCTATTCAGTCTTGTCTTCGTGCGAGTATAATAGTCATCAATTTTAAATATCGAACGGCGAAGTTCTATTTCGTTCTTGAAAAAAAAAAAAGTTTTATTCTTGTAATGCCGGTTTTTTTCTACTTACCTCACAATCGAGATGTAAAGCAGAATAGTTAGCTCGGGTGTAAGCACCAATTGCACCCTTGAACTATAGGCGCACGAGCGCAGCGAGGGTGCCTAAATATCTCGGGCTGCAATTGATGTCTTACAGCTTTTGGCTACTAATCTACTATTATTTATCACCGAACATCAAGTTTCGGCTGAAGGCAGTGAAATATTAAAAATATTATGGCGGTTTGTCACTGCAGTGAAAGTTTATTACAACTCCTCAAACATAAAAATGAGTTCTGGAGTAACATTTTCTAGATAAGCTGATAAGCTAAAAGTTTTCTTGCGTGAATTATTTTATTGTATTTTTAAAGTTTTGGGAAAACTTACAGCTAAGTGGGAGCACAATAATATAATGATAAATACATGCAGCCACACGTTGCTACATGTACCCTGATGGCCAATTACAAGTTTCCACAAATAATTAACATAAATAGGTATGAAAAACAGCAAGTAGACGACAAAATACAATAATACAGATTACATAAACTTCCTATGCTCTACTATTTTGGTTTAAAGAAATTGTCATTTAGTAAGCGCTTAAGCTTACTCGTTGTGGTGTTAAAACCAAGGAGTTGAACGAGCAACTTGCTCTGATCAAAAATGCATTTTGTCTGTAATTCGTTCTGACAATAGGGACATATAGGACGTTTGGTTTTCTCAATGCAGCTGTGCTAGTACGCAATCCTAAATGTTCTAGAAGCTCCGGGCAATCTACATTACCATTAGCAATATTTAAAAGATATACCAAATCAGCTATATCCCTACGTTTGGAAAGTGGAAGGAAATGGAATTTGCGACATCTTGCAATATAATCGGGTAAGAAGGTTTTAGCTCGATATTGTAGGTATCGTAAAAATCACTTTTGTATGGATTCAATTCGCGATGTGTAAACATCGTAGCAAGGGTTCCATACTTGCGATGCATATTCCAAATGACTACGTACGTATGCACAGTAGAGGATTTTGAATGTTTTGATACTAGAGAATTCCGATGACATTCTAACAACAAAACCGAGTGCACGAGATGCCTTTTTGACTATTTATTAAGATATTCATCCAACAACAACTTATTATCAAACTTTATGCATAAATCTTTAATTTTATTAACCCTAGTAAGAGGCAAGTCGTAGAAAAAGTAATTAAAGGTTAATGATGATGGCTTACGAGTGAAAGAGCACACGTAGCACTTGGAGACGTTCAGATCTAATTTATTGAGCGTGCAATAGTTCTGGAATCTGTTTAGAACAGCTTGAAGATGTAAGGCATCATCGGGTTTATTTATTGGAAGTAGAATTTTCATATCATCTGCATAAAGAAGAATTTTAGAATGAATGAAGCAAGAAGAGATATCATTTATAAAAATCGTAAAAAGCAAAGGCCCTTCTATGGATCCTTGAGGGACACCTGAAGGAATGCTCATCGGCATTGACGAGTAGCCCCTAAGCACAACAGTTTGGCATCGATTTCGAACATAGGATGAGAACACCAATGAGAAATAACAAAATTTAAATAAATAAATAAAAATCATAAATCAAAATTGACATAAATTGGGATAATCGCTGGCTGCCAGAGCTAGTTATATTGTTAAGAGTGCTCCTGGTAATGTATTGCCGTTAAACAAAACTGCATACAATGACATGACCAACCGAAAATAATTACTAGTAAAATCTATATAATATGAGGTAAATATTTACACCGTCAACATGGTCACCTTCACCGCCGACATGGTGACCGTTCCCCTTACCATCGAGAGTCCTCCAGCTATGATGGTCCTTGTAGATGCCGACAGCGATGTAGTTCCTGATTCTGATGGCGGCCAGCGAGCTGATGGGGTGGCGGCGGAAGAAGTCCCGCAGCGAGGGCCCGGGCGCCGCCAGCCGCGCGCCCTCGCCGCCGCACGTGCTGTTGGCGACGCGCCAGCTCACCGCGCGCCGCACGAACTTGTAGCACTTGCCTGTGCTCACCTCGTACTCGTAACCTGTCACATGATCTTGTGTAACATCTCGAATCCGATCCCACTCTTCTATTTAGTTGAAATTTTGTAAAAATATATGTAAATGTGAAATGTACCACTGAACAGATTACCAATCAGTACAAAATAGTTTATTTACCAAAAGCCTAATCCTACAGATACGAGTTACCCTGATGGCTTGGGTTCCCCGCACGAGCATGCCTGTATCGCGGGAGGCCGGTTTTTAAAACGAAAATTGACCTGATCTTTTCACAATCATGTTGTGTATGTTTGTAACGAATAAACTCAAAAACTACTGTGCCGATTTCAAAAATTCTTTCATCATTGGAAAGCTACATTCACCCTGAGTAACATAGGTTATATTTATTGCTAGAAAATATTAGGAATCCTTACCAAAACCTACCTAGTTTGATTATAAATTCATTCATCAATTCATACATTGATTCATTGTTGTACCCCGGTATGTTGTTACCTGGTGCTGGTACGGAGGGGTCGTTGGAGCTCCGGCAGACAGAGACGGAGCCGCAATTCTCCTCGTCAGAGCCGTCGACGCAGTCCCGGACCTGTGGACCGACACTGTTGTAGCCGAGACGTTGAATCTCAACTAATAAGATCGGACTTTCGGTCTCACAACTATTAGCTGATAGCTTACCGACTCCCATTGAAGTCTGAAAGTGGCGAAAGATGCAATCGAGCATAACGGTCAAATAGTGGGGGAATCGGCTCATACTTTCTCACAGCTATCAGGGTGTAAAACTCGTGAACATTGCGCGATGGGTGTTGAGAGGTTATGAGGATGGTGCGGTGAAGGCGTCGCAAGCACGTACGTTGTTGCAGAGACCGCCACGGTCGATGCAGGCGCCATACTTGCAGCGGAAGTGGCTGTCACTGCAGGGCTTGTGTGCGCACGCGCGGGCTGTCAAACAGAATCAACATTGTAAAACATTACTTAAAGATCATCGATACAACAATAATTTTATTATTCTTTACACAAATAAACATGTTATTAATTTCGTTCATTCCGTTTATTTCACAAAAATCAAATAAACGAAATGAACGTTCATTAGGTTTGTTTCAAGTAAGTTCACGGACCTGTCTCGTCGGATCCGTCGGCGCAGTTCAGCTCGCCGTCGCAGTGGTTCGCCGCCGACACGAACCCGCCGTCGTCACAACGGAACTCGCCGCTGCAACATGAGACACTCTTTCTAGCTTGCCGGAGGCGCCATTCGCTTGGTTTTGGCAGTTTCGACAAATAATATAGACCCTCACAGTACATTTGTCGTTGATCTTTCCCGACGCATGCCTTATTTATTCCTTATGTCCTCGTGTGTTTTGCACTGACCAAAGTGTTCGAGCTCTGAGCGCACGACCAGTTACAAACAGCGAATTCGCAACATATTCGTCAATAAAGATGTCCGTAACCACGAAAAATGCATAGAAATCGTGTAGATAGAAGTTCCGTTTCAGTCTTCGCAACCCAAGGCATCTACCCGCGTACCCGGCTAAACAACAGACACCCCTTGTACAGCTAAATCCCCTGCACTGGTTGCAGAGATATTAAAAGCAAATATCCGTAGAGTTATCGAATGCGGCTACATACGATTCACCCCAGTACTCCCTGATGAACCACTCGTGGCTGGCGATCGTGGTGAAGGCGGTGTAGCCGCGCGTGTTGCACGTGGCGCTGGGCACGGCAGGCGCGGGCGCGGCCGACACCACGCCGCGCAGGTAGTACCGCTCCACGCCCAGCGACGTCTCCGCGAACGAGAGCCCGCCGCCGCTGTCGCCGCGGCACAGCGCCTTGCTGTCTGACACACACGTCTCATACACTCCTCCGCTGGGAGCGCCGACCTCGACCAGACCAGAAGGACAACCTACCGTCCAAAGTGCCCGCGCAGATCTTGTCGGAGGTGATGAACTCCTTGAAGTTGAGCGGCGCGTCTCGGATGCAGGTGGCGACCTCCACGTAGGGCAGCTCCACGGTCTGCAGCACGGGCGAGGGCCGAGCCCGCGCGCCCGTCAGCCCCCAGCCCGCCACCTCGAAGGAAGATTGACGAGTGCTCATGGGGAGATTACAAGAAAAAACCGGCCAAGTGAGAGTTGGACTCGCGCACAGAGGGTTCCGTATAAACTTTTTAGGTATGAAATTACATTTCCTCTGATGTGATAACAAATTTATTGAATTCCCTGACAGCTAGGGAGCAGCATCGATTGCAACAAGCTGCACCCTGCGATCCCCGATCCGCATGTCCAGCGTTTGGATTATGGGCCCCGTCTTATTAGGAGTGACCAGCAGTGGACCGATATAGGCTGGTGGTGATGATGTTGGTCTGTTTGGCGTGCCGAGTGATAAATACATTTGGAGGCGGAAGTGTCGCCCTTCGGCCATGCAAGGTACCTTCCCCTTATTCCCGGAGAAGAGCTGCAGCTGCTCGAAGCTCCGGTCGAAGGAGAGGCAGACGGGGCGGACGTGCGCTTGCAGCATGACGCGTGTCGCCAGCACCACCACGGCCAGGTCCTCCTGGTAGTTAGCGGTCGAGCCCTGGAACCTGGGCGGCAGGTGGATTATCTTCACCTGCAACACGTTACAAGGAAATATATAATTAGGCATTTAACATAAAATACATTCAGGCATTTAACATATAGCGAAAAATTGCCTGAACTCAGGCCTCCCTCAGATTCTCCCTTGAAAAGAAAACTGAACGTCGTCGGTTCATCAGACGCACCTTGGACTTTTGCGGTTGGTCGTGGGGGTCGTTCCAGGGCCGGTACAGCTTGCCGAGCGCCACCGCGAACCGGGACGCCGGCAGCTGCTTCTCCAGGTCCGACCAGAAGCAGTGCGCCGCTGGAATACAGACCACATAACGGGCATCATTAGATAAGGCAACCTGTAATTTTATTTTATTTTTCTTATTTGGAAAACAAACAGCAGTAAAGATGGATAATGGTCACAATAATAGAAAATGATTTGGCCAAACAGTTTTCACTAATCGAAATTTATAGTAATGTACCTATATCATAGCCTAGCGCTAAATATCTCATTTTAAATAACTTATTTTTTTTTTATCTTTATAACTAGTGAAAATAACGTCAAATGAAAGTGAATGCCATTTAAAGTTCTATAAGTAGGTACTTAATTAAATACCTATCCAATTTAGACAAACTCGAGTGTAGGTGACTTACTAAAAACATAAAATATACCTACTTGGATATTTAATTTTAGTTGTGGCCCACAACTAACCAACTAGGTACTGTCTGACACGAGACTTTACTTTTGAAGCTACTTTACACAAGGAGGGAAAGTAGGCTAGTGACCTTATTGTAAACCTTACGTTAATATGGGCCACAGATTTAGAAGAGAACTAGATAGCCTTAAAATTCAATACAGCTGATCTCTATTTTCTTATGTCCAATATCATCAGTTAGAAAGGGATGCATAAAAAAAAAATGTCTATGCAGGTTCATACAAATGCCCTGGTACGCAGTAGCAGAAATCGCATTGAGGTATGCATCCCTTTCTAGCAAATGTTATATGGCATTGATATATATTGTTACTATCGTAACTAAATGTACTAATGCGTGTAGGCTCAGGTCTTGGCCATGGCCAAGATCCTCTCCTTTCTTCATACAGTCGCCATATTGACATCGACCGAGTGACACTTCCGCGAAATAGGCAAATAATGTGATGAAAAAGTGCATTTCTTGAACTCAATTGCGTAAAGAATCACGCGGAATTACTTTTTTCATGAATACATATTGATTTTTTGCTAAAATTACAGCAAATATTTAAAAAAAAATAGATAAATAGTTCATGCCATGTAATGTTGCCAGCAAAAAAATGGGTAGTTTTCCCGGTTATTGTGGGAGATTTTGATAAAGGATAAAATCTTTGTTAAGCTCTTAATTTCTAAAATAATTTACAATACACATAGGAACATATTTAAGATCATTTCAAATAGATCACTCACTTCTATTGATAAATGCCATCATTCATGAAATTAAATTATTAACTCAAAGAAATAAAAGGAAGAACAGAAGACATTTGACGTTACATGCGGTGGTTGAGTGATATTACGATCGCTATAATAAGTCGGCACAAACTAAAACACTTATTTTATTTCCCCAGACAAAGTTTACTAATTCGATCTACTAATATGACTAGCGATAATATCACAAAGTTATAACGAACAGTTATTTTCTAACAACTTTTGAACAATTTGTACTCTATGAAAACGTAATGCAGGCTAAAAGAAAAAACTAGACAGGTACTTTTTTGTTAGTTTAAACCATAGGGAAAATCTATAATCCTATCCTTCTTCCTACTAATGTTATAGATGTGAAAATTTGTGAGTAGGTATGGATGTATGGATGTTTGTTACTCTTTCACGCAAATATTACAGAGCGCATAAAAAAAATACATAAAATAATAAAATAAAAAATTGAAATATACATAGTTGTTTATGGCCTGGATCGAACACATAGGTGACTTTTCACCCGGGTACCACGCGAGCAAAGCTGCGTGTGGAAGCTAGTATCCCATAAATTTCGACTCAGTGGGATTATCATCATCAGGTGGCATGAGCATCAATCGTGGGCCGAAACTGGATGAAACGAGCTTTGAACCGTGGGGATTGGCACATACAAAGGGAGGCGTATACCCAGCAGTGGGTGAAGTCGGGCTGTGGATGATGATGATGATGATGATGATGAAGATGGGATTAGAACCCATGGCCTTCCCATAAATACTGGGAAACTACCAACTGCGCTACGTTGTACGTTGTTGTTGTTGGTACAGGGCTTATTATATTACTTATTTCTAATAACCCTCGAACTCCCATTTTCCATTTTCTTTTCTACGCAGATGAAGGGATAATCAATGATTAAAAAAATCACATTCATTTTCGGGAAAAAAATCTAGATCAGGCAACATGGAGCTTTTTATTTCAAGCATTGTGGCTACCTCTTTAAAATCAACTGCCATTCTCGAAGCAGGCCAGTTTAAATAAAAGAGATAAATATATGTTTCCTTCAAAATGACAATTAGTTTCAAAGCTACACGTCTTCGCCATCAATAAGTGGTTACTATATTTTGACACTTGTTAAGGAGGTTTGCGTCTCTTGTTATTTAACTCAATGATATATGGACATAAGAAAGTAGAGATCGGCCGTATGAGTTAATGTTCAGAGCATTAATAAATTTTAAGACTTCTTCTATGCTTAGTCATAGTTCTTTGATATGGTATTCCATGATATGAGTTATTATTATATATATGGGACATACATTCGAAGGGAAGTGCCGTAAGCCATAACACAGGTTATTCCTAGCGTGGTCTACGACACACCTTTAAGATGTTGCATAGTTCCTAACTACTTACAACCAACGTGTGGGAGTACTTAGGTATACGGATTTTAGAAAACTATAAATATTACGAGCATATAATGTACTTACCTAAGTAGCAACTATTGTATCTTCGTCTATGTCTTTAGTAAGTAAGTAGTGTAAGTATTTACGTGTAACAGATTTTGGTATATGAATAAATTATTCATATTCTTATTCCATTTGTTTAAATGAAATAGTGAGCAATTGACTGCATTTTGAGGAACTATTCTGCTCATCACACTGAAGATTAAACCTAAGATAATTTTATGAGACCAACTTAAAGATGGGTTTTACCTTTTAAAATAATATTTTTTAATTGAATATCTTATAAGGGCCTGTACGAGTTGCGAGTTTTGATAGTGGTCGGATAAGTTTGTTTCTTCCTTGTCTAAGCACGTATCGTTTGGGAAGGTCATCTAGTTTTTTTTTATACAGGTGTGGATATTTCCTAACAAATTTTGCCATTTCCAATACGTAGATTGACGTCAGAGTTAGAATTTTGTAATTAAAGTACGGCTTACAACTGTCTTACCTGTCGATGCTAAGGTACACACACACTTCTTTTGTATAATGAATAGGTGCTGTACATGTGTGCTGTTGCCCCATCAATCAGACGCTTAGCGATAGGTCTTGTCCAGTGGTTTGACTGCAAAAAACACATTACTACAAAGTTTGCATTTACTATAATTTTGTATAGAAATGTCAAAGTTTTACTAACTTCCCGCTAGGGGCGCTGGTCCATTTACATACAAAAATATAGTTACCGCAAACTTTGAAGTAAGGTGTGTTTTTCGACTCAAGCCAGTGATCGATTGTAAAATACGACCTGTAGAGGAGTACCTAGCGTCCTACCAACTAACTGACAGATGAAAGCAAATTTTAGTCAGACTTGAATCAGAGACGCTTCGCTCGCTCGGTCAATTAGATACAACGCGTATGAAGTTGAAGACGTTCTTTCGCTCGTGGTTTGCCACTACCTGGATGGGAGACCGTTTCGTTTTATCAAAGTCGAGTGCATCCGTGTTCAGATGTTGGTCCCACGTTTTCAGAAGCCTTCAGGTGGACGAACTCCGACACTACAGTTGGCCACTAATAAACTACGAAAATCATAGGCATATCCCTCTTGTTATCAGAGGAGGCCTGTATCCGGCTGGTGTTGTTGAAGTACGACTCAGAGACGCAGATGGACCAACCCGAGAGCACCACGCAGTCACTGATGAGCGAGCCGCCGCAGACCTGCTGGTAGGGCTGCGAGGCGGTGCCGTACACGCCGGCGTGCCAGGGCAGCTCGCCGAGCCGCGCCCGCGTACCGCCCGCCACCAGCTCCGCGCCCGACGGCGTCACGCGCCCGCATTCTATAAACCACACGATGACACATGTTATTGTACATATTTCTTTAAAGAAAAATCACTCAAGTTGCCACTGCGATCTTTACTCGCTTCGCTCGCTCGATCAATTTGAATGAAGATTCTTGGAGTTTGGCGGGGATTACAATACTCGTTATGTACCTACTTCTGTGCCAGCATAAAAGCCCCAGTTGCGATCATCACCTACCTCCCCAGATAATCATAGCAGCCATACCTGGCATACCTTACACCTCACCACATTGTCTTAGCCATACCTGGCACACACCTCGCCACATAGTCCCAGTAGCCGTCGAAGCAGCGCATGTAGGGCAGCGGCGAGGGCGAGAAGTAGTTAGGGGTGCGACAGCGCGGGTTGACGCGCGTGCCGGCCGGCTCCAGCGCCGCGCACGGCCGCGAATCGCCGCCATCCGACAGGCACTCGTACTCCACGGACGGGTGCGGCTCCAGAGGACATTGTTCTGAGGGGTGACATGCTTCGATACAAATATATATTGATATTTCGATATTTTGATATTTTGATATTTCGATATTTCGATATTTCGATATTTCGATATTTTTTCGATATTTCGATATTATGATATTATGATATTTCGATATTTCGATATTTTGATATTTTGATATTTTGATATTTTGATATTTTGATATTTTGATATTTTGATATTTTGATTTTGATATATTGATACTTTGATACTTTGATACTTTGATACTTTGATATTTTGATATTTTGATATTTTGATATTTTGATATTTTGATATATTGATACTTTGATACTTTGATACTTTGATATTTTGATATTTTGATATTTTGATATTTTGATATTTTGATATTTTGATATTTTGATATTTTGATACTTTGATATTTTGATATTTTGATATTTTGATATTTTGATATTTTGATATATTGATACTTTGATACTTTGATACTTTGATACTTTGATACTTTGATATTTTGATATTTTGATATTTTGATATTTTGATATTTTGATATTTTGATATTTTGATATTTTGATATTTTGATATTTTGATATTTTGATTTTGATATATTGATACTTTGATACTTTGATACTTTGATACTTTGATATTTTGATATTTTGATATTTTGATATTTTGATATTTTGATATATTGATACTTTGATACTTTGATACTTTGATATTTTGATATTTTGATATTTTGATATTTTGATATTTTGATATTTTGATATTTTGATATTTTGATATTTTGATATTTTGATATTTTGATACTTTGATATTTTGATATTTTGATATTTTGATATTTTGATATTTTGATATTTTGATATATTGATACTTTGATACTTTGATACTTTGATACTTTGATACTTTGATATTTTGATATTTTGATATTTTGATATTTTGATATTTTGATATTTTGATATTTTGATATTTTGATATTTTGATATTTTGATATTTTGATATTTTGATATTTTGATATTTTGATATTTTGATATTTTGATATTTTGATATTTTGATATTTTGATATTTTGATATTTTGATATTTTGATATTTTGATATTTTGATATTTTGATATTTTGATATTTTGATATTTTGATATTTTGATATTTTGATATTTTGATATTTTGATATTTTGATATTTTGATATTTTGATATTTTGATATTTTGATATTTTGATATTTTGATATTTTGATATTTTGATATTTTGATATTTTGATATTTTGATATTTTGATATTTTGATATTTTGATATTTTGATATTTTGATATTTTGATATTTTGATATTTTGATATTTTGATATTTTGATATTTTGATATTTTGATATTTTGATATTTTGATATTTTGATATTTTGATATTTTGATATTTTGATATTTTGATATTTTGATATTTTGATATTTTGATATTTTGATATTTTGATATTTTGATATTTATTAATATTATAACACAGCATTACAGTTTAATACAAAACAAAACAAAGAAGAAACCTTAAACAAAAAAGAAACCTGAAACAAAATGAACATATCAAACATAACATGAAATTCACGCACGCGTCGGGTGATGTGATGTGGCGGCTCCGGAAGTATGTAGCCTATCAAACCTATCCAAATGGCACTGACTTCACACAGAAGCTACGTTCACCCTGAGTAATATAGGCCATATTTATTGATAGAAAAGATTAGGGATCCTTACGAAAACCCGTGCGAAGCCGGGACGGGCCGCTAGTATTTTTATAAGCTTTATAGTAAAAAATGTATTTTTGACGAGTTTTAAATTAAATAAAATGTTAAATTAATAATAACAAAACAATAATAATTAAGAGGTCTGTACACAGATAACCTACACTTATAGTTATTGTTCTAAACATTTACTTACATTATTTATTGATAAAAATTCATTGGCAAGAGCTTTATCAAGTGTAAGATTTGCCAGTCAATAATTTATTTACTTTAATACTAAGTTTATTTAAATTGTACCTTTTTTTTATTTATTTTTTTACATTGGATGGACCTTCGTTTGACTCACCTGTTGTTAAGTAACGTTGTGGTCTAAAATGGATCACGAAGGTCCAGAAGATACATATTCACACTAGACTCAAATATACACGTACACAGAAAAATAACACAGAAATAAAACATAAATGCTATGTACAAAAGCGAGCTTAACCCTGAAAGAGTTTTCGTACTACACCAAACGTTTGGTTATAGAAAGAAGATAATAAGGGAAGGATAGATACATGTGTACATATAATGGTTAGATAAATTTAAGATTCAACTTAAAACTACATATTTACATAAATATACATTCAAATAGTACCTACGTATATATTTAAATAAAAAAAACATAATTATCTACATTACTTCATATATATAAAAATACATATGAATAACTACATAAACTATAATATTATAGTTCTATTAAGATTGTAGATATACTACATAATGTTCTTTCAACTTCGATTTAAAGGTAATAAGAGGACTGTCACTGATAGAATTAGGGAGGGCGTTCCATAATCTCTATGCCTTAATAGTGAATGACTCTCCAGCATAAGCAACAAGAATAATTAATTCTGTTTCTTTCATACATAGTAGGTACTCGTGAATCATAAATACGTTGTGAGTGGTGTAACCTACCTAATGTCTAAAACAGCATATTCAAAACATGGCCTGGTATTAAATTTCTAATGAAATAAATGTTAACTTACTATAATCGCCCTGAAGATCCACTCCGCCAATCACAAGAACGAACACATTCAGAAATATTAACATAATGTCTACAGGTATGAGGATAAACACATATTTTATACACGATTTGATAATTTCATCGCGAAATGAATTTATCGAAGATGCCCTCAGTCCAGTCTTCAGTCAGCTCCTGTTTTCTGCTTTATCAATGGCGACTATAACTAAAACAATCTGCACACAATTTTCTTCATCAGAGAATACCAGCTCAAGATCACTTTTATTTCATTTCAATTCACTTGTGTCTTATTTACAAAGGTACATCAGTTAAAATGCCAAAACTTATAAACGATGAGCTATCGACTTCGAGGAGTCAAATGAACTAAGCATTAAACATAACCGGTACATGTGTAAGACCTACCATACGAACAAAAGTGGTCGAGCGAGCTTCGTTTTCCTCGTTTATAATGCTACGTAAATACGCTTAAGGCTCCCCGCAGACGACCGACTTTTTGTAAAATCGGACAGTTAGGGAGGAGCACGTCATGGACAGAGCGTATCCAGAGGCCTCATTTACTAACTCGGTTGTACACCGAAGTGATCATCACCGGACCTTTAATTGCAAACTTTGACACTTCATCTGTCAAAATTCAAAGAACGTCACTTGACAAACAATCAAAGTTTGTAAAAACAGGACCGGTGCTTATCATTTCAGTGTGCAACTGAGTTAGTAAATGAGACCTCTGGTTGGATTAACGAGAAAAGTAAGGTCTTTAGAGCTAAAATGGTTGTAATTGGATTTAACGTATTGATATAAGTATTTTGTTCCATAACTTTTTTTCGTAAAATCCATAGTTTTGGAGTTTGGCACTTTCAATTAGGTATGAAAATATCGTTTTTTGGATTCATAAAGGAAGGCCTTAAAGGCAAAAATGGTTACAATTGGATTGTACGTATTTATATGTATTTTATGTTATTATGAACTTTACGAAAAAAGTTATAGAACATGAAATACTTATATATCAATACGTAGAATCTAATTACAACCATTTTAGCTCTTAAGGCCTTACTTCCTCTATCAATCCAACCTGGTTGGTTAACGGAGGTTGGTTACCTGGTTAAGCTCTGTCCATGACGTATCCTTCTATGTCCTATAAAAAATCGGTGGAAAAGTTGGTCGTCTGCGGGGAGCCTAAGTCCGACTCTACTAGACATTTATTGTTTCCTTCTCCAACAATACAACTACTTATTTAAAATATAGTTCTCGATAATAATAATAAATGCTTTATTGATCTGATTATTAGGCTTAAACCAGTATAATTATACTATCTTCCACCCGCGGCTTCGCTCGTGCGGTACCGGGATAAAAGGCCGGTGTAAGGGATTCCAAGGGGTGTAAGGTGGAGTATTAGACGTGTATTTCAATTAATTCTGCCGAAGAACTGATAACCGTTCTTCGGCAAGCGAGTTGGGGTAAGCGAGTTCTTGAGTAGAGACCGCGGCTCGGCAAACGTAGTGTAGGACGCCCTCCGGCCAGGTGGAGTGACGATCTGCTGTCGGCTGCTGGTAGAAGCTGGATGCGTCGAGCTCAGAACAGGGCGCAATGCCGCTCATTGGGGGAGGCGGCCGTCCAGCAGACTGCTATAGGCCGATGATGATGATGGTTTTGTTTGTGTGTATGTGTGTGTGTGTGTGTGTGTGATTTGTTTATATGTTTGTCCGAATGAACTCCAAACCGTTGAACAGATTTGTTGGATGGAACTTGGATTGTACTTAGCTTGTGACCTGGATTAGCACATATGCTTTTTAAATTAAATTAAATTAAATTTATTTTATTTCAGGCAACAAAGAAAAAGTACAAGATCTTATTTTACTTAATCTACGGCCCTTAGATATATATAAATACTTTAGAGACTAACATACATCTACACTAATATTATAAAGAGGAAAAACTTGTATTTGTGTGTGTGTGTGTGTGTGTGTGTGTGTGTGACTGTGTGTGTGTGTGTGTGTACTCGTATGTTTGTAATGAATAAACTCAAAAACTACTGTGCCGATTTCAAAAATTCTTTCACCATTGGAAAGTTCACCCTGAGTAACAAAGGCTATATTGCAAGAAAAGATTAAGGATCCTTACTAAAACTTAAGTAACGTAACCCAAGGTGTAAAAAAGCGCCCTAACGCGTGCGAAGCCGGGACGGGCCGCTAGTAATATTTATATAGATTTTATCCTCTCTGTATTCTGTGATCCGGGTACCGCGCCGATGGAAGCTAGTAGGTATCACTTACAAATTATCATTAGTTCTCAGTACAAGTTATCATCATTACTTATTTCAAAAAGCATGTGACGAACACCCTAGACTATGTAGAGAGCCCAATAGACTTATTCTAAAAGATACCCCGCGTTCAGCCAAGTACATGAAAAATTGTTTGACTTTATGTGAAAGAATATATAATAAAATAAACAGTGACATTAAAATATTGAATAATTATTTATTTAAATCAAATTGTTTAAGTGGCTGTATGACAAAATATTTTATGACATAAATGAATTTTAGATCTTAGACAATTTATTATGATTTTTATTGCATGCTAGTATACAGTGAGACATGAGTGCATTATTTAGACTAAGACCACCTTTATACCATGTTTGATGCAATAAATATATTTGATTGAATCTTTGAATCAGTTAACTACTATAAAAATTTAAAAAAATTGTGTCAACGCCTAGGCATTGCTTAAGAGCAAAACCCACTCCGACCTATTTAGTTAAAAATAGCCAAGGCGATACACATTTCTCTGAACCCGCTGTCATTAGTTCAACATCGCAAGCGACACATTGTTCTCACAAAAATTACAGGCACAAAAAGCTTATCATCTTCATGCCTCAAGTTGATGGACGTAGGGAGTTGCATCGCAGAGCACGTTCTAAACATCCGTGACCTACGAAACAATACCTACTTTGTGATAGGTAATGGTAACCACTTAACATCAGGTGGGCCATGTGCTTGTTCCATCAACAGTTATCATAAAAACAAACGGGTTGGGAAGAGCTCGCTCAGTAGAGACGCGAGTGGCATAGCTTAGAAGAGGGACCCGCCCAAATCCTTCCTATAACTACATTTACAATGCAAGTGGTCAGTTGCACTGACGCACCATGATGCAACAAACAACATTTGTATTTGCTGACCACATTCGGGTACATGATCGGCAAAATTGACAAGCCAGGTTCGCCATAGTCTTATACGACAAGGAGGACGTTAAGATAAGATATCATAAAAAAAAGGTTTTGTACCTACTACTAATTTGTACTAAATATATTGTCTCATATATATTACTAGCGGTACGTCTCGGCTTTGTACGGGTTAGGGCACTTTTTTTACACCTTGGGTTACGTTTTTTAAGTTTTAGTAAGGATCCCTAATCTTTTCTAGCAATAAATATAACTTATGTTACTCAGGGTGAATCTATGTTTCCAATGGTGAAAGAATTTTTGAAATCGGCACAGTAGTTTTTTAGTTAATTAATTACAAACATTTTTTTCCTCTTTATAATATTAGTGTAGATAACCCACATTCTCTTATCCAGAACGAATGTTTAAAGAACAATAAATGTACAAACACAAGTTCTGGAGTTTAATGAGTGTTCCACCGCGCACAAACACGTAGGCACAGTTCCGGTGTGCTAAGTACCGCCGTGTGCCGCTAGAGGCCTCCGCGCGGCCTTCCTGCCGAGTAGTTCAACAACAACACCACCAGCCTATGCAGTCCACTGCTGGACATAGGCCTCCCCTATAAGGGATATGCCCATAATCCCCACGCTGGACACACAACAACCTATGGATCAACTATACCAAGCGGCCGCTGGAGACCCTACGAGTACAATACAATAACATTTTTAGGATGATGTTGGGACTGCCGCGTTTCTGAAGTGCATCAGGGATGTTTGCAGAGTATGAGACGGATGGTTTTCATGCGATCCTCCGTAAGAAGACTGCATCCCTGATGCGCAGGGTACGTGACAGCCCCAACACCATCCAACAAACTGTAGCTGGTAGGATCACCTCTCCCACGTGGCATTGCTTCGTACGGAGGGTGATCTAACTCTTAGTACCTATGTAAGAATTATTTTGTATGATTAGCTTTTTAAGTTTTGTGTGCTATGGATTTATATGGTCTGAAATAAAATAATTTTATTTTTTATTTTTATTTACAACAGTGGAGCAGTTCGCTTGCGGCCAACTGTGGTGTCGGAGTCAGTCCGCCTGAACACCTCCGAGCGCGGGGTCTGTAGCAATTTCTATCGAGGGGCCCTTGGTTTGCTTTAGATTTTTTTTATGATACTTGAAGATGGAACAAGCACATGGCCCTCCTGATGTTAAGTGGTAACCATTACCTATCACAAAGCATTGCATCGTAGATCACGTTTTTTAGAACATGCTCTACGATGCAACGCCCTGCGTCCATCAACTTGAGGCGTGATGGTAATAAGCCTCTTGTGCGTGTAATGTCACCGGCACACCCTTCAAACGGAAACACAGCTCAGCTGCTTTACGGCAGGAATAGACATGTGGCAGCACGCACCCGGACGAGACAACAACAAACAACTCTACAACTACTAAAATCAATAGAAATCTAGGTTATCACTTTCATGGTATTACATAAACCAAAACCTACTTCCTGCACTAATTTGTCGCCCAGGCTGTCCTCCTAAACATCTGCATAAATAAGCAATAAACGGTGATTTTTTTTCAAAATCTCTTCTGCTGGAATAGATTTTGCTGTCAGAATATTCCAAAAAAACGCCAGTTTATTTTTAAGCTACTATATAAATACACACAAACCTTCGCATTTGTTATATAGGTGTGATATAAGAAATATCTTAATTTTTTTTTTTTATATTTGTTGTGGGGTATTCAAAAGCCGGCTTTAATGTATTTTTATTTATTAAATTGTTATTTTCTGTACGGTCAGAAAGCGTTAGTGCGCGGGGCCCCAAAATCCGCGGGGCCCGTAGCACTACTCTTTTCATACGTGGCCTAGTATTATGTTATCTGTGACGCGGCTAATCCGCGACAGTAGAGTCGCATTTGCGATTTTTTTTTTTAAGTCAACAACTCACAAGACAATGTGATCACACCGACCAGATTATCCAGAACGGTGGTATCTCATCACCCGCGGCCGAGTGCGCGTGCACTGAGCAGTGCGAGGGGCCAAGCGGCGTTGGTCGGACTCCGCCGAGCCTCCGCCACAGAATATCACACAGTTACTGCACACACCTCCACTCGTGCGTCAACACTCATTATGCAAGTAGGTAGGTATGGTTTGAAACGCGGTATATTTCCAAGAACTTTCATAAAGATATACAGATAGCAACCAACAACTAAAGTGTAACTACCTACTCAATATATTCTGATAGTACACACGAAGGTGCGCTATGCTGGCCATATCTGCCGAAGAACCGACAAGCGTTGGGGTAAACGAGTTCTTGAGTGGAGACCGCGGCTCAAACGGAGTGGAGTGTCGATCTGCTATCGGCTGCTGGTAGAAGCTGGATGTGGAGCTGAGGCCGTCGTTCAGCAGTAGACTGCTATAGGAGTGCAAGTGCCAGGCCCCAGTTTCTTGCAAAGTTTGTTGTAATTATAATTTTACTATTAGGCTTAACAATCCTCCAACTCCTTTGTAAGAAAGAAATAAATATATGATACGGTGGGTGGGTTGACTCGGGTAACGTTAACAAAGAAACCCTCTTATAGATGACGCCTGAAAAATGTTAATAAGTCCGCCATTAACATTATAAAAACTATTGGAAACGTATTTCTTATTTTGTCAATTAAACAAAAAATTACAAAGATATAGTGCGTAACGTTACGGCTTAGTACACTTTTTAGCTAGCCGTGACGTCACGAGCCCCCACTCCCGAACTTTGACGCTCCTTATCTCCGTCAATTTTTATTTATTTGTTAAATAAAAATAATAATACACACTACACCAGCCTATATCATTCTATGGTTTATGTGGGTGTAGATTGGGTCCTCACTCCTCAGGTATAGAAATAAGTAGGCAAACTCACGTTTTATGGCGTATATTGTCCACACACACAAGCAAATAAAGTTCGGAAGGCAGGTGTAAAAACTAACATAAAATTATAGCGTCGGGAAGTTACCTACAATTCCACTGCTGGAAATAGGCCTCCCCTAATAAAGGGGGATATGCCCATAATCCCCACGCTGGACATGCGGGTTGGGGATTGCAGGGCACAGCTTCTCGCACCAACGACGCTGCTGCCCGTTGGTTGTCAGGGTATTTAGCTGGGCCGATGTAGGCTGCGCTATGCCGCAATCAGCCGGCCGCCAGAGCCCCGTTCGTTGTTTATCAGAGTGCACCACGTGCAGGCAAGGTTGGCTTGGGTTCCGAAGATGGGGGTTCGAACCCTGTACCGTAATAAAAAAATACGTGTCCAATATATTTTCTTGATCTATCTGACGGACTAATAAGATTTAGAATTATAAATTTTTTACCCAGTCGGTCGTCCGAAAATGCTTCGATAGCGCGATCTAATCTACTAGTGGCGCCATCTAGTTTATTATAAGTAGACTGATGATGATTATGATGACATACGACACGGGAGAAATCCTTTAGGGGTCAAGGTGGAGTAGGTATCTGGCTGACTGTTGGCAGTCGACAGATCAGGTTAAGTTATGTTGTGGTGTTTACAACGGCAGACTTATGCCTAATTCACACGAGAGCTTTTTAAAAGTCCGTTAAAAAAAAGAGTTTGCGTTTAAACGGGAACATGGTGTTAATATTTTATCCAGAACGTACTTAATGGAAAAATGTGATGTAGGTTTCCGTACCCAAAGGGTAAAAACGGGACCCTATTACTAAGACTCCACTGTCCGTCCGTCCGTCTGACAGACGTCAGCAGGCTGTATCCCATGCACCGTGATAGCTAGACAGTTCTTTTCACAGATGATGTATTTCTGTTGTCACTATAGCAACAAATAATTTAAGTAATTAATATTTAAGTGGGGCTCTCATACGTACGTTACGGCCTTTCGACGGCCTTTCTCTGTGGCGCAGTGAACGAAGGTTCGCCTGGGACACAGAAGGCTGCTGGTTCGATTCCCGTCACGGGACAAATGTTTGCATGTTCTGCAGATATTTGTCTCGGTCTTGTATCAATCATGTGGTTCCCATAACACAAACTCTGCTTAGTGTGGGGCTACATGATTCCTTGGTGATAGTCCAGCATTATTTATATATTATTTATTTCGTGCGCGAGTCCGACTTGCATTTGGGCGGTTGTTTTTATTCGCACGACATTTCAGCTTTTATGACGTGGCGATTTTGGTGGAAGTCCATTTTAAACCGTGCGGCTACATTATCGAGATTCGGCAAAGCGTTTGTGGCGTTGCTTACTACGGTGCTTTCAGCAGATCATCTTGGTTAAGCAACACTCCGCCCGGTCACTACTTGGATGAGTGATGGCGGCTATGGATCAGACAGGCCTTAGGCTGAAACACCGGACAGAATTCGTCGTTCGTATTCGTCGGCGTCGAACGTCCGGCACTACGAACACAAAAAATACAATTTCATAATGTCTACTTGTACAGTGTAGACAAAAAAGACCCGTGCTTAGCATAATGCTGCAGTAAACTGCAGCGCTGATTTTCAGCAAGAGCCTCGGTGACGCAATTGATTTGAGTGACAAATTTACTTTGTGGCAAATGTATTATTAGTAACCCATTTTTATTTTAATCAATTTTATTTATTAAGTAAATCAAATTCATGAGCGGTTTAAACGCAGAGCTTTTTAAACTCTCGTGTGAATGGTCGTCAGTCGTGTACACTGCGTCTGTGTGTGTGGTTTTTTCTCGTAACTAGTAACTTGAACTTCACCGTTGAGCGGGAGCCGCCCGGCCCGCGTCTCGCGTCATTCCGTTTGAATTTGGAACGCGGCTCCACGCACCATTCCCGCGCTCTGCAAGTACAATGAAAACGAACTGTGAAGAACTTATTTATTTACAGTGAATTTATCTACAGTGAAAACTGACAGTTAATTTATTAGTGAAGTTTGGTTATTTATTCAGGTGCATTTTGTTACGATTGGAGAAGTTAATAGGATGGCGGTAAGATATTTGTTTTATATCGCGTTCATTCCGTTATGTTCCGCTTGCGTTCTTCGTTCGTTGACTTGACTTTGAGCAACACCAACATTACGTTCTGGATCGCAACACTACCGGATGTTATTGTCGCACACCGCGCCGTACCTGTCGTACACTATACCATATATTAATAATATCTACCTAGGTATTACTCTCTGTCTCAGTGTGCACTTAAAATAATTAATCGACTCAGGGGTGACTTTGCGGAAATCCATTACAAGATATTCTACAAAGCAAAGTTTTTTTTTTGTATAATTTAACACTCTGTGATAAAACTTTATTTTAATTTTCGCAAAATCTAATATTTGATTGTGTAAGTTAGTTTGGGGAAAAGTGTTCCGGTTGGGAAATAAAGTCGAGTGAGACCAAATTGTTCTTTTTTGACAAACGTCATTTTCCAGGCTGACTGTACATTTTAGTTAGGACAATGATGTAAAATGTTTCCCCACCCTGTTTATCTACCTAGAGTAAGTGAATGTTAGGAAACAACAATTTAATAATATCATTATCATCATCATTATCATATCAAGGTTTTAATTAAAATTCATACAAACAAAATAATAGCTATAACATAATAAATAAGGTACCTACGTCTATTTATTTAATAGAAAGCAAACAATAAGTAACTGTATCTAATTGGTAGATAAAATATTCATAAAAACAACATAACCATACCTAAACTAAATGGTAGGTACGAGCTTGTGGCGACACATCTGTTCCTTCAAGGCCACACCGGCAGGACCTTTACTCAAACAATACCCTTACAGTACCCACACAGATCTATCTCCCTCTGAAGTTACTCAGCCAACATCATCATCATCATCATTATTGTCAGGCAACACAGGCTTGACACTAGACTGAACGGACATTGCAGTGTCAGTCCAGGCAATACTCTTGGAGCCCCTCTCGATGTACTCTACGTGTTTATGTTTAAAATCAGTTAATAATAACCATTGGAGAGTCTAACAGTGTTTTATTGTTTTAATCAGCACTCTCCAGTCTACAATTATCATCAGCCTCTAGCAGTCCAATTCCTACCCTAATGAGCGGCATTGTGCCTTGTCCTGAGCTTGACGTATCCAGCTTCAACCAGCAGCCTTCCGCAAATCGCACAATCCGATACAAATATAGGAACTAAAGTCCGCGCCGTCTTATATTCCGGACATTTCGCAGTCAAAATCGCTCGTTATATCCATTACTTCAGTATCGGGATCGAGTTATTGAGGTACCTACCTATACCTACCCCTTTCGCCGTCGGACTTGAATCGTGGCGCGGACTCGTCACTTGCAGACAACTTCACAATGGTGCCGATTCTGTTGTTTACTTTTCTAAACATAACTTAATTTGACAGCTTTAAAATTATAGCTATCCTTGTCATTTTCACCAACAAGAAAGGGACTCACTTTTAGGAATGTCAAATTAAGTTTAGTTTAGGAAAATGCACAACATATTCGACATCAATGACATGGAAACGTGGTGACGTGAATATTCGATCTCTAGATCACAGCTTCAATAATGTCACCGGTAAAAATAAATCTGAGTCTCCCTGACCTTATAGGAACCGACCGAACGCCTTTCTGATATTGAACTCTGTCACTAACAAAAATTGTTGGTTCTTTAACGCATTGAGTGCTGAAAACATAAATGTTCATATCGTGTTTCTTGGCGTCTTCAGCCATAGCGATAAGCATAACGTCCGAGGCCCACGTGTGCGTTACTCCAGCGGCATGTTGACTCGGATCGGGATGAAACTTACAGAAAAATTAGAGCACTATGTCCTGTAAATGTGCCCCAAATATTAAATTTGTGCCTATTAAGGTTCCAGAGTTATTCGAGAAAATAAGATGCCGCTGTAGTAACGCCTGAAAACGTTACTGCAGCGGCATGGTTTTTACCCATTAGCCTTAGCCAAATTTAAAGTAGCTTAAAAGATAGCTTATATTTGTGCATGTCACTGGCCAAACAGCGGCATTTGTGCGACCTGTGGTTTATGAGTTATTGCAGATGCCGCTGGAGTAACGTTTTGCAGATTTCCGGATCTTCGAAACGGCTGAACGCACAAATATGATTTTTTGTGAGCGAATGTGTTGTAATTTGTGCCTATTTGTGCGCTAGTTGCTTTTCCGAAAAAATGCACGACGTATGAATTAGACGAGTTTTTGTGAAAATCGAAAATTGCCTCTAGCTCTTGAACTACTAGTGGAAAACACTTTATGATTGCTTTGGCTGATGCCTATAAGGAATATACATCTTCTGACAACCATCTTGAAACCCTACATCTAATTTTCGACGAAATAAATCAATTTTACAACTGAAAATGGTTTACTAATTTCTAACCTCAATTAAGGGAGTTTTAACAAGTTATCGACTTTCATGATTTGCCAATAATTAGAGCGCATATCCAAATAGAAGCACGCTGAATTTCAGCTTTCTAGACCTTCAAATTAATGATTTACAACTGAAAATAACAAAACGAGGTCTCTTAGACTGTTATCCGACCAAATACGAAAGGTCATAAAAAAGCGGCCGTTCAGTACTTCGAGACTACATTTTTAAATAGGTAGCTTTGTCATGTTTAACGTTAGGTACACTTACGTAGACAAGTTTTAGTGTGGGATAAAGGCACCTGTAACATTGATGCTGGACAGCATTTATTTCAACCAATAACATGTTACATGTACGTACTAATAGCCCTACACCCGTACAACAACAATTAGTTAGGGTTTTTTCAAGTACCTAGGTACACTAGGTTTTTTTACTACTGAAAAGGTACTTTCGTTTAAATAATATTGTATAGTTTTGTCATCGATTTTGACAACTTCACTCTCGTCTCATCGGACGAGTATTAGATTCGATTGTTTGATCAGACAATATGAAAGAAAGCTGATGTCTAACATGGAAAAACTGAACCGATTCAGTGCGGAAGGCGCCGCAGCGGTTTCATAAAAATCTTTTTATTCAGGAGTATGGCAAATCCTAAAATGTGATAGGGGAGAGGTTTGAAACCTCTTTTAAAACACGAAACCTTTAGTTTCATTTATTTATTGTCCTCCCTCGTTCTTGCCTGTGCCTATCACGCATTCTTAATACGGTCTGCATTTACAAGTACTCGTCAATCGATTACGTGAGTGTGAAGCAAGATCTGAGGGCATCTATCCAAAGTCATTCTATCGTCGTCAGCATTTTATATACCTATGTCTATTTGTGGTCTGTCGTCAACGAAATGAACGAATGTTTGTTGACAGTGTATCTTAATATCTTTCCCACGACCGATTTTTCCACCGATTTTTTGTAGGACAGTTAGAGAGGGGAACCTCATGCACAGAGTGTATACCAACGAGGTTGGATTGACGAATGAAGTAACGAAACGAATGAAGTAAATTAAAAATTCAAAAGGTTTTTTCTATAAATAAAAAAGGTAGGTATATAAATTGCTGACGACGATAGAATGACTTTGGATAGATGCCCTCAGATCTTGCTTCACACTCACGTAATCGATTGACGAGTACTTGTAAATGTAGAGCATATTAAGAATGCGTGATAGGCACAGGCAAGAACGAGGGAGGACAATAAATAAATGAAACTTGTAACTGGTTTCGTGTTTTAAAAGAGGTTTCAAACCTCTCCCCTATCACATTTTAGGATTTGCCATACGCCTGAATAAAGATTTTTTTAAACCGCTGCGGCGCCTTCCGCACTGAATCGGTTCAGTTTTCCCATGTTGGACATCAGCTCTCTTTCATATTGTCTGATCAAACAATCGAATCTAATACTCGTCCGATGAGACGAGAGTGAAGTTGTCAAAATCGATGACAAAATTATACAATATTATTTAAACGAAAGTACCTTTTCAGTAGTAAAAAAACCTAGTGTACCTAGGTACTTGAAAAAACCCTAACTAATTGTTGTTGTACGGGTGTAGGGCTATTAGTACGTACATGTAACATGTTATTGGTTGAAATAAATGCTGTCCAGCATCAATGTTACAGGTGCCTTTATCCCACACTAAAACTTGTCTACGTAAGTGTACCTAACGTTAAACATGACAAAGCTACCTATTTAAAAATGTAGTCTCGAAGTACTGAACGGCCGCTTTTTTATGACCTTTCGTATTTGGTCGGATAACAGTCTAAGAGACCTCGTTTTGTTATTTTCAGTTGTAAATCATTAATTTGAAGGTCTAGAAAGCTGAAATTCAGCGTGCTTCTATTTGGATATGCGCTCTAATTATTGGCAAATCATGAAAGTCGATAACTTGTTAAAACTCCCTTAATTGAGGTTAGAAATTAGTAAACCATTTTCAGTTGTAAAATTGATTTATTTCGTCGAAAATTAGATGTAGGGTTTCAAGATGGTTGTCAGAAGATGTATATTCCTTATAGGCATCAGCCAAAGCAATCATAAAGTGTTTTCCACTAGTAGTTCAAGAGCTAGAGGCAATTTTCGATTTTCACAAAAACTCGTCTAATTCATACGTCGTGCATTTTTTCGGAAAAGCAACTAGCGCACAAATAGGCACAAATTACAACACATTCGCTCACAAAAAATCATATTTGTGCGTTCAGCCGTTTCGAAGATCCGGAAATCTGCAAAACGTTACTCCAGCGGCATCTGCAATAACTCATAAACCACAGGTCGCACAAATGCCGCTGTTTGGCCAGTGACATGCACAAATATAAGCTATCTTTTAAGCTACTTTAAATTTGGCTAAGGCTAATGGGTAAAAACCATGCCGCTGCAGTAACGTTTTCAGGCGTTACTACAGCGGCATCTTATTTTCTCGAATAACTCTGGAACCTTAATAGGCACAAATTTAATATTTGGGGCACATTTACAGGACATAGTGCTCTAATTTTTCTGTAAATTTCATCCCGATCCGAGTCAACATGCCGCTGGAGTAACGCACACGAGGCCCACCGTCAAAGTGTTAAAGCTAGTTAGGTAGGTACCTAACCTACCTGCCAACTACTGATTTTACATCACGTCAGTTTTAAGACAATAGCGCAGTTCGGACCTTGGGAAACAGCACGCGCCATTCCAACCCGCACTTCGAAACGTACGTGTAGATGCGCGGGGCTGACAGTCCGATCTGGCCTAAGGCATGTCGATGCGAAGGCAAATCTCATTTTTAACCGCGCATCACGTCAGTGATCAGTCCCAGAGGCGCGGTCCAATCTTTACGTGCCATTAGCACGACAGTTCCATTCGCATTCCAAACCGTACAGATCGGACTGCGGTTTGGAAAGCAGTCCCGATGCGATCTTTACGTGTGCAGGGCGCTAATGTTTATTCTAACTACTTATTGTCATCCATCTAACTAGGTCATTTGGAATATAGGTAACATAGTTTTTGAGCTGACTTAGACTTGTTATCCCGGTACAAGTAGCGGCACGTAACTCTACCGCCTATCTCACCCCCGTTATATAAGTTCGTAATTTAACCTCAATTATTACAAAAGTAATCTACCTACCTAAAAAGAAAACAACATAAGCTACAAAAATTGTATTTAACTGAACTAATGTAAAGAAGACAGATATTTGGAGCAGTTTCATGGCCTCACTGGATAGCGGTTGTTTAGGATGAAAATAATTATTTTCGTAAGATTATATACTAGCAAGCTGGTTCTGGTGAACGGGGTTCCAACCCCCATCTTCGGAACCCAAGCCGACCTCACCTGCACGTGGTGCACCAGCTAAACAACGAACGGGGCTCTGGCGGCCGGCTGATTGCATAGCACAGCCTAAATCGGTACAGTTAAATCCCCTGGCCGCCGACGGGCAGCAGCATCACATTTGTGTGTACAGCTCTCAAAGCGTTAAATTCACTATTTGGACAGATTTTTGCAAGTCAACATGACATGACAAGTTCACGGCAGCGCAGTTTAAAAAATACAATGATAATGCGTGAACTGAACTGACTAACGTATTCTAGTGACATCATGATGTTGAATGTATTACCAACTATCGATTAATGATTGAACATTTCGGTTGGTTATTTGATACCTACAATAGAGTAATATAAGTGTTTTTGTGATACGTATAGTAGTTTTCTTTTAAATGCCATATTATCTCGATAAATTATGAATGCTGTGTCCGCCTGTAATTGGTTTCTATATCAGAATGAAAACTTTGTCAGTGTAACTCTACAATGTATTGATGTTTAAGCTGTTGGCGTTCCTATTAAATAAATAAATAAATAGATAAATAAATAAATATTGTCCATTTAAGTTTGCTAAAAAACTAGGTAGATAATTTGTTGTTTACTTTCAAATGCCATGTTAACCCAATAAATAAATAGGTAGGTAAATATTATCCATTTATGGTTCCTAAAAACAAGGATAAAATTTAGGTACTCCGGTTATCGACACTACTTCGCTGTACTGGTTCTCGAATATGAAAAGAAGAGAATACTAAATCGTGACTGAATGTTTAGTTCCCATTTTTAAACTTTTTGTGTTTTTATTTATTATTCTTTTGTTCTTGTTTACCTACTATTTATAACCTACCAACTCTTTACTAATATACTTACCTAAGTACTTATTTTGTGCGTATTGTGGGTCGAATAAATTAATTTTCTTTCATTCTTTCTTTCAAGACGTTTCAAGATTTAATCTACGTCTTTTTATTAATAGACTTAGATGAAGTCTTGAAGAACTGTCAAACTCAAAGAAAATTAAAAACGTATTCTGTTATTATGACTCTTTAGACAACCAGCTCCTTGTTCTTTCCACCGAAGAAGTCATACCTTCCATCAAAGTTTATGAAGATGGATTGATATTAGTCTCATGATAACATTATTTATAGTGATAAACGGAGTCCTAATATCGGGATCAATTTTCCAAAAAATGGAGTTCGAAGGAAGTCTGCTAATAACAAATAAGTAAGTAATTGTATCTATATGCAGGTACAAGTCTGTGACCATAATATTATCTTTACGGAGTCATAAGTAAACGTACTCATCAGGTAGGTACTGCGAGTAATTATATCTCCACCGTCAAATTTATGACGGAAATTATGCTAAAACATACCTACCTACCTAAGTTCCATTCCATCTCTCCGGTGTCAGTCAAAACAAACAGGTAGGTACTTTTATGAAGGCTTTCCTACGCACTGCGTACGTTCTGTGTCGGTCGTCGGTGGCTAAACGATCTGCCATGTTTATTTTATCCACTGTTTACTCTAGAGAGTTCAAGAACAAAACGTTATCTTTATATTATATGTTATAAAAAACATAAAATTACGTAGATATCCGAGTACTAGCTGACTAAAATCTTCAGTAGAGTTAGAGTTCTTTGTTGTTGGCTCGTCCGGGTGCGTACTGGCACCATGCCTATTTCTACCGAGAAGGGTGTGGCCAGTGAAATTACAGGCACGTGAGGCTTAACACCTTCATGCCTCGAGATGATGGACGCAGGGTGTTGCAATGTAGAGCACGTTCCGAAAAAATGTGATCTACGATGCAATGCTTTGTGATAGGTAACGGTTACCACTTAACATCAGGTGGGCCATGTGCTTGTTCCATCTTCAAGTACCATTAAAAAAGCATCATCATCATCAAAAAGCCATAGAAGTCCACTGCTGAACATAGCTCGAATCAAATCCTTTCGAACCAACAATATTCTTCAACATTTATGATGTCGTCGGGCCATACTGGGGGTCTTCGCTCGCGTGATTGTCTAAAGCCTAATGTGTTAATCCAGGTCACAAATTATGTACCTATATTTCAAGTTTCATCCAGCCGTTCTTGCGTGATTGAATAACAAACATCCATACATCCATCCTCACAAACTTTCTTAGTTTTAATAGTATTAAGTAGGATTATAGGTTCTCGTACCCACGTAACTCAAAAGTCAAAAGTCAAAAGTCAAAAATGTATTTATTCAGTAGGAACTGTATAGTACACTTTGAAACGTCATTTTTTTATTTACTACCAATTCGTTACGTGACCAAACAGAGAAGAATTGGCAAGAAACTCTGCTTGGCTTATATTTTTTTAACGTCATTGTTCTTAATATCTATTACATTGTTTTTGATGGAGTTGGAGGCAGTTTCATCCCAAGCTTTTTTGTCATCTAAATAATCAGATATTTTATAATAAGCTTTATTACATAGATTACGTTTAACAACATTTTTGAATTTATTTACAGATAGATTAATCACATCATTTGGGATTTTGTTAAAAAATCGTACAGACATCCCTTTAAAAGATTGACTAACTTTATGGAGCCTTACAGTAGGAACAGCTAGTTTATCTTTATTTCTAGTGTAACTAATTTCAGTTTTCACAAGTTATTTATTACAATCTACTGTGAACTGTAATGTAGTAATTTGAATTTATATAAACTGACCAAGTGCGAGGTGGACCCGCCCACCGAAGGTTCCGTACAAACTTCCTTTACTTGGTGCTATAGCAATAAAGCCGGCTTTTGACTATGGCAGGTATATACATCTTGAGCTATAATATTTTATCGCTCATCATACATTTTGAAGTGTCAAATGATCAAGTGTAAAGATGTAATATATATCGCATAATCAAAAACCGGCTTGCAACATTGCTTCTTGCCAAACATGAAATTTCGTGACCTAGAATCTAGGTCATATAGGTTGATTTCCCTGAGAGTTCAAATAAGGGACATAAACGGCCGTATCTTTCGATTGCCTTGACGTTGAAGTTTGGTTTATTCACAGCTGCAAGGTATTTGATATTAATTTCAATTTGATATCTCCACATGTTCCTGAGAAAAAGGTCTTGACAGACAGACGTACAACAAAGTGATCCTATGGGTTCCTATTTTCTTTCCTTTTAAGGTAAGGAACCCCAAAAATATCAAGTAATGTAATGTTAGTAAGGTCCTACCTACCTAAGTACCTATCTACTATCTTACGCAATCTCTCGGTAAGCGATGGCGCAGTGGTAACACTTCACGTACTGACTACAGTACCACAACCACAAGTATAACTTGGCGAGGCAGTGCGACGCTGGGCTTCAAACCAGACAATATAATGTACTTTGATTACGGTTTCTCTTGAACAATTTATAATCACTTTCGGCATTTTAAAACCCAAATGATCCGTAGATTGATCACAATGTTGTTGTACGTAAACTAGCACTCGTGAAACACACAGTTACAGTTTTAGTTCGTAAAAAGGAACCGCAAACTCTTACTTGTGGCACTGTACCGTACCTATAGTAGGTAGGTAGGTACTACCGGTCCACCACATTCACATAATAACCGGTTTGGAAGCTCGGCATAGCTCGAATACTGTAATAATAAGCCCACACACTCTCTCTGCTCTGGATCACGGCTGGCTAACCATCCAATTGTATTTTACATCATTTTGTGATTCTGTTTAAAAATGTATTCAGAATAATGGTATGCAACTATCTACTTTAAAAAATGAGAACTCTTTAATTATTTCTTTCTTTAATTATTTCTTTCTTTAATTCTTTGTTGTACACAGAAACATAATCACACTAATATTATTAAATGCGAAAGTTTGTGTTTGTATTTTCAATCTTTGCAATAATGTTCAGAAAATAAATTATTTTTTTATGACTGTTGAATTAAATAATATATGTGCAAAATGAAATAGAGAGAAAACAAGCCAATTTCATAGGTAAAGGCCTAATAGTATAAGATCTGGATGATTAATAGGCTATCTCGTAATATTATAAATGCGAATATATTTAAACTCTGGCTGGTGACTAGGGTTGCCAACTTTTTTTCGGCCTCGAGGGACAAACTATTATCAAAAATAAGGGATTTATAAAAATTATCGTTATTTTAATTTACTCATTAAAAGCACGGCACAGTACGGCAAAAGTACTGAGAATGACTGTTGTAGAGAATCATTAACTGAACACATAGCATTATTAGATTATCACGGTTCGTCTTCAGCTTTTTATATGCGTATGTGAGACCCTCCCCATACATTCGAACCACTGTAAGTCACCGTGTTGTCGGTGTCGATTTTTAAAAGTGCGTACTGCATACTACCTACTGTATTTTCGAAAATAAGGGACATGGGCTGTCCCGCCGGGACATTGAAATATAAGCATGAAATACGGGACGTCCCGTGGAATACGGGATCGTTGGCAACACTACTGGTGGCGGAGCATTAAGTATATATTCGTGTCCTAGTCCTTTGTAGGTTCCTTTTTTTTTTTTGTCGGTGTGAAAATGCGTTACGCATATCCTCTAACTCGGGGAGAGTTGGAGGGGTCTGTCGGGCTCTCCGCCTGCGACTAGCTCTCGCTAGCCCGGCGGCCTACCGACTAAAAACACACCGTGTTCCGTCGCTCACCGTAGTGCTAGTGCATCATCAAACCATTCATCGCCTGATGAAGGGCTCGACGCTGCACCAGCACTTGACGGGGTCATGGGGTCCCGGTAGGATTCTACCACGGCCCCGTCGGTGATCGTTCGCCTCCTTTGTAGGTACCTAACAACCTACTTTAACCTTTTGAGTCGCCAATCGTGACTTGGTAACATTATGAAAGGCTGAATTACAATAAGATGCGCTAATGAGGCACTTATGAATATTAATTGCAGTTAACTACTGCCATTCAATTGATGCACTTACCGTTTTCCTTTACTACTATTATTTAAGACTTACCTTTAGTGGGGTAGTCTGGTGTTTTTTTTAAATTAAATTGTCATTTACGCTCCACTTCACTGTTGCTATTGATTGCAACAACATTTTATACTAATATAATATTATACATATTTCAATAGAATATTAATTTAACTTATTTCATAGACCTACAAATTTTAACAAAGATAAGCTACACAAGAAAAATTGACACAAGAAACAAAAAGAGAACACAATAAAACAAAGAAATAAAGAAAATTAAGAGAAAATACTTTAAAATCTAATATTAAACACACACTACAGCTAAATTCTTACTCGTAGTTCATATTATATAATATATTTTAATTATAAAATTATTTCATGAAATAATAATAATTAATATTAATTCTTGATATTTCAGTGTCCCTTCTTTTGGTTAAACCTACAATTTTCTTATGTACGGCAAACAACAACGCGCTGTTCCTGTCAAAGAAAATACGGTCTAGACAGCCTCTTTTACTAAGCCTGGCATCTCAGCTCTAGACGATTTAAGTATTAACATTAAGTCGGTTTAATCAACAGCTTAAAGTTAACAGATTAAGGTGGTCTGGGTTTGCCCAGCGTGGTGATTATGGGCCCCTTCTTATAAGGGGAGGCCTATGTCTAACAGTGGACAGAATAGGCTGGTGTTGTTGTTGTAAGGAGTTCTAACCTCCATCTTCGGAACTCAAGCTAAACTCACCTGTCCGTGGTGCACCCTGTTACAAACGGGGCTCCGGCGGTTGGCTGAGTGCGGCAAAGCACAGCCTAACACTGACACAGCTAAATCCCCCACAGACGGGCAGCAGCGTCGGCGGTGCGAGAAGCTGTGTGTGCTCTGCGATCCCCAACCCACATGCCCAGCGTGCATATCCTTCTCATAGGGGAGGCCTATGTCCAGCAGTGGACTTATAGGCTGGTTTAATTTTGTAGGAACCTACCACATACCTACAGAAATGAACAAAAGGTGTACCTAATAAAATCTTCTTTAAATAATCATTCTGTTAGTCGTCATAGGTAATAATAATAATAATAATCATCGTCCCGGTGAATCCCTCAGACATATACTTTCGGGTTGTTCGCACCTCGCTAACACTAAATACTTACACAGACTTAACCAAGTAGCCAAGATCATCCATCAGCAGCTTGCTCTCCAATACGACCTTGTCGGTCCAGAGGTTCCGTACTATAAGTACGCACCGGTACCGGTTCTCGAAAATGGTCGTGCTACGCTCTACTGGGACCGCTCTATCATCACGGACAGGACTATTCTTGCGAATAAACCTGATATCGTCTTGGTAGACCGGTCGGAACGCCGGGCGATACTTGTTAACATCACCATCCCACACGACGCTAATCTCGTGAAGGCCGAGAAGGACAAGCTTAGAAAGTACCTTGACTTGGCACACGAGATTACCGCTATGTGGGATGTCGACTCAACAATTATCGTTCCGATAGTCGTTTCAGTGAACGGTCTGATAGCGAAGAGCCTTGACCAATATCTTAAGAGGCTCTCGCTAGGCAGCTGAATCAAGGGTCAGTTACAGAAGGCGGCTCTATTGGACTCGGCACGCATTGTGCAGAGGTTCCTCTCTCTCTCTCTGCAGCCCTAGCCACCGACCGTTTGAGCCACGCCCCGCGGTCGGTGCTCTCCCATTTTTATAAATTTTTTACTATAATGTGTTTGATTTTATTTATGTACATAGATTGATATATTACCTTACTTTTTTTTGTTAATACTTACATATCCTACATAGAAAACAACAGACAGGTGAATGTAACAAGTTGAAATATGAGTAAGTGTTGCTTCCTTCGTTGTTGAGAACGCCAAGGTGGCTTCCCACAGTGCGTGATTTTGCGGACTGTAACCAAGCACCGCACCGAGCCATTTTCAACGATGCGTGTCGATCTGGGCACTGATTCTTAGGAATATAGACATTATGTCGCGAGAATTATCAAATTGCTGTAACGTAACATGCATTGAAACATGAAAGGAGCAAATTTTGAAACTATCATGTTTCTGAACATAATTATGAATATCAACGGGATATTTACCATGATTTGTGAGTTCTGTTGTTCCCCGATATTTGGACGCAGTTGCATGCGCCATGATCACGGGAGGAACTTAAGAACAACAGAACTCACTAATCATGGTAAATATCCCGTTGATATTCATAATTATGAAAGGAGCATTTCATGAGTGTGGACACAGCGCGCGCACGAACCGAGTATGTATGCAGAAATGCCCCAGAAAAGAAATGAATTTATCCCTTCTCGGGACAAAATATGAGTTCAAACTCAGCTTGTATTTAAGCAGTTGGCATAAATAAATAATGGAAAGTTTAATTCAGTGGAAGCTCTGCGGCCTCCATTTGGACGGGTCGCCGTTTAGTGGCAATAATTGATGTTGGTCCCTCCCTTCCTTCTTGTTGGGCACTGTCAGTGCTGTAGGTTCTACATAATCTAGTTTGTCTGCGTCCGACCGCAAAATCACACAACAACAACAACAACCACAGCCTTATATCATAATAATAATATACAGTCTACTGCTGATGGACATAGGCCTCTCCTATAAGAAGATTGTGATCTTATAATGCATTATAATGGGCATATCTTCATATGCCCATTATAATGCTCACGCGATCCCCAATCCGCATGCTGGGCGTGCTGGGCATTGTAAGGCACAGCTCCTCGCACCGCCGATGCTGCTGCTCGTCGGCGGTCAGAAGGCCTACCATGAGTTGCACAATACCAAAACTTTTATAGTATACTATATCGAGCTCAATTTTAATGTACATTTTTTGGAAATTACGCAACTGGTTTTAAGTAGAAACTCATCTAACAACGTAGGTTGTGTAATCTTCTTGCAGATTGCAATAATTATCACTCAAAACGGTGAGGTAATCAACGAAAAAAACGAAATTCAAAATTGGGCTCGATATAGTATACTATTTATTTATTTATTTATTTTATTTATTAATTAGAACGACCAATGACCACTTACACTAATTAAACCAAATTATTAAATTAAAAAACAAAAACAATGCATTAACTAAATTATATAAACCAATACCTAACTTACATAGAAAATCAACTATAACTAAGTTAATTAAATGTCAGCCTCGCATAACCTCAAACAAGCCGCTCTAAAATTTCCCCAATTGTCTGCAAAATTGTCGCAGTGCGGGTTCTGTTTTAACAGCTTGTTGAGGGCAGCGAGAGAGCGAGGGAGAGGGGAGTGCGCCCGGGCAACAGTGCGACTCGAAGGTACTGAGAGCAGCCTATGTCCTCTGGCTCTAAGATATTTGTCTGGAACAGAGAGTCGACACAACTCGTTGTGCAGATCGGGAGCATCAATGATACCACGAAGAATTTTACAAAAAGTTAACATCTGGTCAGCTGATCTCCTGGTTTGAAGTGAGTTGTAGCCGAGACTACCCTGGAGGAATGCAGTGGGATACAGAAACGGATAGTATCCTGAGACGCGTTTATAAAGAGCTCTAAGAAAGGCCTTTTGTACTTTTTAAAGTAAGAGAATGTATGTACTCTCGTAGGGGCTCCAGACACAGCAACTAGACTCCAGCTTGCTGCGCACGAGAGCACCGAACAAGAGACGCACGACTCTATCGCTCTGAAAGTCCCAGGTGTTTCTTAGGACAAATCCTAGTCTTTGAAATGACTTTTTAGCGACTTCATTGATGTGATCATGGAACGTGAGCTTCTGGTCGAAAGTGACACCCAGATCCTTTATCACAGTAGTTCTAGTGATTTTACTCCCATGAATTTCGTAGCCAAAGGATATTGGGTGAAACTTTCGACCGAAAGTCATCACGGAGCATTTGGAGGAATTGAATTCCATTTTGTTTTGAACGCTCCATTGATACACAGCATCAATGTCCCGCTGAAGAGCCAAGCAATCTACTGCGGAGTTCACAACAGTATAAAGTTTTAAATCATCTGCATAGAGAAGACACTCAGCATGCCCAAGAATGTCCGGAAGGTCGTTGATCATTAATATAAAAAGCAGAGGCCCTAAGCCTTGGCTGACACCGGACCGCGTGTGATAGGGTGACGATTCAAAAATTCCGAGCCTGACATATTGTTGGCGATCGCGTAAATAGTCTGCGAGAAGTCGTAAGAGATTTGGTGTGAATCCAATGGAACTAAGTTTGGCCAACAATATGTCATTATTCACCCTATCAAACGCTTTTTTGAAATCGAAGTATAGCACGTCCACTTGGCAGTTGCGGTCTAAATTTGAAGAAATGTACTCTACAATAGTCAGCAAGTTACATCAACGCCAAATTAAAAATATGACAGAGAGGTCTGACAAACACTTTACACATAGATTTAACAAGAGCCGGCGGTATACTATCTGGCCCTATTGCACTACTTTGATTTAATTTGCCGATTCCATAGTGAACATCTCTGGCAGTAAATTGAAAAATATTAACGTAATTACTATTGCAACTACGGTCACGGCGAGTAATATTTTCAGCATTAAGCAAAGGGGCTTCAGGGAGAAACACACTTGAGAAAAATTTTGCGAATGCCTCAGCTGCTCTCACTCCCGAAAAAGATTCACCTCTAAACGTAACATTGGGCTCAAAACCGCCTTTTGCCCTCAAACTAGATACATGACCCCAAAATTTACGCGGGTTCAAAGCAATGTTGTCCTCAATACCTTTCATATACGAACCGTAGGCACTAGCTGCATGTGTTCTCAGGGAAGCCCTAAGATCCGAAAACGATTTATAAGCAATTTCAGAACGAGTGCGCTTCCAGTTCGCATGCAACTTGGTTTTCAGCTTTGTGTCGCTTATGATATCTGGTGTAAACCAAACAGGGAAACGATTTGTTACCTTTTTGTTACGTATCTTTCTGGGCATGCATGTGTCAAAAATTTCATATATAATTTGATAGAAAGCGTCAGAAGCAACTGCCGTATTATCGGACTGTAATACGCGCTCCCAAGATGTATTTGCCAAAGAGTCGTGCAAGAGGTTAGTGTCACACTTATTAAAATTCCAATCTTTTGCTGGAAGGATGTAACTAGGTTCCATTTGTTCAAAACAACGAGCTACATCGACTCTGACTACAATATCTAAGGCAGGGTGGTAAGCGTCTATGGGGACTAAACCCTCTATACTAGATACCAATGTCTCACGCACCTCCTGGCTCTCCCGCACTAGCACGACATCCAAGATCCCTCCATATAGGTTCGTGACATCATTCATATCGATCATACTCGAGAAAGATAGAAAATAATAATAGTAGTTTTTAATATTTAGCGAGGCGCTATTTAAATTAATGTCCCCTACTATAATAATATTTCCTTTTAAATTATTTATGAAACTTTAATTTTCGTAAACCAACGCATAAAATCTGGATCGGTAAAGCTAGGTTTCAGATATACAACACATACATAAAATACGCGACCGCACCAGGTGCAGCTAGCCCAGAGGTCCTCACCACAATCGGTTTCGAGCTCCCGCCGACGATGCAGGGTAATTGAGGCGCGCGCAGCTAGCAGAACTCCTCCGCAAGGAGTGCCCCTGTCCCTTCGCAAGATGTTCCAGTCCGCACTGATGAGTTCTGAATCTTCCACGGATGCGTCCAGAAAAGTTTCAGTTGCGGCCACTAACTCCTGTTCTAGCAACGCGAGATTGTTGCGCCATGTAGAGAGCTTGGTTTTGAGACCTCGCACATTCTGATAGAAGATATTAAAACTATGAAAGTTTTCGTATTGTGCAACTCATGGTAGGCCCTCTGACCCAATAAAATCTACGAAATGTTTAACGTCTAATTACCAACCGATAGGTTATGAAGCAGACGATGCAGTAGGTCCTGCTGCCGAGATGGAACGTGCAGCACGGTACTCGGCTGAGTTACTCGTGCACTACCATTTGTCCGTGAATGGTACCGGAGCTGTTATGTTGCTCAATACTGAAGGATAGCTAACTTGTAACCCAGCTTAGGTCGTCGTCGGTGGTTAGGAGATTTAGCTGTGCCGGTGTTACCCTGCACTATGCCGCAAGCATACAACCTAAATCAGCAGGCCACCAGTAAATCACACGCTTTGGGTAAACCAAAGAGTTTGCATATTATAAAGTTTTTTTCTATGGGGTAAACTATGAAATTTTGAGGCGGAGTACCTACATGCGGAGTACCACAATCACTTATTTATTTATCTGACTTTAATTACAACGATGTTAGACCAATTATAGTAATCAAAGATATACCTACATTAGAAAAATACATATTGTAAAGTTAGTCAACGATTAAAAAATGAATGAATGAATGATCATTTATTTGCCAGAATATAGGTACCACAAACACAAATAATAACTAATCATAAGTCCGGTTTCACAATGAATTAAATTTAAAATCAAAGTTATAGTACCTAAAGATTTATACAATTTATATATAACTAGCATCCGGCCGCGGCTTCGCTCGCGTGATACTGGGATAGAAAGTAGCCTATATGTTAATACAGCTCACAAGCTATGTATATTCCAAGCTTCAATCAAATCCGTTCAATTATTATGGCGTGAAGCGACGTCAAACTTACTCACGTACTTATTATAAATGCGAAAGTTTCTGTACTTTCGCATTTATAATATTAGTATGATATGATATGAAGTATGATGTCAAAATCAAAACACACTCACTCAAGCATACAAACAGAACTTCAAACATACCATTAAACTCTTCCATCCATCCTCAAACAAATCACAATAACCCCAGAGAGATGCACAGTTAGCTACAGAGCAGCACGTCCTTGTTTCCAGGGTATGAACGTGCGGCTGGCGTTCGCCGTCGTCTCGTCGGCGTGCTGGTCCGCCTTCCAGCACGGGTACAACACGGGCGTACTCAACACGCCGCAGAACGTAAGTACAAGTACTTACCTCACTTATATACATAATTGGTGTAGCAAGAACACAGTGTGAAGCTCTCGCAGCGTGGCTTACTCCGGTGTTGTTATAGTCGATCATCTTGGTTAAGCAACACTCCGCGCTGTCACTACAAGGATGGGTGACCGTTTTGTGCTATTTAGATTTCAGTGCTTCGGAAAGCACGTTAAGATGTTGGTCCCGGCTTTTTCAGTCGTTAAGCCATGTCGGGGGCCGTCGCGAGGCCTAAAAACTCCGACATAAGAGAGCTTATACTAAGAACGAACGAACGAACGGTGTAAGCGGCGGTGGTTTTGCATATTGACTGAATAAAAAGTTTCGTCTTCAAACATTGCGGTACGGGTGACGGGAAAACTCGCGTAGTTTTCCAAATGCTGCCCAGCCCAGCTGAATCCTCCTCTTGGTCGACTTCCCAAAGTTATTTCTACCTAAATGCAAAAATGCCCGAGGTATGTGTACTCCGAAACAATTTCAAAAAGGTGTCCGTTAACGACGACAGGTCTCGGATCCATTCGGTCATTGACCACGCGCTCCGGCCAGGTGCAGTGACGATCTGCTGTCGGCTGCTGGTAGAAGCTGGATGCATCGAGCTCAGGACAGGACGCAATGACGCTCATTAGGGAAGGCCGCCGTCCAGCAGTGGACTGCTATAAGCTGATGATGATGACAAAAAAATATATTAAATATCTAGGCCACAAACAAACACAATACTACGTATAAAGTAAAAATGTATATAAAAGCAAACAAGAAAAGAAGAAGAATTGGTGTGAAGTGAAATGGAGTGTACTACCAGGTGATGTCAAAATGGCTGCAAGAGGAGGCGCTGACGGGCACCAACATGTCCCTACCAGCCATGGAGGACCCGCAGGTGACGACGGCGTGGTCCATCGCCGTCGCCATCTACTGTGTGGGCGGCATGCTGGGCGGCATGCTGACGGGCGTCGTCGCTGACAGGTGAAACAACTCAAACGCATATGTAATCTACTCGTACAACTAACGTGAAGTAACTCATTCATATTGAAAAACGGGAATTTTCACGTACCGTTACGTCGGTGAAGACACCGACGACGTTTCGACTCGTTACGAGAGGTGAGTGAACGCGACGCTCTCCCTCCGCGTCGCGTCTAGCTGTGCGTGCGGCAGCTCTCGCTGCTGATGTAACGGTACGTGAAAAATCCCGTTTTTCATGTTTTCAATTTCTATAAAGTACATTTTGAAACGTCTTCTTTTAATTCTCACCAATTCGAAACGCGACCAAACAGAGAAGAATTAGAAAGAACCTCTGCATGGCTTATATTTCTTATAATACTATATTGGTTTTGAGGGAGTTGGAGACAGTTTCATCTCAATCTTTTTTGTCATCTCAATAATCAGAAATTTTATGTCTTGGTTTATTACAGAGTTTAATAGAATTTTTAAATTTATATTTTTCTTTACAACATGCAGGTGTTACCAACGTGGGGACTTGGCACTTAATCTTACTAATCCTATCCTATCCTTAGACTATCCCTATCTTTATCATTTTTGTTTACAAATCGAGGTTAAAAATATTTTCTCAAATTTAGTTAAAGCCAAGTGGACGCTGTTTTGCGAGGTTAAAATAAAATATAATTATCGTATCCTATACTTATCCTATCCTATCCTCATCCTATCCAATCCTACTCCCTACTTTTGTTATAAATGTGAAAGTTTGTGAGGATGGATGGATGTATATTTGTTACTCATTTACGCTAAAACTACTGAACAGATTTGGATTAAACTTGGACTTTACATAGTTTATGACCTGGATTAACATATAGACTACTTTTTATCCGACTATTAAACGAGCGAAGCCGCGGGCGAAAACAAGTATGATAAAAGCGAAAGTTTATGAAATGTGAACATGTGTAATGTTTGTTCCTCACGTCAAAACTAATAAAAGAATTGGGCAAAAAATATGTCCGGCTACCGGTGTTGGAGACTTTGGGGCTGTGAAACCCGGTATATTTTATAGACAAATCACAATCCCTATTTTTTTCTTCTCTTTCCATGATAAAATGGCAGCCATTTTGTTTTCCTTTGGGGTGCTTGTACTGATCAAGTCATAGCTTGCTACTCATGTAGAGGTCCTAGCAAGACAAAAAAGGACTTATTTGATAGAGTACTATTGTAGACAATAAATTAATAATAACAATTTTTCAATTTTAATTTTATAAAAGCGCAAAAAAGAATTTAACTTTACCTTTATTTTTTAAATTATTGACTTTTTCATAAAATCGGAACTGGCGCCAACACGCCTTTGTTTGCGATTAGCAAATCTTGGTGACACAATAGACAATCTTGAGGACAGGTCGGAATGACGCTCATTAGGGAAGGCCTATGTCCAGCAGTGAACTGTTATAGGCTGATGATGATGAAATCTTGATGCAACAAGTGTCGATCGGATAGATAGATCGTTATCCGTGCACCACGCGAGTGAAGCTGCGGCTGGAAGCTAGTGTTGAACGAGAAGTGTTTCCCTCAGGTTCGGTCGCAAGGGCGGTCTGTTGCTGAACAACATCCCCCTGCTGATCGGCGCCGCCTGCGAGGGCGCCGCCAAGCCAGCCGCCTCCGCCAACCTGCTCGTCGTCGGACGGTCAGTGCACAACACGCGCCACTACACTACACTAAACTACACTACACTACACTACACTACACTACACTACACACTGCATTACACAACAGACTATACTACACTACACGCAACACTATGATGATGATGATGATGATGATGTCCTCCTTGACGTATCCGTCAACGGCGAACCTTGTTAGTTTCGGACGTGAGAGCGAAGATGGCTTGCAAAGCCGAATTTTGTCTTGAAGGTCCTATTACAGGATGCACAATGTAACTGACCTAAAGAATTGTAGGTGTATAGGAAGGCTTAGGATGGTTCTTTTTTAGAAGGCGTTTGGAATCGAGATCTTGCAGTGGATTTTGTTCAAAATTTGTCACAGCCTTGTTAACAGAGTTGCGCCATTCTCGTCTCTGCTGCGTCAGCTCTTCCCATCCATCTACAGGTAGATCGCAAGCAGAAAGATGGCGCTTAAGTACATCCCTATAGCGAAGGAAGTGACCCCCAGGTCTGCGCTTACCCTCCTTAAGCTGTGAATAGAACACAGATTTAGGCAGCCTGGAGTCGCTCATTCGTATAAGATGACCACACCATCTCAGTTGTCCTTTAATGAGCATTGATTCTATGCCAGTTAGCTGGGTACGTTTTAAAACCTCCAAGTTTGGTACTCGGTCCTGCCATTGCACGCGAAGAATTTTGCGTAGACAGCGCATATGAAAAGTGTCGAGACGTCTGATGTCACCCTTGTAAAGACACCATGTCTCAGTGGCATAGAGTAAGATGGGAAGAATAATAGCTTTATAGACGGAGATTTTAGTGTGTAGCTACAGATCATGCGAATCCCAAACTCTGTCTCGAAGTTTACCAAAGGATACAGCCGCTTTTGCAATTCTGGAGGAGATTTCGGTTCCAAGGCGGTTGTCATTACGGATGTAACTGCCCAGATACCCGAATGACGTTACTTCCTCTAAAGCCTTACCATCTATTTATTTATTTAATTCTTTATTGCACTTTTACAGAGATAATAGTACAATTGGTGGACTTAATGCTAGAAAGCATTTTCTGCCAGTCAACCATGATAGGTAAAAAATTGAGGTTGGCGTGCATGAACTTATCCAAAAAGAACAACAAAAGAGAACCAAACAAATCTCCTTAAAAAAAAAATAAAAAAAAAATAGAATGAGACAGTAATATATACAAAACGGTTGGTACATAACCATTAAAACACATTAACAACATCAAAGATAAAATAACAAAAATAATACTTACTACCAAATTGCAGATAAGTAAAAAATAAACAAAGTAGGAGATAATATTAGGTAGCTAATTATAACCATGCTTGTCATTGGAACCGAAATAAAAATCATGCACAAGTGCTTATACGCCAGTTTGGAGGATGCTTTTTTGATGCTAAGAGGAAGAGCATTCCATAGACCCACTGCCACCACTTCAAATGAGTTAGCACGATAAGCAGAGGTGTGCAGAGGGACTTCAAGGCAGAGAGTACCAGAAGACCTGAGATTACGTTCTACGTACCTAGAGTTATAGGCGTAGTGTCAGCAGTGGTGTCACGAGCAGCCTGTTTTAACACCTGGGTTTTGGATACACTTATGACCAAACCAAACTTTTTGCACGATTTGTCAAGGTGATCTAGATATCGCTGCAGACTACAAATGTCATCAGCCATTAAGCAAACGTCATCTGCGTAGAGAGCATCTAAAATAGGGATATCCTGCACCATGCGTTTTGATCTGAAACGCGACATATTGAATAGACTCTTGTTAGGTTGTGTTCCAATCTTGCGGTAATACCTCAGACTCCCATATGCGTAAAACGAGCTCAAATAGTCTTTCTTGAACATTTGGTCCACCATATTTGTAATATTCAGATGGTAGACTATCTGAACCCGAGGCTTTGCTGTTGTTGAGTCGATTGGTAGCTCGAAGAAATTCGTCAAAAGACGGTGGGTCATCACGCTCCGTAGATGTAGGAAGAGCTTGAAGGGAGTTAATATGAGCGAGGTCAGCACCGTGACTTGCTGGGCTTAGGGCGTCACTAAAATGTTCAGCCCACCGTTCCAGCACCTCGCCATGATCCGTAAGGCGTTTTGACTTGTCGCTAGAGTAGATTGGAGAAGTTTATTTATTGCGTGGACCAAAAATGGTCCTAAGACATTCAAAGAACTTACCAGTCTGCTTTACGTTAGCTAGATGTTGTAGCTCTAGCGCCTTTGTCATCCACCAGCGGTTTTTAAGTTCCCTTACTTTTGACTTGAGCTCACATTGAACGGTTCTTCTTTGTGCAACACTTGATGAGTTTTTCAATAGGCGTCTATAGTCTCTAACGAGCTTCATAACTTCAGCGTCAGAGTCGTCGAACCAATCTTGGTTTTTCTTCTCCGGCTTCCCGACAACTCGTTCAGCAACTTCATGAAGCGATTGCGCCAGAGAGCGCCAATGCTCATCTATCGAAGCCGATGTGTCAAGTGTCACTGCATCAAAACCGGCGTTAAATTCTTCTTGAATTACATTTGAACTGATGAGTCTTCCAAACGCCAGCCTGGTTGGAATTTTGTGATTTGCTCGGCGAGGAGGTTTATAGCTGATACGGACTTTCGACCTTATTAAACGGTGGTCAGTCCATCCTTCAGCGCCCCGCATAGCTCTGGTAATAAGCACATCCTTCAAATCAGCCCTGTGCACAATAACATAGTCGATGAGATGCCAGTGTTTAGAGAGTGGGTGCATCCACGACGTCTTATACTTGTCAGCCATACGAAAGAAGGTATTTGTTATGCATAGATTAAATTCTGCACACAAGGAGAAAAGGATGTTCAGAGCCCACTTGAGCATTAAAATCGCCCATAAGCACAATTTTATCCGTAGAAGGTATATTTTGTAGGATTTTTCGAAGTTCATCGTAGAAATTTAGTTTGTCATCATCGGAATACGTCATAGTTGGAGCATAAACACTAATAAGATGAAGGTACTTGTTTTTGCTGGTGTGGAGTCTAAGGGTCATGAGTCGATCGTTGATTAGGTTGCTCTATAAGTGTTTTGGAGATACTGGTTTTAATAGCGAAGCCTACTCCACTACTCGCTCTTTCTGTAGCCGGTTTTCCAATCCAATAATAGGTGTAGCCACCACGATCCTCACAAAGCTCCCCGCTTTCCGCCAAGTGAGTTTCGCTCAGAGCTGCTATGTCTATGTTGTATTTCGATAACTCCCTTGCAACGAAAGCAGTTTTTCGCTCGGGACATAAGTTGGCAGGATTATCAAGAAGAGTCCGAACATTCCAAGTTGCGTAGGTCAGTGTTGTAGGAGAAATTCTTACTTTACTTTTTTTCGACCGCGATTAATCGGTGCCCGATGACCGCGGTTTGCCATCTGGGTTGAGTGTGAGACGAACTATTTTTAGGCCACCTTTTCTAGACCCCTCCCCTATGCAGGGGTAAGCAGAGCGATCCTAAATAGGGCTGCTTAGTCATCAGATGTGCTGCCGAACCCGTCCTCTCGCCTCAATCGATTCCAGGAGCGACCACTCTCATCTGACCGCCTATGTGAAGAGAAACAGCTAAGAACCGAACACACCGTAATTCGAATTCCCACCACCATCGCTCCATCACCATAGGGCTTTTGCTCGTAGTCCAAAGTCTTGCTAAGGTTCAACTGCGCGAGAATTGTTTTAAGTGAGTAAGCGGTTGCGCAGGTGCAAACCCACTCTCTCGTCCCATACTACCAGAGCCCGATGGATCGGTTGCCCAATACGACCGGTGGTAGTTAGGATGCAGTGGATTGGCCGCCAACCATAAAAGATCCTGGCTGACGCCCTTTAAGGCGCACCACATCACCTTGCTACATCGCCGCAGTTGCCGAAAGCAATTGCCTATCGACGGTGCTCGCCTTCCGCGCCGAAGCAGCCGAAGTAGACTTCGTGTACAGTTCGGTGGATCACCCGAATAAGCTGGAGCACAGGTACCCACAGCCCCCTTCATTAGGTTTAGCCCACGGATCGAACGTGGTTACCAGGGTGTGGTCACTGCGTACACTGCAGTTTCGAGGAGCCACTAATGAAGAGATTATGGACAGCTAGAAGCATACCCAAAAGTTGAACACGCTCCATGTGTGTCGATCAACAACTTAAATTGTGCAACTAAGCTCCCCACTACACCTCTATATATAGTCTATGGTGTAGTGTGTAGTATAGTGTTCACTACACTACACTACACACTACACCATAGACTTGATTATACTACACACAACACTGTACATTTTACTTCACACTACACTACACCATATTGTGGTAATCGCATAATGGTAAAAAACTGTAACGGTGTGGCAACGGTAGATTTTGTGTAAACTGTTCCTGTTATGAGAATTCAATATAATAAATTATTTATTTTTCGATGCGAATCTTCTTCTTTTTAGACTAGCGCAGGATCGTAGTGGATGGCACAAGTTGAGGGAGGCCTATACCCAGCTGTGGGTGAGATCGGGCTGTGGATGATGATGACGATGAGATTTGTTCTTATTATTGTATAAAATAGTTGCAATCTGTTTTGTATTGTATGTATGTGTTTGTCGGTTGCAGGTTGTTGATCGGAGTGAACAGCGGGCTGAACGCGGGCCTGGCGCCGCTCTACATCGCCGAGATATCGCCGCTCGCACTGCGCGGTTCGGTGAGTACACACACTACAGGTTCTAGTACACACACTACAGGTTGTTGTACACAATATATTCTACACTTTAGGTTGTTGTACACACACACTACAGGTTATTGTACACACACACACACACACACTACAGGTTATTGAACACACACACTTTAGGTTGTTGTACAACCTGCACATTACATCCCGTATGCCTATCACAGACAGACGTCGCTATAATATAATCAATATACCGTGCTATAATGAATTTTATAGCAAGCTACCACTCAGGGAGACGATGCTATAAATATATTTTGCCTTCATTTCATAATGTGTTAATATGTTATAATATAAATTACCTTGTAGTTTGGTGACGTCATAGAATTTTTTTTTTTTTGTTACACCCCATGAAATAAATTTAATTATTTTAAAAGAGCAAAGTGAAAATAGCTGGCTTATTTTCTCCTTTCCTCAGAAGATATATTTGACAGTTCAGTAGCAAGTTCATAAAGAAATATTATAGTTGCGTATGTGATCACAGGAAAATTTGTGTAGAAAATTAAATGACTATGCCATGCTATGATTCGTGCTACCTACTATAAACCTATTTGTATTTGCTCGTGCAGTGGACTAAGAAAACCCAGCTAGAACAAAGTAATATGTTATTGTGTAAGAAGGTAGACGGTAGCCGTTCGGAATGAAAGAGCCGCTATGCTCGTCTTCTATTGGTTTAACCAGCGCCTCTATCGGAAGAACTCGAAATAAATATTTAAAGCTTAAATTCTTACATACCTAGTGGTTCAGCTGTGGCAGCACAGATGGCGCTAAACACTGTTATAGCAACCAGTCTCACTCCGGACTCCCCGTGGAGTAATAGTGTTCTGTGCTCCGGACTCCGCACTTTAGGTACGTTCTAAGTACACGTTTGGGCCCCGACTGCGGGGCTCGTTACGTAGGTTGGTATGCGTCAGAAGATATAGTTATGTATAGAAAGGTATGCAAGGTGTAGGTGAATATCAAATGTTAGTTACGAGCTGAATAACACTTTATTGCGTTGCTACTAAAGTAGTTGTTTTTGCGGAGTGAAAATTCTATTCCTTTTTCTATTTTGTGGTTATAGATATAATTAGTAAGTTAATCTCGTTTCAGATCGGCACAGTGTACCAGCTCGTGATCACCATGTCCATCCTACTGTCGCAAGTGCTGGGACTGGAGTCGGTGCTGGGCTCTGGGGGCGGGTGGCCGTGGCTGCTGGCGCTGGTGGCGTTGCCGGCGCTCGTGCAGTGCGCGACGTTGCCGCTCTGCCCCGAGTCGCCCAAGTACCTGCTGCTGCACAGGGGACAGGAGCTGCACGCGCAGAGAGGTACGGCATGATACACTACTCTACTACAGGTTGCTTTATATGATAGAAAGAAATAAAATACTTGTATGTTCACCCATTACATACATAGGTACATAATAAGCAAAAAGTCAAAGCAAGACAGAAAAACAATAGTACATTACTGCAGAGGCCAGCAATAGAGGCATTGATGGACGAACGTGTAAATGTGGGCCGAGAGGTACACATATGTGAGTCCATCAATGCCTAGTTGTGGCCAAGGCTTGTATAGTACTTTTCTCAAATAATGCAAGGAAATTATAACAAAATAGTTCCTAGACAGAACTTGTACTTGTACTGTTTATTGAAAAATCAATAAACAGCATTATATTTGCAAGCCAGTTCCAAATTTAAATAAACCCTTTGATTAGATTGGTTGCCATTTTTCGGAGTAAAAGATCGTTGCATTTATAAATAACACGACAGATATGTCTCTCACTAGGCCACCACGGCTCTATTTATCATAATGTATTAATACAGTATGTATTGTGTTGTCCAGCGCTGAGCTGGGTGCGCGGCCACGGCGCCGTGCACGCCGAGATGGAGGACATGCATCAGGTCAGTGCCACGACACACCACGACACGACACGATACGACACGCCACGACACGACACGCCACACCACGCCACATCAGATTATGCCTCGACTCGAGATGACGGACGCAGGGCGTTGCATCGTAGAGTGCATGCGTGATCTACGATGCAATGCTTAGATAGATAATGGTTAATACTTAACGTCAGGTGGGCCAACAAGCACATGCTTGTTCCATGTTCAGGTACCATAAATAAAACTGACAGACGAAAGCATATGCCAAACGTGAAGCAAAGCCACTTCGCTCGCCATGATGTTTATTACTTTTTCTCGCAAAAACTACTGAACGAATTTGATTGAAACTTGCAATATACATAGTTTGTGGATTAACACATAGGCTACTTTTTAACCGGGTACCACGCGAGCGAAGCGTGCGCGGAACCTAGTTGATCGAGCGAGCGAAGCGACTTACTAACATCATTGTTCAACCCATAGTCTACTGTTCTGAAAGTCGCTTCATGCCTTACTTGTTGAATCCTCTAGTATTTCTCATGTTATGTGAATACTATTTCTTATTCACATATATTATATTATGTGTATACTGTTTTGACTTACAAGTATCATAAGCAATATGTATGTCTGTGCGTCAGGAGGCGGAGAAGAGTAAAGTAAGCAAGAAGGTGACGCTCCGCGAGCTGTTCGCGAGCCGCGCGCTGCGCCAGCCGCTGCTGATAGCAGCAGTCGTCATGCTCGCGCAGCAGGTAACAGCACCGGCTAGATATAGCTGTAGCACATATATTCATAGTCTATGTTTGTGTCTATTGAAAATCGTTATGCCGTTGCGAAATTATATGCGAACAAAACTTAATACACCTAGGTACTAAAATTCGTGTCCCTAATATCTTATACCATTTCATGACTTTTGTGTACAGCCACTATATCTGTACCAGTTCATCCGTTTCTTCTTCAAAAACTGTCAAAAATAAAAATAAAAATAAAAATTTTAATTTCCCAAAAACTGCAACCAAATATCATCATTCACCTGCCCTTGTCCCACGCGTGGGGTCGGCACAATATCTTCTTTTCTTCCACTCACTTCTATCAGCCGTCACAACTGTGTCCACTCCTTTTATTCTCATATCCTCTTTCACACAATCCATCCATCTCTACGGGAGTTCGGTCTCCCTCTAATGTGATTCTTCAACTAATCCTCAATTAAATTAACCTTAAACGTTAAACCCTTTAAGGCCTCTTCAAGTTTACTAAATACGGAAAACTAAAAGCGGAAATCGACCCCGCGACCTTATGCGTCGCTACAGATATCGTCATATGGAAAAGTGTAATTTAGACAACACTTAAGTTCGTTCTATGAAGTAGGCTCCCTGACACACTCTTAAATGAGACGAAACGCTGTCGAAGCCTTCACCGATATAACGGCACGTAGAATTCCCGTTCTTCCATATGAAAGGGTTTAAAACTTCTGTCTCATTATCGTCAGCCAGTATAAAAAAAGAAGTAAATTTTTTTTGCATCGTATTTTTATTTAATTTACACCAATTCATAACGTGACCAAACAGAGAAGAATTGGCAAGAAACTCTGCTTGGCTTATATTTTTTTAAATGTCGAACGTATCGTGGTGACGTCCGCAGCTGTCGGGGATCAACGCCGTGATCTTCTACTCGACCGACATCTTCCGCAAGGTGCGCCTCAGCAACCAGCACTCGCAGTACGCGAGCCTCGGTGAGTCACCCACACACCTCACCTCACATGTATACACTCTTTTTAACCGACTCCAAAAAGAGGAGATTCTCAATTCGTCGAAAATACGGGTTGGGGCAAAATTTTACCTCAATTATAGTAAAATTTTGCGCCAACCCGTATATTCCTTCAAAATATACGGGTATATATATAGTTTTCTAAAAAAAATACCTTCTAACTACAAAAGAAAAAATGGTTGCCCACTATATGGTAAAAATTATGCCTCATCTGTATTATGCTATACTTCCCCATTGATGAATATAACAAAGAAAACAGGGCCTATGTGTGATCCCTTAGGGACTCCAGTAGACGCTATTCTTGCTTTAGATATGTAAACACTGATATTCACCAGCTGTAACTGATTTTCAAGGTACGAGGAGCACCAACGTAACATTGAGCCATGGAAGCCCATATTTGTAATTTTCTCTAATAGTAGAACGTGATGTATCAGATCAAAAGCTTTGCTAATATCTATTTCATCTATCATTTGAAAAATATCGTTCACAAGCATTATAAAGTATTAAATAATGATCTTTGGAAAGTATATGAGTCTGTTATTGCACTCTCTAGCTTAGGGCCAGGCCCCATCTATACGGCGCCCCGCGCTGACATGGCTCGGGCGGTTTCCTACTCCATTCAAATGTCACACAAAATGCGTGGAAATAAAGCATAATATTTATGATTGACGTGATTATGACGCGCCATGTCATAACTACGTCCGAGCATAGATACATCGTGTGTCCCAAATGGTGCTTTATTTCGATTCCCCTTGTTAGAGATTAGAATGGCGGCCGTGCACTGTCCGCGCCCGACGCCGTGCAGACGTGACCTGGGCCATACATAGGTGTGTGTACGTGTATGTACGTGTGTGTACGTGTATGTACGTGTATGTATATATGTATATGTGCAGGTATGGGCGGCATGAACGTGGTGATGACGTGCGTGTCGCTGTGCCTGGTGGAACGCGCCGGACGCCGCACGCTGCTGCTGGCCGGCTTCAGCGGCATGCTGCTGTGCACCGTGCTGCTGTGTGCCGCCAACGCATATGTGAGTACGTGCTGCTGCTGCTGGCCGGCTTCAGCGGCATGCTGCTGTGCACCGTGCTGCTGTGTGCCGCCAACGCATATGTGAGTACGTGCTGCTGCTGCTGGCCGGCTTCAGCGGCATGCTGCTGTGCACCGTGCTGCTGTGTGCCGCCAACGCATATGTGAGTACGTGCTGCTGCTGCTGGCCGGCTTCAGCGGCATGCTGCTGTGCACCGTGCTGCTGTGTGCCGCCAACGCATATGTGAGTACGTGCTGCTGCTGCTGGCCGGCTTCAGCGGCATGCTGCTGTGCACCGTGCTGCTGTGTGCCGCCAACGCATATGTGAGTACGTGCTGCTGCTGCTGGCCGGCTTCAGCGGCATGCTGCTGTGCACCGTGCTGCTGTGTGCCGCCAACGCATATGTGAGTACGTGCTGCTGCTGCTGGCCGGCTTCAGCGGCATGCTGCTGTGCACCGTGCTGCTGTGTGCCGCCAACGCATATGTGAGTACGTGCTGCTGCTGCTGGCCGGCTTCAGCGGCATGCTGCTGTGCACCGTGCTGCTGTGTGCCGCCAACGCATATGTGAGTACGTGCTGCTGCTGCTGGCCGGCTTCAGCGGCATGCTGCTGTGCACCGTGCTGCTGTGTGCCGCCAACGCATATGTGAGTACGTGCTGCTGCTGCTGGCCGGCTTCAGCGGCATGCTGCTGTGCACCGTGCTGCTGTGTGCCGCCAACGCATATGTGAGTACGTGCTGCTGCTGCTGGCCGGCTTCAGCGGCATGCTGCTGTGCACCGTGCTGCTGTGTGCCGCCAACGCATATGTGAGTACGTGCTGCTGCTGCTGGCCGGCTTCAGCGGCATGCTGCTGTGCACCGTGCTGCTGTGTGCCGCCAACGCATATGTGAGTACGTGCTGCTGCTGCTGGCCGGCTTCAGCGGCATGCTGCTGTGCACCGTGCTGCTGTGTGCCGCCAACGCATATGTGAGTACGTGCTGCTGCTGCTGGCCGGCTTCAGCGGCATGCTGCTGTGCACCGTGCTGCTGTGTGCCGCCAACGCATATGTGAGTACGTGCTGCTGCTGCTGGCCGGCTTCAGCGGCATGCTGCTGTGCACCGTGCTGCTGTGTGCCGCCAACGCATATGTGAGTACGTGCTGCTGCTGCTGGCCGGCTTCAGCGGCATGCTGCTGTGCACCGTGCTGCTGTGTGCCGCCAACGCATATGTGAGTACGTGCTGCTGCTGCTGGCCGGCTTCAGCGGCATGCTGCTGTGCACCGTGCTGCTGTGTGCCGCCAACGCATATGTGAGTACGTGCTGCTGCTGCTGGCCGGCTTCAGCGGCATGCTGCTGTGCACCGTGCTGCTGTGTGCCGCCAACGCATATGTGAGTACGTGCTGCTGCTGCTGGCCGGCTTCAGCGGCATGCTGCTGTGCACCGTGCTGCTGTGTGCCGCCAACGCATATGTGAGTACGTGCTGCTGCTGCTGGCCGGCTTCAGCGGCATGCTGCTGTGCACCGTGCTGCTGTGTGCCGCCAACGCATATGTGAGTACGTGCTGCTGCTGCTGGCCGGCTTCAGCGGCATGCTGCTGTGCACCGTGCTGCTGTGTGCCGCCAACGCATATGTGAGTACGTGCTGCTGCTGCTGGCCGGCTTCAGCGGCATGCTGCTGTGCACCGTGCTGCTGTGTGCCGCCAACGCATATGTGAGTACGTGCTGCTGCTGCTGGCCGGCTTCAGCGGCATGCTGCTGTGCACCGTGCTGCTGTGTGCCGCCAACGCATATGTGAGTACGTGCTGCTGCTGCTGGCCGGCTTCAGCGGCATGCTGCTGTGCACCGTGCTGCTGTGTGTTACGTGTCACGTGATGTGAACAAAGAGTACTTCTGCGCCGATCCGTTTGAAATTTGCTATTAGAAAATTGACAGTTGTACCCCTTATGCCGATAGACTGAGTCGAAGCGCGGTTTTTAAGTTTTATTTTATTTTATTTTATTTATTCAGGAATAACAGACAGCTACAATATGTATAGTAAAATTTACATTAGGTAGGTACATAATGATAAAAAACTAAATATATTTTATGTAACAATACTGCAGCCCACGGCGTTATCCACAATTTAAATAAAAAAAAATACTGAAAATGCGCCACTAGAGGCAAAATCATACATAAATAGAAAGTAAATACATTATATTAAATCTAAAACTAAAATTAAGCTAAACGTCATTAAATTATTATCATAGTTTTATCCTACTGCTAGACATAAGCCCTTTGATTTTTATTGAATTATTAATTATTGAATATTGCCTAAGTTATTGAAGATTAACTTCCTGAATTTCCACCTTGAGCATGCAAAAATATCAATGTCTATAAATTTTGAATTATATGACTCAACCATTCGACGCACCGGACCACGCAAACCAGAATTAGTTCGACAGGTGTTGGTGGAGAAGAGGGTACCTGCGCGTACTTGACGCCTGTGAACAGTACGAGGCACTGAGTAACATAATTTACTAGTGAGGTCAATAGCATCAAAGTTATTGTGAACAATATCGTAAAGAACATTGCATTCTAAATAAGTACGTCTAGCCTCTAGAGTGGGAAGTTTATAATTTAGCAACAATTGCGAATATGACATCCGTGAACCATGACATCTGTAGTGCAAAGAGCGAAGAAACTTACGCTGGACTTTTTCGATCTCGTTTATGTATTTTTGATAGAACGGGTTCCAAACAGTTACAGCATACTCTAGTTGAGACCGAATTAAAGTATAATATAAGTATAGGTAAGTGGTGGGTCGCTTGAATTCGGTAGAGGATCTCATAACAAACCCATACATTTTAAACGCCTTACTTACAATCTTCTCCACATGCTGGTCTAAGTGAAGTTTACTGTCAAACAATACGCCAAGGTCCCGAACTGAAGTAATATTACAGAGAGTGGCATTGCATAGATTATAGTTATAGTCGATGACGTTAATATTTTTTGTATAGTGTATGTAGCTACATTTAGGTATACTAAGGTGTAGCTTGTTATTTACACAGTATAACGTTAATCTATCGAGGTCCTCCTGAAACATCCGACAATCCTCAAAAGTCTTTATAGATTTATACACCTTTAGGTCATCTGCATACAAAACAAATTTAGAGTTTCTAAAGCACAAGTCAATGTCGTTGATATAAAGAACGAATAAAAGTGGCCCCAGGATTGAGCCCTGAGGCACTCCAGATGTAATGCGGATGGTAGTAGATTGGAAACCGTTGACAACGACCTTCTGTGTTCGATTTTGTACATATGAAGAGAACCAGCGCAGTAGGTTTCCTCGTATACCATTAAAGGCAATTTTACTCAAAAGTATCTCATGATCAACCTTGTCGAATGCTTTTTTGAAATCTGTGTATACTGCATCCACCTGTACACCTTTATCAAGATTTTCGAATAAGTAGTCTGCAAAGATTAACAGATTAGTAGTGGTAGAACGCCGCTTAACAAAGCCGTGCTGCTCCTGAATTATCATGTTATGCAGAGATGGATAGATTTGATTGTGTACTAGTCTTTCAAAGAGCTTCGACAAGGTTGACAAGATTGAAATGGGTCTATACTGTTCGACATCATGCATTGAACCACCCTTATGTACAGGGGTAATGTTAGCCCTTTTCCAAACTTCAGGGAATACACCTTCTTGCAAACATTTATTATAGATAATATAATAATAATAATAATAATAAAAGCCTTTATTCACTGACCAAATTACATTAGGTACACTTTAAACTTACACAAATATTTTTATTATGTATATTAATTAAAAGAAAAACTTGTTTTGAGTAAATAAACCTCTTCAGCAACCAGTTTGTTGGTCAGGTTGTCCTTCGACATAGGCCTCCCCTAGTTTCTTCCACTTATCTCTGTTTTGAGCTAATCTTCTCCATCCTTTTGGTAGGTCATCTTCCCATCTTTTGATTTGTCGTCCCTTTTGTCTTTTTCCATTTCTAGGATACCATTCCATTACTTTTTTTGTCCATTTTTCCTTGTTCGTTCTCATAATATGACCAGTCCAGTTCCATTTGAGTTTTTTTATTTTTAGTAAAACATCACTTATTTTTGTCCTTTTCCTTATTTTTGAAGTCGTCCACCTGTCACGTAGCCTTATGTTTAGCATGCTTCGCTCCATATTGCGTTGACAAACTATAAGTTTTTGGTTGTTTTTGTTCGTAGCAGGCCAAGTTTGACACCCATAAGTGAGACATGGGAGAATGCACGTATTATACAGTTTGCTTTTAATCGACATTGGTATTGTTTGGTTTTTAACAATTTCTTTTAGTGACCAGTAACGTTTCCAAGTGTTGCATATTCTTCTATCGATTTCTTTTGAATACTGGTCTTTGGTTGAAATTATCTGTCCTAAATATATATATTCATCAGCATATTCGACAACCTCCTGTCCTATTTCTATGTTTTCCTTTATTGCATTCGTCATTACTTTAGTCTTTGCTGGATTCATTGATAAACCCGCTTTCCTGCTTTCATTATCTAATTGCTGTAACATAGTTTGTAGTATATCTGGTCTCTCTGCGAATATCACAATATCGTCAGCGAATCTTAGGTGATTTAGGTTTGTTCCATTTATGTTTATTCCGAAATCTTGCCAATCTAAATTTCTGAATATATTTTCTAAAACAGCCGTGAAAAGTTTTGGGGAAAGTGGATCACCTTGTCTGACGCCCCTCTGTATACTAAATTCCTGTCCTTGCTGTTCAAGTTGGACCTTTGCTGTGGAGTTTTTGTATATTTCTTTTAAGATTTTTATGTACTTGGTTTCTACGCCCTGGTTTTCTAGCGTCTTCCAGATATAGGTATGACTCAGAGAATCGAAAGCCTTATTGTAATCGACGAATGCCATGTAGTAGTTTTGGCCATATTCATTAAGTTTTTCGATTATCTGTTTCACCACGTGAATATGATCAATGGTAGAATAATCGGCGCGAAACCCCGCTTGTTCGCTTGGTTGGTTTTCTTCTAGGTGTTTCGTTAGTCGGCCAAGTATTATTTTAGAAAACACTTTGTATAGATTGGACATTAAACATATCGGTCTGTAATTATTTATTTCGTTTTTATCACCCTTTTTGTGTAACAGGACAATAGTGGACTTCGTCCATTGAGTTGGTATTTGTTCGGTAGTTAATATTTCGTTGTATAGGTGCGTCACAGGTTTGGATATTATGGTTAAAGTGCCTTTCAGTAGTTCGTTCGTAATTTTATCGTCTCCTGGTGCTTTTCCACATTTTTGTGTTTTTATAGCTTTTACGACTTCTGTTTCTAGTATGCAAGGAATTTCTTCTTCATACGTATACTTTTCTGCTTCTGTGCATATTATTTTATCTGTCTGCGTGTATAGTTTTTTATAGAAATCTGTGGCTACTTTAGCTATTGATGATCTTTTTGTCGTTAATTTCTCATTTCCTTTTATGTTTTTTATTTTCATGTTAGGTATCCATTGTGAGTATTCTTTCAGTTGCTTTAGACCTTTTTTAATTCCACCTGTTTTTTCTATTTGTTCTCTCAATATTTCTAATCTTTCTGTCTTCCTGTGTTTTCGTATTGATGATTGGATTTTTTTGCTAATATTTTCGATGTTTTGGCGATTTTCTTTTCGTTTCTCTAGCATTATGTTCCTCTCGTTCATTAATTGTATCGTTTCTTCTCCTAGTTTATTTTTCTTCTCTTTTTTTGTGAGCAATTTTTTTACGTTCGCCAGCGTCTTTTCCAGGAAATCATACTTTTCTTGTAGTGTTTGGTGTTTGTCGGTTTCTTCTAGTGAGTTCCTTAGTTCATTTAGGACATTTTGTGGTATAAGCGATGTTATCATCATGTTTTTGGTTGACGAAAGAATATGTTTTCTTGATTTTTTATGTTCACATTGTATAACTCCTCTTACCATTCTATGGTCTGTATTGAAATTTAGCTTATTTACTACATGAACGTCACTAAATATCCTATTTTCCCTTGTCAAAATGAAATCGATTTCGTTTCTATCTCTGCCGTTTGGAGATATCCATGTCCACTTCCTTGCCTTTCCTTTTTTGAAGAAGCTATTCATTATTTTAAGATTATTCGCAAGCGAAAACTCTATGAGCCGCTGTCCGTTGTCGTTTCTTACTCCGTAGCTGTACTCTCCTATGACAAATTCATCTTTATTTGATTTGCTGCCTACCTTGGCATTAAGGTCTCCCATCAATATTATGTTTTTATTCATATTTTGCAATAATTCTGTCAAATTTTTGTAGAATTTATCTTTCGCTATCTTCGTATCTTGTTCTGTGGGTGCATGGACTTGAATTATCGACGTTGGTTGTTTAAATTTAGGCAATTGTATGTTGAGGACTGCAATTCTGTCTGAGATTCCTTGGAAACTAATTATTTTGTCTTTCATGTATTTTTTAATTAGAAAACCCATTCCGTATATGCCTTGCTTTTCTCCATAAAAGTAAAATATGTATTCGTTATATTCTCGAATCTCTTCTCCTATTCTTCTCACTTCGCAAAGACCAATGACATCCCATTTTATAAATCTTATGGCTTCTTCTAATTCTTTCAATCTGGTATCTGTCATTAGCGTTCTGACGTTTAACGTTGCAAGGTATATTTTTTCCGTTCTTTTTTGGTTTGAGGTTGTATTTCTAGGGGGTGGTGGTCTGACAACCCCACGGGGACCAGCCGGATTGGGGTTGTTCCGCCTCTGGTTGCTGGTAATTAGTTGCTACTTAGTTTGGTTTGGTTTTGTGTTGGAAAATGAGTTTGACCTAGGTCTCATCATATCGAATGCATTCTTCCTGTTTTCTTTTATTGCTGAGGAATTGCTCACTAATTTCTTGGCCTCATTCTGATTTTCCGGCGAAGTTGATTGATCTCTTTTCCTTTTTTCTGTAGTTGGATTTCCTTCTTTTACTATCAATTGGTCATATTTTATATACGCAAAATTTCCTTTTTCACGTTCTTCTTTAAGCTTAGGTTGCAATTCTCTTCGTTTTTCTAATACTTCCTTAGGAAAATCTTCGGTGACGTATATCTCTTTCAGGCTCTTTTTCATTTTAAGTATCTCGCTTCTTTTCCAATTGTTTGCAAAAACAATAAGAACAGGTCGTACTTTATTTTCTTTTTTGAAGCCGATACGGTGAATCTTTGATACATCGTTTGATTCTAAGGTGATTTTTAATTCTGCTTTTATAATTTCCTGCACTCTTTGAAGTAGCTCAAAAGAAGATTTTTCTGTTTCTTCCAAACCGAAAACCAAAATGTTATTCATTTTCTTTTCCCTTTCTAAATATTCAATTTTCTTTTCCAACATTTCTATTTTGTTTTTCATTATTTTGTTGTCTTCAATCAGTGGTTCTAATTTTTCGTTAATTTTTTCGAATATAGTATTAGTTTGTTTTTCCATTTCTATTTTCATTTTTTCGAACAGCATTTGGAATTGTCCCTCCATTTTTGGTACTTATTTTCTTGTACAGTGACAACACTACTTTTTCCTTCTAGTACTTTTTTTTTGTACAGTGGCAACACTGACGCGTGTTTGGCGAGATTTGGCGTGTGTTTGGCGAGATTTGGCGTGTGCTTGATCGGTTGGTGTTTTATTGACTGTCACTGTCACTAATTGCACTTACTGTTCAGATAACGGGACACCATTTTTTTCATCTTGAACGACGGTTGTCAATTTTATTAAATTTTATTTTCTAGTGTTTTTCTAATGTATGTCGTTTATTCTTCATGGTATTATAACCGATAAATGTTAGTTATTATAAGACACAAGTATTAGTGAAATGGAATAAAAGAAGATTGAACGGGAATTCTCTGATGAAGAAAATTGTGCGCCGATCGTCTTTTGTTATAGTCGCCATGGCTATAGCAAAAACAGGACCTGACCGAAGACTGGACGACTGGACTTATAAACCGTACTACGTTGCCTCATATTATTATGAACAATTGTTATACTTGATACTGGCGAAATTGTGGATAACTGTCCCAGAAGCCATTTAATAAAGAAGTGAAGTGAAGTGTTCAGATAACCTCAAAAATATGAATGCGAAATGATGGTTTTTGATGTTGTTTCTCTAAATATCTTCACAATTTTCGTTCACCACAGTGTTTTGTGTCCTTAAATGTTTTTGTTTACTACCGCGGTTGTCACAATAGCGTTGGTAAAACAGTGTTTTGGAATTAATTTCGAGGCACAAGTTGCAAGGTAATGTTTACTGTTCGGCAACCGGAAGCGCGATCGATAATATGGAGCGGTCTATAAATGCTAACTGCTGTGTATTTGAAGAACGATGAAGGAAAACCATCAGGACCAGCTCCTTTAGAAGCATCCAGTTGTTTAAGCTCTTTTTTTAGATCCTTATCCTCGATATATAAATTAGTAATTAAGTTATCATGAGTAGCAAAATGAGGCGGTGGACTCCAGCTGGGCAACGCCGGCGATGCGGGCTCAAACACAGATAAAAAGTAGTCAGAGAACATGTTACAGACTGCATCTGGGTTCTCCGTCCTTCGATTCTGGTAATGCATAAGAGATGGGATACCTTTTCTTCTTTTACGATTAGAAACATACGACCAGAAATGCTTAATATTATAGATAACATTGTCCTCAACTGAATTAATATATGTAGCGTAGCAAGCCTTGCACATAACTTTAAATGTTTTCCGACATTCAGAAAATTTATGGTAATCATGACCGTTTTTTGACTTCTTCCATTTAATCCAAAGATGTTGTTTTTTTCTAAATATTTTAATTAGTTCAGAAGAGAACCAGACAGGGAAATCAAACGACCGAGGCTTGGATAGGGGAATGTAAGGTTTAATTATGTCATGCAGCATGTTATAGAAGATGTCCAAGGCTTCTTCTGCCGGAAGGTGATCCAGCAAGTGGTACCAATCGGTCTCGTTAATTTTTTGATTTATAAGAGTATAATTTGCCTTTCGAAAATTATATTTTGTCATTGGCTTTCTTTTCATAACAAGAACGGATAAACTTACTGGAGCATTCACAAAAAATGGGGTGTGATGTGGGACAGCTGGAAGGAGAGGATCAACTACAGTACCCACTATGCATGGCGTATTGGAGATAAACAAATCCAAGATGACACCATTACTATTAGGAGTATTGTGAAATTGAAGTGCGTTTAAAGTTGACATGAACTGTTGGAGCTGTGCGCATATAGGTTCCATTCCTGTACATACTAAACCATCGCCGGCTTCAGAGGCCAAGCTCCACTTTATAAGTGGGAGATTATAATCGCCAACAACATAAACATTAAATACATTAGGCTCAATAAGCATATCCTGGAGAGAATCCAAATGGGAAGCATATACGTTGGTAGAAACCCAGCCCGGTATATATGCAGCACTAATTAAGTGTATTTTTGACTTCTCGCTGCTAGGAAGAGCCACCATTAGATGCTCAATACATGGTATGGGAACATAATGCGGACTTCTAGTCATGTCATATAAAGATGGACGTAGTTCTCGAAGCACCGCGATAAGAACTCCACCACCGTCATTTTTATTTGTAGCAATTCGATCTCGATCACACCTAAAGACTACATAGCGAGGGTCAATGAACTCACTGTTATCAATATCTGGTATTAGCCAAGTCTCTGTTATAACAATAACGTCATAAGAAAATGACAAAACATTCATAAAAAGAGTATGCAATTTCGTTCTCATACCTCCGCAGTTTTGGTAATACACCGTTAATTGTTTTGGTGTACTATCCATAAGAGTCCCGGAACACAACAAACTCATGTGAATATAATAATATTGTGTGCTTACCGTTAACGAGACCAAAACTTATGAAACCCAAGAATCCTGGAAAGTTGAATCTATTCATAATTTATATTTAATAGCTTCTGGAATAGTTTTCCACAACTCGCTTACATTCATTATTTATCCTACTGAGAGTGTCGTTCGTTTTATTTGATTTTTTTTAAAAAATTTTTTTTTTTATTAGGTCTACCAAACTGGACGTTACACAAATAATCACTATTAGAAAATAAAGCCTAATACAAACAAAGTACAGGTGTACGACCTTCTAGAGGTAAACACAACATGCGAAATGAGAATGGATAGGCAGGTAAGTAAATAATAGAAAAAAAAAGAAACATTACAAAAACTTTTGGCAGCTATACAATAAGAAGGTTTGATGTTAAAACAGTTGGCATACGTAAAATTTAAGTACTCATTTTAGGAGCAAAGCCTTTTTAACTGAATTAACCGATGCACCAAAAACATCGAATATATTACGATGGTTATTGTAGTATAAACACAAACGGCGCATTGGTGAATGATGTCCGTAGTTTGTGCGACAGGCGTGATTGCAGAAAGTTTTCCTGTTCTCAACACGGCTATTGCAACGCGGTACAGTAAAGTCAAGTCGATGAAGTAAGTCCGGACAATCAATTAAATTTTGAACAATTTTAAACAAAAATATGGCATCCGCTACTTCTCTTCTCACACATAGTGGAATGACCTTGTAATACTCGAGACGTAAGTCATATGAGGTTAAAGTTCGACATTTGTTGTTAGAGTAGGTGAGGTGGTACAGAAACTTTTTTTGCAGACTTTCTATCCGGTTAATATGAACAGCATACGAAGGACTCCAGACTGAGCTACAATATTCTAGTAGAGACCGGACATAACAGTTAAATAAAAGCAAGGATATATCAGGATCTTTGAACATTTTGGTTTGTCGGATAATAAAGCCAGATAATCGAGATCCCCTAAGAGTTATATTATTGATATGTTCGCGGAAATCAAGCTTATGGTCCATTATGACACCCAAGTCGCGAATGCTAGAGACTTCTTCAATAGTGAATCCATCAATGGAGTATTCAGCAGAAGTCGGGATTCTTTTTCTGCTAAATTTCAAATGTAAGCATTTAGATGCATTGAGAGTCATTCTGTTAAGGTTGCACCATTTAATTATAGTGTTAAGTTCATTCTGAAGCACAATAATGTCGTGCTCTGAACGAATGACCCTATATAACTTTAAATCATCTGTGAATAGTTTGTATTTAGATGTAATACCATCGCAAAGATCATTGATAAAGACTAGAAAGAATAGGGGCCCCAGGTGAGAACCCTGTGGCACACCAGATGGAACATGTCTCGGTGCTGACTTAAACCCACGGATCATAACAATTTGGGATCGGTTGCGGAGGTATGATTCACACCATCTCAAGAGTGAGCCACAAATACCTGCATGGTCAAGTTTTTGAATGAGAATTCCGTGATCCACCACATCGAAAGCTTTTGAAAAGTCTGTATAGATAGCATGTACTTCAAGCTTATTTTCAAATGCTTCAATTATGTCACTTACGTAGCTGACAAGATTTGATGTTGTTGATTTTCCTGGTAGGAAACCATATTGTTGAGGATTGAAGAATGGCTTTAGGTGAAAGCAAAGTTTTTCATAGACTAAAGACTCGAAAAGCTTTCCAATAGCGGAAAGGATAGAAATTGGCCTGTAATTCGCAATGTTAGCCTGATCGCCTTTTTTGTGGATTGGCGTGATACGTGCTAATTTCCATTTTACAGGGAACACGCCGGTCGAAAGGGATTTGTTGAAAATAATATGTAGTGGCTTTGCTAAGTAAGATGCGCAATTTTTCAAAAATAAGGGATGAATGCAATCTGGCCCAGGCCCTTTGCTAGTATTGATATGATATAGGGATTTGAGGATATGGGATTCAGTGAACTCAATTGTATTCAAAGATGGTAGATTAGAGAATGGCAGATTATATAGACGTGAGTGAGACGTGATACTTTTATAAATGGAATGGAAATGATTAGAGAAAGTCTCGCTTATATTTTGTCCGCCCTGAACATGATTCCGGTCTAAGAACATTTCGTCAGGAATTTCGCTGCTGGTTGATCTGACAGATTTTATAAATTTCCAGAAGTGCTTTGGATTGTTTCTAATATGAAGTTTAGCTTCTTTTTTAAATTCTGAGAAACAGTCGACGAGCATTTTATCACATCGCTCGCGGAGCACTTGATAAGTGAGATAATCCCTTGGGTTAGAGAACATTTTAAATCTGCGGTGAAATTTGGCTTTTTCCTTGAGGGCTGCAAGTATTATTATATATTATATATAATATATAAGTATTATTATGATATTAAGAACATGTATTTCGTTTGCAGATCTCCGTGTGGTGGATGTCGTACGTGTGCATCGCGCTCGTGATCCTGTTCGTGATGTCGTTCGCGCTCGGCCCCGGCGCCATTCCCTGGTTCCTCGTCACCGGTACGTACTGACAGAGAGTGACGTACGTGTGCATCGCGCTCGTGATCCTGTTCGTGATGTCGTTCGCGCTCGGCCCCGGCGCCATTCCCTGGTTCCTCGTCACCGGTACGTACTGACAGAGAGTGACGTACGTGTGCATCGCGCTCGTGATCCTGTTCGTGATGTCGTTCGCGCTCGGCCCCGGCGCCATTCCCTGGTTCCTCGTCACCGGTACGTACTGACAGAGAGTGACGTACGTGTGCATCGCGCTCGTGATCCTGTTCGTGATGTCGTTCGCGCTCGGCCCCGGCGCCATTCCCTGGTTCCTCGTCACCGGTACGTACTGACAGAGAGTGACGTACGTGTGCATCGCGCTCGTGATCCTGTTCGTGATGTCGTTCGCGCTCGGCCCCGGCGCCATTCCCTGGTTCCTCGTCACCGGTACGTACTGACAGAGAGTGACGTACGTGTGCATCGCGCTCGTGATCCTGTTCGTGATGTCGTTCGCGCTCGGCCCCGGCGCCATTCCCTGGTTCCTCGTCACCGGTACGTACTGACAGAGAGTGACGTACGTGTGCATCGCGCTCGTGATCCTGTTCGTGATGTCGTTCGCGCTCGGCCCCGGCGCCATTCCCTGGTTCCTCGTCACCGGTACGTACTGACAGAGAGTGACGTACGTGTGCATCGCGCTCGTGATCCTGTTCGTGATGTCGTTCGCGCTCGGCCCCGGCGCCATTCCCTGGTTCCTCGTCACCGGTACGTACTGACAGAGAGTGACGTACGTGTGCATCGCGCTCGTGATCCTGTTCGTGATGTCGTTCGCGCTCGGCCCCGGCGCCATTCCCTGGTTCCTCGTCACCGGTACGTACTGACAGAGAGTGACGTACGTGTGCATCGCGCTCGTGATCCTGTTCGTGATGTCGTTCGCGCTCGGCCCCGGCGCCATTCCCTGGTTCCTCGTCACCGGTACGTACTGACAGAGAGTGACGTACGTGTGCATCGCGCTCGTGATCCTGTTCGTGATGTCGTTCGCGCTCGGCCCCGGCGCCATTCCCTGGTTCCTCGTCACCGGTACGTACTGACAGAGAGTGACGTACGTGTGCATCGCGCTCGTGATCCTGTTCGTGATGTCGTTCGCGCTCGGCCCCGGCGCCATTCCCTGGTTCCTCGTCACCGGTACGTACTGACAGAGAGTGACGTACGTGTGCATCGCGCTCGTGATCCTGTTCGTGATGTCGTTCGCGCTCGGCCCCGGCGCCATTCCCTGGTTCCTCGTCACCGGTACGTACTGACAGAGAGTGACGTACGTGTGCATCGCGCTCGTGATCCTGTTCGTGATGTCGTTCGCGCTCGGCCCCGGCGCCATTCCCTGGTTCCTCGTCACCGGTACGTACTGACAGAGAGTGACGTACGTGTGCATCGCGCTCGTGATCCTGTTCGTGATGTCGTTCGCGCTCGGCCCCGGCGCCATTCCCTGGTTCCTCGTCACCGGTACGTACTGACAGAGAGAGAGACAGGGAGATAATGAGCCCACTGTCCTTAAATTGCTCACACGAACTTTGACGCTCTTTATCTCTGTAATTTCCATCGAATTGACGTTTAAAAATCATAGGGTGCGTACAAATAATGAATTATTTCTCAAGTAAAGGATACAAAAACTCATGATAATAAAAAAAAAAAAAAAAAAAAAGTATCTATTTCAAGCTAAAGCTCATATTATCAAGAAAAATAAACACCAAAAAAAAAAACCTTAAAAAATAATAGGATTGCTGGGAAGGTGGCGTTCACGGCAGTGTCTGATGTACGGACAGTCCACCCTCCCAGCTATCATTGCCAGAACGGTGTTGGAACTGGCCGCAACCTGCGCACCAGGGAGGCGGCGCGCGCCCGCATGGTGGTATGAAAACAGTCGACCCGCGCCGCCGCAAACATCCCCGAGGCGCTACAGTAGCGGGGCAACCCCGACACCGCTCTCAGCGCATTATTGTCCTGGACGCGAATAGCGCTGTACGTTGCGAGCGTATACTTCGCCCGCAGGCTGCACGTATACAGAGAGGTGCAGTATGCTCTAAAGAGAGCTAACTTCACTTTCTCTGAGCTATGCGCAAACCTCCTAGCAACCATATTCGCCCGCACCGACAGCGCCCTCCGCTCCCGTTCGATGTCTTCATTATCTTTGAGGTCGGTAGTGACGATGTGGCCTAAGTATTTAAATGAGTACACCCTCTCTAAGTTAGCACCGTTAAGTCGTACGGGAGGGACGTTTTCCAGACTCTTTGAACCGGCCTCGAACACCATGAACTGGCTCTTTTTAGAGTTGTACACCAGTCCGAGATCGAGGCGCTCAGCGAACCATATCATCTGCATAACTGATGTTATTTATGCAAACATCATCAATATGACATCCGGTATGGCGACTGCTGAGCACCCCGATCAGCGCGTTTAAGTAGAGGTTAAACAGGGTGGGCGTGGTCAACCCCCCCTGCCTAACACCACATTCCAGCCAGGTTCCGACATTGCCCCCCCCACCGTACGCTGTTGATCTGGTGCCCATACCAATATTTGAAGATGTTAATTAATTCCGATGGTAAATTAAGCTAGCTTTAGGTCCAGTTTCACCATACTCTGTTAGTTAATTAAATGCCCTGTTAATTGTTTTAACAGATTGTTAAGGTTAACGAGTGTTCCACAATGTGCTATCGATTGATTAGTTTTCTTAATCAGTTGTTAAACTTAACGGCTGCCCCACAGGTCCGTTAAATTGTTAACAAACGATTATTATTACAGTCAAGAATTCAAGATGGACATGGCGTATAATTTTATTTTCGTAAACGAAGATATTTTAGACAATTTAGATGATTTGGACAATTTAGTAAAACGTCCTAGAATATACGGCGAATGTTTTTCGAAGAATACGATGTCATTAATTTTTGCACGAGGTTTCGTTTATCGAAAGAATCTGTTTTGGATGTATTACAATTAATTGAAGACAAGCTTGAATACCCATCAGATCGATAAGTTCCTAATTTGCTTTACCTATGTAAGTAGGTACTTTGCAAAGGTGACATCATACGCTAACTTATTTTACTATTTTCACCAACATAATTATTTAACATAACCTCTATTTGTTTACAGGAATGAATCTTTTCACCTATAAATCAATTGTTTTTGACATTAAGATACTATGCAACTGGTTCGCAGCAAATAACTGTAGGAGAACTATTGTGGAACAAGCAAGTCTACATCTCACAGAATTATACTTATAGTAACCGCAGCAATAGCCTCCCTCAGCCGTGAATTTATCAAGTTCCGTGAGTCAGGGGACGAGTTAAGGAAAGCACAATTAGAATTTTATAATATAGCGCGGTTCCCAAAGGTTTCGGGTGCTCTTGACTGTACACATGTACGTATTAGATCACCTGGTGGAGAAAATGGAGAGTATTTTAGAAATCGAAAAGGCTATATGTCCATTAATGTGCAAGCCATTGGTAGTGCAAACCTAGAGATATTAGATTTGGTAGCAAGATGGCCAGGCAGTAGTCAAGATCAGACTATATGGAATGCCTCATACAGAAATCCACACCATACACCACACTAGCCTATATCAGTCCACTGCTGGACATAGGCCTCCCCTAATAAAGGGGGATATGCCCGTAATCCCCACGCTGGGCATGCGGGTTGGGGATCGCAGGGCACACCGACCACCGACGCTGCTGCCCGTTGGTAGCCAGGGGATTTAGATGTGCCGATGTAGGCAGTGCTATGCCGCAATCAGCCGGCCGCCAGAGCTCCGTTCGTTGTTTGGCAGGGTGCACCACGTGCAGGTGAGGTTGGCTTGAGTTCCGAAGATGGGGGTTGGAACCCCGTACGCCCCCATACATATATACATACAGAAATGCCATATTTGAAAGCAACTGGTATGGAGATGCAGTTCTTTTGGCTGATAGTGGATATATGAATCGACCATATATAATGATGCCATTAGAAGACCCAAGGACACCAGAGGAGGTATCCCGCTTGCATGTTAAATGCAGAGAGTCAACGATATTTCAATTTGGTCACATCACATAGCCCTTGACGTACCTATTAAACAACTAGCTGAAATAGTGCACATGTTTGCGTCAAAGAAATAACAAATAATGACATTTTGTATTGGTCGTTTTAGAAAGTGAGTGAACGATAAATGTGTCATTCGGTTAGATGCTAGATTTAGTAACGGTCTGTTAGATTATCACAGTGGGACATGAAATGTTTTAACAGCGTTGTTAATTTTAAACACGAATTAGCTAATCACTGATTAAAAAGAATTTGGTGAAACTGGGCCTTAAGCTAGCTTTCCAGCTTTTTCCACAGTATGTCATAGGCTACCAGATCAAAAGCCCTCGACAAGTCAAGGAAGCAGGCGTATACAGGCGTCCCACGATCAGTGTAGTATCTGACGGTATGCTTAAGACACAGTATTGCACTCTCAGTGGACAGCTTAGGTCTAAACCCAAACTGATTACTAACTGTGTATTAAGCACACCGTCAAACACCTTGGCAATGATGGTAGCCAGCGAGATAGGTCGGTAGTTCGTCTTATCCCCTAAGTCCCCAGTCTTATCTTTCAGCACAGGCACTACCATTGTCCTCATCATGTCTGCAGGCAGGTATGACTGACTCACGCAGAGCGAGTAGAACATAGCTAGCACTCTATTGATATGAGGACCTGCATGCTGGAGGTGCTCCACGCTGATACCATCATGGCCCGGAGATTTGCCTTTGGAGAGCGATTTTATAATTTGGGCTACTTTCTTGGCTGTAAATCTATATTTAAGCTCCTTCTTAGGTACCTCAGCATGTAACACCTCCGTCGGCTTGCCTAGTGGTGACTTTACTGCAAACTGTTCCTTGAAGATGTTCGCAATACAATCAGGATCACTTACACCATCCACACTCAACGGTCGACTCGGCCGCACATTTGCCTTTTTGGTGCTCCGCCAGAAGTCGCGAAAGTTTCCACTAGCATACTTCTTGGCCAAGTCATCCATTTTGATTTGATCCTGATTGTCTTGCGACCACCTCAAGCGCGATTTAAATACCTTTCTTCTTACGCTCATTTCCTCGTACAATTCACCAGTCTTCGGTCTACCACACAAAGTCCACTCCATAAAACTCGACCTAGCTTCCACATGCGCCTCCTTCACATGCTTGTTCCAACCCATCTTACCTATGTAGCCTTGGTTTGCCTTTCTTACCGCTTCCCTTACTGTACTTGGCTGCGTCACGAAGAGCGGTCACAATGTCAGAATACATCATATCAAGAATACGCCTGTGGCCAGATTTATCACATAGGCGATCAGCACATTTAACAAGTGCTGACGGAAACATAATATCTCTAAGCATCGAATGACATTTCTTTTCATACAATGCAATTTCTTCAGATGTTCTGTTTCCCCATGATGCTTATACTTTTTAACTTACTTGGCGACGGGTCGCTAACGGAAAAGGGAGTGAGAACGAACTCGGAAAAGGCTTGGTACTTTTTATTCCGTACATATTTAGGGTTACGTACGTGTAAAATAACATTAAGTATTCAGGAAATATTTAACATGAAAACGGACTATACAAAAGTATACACGCAAACGAAGTTGTGGGCAGGTCAGCTTGTAATTAATAATTGAGAGCGACCGAAGCTCCTTTGCTGCAGTCTCAATAGCTGACACCGATCGGTTCATCCCCGGACATGATCCGTGAGGAGCTTCAGTCGCTCGCTCGCGCGCCGCGACACGTGTCCAGAGTGTGTCGCAGGTGTCGCGGGGCGTCAGTACAGACCCTCCCGCACTACTTGGTACTATCGTATTATTGACCGAGACATTGGTAATGTAGTGACGTGACGTGACGTGTCGTGTTACAGAGTTGTTCGGTCAGTCGTCCCGCGGCGCGGCGGGCGCGGTGGCCGTGGCCGTCAACTGGCTCGCCAACTTCACGGTCGGACTGTCCTTCCTGCCGCTGCAGGTAACGCACGCTCTAGGGGCGCGGTGGCCGTGGCCGTCAACTGGCTCGCCAACTTCACGGTCGGACTGTCCTTCCTGCCGCTGCAGGTAACGCACGCTCTAGGGGCGCGGTGGCCGTGGCCGTCAACTGGCTCGCCAACTTCACGGTCGGACTGTCCTTCCTGCCGCTGCAGGTAACGCACGCTCTAGGGGCGCGGTGGCCGTGGCCGTCAACTGGCTCGCCAACTTCACGGTCGGACTGTCCTTCCTGCCGCTGCAGGTAACGCACGCTCTAGGGGCGCGGTGGCCGTGGCCGTCAACTGGCTCGCCAACTTCACGGTCGGACTGTCCTTCCTGCCGCTGCAGGTAACGCACGCTCTAGGGGCGCGGTGGCCGTGGCCGTCAACTGGCTCGCCAACTTCACGGTCTCTAGGGGTCCGGGGCTATTGGAGCTCTTAGATAACTGGGGCTTTTGGAGCTGTTAGACAACTGGGGCTATTGGAGCTGTTAGAGAACTGGGGCTATTGGAGCTGTTAGAGAAGTGGGGCTATTGGAGCTGTTAGAGAAGTGGGGCTATTAGAGCTGTTAGAGAAGTGGGGCTATTAGAGCTGTTAGAGAAGTGGGTCATGGAGCAAGGGGACTGTTACCTTATGATACCAAACTTAAAATACTTAACCAGCATTATAACATTCGAAACTATGCTACTCTGTATGCAGATTAGAAAATGACCAGCTCAGAATTCAATAACATAATAGAAAGGATGACGTTCAAATAATATTTAATAATATTGTGTATTTGTCCTCAGCTGGTTCTCGGCACGAACGTGTTCATAATATTCGCGTGTCTGCAGCTCGCGTTCATTCTGTTCATCCGCGTGAAGGTTCCCGAGACCAAGGGGCGGAGCGCGGACGAGATCGCCGCCATGTTCCGGCAGCAGATGTAACGCCCCCGCGACCCCACAGGAGCCGGGGCTATTGGGGCGGGGGCTATTGGGGCCGGGGCTATTGGACGACTCCGACATATCTCAGATATTGGAGCTAGCTGGCGAGGTTCTGGGGCTATTGGGGCCCCACTTTGATTGCAATTTTGCCACCGCTCCAAGTGACGTCATGGTCATGCACTATTTATATAAATACACAGAAGTCAGCAGTCTCGCCGGCTGCGGAGTGGAATGGCACCTTTATCTTGTCAGATGTCGGCCCGCGCTGTATTTGACAATGACTGAATACTTACCTCTAGAGGGCGGTTATACGAATCTCATAGGCCTGTGTTCAACTGTCGCTCTAGCCAACGAGATTGTAGGGGCGCTTTTAATAAAAGACCAAGCCAAGTGCGCACGAAGGGTTCCGTGCTGTTGTATGGAATCCCCCACTTAAATATTTATTTTATTTTGTTTTTTGTTGTAGCGGCAATAGAAATACATCATCTGTAAAAATTTCAACTGTCTAGCTATCACGGTTCATGAGATACAGCCTGGTGACAGACAGGCAGACTGACAAAGTGGAGTCTTAGCAATAGAATCCCGGTTTTACCCTTTGGGAACGGAACCCTAAAAATCTTATCAAAAATGGCGGCGCTTCCCCCTCCACTGCGCGCGATGCTTTAGGTACAGTCCTCACTTGACGTAATGAATTCTTTGGTCCTTTATCTATCCAATGGTGAACCTGATCGAATTGAGGATGAAGATGATAGATGAAGCGCTTTAACACCAAACTGTAGCCCCGCCCTTGCCTTCCACTATCGAAGCGTTTTTAAAGACGTATTTACTACAAAAAGCTATGTTCCAACAGCATATGTAACTGGGGCTATTAGAGCTAGCTATTGTGAGTTCTGGGGCTATTAGAGTTAAGTGAAAAATGTCGACTCAAACGGGATTTGAACCCGCGAAATTTCCATCATGGAAAAGTCACAAAATCTGGTGCCTGATTCTCCCTTTAAAAGCCCTAAAAGGTGTCGTCTCATTTTCTTGCTCCGTGACTGATCCACCATTCATGTTAGCTCCAAAGCGTTTGGATTTTTTTCATAATAAATTTATGGTTAGCTCATGACTAGTGAGACATAGACTGGCGGAGCGGAGCACAGTTCACGAATACAGGCTTTAGTTTAGATGTGCTTAGAACAATGTGCTACAAATATGTGCTTATTAGTTTTATTACAAATGTGTGAGGGAGACAAAATGAACCATTGAATCGATCATAAATTACTTTTCGAGTGTTAAATACAAAATCAAATATCTCACTTTCGCATTTAGATATAATATTAGATTCCTCTCACAGCTTGGGGGCCGTTCAACTATTACGTAAGCAGATTTACCTACTTCATTTTATGACACCCCCCTCCCCCTTGTCTTATCCCCCAATGCTAACGTAAACATTAATACTAATTAATAACACATCAAATCGTCAATCGTACAGAAACGATACAATAGATTGACAGAAGAAATTTAGAGAAGTGAATAGCGCGCGGTTATTCCCTTGCTCGGTTTTAAGAGAGTACCTAAAAGTATTCATTATTTGTGGGAATCCCCGGAAAATGCGTTTCGTTTTCAACTACACAAACTACTGCTAACGTAATCACCATCGAGACCTCCCCCCCTACCCCTATTGGGGGCAGGTCATCAAAAATAAGCAAAGCAAAGACCCCCGCCCCCTAGAGTGCTTACGTAATACTTGAATGGTTCCTTGGCAGAAAACCTTCCAAATTGTTTTAAGTTTGTCAAATTCAAAATCTTTTTATAATATCCACGTTTCAAGACCTAGACATATGGCTTAGCGATTAAAAAAGTCGGGACCAACATCTTAACGTGCATAAGCACGGAAGCGCTCAGGTCTATTTCACTAGCGGCCGGTTCCTATAAAATAGGTACCGTTACCGATGACCCTTCGTTTTCCCTTGTAAAACTGTCAAATTTTCGACGCTCGTTTTAAATTTTTGAATGTTTTTCATGGGAAAACGAAGTGTCATGAGTTACGGTATAGGTAATAAAGGATTCCATGGTAAACGGTCAATCGGTCACCCACCGTGATGTTGACCGTAGGTATCGCTTGAAAAAGAATTTGACTGACTAAATTTTACCTCTAAAACTTAGCATAAGTAAACTTAGTAAAATATATTTTGTATATTTTTTAAATAAAAAAACCTATTTGAGCACATCCTGTATTTTTATTTACTTTCGTTAATAAAAATTAAAACGAAATTAGAAATAACATTGTCATATTCGTTTATTTACAATTGATAAAATTATTAACAATTATTACTATTTACAAACACTTGCCAAAAGGGTAGACAGGAAAAACCTTCACCACAAAGATGTTTACTTTGTTAATCCAGGTCACAAACTATGTATATTCCAAGTTTCGCTCAAATCGGTTCAGTAGTTTTAGCGTGAAAGAGTAACAAACATTCATAAGGTTAAAATATTTTTTAAAGTTTTACCAATGCAATACACATTTTTATCTTTATCTTATCCACACTCACAAACTTTCACATTTATCTATTCTATTTGTATATACGTATGTATACAGGGTGGGGCAAAACTTTCCCGGTGACGATACATGTCAAACCTCCCTCTCGCTCGCACTATTCAACATTATTGAAGATATAAAATCACTGAATGTAGTTATGCATACCAAGCCTTCACGGCCTAGAAAATAACAATACAAAGGTTCAGCAAAAATATCATGTTGAACCCAACACGTTCTCCAACCAAAAAATTTGCACCAAAATTGTTCACATCGCATCGGTACAAGTTTTTTGGTAAGAAAACGTGATAGAATCAAAATTATATTATTGCTGAACCTTTGAATTGTTTTTCTCTAGAATGTGAAGGTTTGCTATTTTGCATAACTACATTCAGTGATTTTATATCTTCAAAAATGTTGAATAGTGCGAGCGAGAGGGAGGTTTGACATGTATCGTCGTCTTAAGGGCAGCCACCTTTTCTTTTGTAGTTAGAAGGTTTTTTTCTGCGGAAACTATTAAGTCTACTTTAAAGAAAAAAAAAAACATTTGTCAATAAAACAAGTTGGTCTCAATCGATTCCATTCTCCAAAAAGTAACTTACCAAATCAAATTGCAAGTTTTGGCGAAAATAAAATAAAAATTCCATACAATTTCTATGAAACGCCATTTGCCACAACAATGATTCTATATATGCAATTGTATGCTGCCCTCAATGGAGAATGCCGTCTGATGTATGGCGCTCGGTACCAAGACTAAAGTGAGTGCGTCAAAAACATCTCCAATAAGTTTTTAGTCGATTCTACTGTCAAAATAATTAAAAATGAGGGTTATTGCCATTGTAACACTTTACATCAATGTTTATTGCCATAGCAACGTATATAACATTGGTTGTTGTAGTCTAATGGCGGCGTGCGGCGGAAACCAAATCAACAAATTATTTTTTTACTTGATTATTAATCCCATCGGTGTGAAAACTAAAGAAAATGTTAATGTCATTTATAACATATAATAAATTTTATGGGATACGTTCGGTTTTGACGCAATTGGTACGGGTTCTCGGCATTCTCCTTTTACCCCACCCTGAATCTCGGAAAAAGCTTCAACGATTTTTATGAAATTAAGTATACACGGGGTTTCGAAGGCAATAAATCAATCTAGTTAGGTTTCATTTTTAGAAAACGAAAAAAAAAACGAGCAGAGCTCGCTGTTACAGGCACTGGTATTTAACAGGGTTAGTGTGTTCATTCACTACGAGTTGTTCAGAAAGTGCTCCAATGCCGGCATATATTGTTTCCTTGAGGCGGAGAGGTTCCCCTGCGTGAAGTATCTGATCGTCTCGCTCGCTCCGTCCGGCGACAAGTCCTCGGATAGATCCAGAGACGGTCGCCACGCTTGCAGGAACTCGCACAGCTGGAAATATATCTCAAGCTCAAACTCCAAGGGATGTAAGTGTTCGGAACCCAGGCCAACCTCACCAGCTCGTGCTGCACCTGCTAACTACCACCGACACAGCTAAATCCAATAACTGCAGACGGGCAGCAGCGTCGGCGATGCGAGAAGTTGTGCCCTGCGATCCCCTACCCGCATGCCCAGCGTGGGGATTACGGACATATCCCCCTTTATCAGGGGAGGCCTATGTCCAGCAGTGGACTGATATCTTTATTGTACTCAGACTAATGTAAACATAAAGTAAAAAACAGACAATTAATAAATAAAATAATAATAATAGTTAAAAAAAAACTTAAAAAACACGCTTGCACGCATGCGTAGTTCGCGCACTAGCTCTGTCTCTCTTACTCGCATGCAAAGGATGCGGAAAGAAATTAATTAATCCTGGCGAATCTAATTAGGATAATCGGATATTTTTATCGGATTATTGCATTGTCATCGACCTTTGACAGGTGTGCAAAGTTTGAATCAAATCTGATCGTTCAAAGTAGGGCAAAATCGAGCTCAAAGGAGTCGGTTACATACATACATACATACATACAGGTGAAACTAATAAAAGCGTGTTAATAATAAAAAATACTGTACACTATCACACAGCATCATGTAGCCCCAAACTAAGCAGAGCTTGTATTATGGGAACCACATCACTGATATACTAAATATATATACATATTTTTTTTGTAAATACATACATATCATACATAAAAAAACACCCAGACCCGAGACTAGAGAAATACCTGCAGAACATGCAAACATTTGTCCCGCAGAGACCCCGGGAGACAATGGTACTGATTCTGAAAGATTTTCACTGAACTTATCGATAAACGAGTTCACTCTTGTTTATGGAGATAATACGAGACGAAAATACTTTTACCTAGTTATAACTAGTTTTGGAGATAAATAGTGTTACTCAGAATCCAGCACATTAACCATAACACTTATAATATAAATGCAATGGGCGGTCTTATCGCTTAGAGCGATCTTTTCCTGTTGGATTGTATTTTATAATTTTTACATCACACTAGAAATAAACCATTTTTTTCAACTAACTATATCATATAAAAATAGTTTTGATTAGGTACTTCTAAAGAACAACAAATAAGGTTTTTCTACAACACTTTCAGACAACCTTTAGAACCTAGATAGCTTCCCTGTACTAACTCGCAGCACTGACCTGGTCCCTTCTCCCTGCCTCCCGGCAGCAGACAGCTAGGTCCCTCCTCAGCCCACCGGTCAGATCCATGCCCAGCAGTACAATGACCCCGTGAGACGACGACGCCAGCGTCGCCAGCACCGCCGACACGCCGCCCGGGAGAGAGAGGAACTCCTGGACGATGTTGTATTTTATGCTCAGAATAAATAGAATAACTTGAAGAAATCTAAAATTTCCCCATGCTCTGAACATCAACTCTCTGATCTCTACTTTCTTATGTCCATATATCATTTGTTAGAAAGGGATGCATACTTTATCTCAATGCGATTGCTGCGACTTCGTACCAGGGCATTATATCGACACTGCATAGCACTACACACTACATTCGAGTACCTTGGTACCACAGATATAGGAAGACAACTGGATAAAGTCTTAAAATTCAATAAGGCTGATATCTACTTTCTTATGTCCAATATCATCAGTTAGAAAGGGATGCATACATATATCAATGCGACTTCAAAAAGTTAATCGTACCAGGGCGCTCGAACACATTTCTATGCAGGTTCATACAAATGCCCTGGTACGAAGTCGTACGAAGTCGCAGAAATCACATTGAGATAAAGTATACATCTCTTTCTAGCTAACATATATGGACATAAGAAAGTAGAGATCAGCCGTATGAGTTAATGTTCAGAGCATAAATGAATTTTAAGACTTCTTCTATGCTTTAGTCCTATTTCTTTGCTTGGTACGATTTACAAATTGAACTCATTTGAAGTTATGTTAAGCATTGAGTTATGTATGCATCCCTTTCTAGCTGATCATACTAGACATAAGAAAGTAGAGATCAGTCGCATGAGTTGATGTTCAGAGCATGGGGAAGTTTAAGATTTGTTCTAGTTCTTTTTCATTTTGATATAATAGTCTTTGGTCGTTACATAAGTCATAAAGGTCACTGTCATCTTATAATCGATTATTGTCTGTTTGTAAAATATAGAATAATCGTGCGCAACAGTCTTTTCTTTAATAAAAAAATATACAACAAACTGGGTCATCCTGCCTTAAATTAATACAGACAGTGTACTCTGGTACACTCTACTGCTGTACTCTGTACAAGAGTACAGAAGAGTGTACAAGAATGCAAAACAGTGTAGTAATAGTGTAGAAGAGTGTATTAATACAATACCTTGACGAGTATAGGGAGCGAGGGCACGAGTATATCGCCGGCCGACTTGACGTCCTTACGCAGGATCTGTGCCGGCGACAGTGACGACACCGCGCCCCGGGACGACACCAGCCAACGCAGCTTGGCCGCGCTGACAGACAGACATACACGACATCATCACTACATAGATTAGTGTTTATTGTCTTAATAACTAGATCGGCTTGCACCTGAGAGTATACATACCTCGGGCAGATATTGCAGTTGGGTAGACACAACTTCGAGAAGGAGGCCAAGAGGAGGATAAGGTTGGGTTGGGCAGCATTTGGAAAACTACATCGAGTTTTCTCGTCACCCATACCGCAAACAAAAGTTTTCAATCAGTGCGTCCTACTCGTCATGACATACGGAGCCGAAACGTGGACACTCACAGTACGGCTAGTCCACCAGTTTAAAGTCGCTCAGCGAGCTATGGAACGAGCTATGATCGGAGTTTCTCTGAAGGATAGGATCCGCAACGAGACTATCCGACATAGAACTAAAGTTATCGACATAGCTCAGAGAATTAGCAAGCTGAAGTGGCAGTGGGCTGGCCATATCTGCCGAAGAACCGATAACCGTTGAGGTAAACGAGTTCTTGAGTGGAGACCGCGGCTCGGCAAACGTAGTGTAGGACACCCTCCGGCCAGGTGGAGTGACGATCTGGTGTCGGCTGCTGGTAGTAGATGGATGCGTCGAGCTCAGGACAGGGCGCAATGCCGCTCATTGGGGGAGGCCTATGTCCTGCAGTGGACTGCTATAGGCTGATGATGATGATGATCCTCACCGCTCCTCCACGTAGTCTTCCGGTTCGAGGATAGTCTCGAGGAGCTGCACCATTTCCTCGTCGTGAGGCGTTCCCTTCTTCACCTCATTCGAGAAGTTGACAGTGTCCAGGATGATTGCAGCTGGAACGACACACGCTATCACCACACTGCACCTCATAAGGCCGTTACAATTCGTTCATCTCTCAGAGTTTATTTATGTCTTAAATAAGTTATTTTATAGTATTTTTTTCTGTTTTCTAATGTATGTTATTTTAAGATAGTTAATTAGTTAGATAGTTAGTTAGTTAGATAGTTTGTTTTGGTGTTAGCTATAAGCAACTATCTTTTTGAAATAAATAATTCTAATTCTAAAAAAATGATTGTTGTTTGGACTTGCCTCTGACTACCTCTATAAAGTATCCTTTATGTTAATCGAGGATACTTTTATAGAGGTAGTTGGAGTTAGTCATATAAACATGAATATTTGCAAAAGCAAAGTAATATATTGTTTTCGGGCAAAATCAAAACTGTCCATTTTGCTACTGTAACTAGTTTGTCCTAGGCCAAACTGGCATTTGGCCTTTGGCCCGGCCCGATCTAGTTAAGCCGGTAACAGAAATTCCTTAATACTTGGCTGTTTCTTTCAAAAGCGGGACGGGATGAGTGATAGAGTGAGACAACATTCTGTGACGTTTGTGACAGGTTTGAAGAGTGGAATCACTGCAGTACAAACAATAATATTGGACAACTTCTGGCGCAGTAGGCGAAGGTCCGCCTGAGACTCAGAAGGTTGCACAAACTAGTTACAATAGCGCTATTGACACCTAGAAGAAACTAGTTACAATAACGAAATTGACACCTGGAAGAAACTAGTTACAACAGCGAAGTTGACACCTAGATTGTTCTAGGTGTTAACTATTGTAACAATCTAGTTACAATAGCTAAATTAACACCTAGAACGAACTAGTTACAAAAGCTAAATTGACACCTAACGAACGTTTGTTCTTGGTGTCAATTTCGCTCAATACTTTTTGCGTGAAAGAGTAACAAACATACGTACATACCATACTCACAAACTTTTGCATTTATAAAGTAGGATAGTTTATGGACGGGAACAAATAGGTTAATACTCACAATGCAGCAAATCGCAGCTAACCCGATCAGCCATAAAGAAGTCAACATCCTTAGCGAAGAGCGCGCTCAGATCCACAATCCGCTGAGCGACGAGCGTGGCGCACGAGCCGACTGCCTCTATAGTACTGCGGGTGTCGGCCGCATAGGTCCAGTGAGCGCGGTCCACTGGCCGGTGGTCGATGATCTCTGTCACCAAGGGCGCCAGGTGCTGGGCGGAGGTCAGCACATGGTGGTCGACCAGGATCACGCGGGACGGTGGGGTCAGTAAGGTTTCTAGGTTGTGATCGTCTCTGAATGTCGATTCAAGAATACACACTTTGTTAATCATAACAATCTTTATTCACTTACGTACATAACGAATTATAATCAGAACTATTCACTTATTGGATGTTGCCTGCTCGGCGATCGCGACTCAACTGCCCCTCCTCTACAGTATCGGCCATATTTATAGGGACAAGCTGTCAAGCGAATGTCTCTTAAAGATCCACCACCACCACACCAGCCTATATCAGTCTACAGGTGGACATAGGCCTCCCCTAATAAAGGGGAATATGCCCATAATCTCCACGCTGGGCATGCGGGTTGGGGATCGCAGGGCACAGCCTCTCGCACCACCGACGCTGCTGCCCGTTGGTGGCCACGGGATTTAGCTGTGCCGATTAAGGCCGTGCTATGCCGCAATCAGCCGCCGCCAGAGCCCCGTCTGTTGTTTAGTAGGGTGCACCACGTGCAAGTGAGGTTGGCTTAAAGATCTTAAAGATATTCTACAATGATAATACAGATTTTTTTGTATTTTAAGGGCCGCACGCAAAGCAGGTAATTTTCGGCACGCCACAGTATTGTCCATGTCGCCAGGAAGAAAACTTGTGTCAAAATAAATGTAAATACAACGTGCGTGCGACCCGCTTTACAGTAAAAACAACACTTAGGCTACTCACACGAAGTCAGCGGGCGCGGGTAGGTGGCGGCGGCGCGAGGAACGGCGCGTTTCAATACATAGATTTCTATGGAAGTGGTCTCGAAGGCAGCGGCGTACGAGCGATGCGCGCCAGTCTAGCGATTCCCGCGCGTCTGCATTAAAACAACACTTCCGTCGCTCTAGCGCCGCGCGATCTACCCGCTGGCTGCAGACGCGCGGGCACCGCTAGACTGGCGCGCATCGCCCGTACGCCGCCCCCCGCCGCTCCCCGCGCCGCTGCCTTCGAGACCACTTCCATATAAATCTATGCATTGAAACGCGCCGTTCCTCGCGCCGCCGCGCGCCGCCCCGCTCCCGCTGACTTCGTGTCCGTAGCCTTAGTGTTAGCCCACAGTTCAAGGAAACTCTAAGAACTTTTTTATATTTCGACTCAGACGGGATTAGCCGTGACTGCCCGAAAGTTTCATAAGGCGAGGAGTTGGCCCGGTAGCGCAGTTTGTAGCGCGTCCCGGCGTTAATGGGAAAGTCGTGGATTCAAATCCCGCCCGATTAGAAATTGTTTTATTTGGCTATGGCTATGAATGTGAATATTAACTAATCACCGGAGCGCTCACTTGAACAGCAGGTCGTCAGCGCCCAGTCCGTGGCGGTCGAGACAGGCGACCACCTCTGTCTTGAGAGGAAAGTCCTCGCGCGCCACGTTCAGGATCGGCACGAATATCTCGTCCTTTTGCGGCTCAGTGCGATTGTTCCTGACAGACCAGCAGGGCTCATTTAAAACATACTATTCTAATCGAATCAGTCAACTATTTTTATATCCTACGTGTTCATACTTAGGTACGTACCAATAATCCAATACAAATACATCATCATCATTAATTTAAGAGCTGCGCTGTTGTCGTCAACTGATGCAGCTCCTTCCATCTCCCTCTCTCCAAAGCAGCCTCCTTTACTTCCCTATACGACATGACAGCTACCTTCTCTTTAATGTGCCTCATATAATTTAACCATGGTGTTCCCCTTCCTCTCTTTCCTTCTACTTGTCCCTCTATGATGTTGCGTATAAATTTGTCATGTCGTATAAGTTATAGTTATACATATAAGTAATAACATACATACTTTTTATAATTTCTGTTTTTTGCAATGCTTGATAAAGGCAACTAAGTTCTTCAAGTACATTTACATTATTCCCTAAACTTAGTTAAGCAAATATATATTTTTTATCTGGAACTTTTGTCGGTTTCAGACCATGACAGTTCCATACTGAGTTTATTGATATAATTATGTTATAACATTATCAACCAGCCTATATATGGAGTGGTAGAGCATGTTAGCTGCCTCTGAGGTAGGGGCAGATAACACACTCTGGAACAGACCTACTTTCATCCAATTAATATTTAGTGCTCTCCCTCACTCTTCCCTTCCCTTTGGGAACATTCCATTAAGAGGTGATATATATATTCTCCGATTGAATCTTGAACCTTAATTAAGTTAAATATTTATAGTTCTACTGTATTTATATTCCGACGGGTTTCTAGGATCTTAAAAGCAGCTGATAGTGATACTAAAAAACGTCACGACATAATGGCACAACACAACACGACACGACACAACACGACATTTGATAATGAAAACAAATTTGATTTGTCGAATCAATGAATTCAATGAATTCAATGAAGTCAATGTCCGCGTATCAACCTATGTTTAAAAAGTAGAGGAACCATTTTTTGCATCTTGAACGGTTGTGTCATTTTCATTTTATTTAATTTTCTACTGTTTTTCTAATTTATTTCGTTTATTATTATTGGTATTTTAACCGATAAACGTAAGTAATAAAGACACAAGTTCAGTGAAATGGAATAAAAGAGGATTGGGACTTTAATTCACTGATAAAGAAAATTGTTCAGCGATCGTTTTAGTTGTCGCGATTGCTATACCAGAAAACAGGAGCCGACTGAAGACTGGACGACTGGACCTACAAACCGTACTTGCATTGCTTTATAATGTTATGAACAAATTATGCTTGATACCGTCGAAATTGTGGAGAACTATCCCAGAAGCTATTATATAAAGAAGTGAAGTGAAAACTGTAGGTACCTGGTGCAGACTTTGCACTTCATCTTCTGATGCTGCCAGTGCAGGAAGGCGGCGTACACGAGCGCGCACACGGCCGAGTCCAGGTCGCAGCTCTCGTTACCGACCACCACCGTCAGCGCCGCGTAATTACCCGAGCGCTGGAGGTCACAGTACCAGCATGTGTTGATGTCAAACATGGCCGACAGTGGCTAAGGCTGGCAACGCGTCGCGAGCCTTAACAGCCGGTCTAACTAAGTTCTAGTCCAGGTGACAAAGTTAGTTTGAGTCAGAGTTCATCGTCACTCTACTAACTCAAACTCAAGCCAATGATGACTTGATTGTGAAAGACATAATTATCTGAGCGCGACGCGTCGCGAGCTTCAACACTTAGGTCTAGTCCACCTAGGACCAGCTATTGACTGAGTTAAAGTCCGTTGTCATATGGTCGAGCCCAAATCGCCAGAGGAAATCAAATCGCCCCTATTCTTATGACCATCTCTTGGCCACTCAGCCAGCGCTTCTGTGCAGCTTTACAAACTTCCCACTAGAGTAATAGTCCATCACAGAATCATCTTTGCATCCAATAAGTTTAATGTTTGCCTGGAAAACATTGCTGTAAACGAGAAGAAAATCATTGCACTTTTATTACCTTGTCTATTCTGTTCTTTGATAATACTAAAGGACTTAACCAGACAAAATGATGACAGATGAACACAAGAGCGGACTGAGTGGCCGAGAAATAGGAATAAGGGAAGTCCTCAGGCCAGTTCGGTTTTTTTTTTTATTTATTTAATAGGAACGCCAACAGCTTAAATATCAATACATTGTAGAGTTACACTGACAAAGTTTTCATTCTGATATACAAACCAATTACAGGCGGACACAGACAAATACAATTTACACGGACCAATTACAGGTTTGACCATATAACAGCATCACCTGGCTCAGACTAACACAGGGTCGAGGCAAGTATCTTTATCAACTAGACCTATATGTTATACGCCCAGCAGTGGGCAGCTGAGGATGGGGCGCAGTGGCGTTCATTAGAGGAGGCTGACTTGACTGCTATAGACTGATGATGATGATGATGAGAAATAAATCAGAGTGATTTCGTCGGTCAGCCGGCTGACCGGCTTGCAGGAGTTGCGAGTGAGGTTGGCACTTAGAGCTATTGTTGGTTTTGCTACCATCCAACTATTCCCTATCTGAGTCACAAATCGGTATTTATGTCAGTAATTCGGATGTAAATGCAGTTAGCAACTCTTAAAAAAATGCTTACCAATCACTTAAAAATGAATAAAATATGAGGTGCGAAGTATTATTTATTGTTCTTACCAGATTTTCGATTGTAGTTTTCAAGTAATCTTTCATGTTGCAAGAGCAGTCCTGTGACATAATATAATGAGGATATTCTTGGGCACAATTTTTCTTCAACTAAAATAGCTTTGGTTTTGTTTTAGCAGAGAAAAGAATAAAACAAATCGAAATCGAAATTCCGGGTTTGTTTGTTTACATTTTTTTACACAACGAATTTTTTATTGAATTTTACCAGTGCTATTTCGACACACTTTCTTTCTCAGTACGACCGACGCGACGCCGACGGCGACGACGCGACTTGCGAGACGAGCGAAACGCTCCTTTAATATAATCTAATTTACATTCTCTCAGGTTCCGCTTTAGCTTTGATGACCACGACAAGTCCACAAGTGTTTTCTTTCTTCTTTTTTGTAATTGTAGTATTTGGATGTTAAATGGCATGTATTTACATGATTAGTTTAGTTATTTGAAAATTACCTACTGGTATATTTTACCTCTAGTTTTCCTACTTGTACCTACCTACCTACATAAAAAAATGTCTTTTTTTAGTTAAGCACCAAAGATAATACAATACTACGGTAGGCACTGGGTAACTGCCTTATTACTGCGAAAACAACATAGGTACCTTTTTAAGATATGAGCACAGTAGTCAATGATGAAACATTATAAAATGTACGTAGATACCTACAATGCTCAATGCTACCAATTTTTCTGCGCTTACTAAACTAAGTGCCTAGGTACCTACATGAAACTGATTGAATTTCAGTTCCCATTATAAAAAGTCATAAATTGACTTCATGCATCACGACCTTACATACATACCTACCTACCTAGCAGAAATACTAACATGTGATATTTTCAAGTTGAAAGGTTGCGATGCTGTATCTCAGACTTACACTGTTTTTACTAGGTCGGTCGTAAGTAGAGCTTAGAATTAGAATAAAATAAGTCATAAGAAGCAATTTCAAATTTAATTACCGGGTAGGTAGAGGTCGCGTTATGTAAAAAGAACGCTGAAGGAACATGGCGTGTAGTATACCAAAGGTTTGCTTGATGGCGCTCCCATAATAATGAACTATTCGTACGCGAGTCGTTCTCGGACTTGGCCTGTTTTCCATTGACTTACGACCAAAACGGCTTTTTTACATAATTATATATATGTACCTATAAGCATTCCCAGTAAAAGCTAGTCCCACCGTGCCCGCTCGAGCCTAGTGAAGAACTGGTCCTCCTATAGCTAAATACTTAATAAAACAGAGTCGAATAGATTTTCTGCCGAAAATAGGGATGGGCTTAATAATACAATAATCTCTTGTCTAACAAGTATAAACTTTTTATTAAAAAAATAAACCGACTTCAAATTAATCACTTCTTCACACTTCACTTCTTTATTAAATGGCTTCTGGGATAGTTATCCATAATTTCACCAGTATCAAGTATAATAATTGTTCATAATAATATGAGGCAACGTAGTACGGTTTATAAGTCCAGTCGTCCAGTCTTCGATCAGGTCCCGTTTTCTGCTATAGCCATGGCGACTATAACAAAAAACGATCAGCGCACAATTTTCTTCATCAGAGAATTCCCGTTCAATCTTCTTTTATTCCATTTCACTAATACTTGTGTCTTTTATCTAACATTTATCGGTTATAATACCATGAATATTAAACGACATACATTAGAAAAACACTAGAAAATAAAATTTAATAAAATTGACAACCGTCGTTCAAGATGAAAAAAATGGTGTCCTTAATCACTTCTTACTTCTTGCCCTAAAGAATTTTGAAAATCGGTTGACAATTGACGTAGATATTGGTATGGTATAGGGCGAAAATTACAAGTGAGGGTGAGGTTTTTTGAGTTTTCCGGGAAAAGTACCATTCCCTCAGGAATAATTTATATTAGACCGCCTGTGAAGTATCTTCTCGATCTATCGAAGACTCTTTTAAACAAAAAATAATTTTGAAAATCAGTTAGCAATGAAGGAGATATCGGTGAACATACATAAAAAAATCGAAAAAAAATAAGGTTCCGACGAATTGAGAACCTCCTCCTTTTTGAAGTCGGTTAAAATAAAGATATTTAATTTTAATTTGTTTGATTTAATATCAGCATTTTCTCTCAGCTCTACACTCCGCAACCTCACAGAAGAAAGACACCAAGCTAGGCAAGAAACTATACTTCCCTAAAGCTATCTGCAGGAATATAAAATGTCCGCCGGTAGAAGAGCCAGTGTGCGCCAAGCTTGTTTACAAACACGTGGGGAACATGAGCTTCTACGTGGAGATGATCAACAAGTGTGAGATGAAGTACATGAAGTGTGTTGACGGTAAGACTTCATTATGTTGATATCCAGATATCATTTCAGTTGTCTTTGGGGGAGTAAGGTCCAACCCCTATCTTCGGAACCCAAGCCAACCCCACCTGCACGTGGTGCATCCTGCTAAACAACGAACGGGGCTCTGGCGGCGACTGATTGCGGCATAGCGCAGCCTACATCGGCACAGCTCAATCCCCTGCCACCGAAGGGCAGCAACGTCGGTGGTGCGAGAAGTGATCCCCAGCCCGCATGCCCAGCGTGGGGATTATGGGCTAATCCCCATTATTAGGGGAGGCCTATGTCCAGCAGTGGACTGATATAGGCTGGTGTGGTGTGGTGTAGTGGTGGTGTCTATGTACCTAGGTTTGTTGAAATTCAGATATAAATCGTAGTTTTCTTTTTCATATTTTGTGTGTACACCAAAACCTAAAAACCTAGAAAACTTTCGCGGCTCGCTCCGCTCGCCGATTTCGTTACTTTTATTTCTCAACGGTACATAATTACGCGCTAAAATGTTGAAAAAGATTATAATGGTCGAAACTACCGTAAAGTATCCTAAAAAGTTTGCAACAATGACGACTTAGCGACAGCGTTAGTTATATAAGCGTATAAAGAAGTTGTGGCTCACTCCGCTCGCCGAATTTTCTTCGTCTACTGTTATAGTTACCTAGGTGTTTAAAAAAAAATTGCCTCCTTTTTCTTTGTATTGTTTCTTTTGTCAACCTTACCTTCGACGCGAGATAGATGATTTTCATTGTTTGTGGTATTCAGGCTTAATTGTTAATTACAAAGGTTAATTGTTGCAAGGGTGGGTAGCGCACAGAAACATTTGACAGCCCCCCAATCAAAAGGGAAATGTCTTAGAATTTTCCTTTGATCACCTAGAACACTCAACTTATAATTTATTTCAGGTTTGGAAGCTTCCATAGTACCAATGAAGAACTGTGGACATGAGGAATCTATCAAACCAAATAAACGGCGTACGTACCCAATAGTTAGTAGGTTACAATAACTTTGGATTCTATCTAAAGACTATTGGCCTTACTTATAAAGATCTGTCAAAAGATAAACGATGCTAAAAACTATTGCCATCTCTTTCCGTTGGATATTGACAAACAGTGACAGGGATAACTTTAAGCAATGGTTAAAATTAAGTAGCGTTTATAAGTAAGGGGGTATAAGTTCTATGTGTCATCATTATGTTACTATACTAATCACATCACAAATATTGTAAATGCGAAAGTTTGCTGTGTGTGAGTATGTTCAAAGTCAAAGTCAAAGTCAAAGTATATTTATTGCTTGAAATACATGTTGTTTATAGATGTCAAACTTAATTATTGTATCAATGTATTCTACCCTAATTAGGCATGCAATTATTATATCACATTACATTCAAATTAATATAAAATTACGATTAAATAACTAATAAATTAAGACAATACTTCTACTATATTAATATGCAATAATAAAAAATAATAAACGAACAAAAAAAAGGAAGTTCGTGGTCCACTTCGTAACGGCTGAACGGATTTGGATGAAACTTGTAAATAGTTTAAGACCTGGATCAACACATAGGCTACTTTTTATTCCTGTTTCACGCGATTGAAGCCGCGGGCACAAGCTAGTATTTTATCATTTAAAATATGTTACTAATTTGTTATTTTATATTTATGTGTAGTTGCAATTTTTTTCTTATTCTTATTATACAAGGTGAGTTAGAATTCAATCATGTTATCTCGAAAGGGATGCAGATTAGAACCATGGTTGTCCACAAGTTGTCAAATCCTCAGATAAAAATACGTGATTCAAAACTTTTCTCTAAAAACTTTAAGGTTATTTTGGTGTTTTGTGTGTCAGCCCTTAAATTAATGCATATACTTCATCAACAATTATCATCATCAATGATAAAGTTTATGCCCCTTATGATCAAATGTCATTTTATAACGCTCGATAAAGTAATTGTACCTGTCATTTAAATGTAAATATAAAGGGTTGACTTGATAATTATAACGCCATTTCAGCTATCTGAGTTTTATTGAACTGGAACTTATTTATGAATAGAACGGTAAGAAAATCATCTGTTCTAGGATTGCCTCACAAGTTTTTGAGTTAGATTATGGTGTATACAAGCCAAACTACCAAATTCGAAAAGTCTTTGAACAAAAGTTCTTGGCCTTTGGTTGTAGATTTACCCCGTTTCGGAATAACATACGAATTAAAACTCAGCTTGTATATATTATGTAGATTCGTAGACGTTGAATGCGAAAGCCTGAATCACAAAAGGATAGATTTAAAGACATTTATTCTCATACAAACATTGATGTTATCTGACAATGAAAAGTGCTTAAGAATTTATTACATTATATTTGGCATAGGCGCCGTAGATATCTTAGATCGAATAGGTAGGTATATTTCTAAAGTAAAAGTCTAAAGTCTAAAGTAACGTAGGAAGGAATACTTGTTCGATTACCGCCACGGGACAAATGTTTGTATGATATTCAAATATAAGTCTCGATTCTTGGCGTTTTCTCTAGTTGTGATGATATTAAATTAATTTATTAATTTAGTTGTGTTGTAAGTAATGCCTACTGCTTCGCATACTGTTTGTTTCTCAAATAAAATATAATAACAAAAGCTCTGTTTACTTTGGGGCCGATGATTGTGTAAAAATGCCTAGATGGTTTATTTACTTGATTAACATTTTATTCAAATTCTAGTCCAGATGATTTATTTTTTTATTCGTATTCTAATGGGTAACTACATAACTGCTACTTATGAATTACGAATTGTAATGGGTAACTACATGACTGCTGGTTATGAATTACGAATTGTAATGGGTAACTACACTAACTCAAACTTTTCAGGAAGCAAACGAACCAAACGACAAATAGACACTGGTAAGATTTCAAATATAAGTATACCTACAATAAGTAATTACATAATACCTACCTACAATATTTTCATATAGTATGTTCTAGGAACAGTATTAAGTCGGCTTTTCACTATGTAATAATATATTACATCTTGAGCTATAATATTTTATCGCTCATCATACATTTTGTACGATACACCAAAAAGCCAAGTTCAATTTAATAGAAATATCTACAAAGCAGTCATGGAAGAGTTCTATGCTCGATAGCTAGTTTCGACTAGCAAGCCAAATTTTCGGAAGAATAAAGAACTTACAGCTTTCGAACTTGCGAAGGCTATAATATGATGAGAACTAGCCAAGTCACCATAGGCTTCAATATTTTATCCTGAGGTATAAGAAGAAATGATATTTTAAGTTGTAATAATAAAAGTTGTACCTAGTTATAAAATATTTTATGATGTTATAAATAAATTTCAGGACTGAATATTGAACTTGGCACCCATTTAGATCTCACTTCTTTTGTTGTTGAGGTCAACAACCAAGGCATATATCATAATATTGAACGCTCATTTTACATTTATATTTTGATGGGATAGGCACTAACATACAATGTAAAAATGTGCGGCCCGCGCTACGCGACAGACCTACCTAATACTCCGACATCGAAGTTATAGGGATGCGCCGATCCGTTCCGATTTTTTGCTGTTTACACCATAAAGGAGATCAATAATGTTAGGGTTGTTTAGACCATGCAATCCATTTATTGTTTCAATTTAATTGTATGCAACAGGCAAGAAACTTTCTACAAGTAGGTACCTATAACTTGGCGAGGCACTGCGCCACTGTGATTCAAACCAGAAAATGCATGTACTTTGATTACTGTTTCTCTTGAACCATTTATAATCACTTTCGGCATTTTAAAACCCAAATGATTCGCAGATTTATCACAATCTCTGTAAACTATCACGCGTCAAACACACAGTTCCAGTTTCAGTTCCTAAAAACGCAAAAACCAACTCATACTTGCCCATGTTGTAAATAGCCCTTTACATATGTATCTGACTAGGTAGGTCTGACAATCTGATTATCATCGTCTGATGTACAACTGAGAACTTTTAACTTCCAGATGTCTACTACCAGGCTAATAACAGGAACAAGGAAAACCTTATCCTTGAAGGTAAGTCCCTTTCACGACATACGTCCACAAACACAAAAACAAAACAAGACACAAGACAGTGAAATCAAAAGTAAAGCGAAATCAACACGTCTCCCACCAGTCTATGATGCAAATAATCTGTTCTGTGGAATTTCTTGATAAATTTTCGGTATTTTACGTATTACTAGAGATTCGGCTTTAGTTCCACTAAGTTAGCAAACAGGCATACTGTACTCCTGATGGTGAGCGGTTCCCGTAGCCTATGGATGTAACATCAAGATGTAATAAGTACACGTGCGTTGCTAACCCTTTTAAAAAAATTTAACGCTGCATATTGTAGTCCCTTGCCACGATTGCTACGGGCAAACTTCTTTTGTGAAGAGGACTCTACGTCGCTACTTGCAGACAACTTCAGAAGAACAAAGATACGTTTTGAATAGTGTACCTAGGTACATCTAGAATAGGAAATCTAAATTGCCATTGCAAAATTTTACCTAATCCAACAGCGAGCACTACGCGTCCGGTCGAAAAATGTTGTATCACTTCACTTCACTTCTATATTAAATGGCTTCTGGGATAGTTATCCACAATTTCGCCAGTATCAAGTATAATAATTGTTCATAATACTATGAGGCAACGTAGTATGGTTTATAAGTCCAGTCATCCAGTCTTCAGTCAGCAGCCTGTTCTCTGCTATAGCCATGGCGACTATTACAAAAAACGATCGGCGCACAATTTTCTTCATCAGAGAATTCCCGTTCAATCTTCTTTTATTCCATTTCACGAATACTTGTGTCTTTTATCTAACATTTATCGGTTAAAATACCATGTATATTAAACGTTAGAAAAACACTAGAAAATAAAATTAAATAAAAATGACAACCGTCGTTCAAGATGAAAAAAATGGAGTTCCAAATGTTGTATCAAAGTTAGTAATAAAATGAGTTTGGGTTTTGGCACTTTGAACGATGAACAGTCTTAAATAGCTGAAAACTTTTTTTATTTATTAAATATATGTGCGCTGTTGGTACCTAATTGGAAACAGGTTTAACCAACCATAGGAAATAGAGGTTTTCGTAAGCAGCCTCATAATCATAATTATTATTATTTATTGTTCCATGTGGTACATTTAGATCTTAAAATTATTGAGGTCCGCCAAATGAGCCCCGCCCCGTAGAGGCGCTACAATATAAACTCAGGAACATAAGAGAACTTTACAATGGCGATCATACTGTATGATGAACCTTCGACATCGTCAAAATTGCGGGAAGTGGAAAGATGGAAAGATCTAAAACCTGAATCATCATCATCGTCATCATCATCATCATTTCAGCGATTTTCAGTTCACAGCTGGGCCAAGGACTCCCTTTGATACTCCCTTTGCCACTCGCCTCGACCCTGCACTAGTCTAAGCCAGGTACCGGCCACGGCCTTTCTGATATCATGGACCCATCTCGCTGGTGAACGTCCCTGATCTCTATGGCCATCCCTTGGCCACCACCCACTCACCGAAATCTGAATAAAACTACAAGAATATTTATTTAGTAGGATCAGTCGTATGTTTAGCAGTACACAGGAGATACGTTCTAAGTGGGCCATGCTGTGTGACTGTGATATCTACATCTACACTAATATTTAAGGCGACGATACATGTCAAACCTCCCTCTCGCTCGCACTATTCAACATTTTTGAAGATATAAAACCACTGACTGTATTTATGCAAAATAGCAAACCTTCAAATTCTAGAGAATAACAGTTCATAGGTTAAGCAATAATATCATTTCGATTCTATCACGTTTTCTTACCAAAAAAGTTGTACCAATGTGATCAATTTCGGTTCAATTTTTATAGTCGCCTTAAGAGGAAAGATTAGATTTTTTGTATGTTTGTTTTTCGATTAAATTTATTGATTGTAAAGTAGATATGTAAACATTCATCATCATCATCAACCTATCGCAGTACTTTGCTGGACGTAGGTCTCTCCCAAGGTTCGCCATTGAGCCCGATCCTCGGCTCTTCTGATCCACTGTCTGCCAGCTAAGCCAGCTAATCGTCACTCCATCTAGCCAGTGGCCGTTCTACACTACGCTTGCCTAAGCGGGGTCTCCAACCCAATACCCGTTTAGTCCAAAGGTTATCGGTTCTTCAAAATGTAAACATTATAAAACGAAATTTGCTGCGCCCTGACAGGGTACATGTACAGACTAATTAAAGCTACTTAGACCTAAGCAACCAAACTATGTACTTGTATGCAATAAAAAAATATGAAGTATGAAGTAAATTTAATTATCAATTATGACTTAACTTTTGTTGTAGTTGTAAGGTTGTACAAAATATCTACGAGGCACATGTTGAGGACCTCAATGATTTTAAGATCTAAATGTACCTGCCACAAGCAATAAAGATCATGATTATGATTACCCCTAGTCGTGTGTGTTAATTAACCTAAGACCCACCCACGCTCTACAGAAAAAAAGGAATTCTCAAACTCAGTCACCCCATCTGAACCCCTCGACGAGCCCGCGGATGAGCCAGGGTTGGACATCCCCGAGAACTCCGGCGAGGAGCACGCGCCGGGAGCCCTCCCCATGGCGGACATCGGTGACCTCAAGATACTGAACTTCGAAGATCTGGAGGAGAGCCGCTCCGCCGAACTCATTCTTGGACCTAAGAAGGATAAGAAAGCGGAGAGTGAGTATTAAGACCTATATTAATCGAATCGCTTCCAAATTTATTGTTAGTATGTACTAGTAAGGAATGGAGCTTTCTTCCGGCTTCTGTTTTCCCGGATCAGTACAGTGTGATAGACATCAAATCCAGAGTGAATCGGTTCTTTCTATAGTGAGTATTATGTAGAGTAGAGTAGAGGGTAGAGAGGCATTTAATCACCACAAAACAGTAAAATATAAACAAACAATATTCTTAACAGCTATGGTCAAGGGCGTTGCCAAGAGGGAGGGGGGCAGGGAGGGGCAGGGAGGGGCAGCTGCCCTCCCCTAGAGATTTCAAAATAGTCCTAAGTCTTTGACTTGACTTGTTTGATCAATCATTCCCTTACGTCGAAACTCGAATGAATTCACTAATTCCATTCCTTATATTCCGTACGCTCAACTACGCTCTGCGCCTCAATGGTCTGGCCAACTTACAAGATTTTCATATCATTCGAAGATTTCATATTCATTCGAAGATTATGTTAAATTTAACCGAATCAAAAAAAGAATCTTGTCGAGCATTATAATATTAAAATCTGGTAATTACAAAAAAATACACTGTTTATTCAAATTTAATCTCCCAAATTATTTTTATTCTATTTTTTAATAAATTCAATAACTTATTTATAAGTTTTATTTATTATACAGTCAAGAACTCGTGAAGCTGTACACGTTGGACTCTGTACCGTTATTATTACAATCGCTGTAGATTTAAGGCTTGTACTACAAGTGAAATGCTTCATGTGCTCTCGACTTTACCTACAATTCATACTTTTCTCATTCTCCATATCAACTTGTGCGTCCTATTCCTACCCATCATGCCATACGGAGCCGAAACGTGGACACTCACAGTACGACTAGTCCACCAGTTTAAAGTCACTCAGCGAGCTATGGAACGAGCCATGCTTGGAGTTTCTGTGAAGGATAGAATCCGCAACGAGACTATCCGTTATGGAACTAAAGTTGTCGATATAGCTCAGAGAATTAGCAAGCTGAAGTGGCAGTGGGCTGGCCATATATTTCGAAGAACCGATAACCGTTGGGGTAAAAGAGTTCTTGAGTGGAGACCGCGGCCTGACAAACGTAGTGTAGGGCTCCATCCGGCCAGGTGGAGTGACGATTTGCGAAAGGCTGATAGAAGCTGGATGCGCCGATCTCAGAATAAGGCGCAATGCCGCTCATTAGGGGACGCCTATGTCCAACAGTGGACTGCTATAGGCTGATGATGATGACGATGAGCTAAAAAGTGGCAAGTGGTTTATTAACTGATTCTATTTACTTTTTCAGATCGAACACCTTTCCCTGGTATGTACCAACGAGAAAAGGAGTAAAACTAATTATCAATATCTTCATAACATAATCCATAACGTTGACAACGAATACTTTTCATTTTACTTTTCAGACCAAACCCACGGCGATGAAGGTAAGCTTTGCACCCTCTTATTCTGAATTAGAGAAACTTAGACGCACGAGGTACCTAGCTTGGGTACCTACATAAGTTTGGTAAGTATTTATTTGGGCAGGCCTTCCTATTTTAGCCGTGAACAGCATTGCTGTCGGTGTGAGGGTGTGACGTTACAGGCGCATGAGGCCTGAATATTCATGCCGAGAGTTGATTGACGCTGGAGAGTTAAAGGATCAGGTACAGTACTAGTCCAACTGGCCGCCCTGGACCAGATAATCCATGAAACTATTTATTATAATTGTTAACAAAGCTACTTTGATTAATAGCAAATAGTTTACCTACTTATATGTTGCTCTGCATAGAATGAGAGTAGCACAGAGAGCCATGGAGCTATAACGTCGAAATCCGAAAACGGACAAAAGTCCACTGGTCGATTTCCAGGACATTGGAAATCGACTTATGGAGCTCAAGGTAGGCCGAGGGTAGGCAAAAGAAGCATCGGAAGACCAGTAGCGAGTTGGGTCGACGACATGTTGGGTACCCGTCGCCGGATCATGGATGCGACTAGCACAAGACCGTGGTGGATGGCACAAACTTCGGGAGGCCTATATCCAGCAGGGGATAAAGTCAGCCATTGTTCTAGCAACGCGTTTTTCTCATTGCCCTGTCCAATTTTAAGTCATTATTTTGTCAAGTGACGGCAAACATTTTATTGAGCCGATAATTATTGTCATAAGCAGTTGGTTCCCGCTTTATTTCCAGTGGACATAAAGCAGTACTACGCGGACTGTCCGACTGTCTGTCCGCTGCGGGACGTGATGGCGTGCGCGCGCTGCCAGCACGGCGTCTACAGGACCTTCCTCTCCATCTGCCACATGAGGATGTTCGCCTGCAAGCACACTGATGAGAGTAAGCCCTTCTAGTTCTAATTCTAATTGAAGTGGGGGAAAAAAGTTCTGCACTGACGTCCCGCATTGGGGTGTATTGTGCATTGACCCCGCTAACCCGATGCCCCCTATAGCAACGGAGAACGGACTCTGGGTTGGCAACATTGCTGTAGAATTCCCGATGCTGCCTGCGTTTGTGATCCTTGATCAAGCAGTTTTTGAGACCTAGATTTTGTTCTGGCTTCGTTTGTGGCAGTGCAGTGTAAAATGACATGCTCCACTGTTTCTTCAGGACAGATGCCGCTGTCCGTAGCTCCTGACTTTACTAGGTGGTGGTTCAGGTCACAGTGGCCTGTAATAACACCAGTATGCGTAGAGTGAGCCCTTGCAAACAGCCAGCTCTACACTCTACAATTTGGATCTTCCGATGTGGACGCTGCCCATGTTATAGTGTTTAATCTGAGTGTGGAATGTGCACCAGGGGCAGGTAAGGTTGGCTTGGGTTCTAGAGATGGGGGTTGGAACTCCTTATACCCCCATAAAATTCCTTTCATCATCATCATCATCCGCAGCCCGTCACCCACTGCTGCCTCCCTTTGCTCTTATCACTTGCCACGGTCCAGCGCTAGCCTGATCCACTGGCGGCCCAGGACGCGGACTATGTCGTCAACCATCGTCCCACTGGACGACCGACACTTCTCTTCCCAGTCCTCGACCTTTATAAATAAATAATAACTTGGCTCTAATTTTCAATGTACTTGTACAGTCCAGCAGCTGATAGCCCGTTATGATGTCCCTGTTATCACGAAGTAATCACGAAGATAAAGATAAAGAAATAAATTCTTTATTGCACACCCAAAAAAAAACAACAATTTACAGGAAAAAATACAATTAAAAGAGGTACAATGGGCGGTCTTAGCGCTAATAGCGATCTCTTCCAGACAACCTTTGGATGGAGAGGAGCACGATAAACAAAAGACAGCGGTGTACAAACATAAATAATATCATACATACGTTAAATAATATCATACATACGTTAAATAATATCATACGTATTGGTTTACTATTTTGCATAACTATATTCAGTGATTTTATATCTTCAAAAATGTTGAATAGTGCGAGCGAGAGGGAGGTTTGACCCTTATAGTCGCCTTAAATAACTAGTTCGATGGGTAATGCAATCCTATCCGAACATCTTGTGGGGGGGGGGGGATGGTTAAAAAATTATAAAAAAACCTCACGTGATTAACGGATTGCCCCTTATAGGAGGAAACCATGTTAAAATTTATTTGAAATAAATATATATTGACTGGCCTCAGCCAGCTCAGTTGGTAGTAAGTCTGCCTCCTGAGCTGCAGGTCACGGGTTCGATTCCCACCCCAGAACAAACATTTATGTGATGAACATGAATGCGTCAATGTATGTTTATCAGACTCTGGCACCCATAGAACAGGCTCTGCCTAGTTTGGGATCGTGATAGACCATGTGTGAGATGTCCCGTCCCGTAAATTTGTTGGATTTGATTTGATTTGTCAGTCCTGAAGCTGATAACCCGCCTGCCGTGTGTGATGTCGGCGCCGTACATAGCGAGCGGCATGGCGCCGCGCGGCCGCGTGCGCGAGCCGCTCGACCACGACACCGTGCTGCGGTTCATCATCTGCAGGCAGCTCACTGAACGATCCAGAGAAGGTATCTCCCATTCACAGCCACCGTAGTGTAGGACGCCTTCCGGCCAGGTGGAGTGACGATTTGCGAAAGGAAGGTAGAAGCTTGAAGCGACGAGCTGAGTGCTGCGGTTCATCATCTGCAGGCAGCTCACTGAACGATCCAGAGAAGGTATCTCCCATTCACAGCCACCGTAGTGTAGGACGGGTTCCGGCCAGGTGGAGTGACGATTTGCGAAAGGAAGGTAGAAGCTTGAAGCGACGAGCTGAGTGCTGCGGTTCATCATCTGCAGGCAGCTCACTGAACGATCCAGAGAAGGTATCTCCCATTCACAGCCACCGTAGTGTAGGACGCGTTCCGGCCAGGTGGAGTGACGATTTGCGAAAGGAAGGTAGAAGCTTGAAGCGACGAGCTGAGTGCTGCGGTTCATCATCTGCAGGCAGCTCACTGAACGATCCAGAGAAGGTATCTCCCATTCACAGCCACCGTAGTGTAGGACGGGTTCCGGCCAGGTGGAGTGACGATTTGCGAAAGGAAGGTAGAAGCTTGAAGCGACGAGCTGAGTGCTGCGGTTCATCATCTGCAGGCAGCTCACTGAACGATCCAGAGAAGGTATCTCCCATTCACAGCCACCGTAGTGTAGGACGCGTTCCGGCCAGGTGGAGTGACGATTTGCGAAAGGAAGGTAGAAGCTTGAAGCGACGAGCTGAGTGCTGCGGTTCATCATCTGCAGGCAGCTCACTGAACGATCCAGAGAAGGTATCTCCCATTCACAGCCACCGTAGTGTAGGACGCGTTCCAGCCAGGTGGAGTGACGATTTGCGAAAGGAAGGTAGAAGCTTGAAGCGACGAGCTGAGTGCTGCGGTTCATCATCTGCAGGCAGCTCACTGAACGATCCAGAGAAGGTATCTCCCATTCACAGCCACCGTAGTGTAGGACGCGTTCCAGCCAGGTGGAGTGACGATTTGCGAAAGGAAGGTAGAAGCTTGAAGCGACGAGCTGAGTGCTGCGGTTCATCATCTGCAGGCAGCTCACTGAACGATCCAGAGAAGGTATCTCCCATTCACAGCCACCGTAGTGTAGGACGCGTTCCGGCCAGGTGGAGTGACGATTTGCGAAAGGAAGGTAGAAGCTTGAAGCGACGAGCTGAGTGCTGCGGTTCATCATCTGCAGGCAGCTCACTGAACGATCCAGAGAAGGTATCTCCCATTCACAGCCACCGTAGTGTAGGACGGGTTCCGGCCAGGTGGAGTGACGATTTGCGAAAGGAAGGTAGAAGCTTGAAGCGACGAGCTGAGTGCTGCGGTTCATCATCTGCAGGCAGCTCACTGAACGATCCAGAGAAGGTATCTCCCATTCACAGCCACCGTAGTGTAGGACGCGTTCCGGCCAGGTGGAGTGACGATTTGCGAAAGGAAGGTAGAAGCTTGAAGCGACGAGCTGAGTGCTGCGGTTCATCATCTGCAGGCAGCTCACTGAACGATCCAGAGAAGGTATCTCCCATTCACAGCCACCGTAGTGTAGGACGCGTTCCAGCCAGGTGGAGTGACGATTTGCGAAAGGAAGGTAGAAGCTTGAAGCGACGAGCTGAGTGCTGCGGTTCATCATCTGCAGGCAGCTCACTGAACGATCCAGAGAAGGTATCTCCCATTCACAGCCACCGTAGTGTAGGACGGGTTCCGGCCAGGTGGAGTGACGATTTGCGAAAGGAAGGTAGAAGCTTGAAGCGACGAGCTGAGTGCTGCGGTTCATCATCTGCAGGCAGCTCACTGAACGATCCAGAGAAGGTATCTCCCATTCACAGCCACCGTAGTGTAGGACGCGTTCCAGCCAGGTGGAGTGACGATTTGCGAAAGGAAGGTAGAAGCTTGAAGCGACGAGCTGAGTGCTGCGGTTCATCATCTGCAGGCAGCTCACTGAACGATCCAGAGAAGGTATCTCCCATTCACAGCCACCGTAGTGTAGGACGCGTTCCAGCCAGGTGGAGTGACGATTTGCGAAAGGAAGGTAGAAGCTTGAAGCGACGAGCTGAGTGCTGCGGTTCATCATCTGCAGGCAGCTCACTGAACGATCCAGAGAAGGTATCTCCCATTCACAGCCACCGTAGTGTAGGACGCGTTCCGGCCAGGTGGAGTGACGATTTGCGAAAGGAAGGTAGAAGCTTGAAGCGACGAGCTGAGTGCTGCGGTTCATCATCTGCAGGCAGCTCACTGAACGATCCAGAGAAGGTATCTCCCATTCACAGCCACCGTAGTGTAGGACGCGTTCCAGCCAGGTGGAGTGACGATTTGCGAAAGGAAGGTAGAAGCTTGAAGCGACGAGCTGAGTGCTGCGGTTCATCATCTGCAGGCAGCTCACTGAACGATCCAGAGAAGGTATCTCCCATTCACAGCCACCGTAGTGTAGGACGCGTTCCGGCCAGGTGGAGTGACGATTTGCGAAAGGAAGGTAGAAGCTTGAAGCGACGAGCTGAGTGCTGCGGTTCATCATCTGCAGGCAGCTCACTGAACGATCCAGAGAAGGTATCTCCCATTCACAGCCACCGTAGTGTAGGACGGGTTCCGGCCAGGTGGAGTGACGATTTGCGAAAGGAAGGTAGAAGCTTGAAGCGACGAGCTGAGTGCTGCGGTTCATCATCTGCAGGCAGCTCACTGAACGATCCAGAGAAGGTATCTCCCATTCACAGCCACCGTAGTGTAGGACGGGTTCCGGCCAGGTGGAGTGACGATTTGCGAAAGGAAGGTAGAAGCTTGAAGCGACGAGCTGAGTGCTGCGGTTCATCATCTGCAGGCAGCTCACTGAACGATCCAGAGAAGGTATCTCCCATTCACAGCCACCGTAGTGTAGGACGCGTTCCAGCCAGGTGGAGTGACGATTTGCGAAAGGAAGGTAGAAGCTTGAAGCGACGAGCTGAGTGCTGCGGTTCATCATCTGCAGGCAGCTCACTGAACGATCCAGAGAAGGTATCTCCCATTCACAGCCACCGTAGTGTAGGACGCGTTCCAGCCAGGTGGAGTGACGATTTGCGAAAGGAAGGTAGAAGCTTGAAGCGACGAGCTGAGTGCTGCGGTTCATCATCTGCAGGCAGCTCACTGAACGATCCAGAGAAGGTATCTCCCATTCACAGCCACCGTAGTGTAGGACGCGTTCCGGCCAGGTGGAGTGACGATTTGCGAAAGGAAGGTAGAAGCTTGAAGCGACGAGCTGAGTGCTGCGGTTCATCATCTGCAGGCAGCTCACTGAACGATCCAGAGAAGGTATCTCCCATTCACAGCCACCGTAGTGTAGGACGCGTTCCGGCCAGGTGGAGTGACGATTTGCGAAAGGAAGGTAGAAGCTTGAAGCGACGAGCTGAGTGCTGCGGTTCATCATCTGCAGGCAGCTCACTGAACGATCCAGAGAAGGTATCTCCCATTCACAGCCACCGTAGTGTAGGACGCGTTCCAGCCAGGTGGAGTGACGATTTGCGAAAGGAAGGTAGAAGCTTGAAGCGACGAGCTGAGTGCTGCGGTTCATCATCTGCAGGCAGCTCACTGAACGATCCAGAGAAGGTATCTCCCATTCACAGCCACCGTAGTGTAGGACGGGTTCCGGCCAGGTGGAGTGACGATTTGCGAAAGGAAGGTAGAAGCTTGAAGCGACGAGCTGAGTGCTGCGGTTCATCATCTGCAGGCAGCTCACTGAACGATCCAGAGAAGGTATCTCCCATTCACAGCCACCGTAGTGTAGGACGGGTTCCGGCCAGGTGGAGTGACGATTTGCGAAAGGAAGGTAGAAGCTTGAAGCGACGAGCTGAGTGCTGCGGTTCATCATCTGCAGGCAGCTCACTGAACGATCCAGAGAAGGTATCTCCCATTCACAGCCACCGTAGTGTAGGACGCGTTCCAGCCAGGTGGAGTGACGATTTGCGAAAGGAAGGTAGAAGCTTGAAGCGACGAGCTGAGTGCTGCGGTTTACCATCTGCAGGCAGCTCACTGAACGATCCAGAGAAGGTACCTTACAGGAGCTTTAAGGTAGCATTCGGTTGTTAGCGACCGCGACGCGACTATTCAACTGCGACTATTCAACTACGCGACCATGGTCGCCTGTCGCGGGGCGACCCCTGGCTTTCCGATGTCAGCGACGGCGACATCACCACTCTTCCTGCAGCTTCTCTGGGGGACAGTTGTGTTCTATTGCAGTACGATATGTCGGATAATTTACCCGCAGTTAGGACAAAAGTTATTCAGCAGCTATTTATTGGAGGATGAGGAATATGATGATGGTTCTGTGAAAGCGCCGCCATTTTCATGTGCTTCTCACCTGTGTCGCGTAACGGCCTCTGATGCCGCTCTCTAGCCACGCCTGCCGGTCGCGCGACGCGGTCGCCAGATTTGCTTTCATATAAATCCATACTAAGCGGTTCGCGCGACCTGGTCGCGGTCGCTAAGAACCGAATACTACCTTTAGACGCAATGCTACGATCCATAAGTGTAAAGGGTTCCAACTGCTACCTTCGGAACTCAAGATAGCCTCACCTGGGGTGCACCCTGCTAACTAACAAACGGGGCGCGAGAGCCCCGCGAGAGGCCGGCTGATGGCGGCAAAGCGCGGCCTAACACCGGCACAGCTAAATTCCCTGACCGCCGACGGGCAGCAGCGTCGGAAGAGTGAGGAGCTGTTCCTGTGGTCCCCAAACCGCATTCCCTGCGTGGTGGATTATGGCATATTCCCCTATATTAGGGGATGCCTATGTCCAGCAGTGAACTGATAAATATAGGCTGGTGCGTGGTGCGTGGTGTAGCTACCATCAGCATCAAGTTGATATTCTTTTTAACAGGACTAAGTGCTTCCAAACATCTTACTATTATCATAAATGTGTGTGGATGTATGGATGTTTGTTACTCTCTCACGCAAAAACTACTGGACGGATTTTGATGAAAGGAATATGAGTTTGAAACATGCATAACACAGTGTGCTACTTTTGGTCCGGGTACCAGGCGAGCGAAGCCGCGGGCGGAAGCTCTAATATAAGTGGGTACCTCTATTTAAATACTTTTTTGTAAATAAATACTTAATTAATTATGCATAGAAAACAACCTCGAGCAAAATATTTGAAGAAAACAATAAGATATTCTACAAGGCAAAATATTTAGCACAAATTCCGCTAACTTTCTCTGACGAGTCCACAAAATGCATACGCATGCACCGCCCTCCCGCCCGCAGATTCACATGCACATCAGATATAGTTAGATGTAGTTGCAGGTTAACTGTTTGTTTGTTATTTGGTGGAAGAGTAAGTAGACGGTTGCATTCAGGTATTAATTTCTTTCTCTGATTTGCATGTGAATCTGCGGGCGGGAGGGCGGTGCATGCGAATGCATTTTGTGGAACTTGTCAGAAAAAGTTAGCGGAATTTGTACTAAATATTTTGCTTTGTAGAATATCTTGTAATGGATTTCTACAGTCACGCCTGAGTCAATTAATTATCTTCGAAAAAATAAGTGCAAACATTTGTCTCGCGGCGGGAATCGAGCCCGCAACCTTCTGCGTCTCAGGCGGACCATCACCCACTGCGCCACAGAGGTCGTCAAATAAGTGATTTTAATATTTTGTATTTGATGCCATTACAGAAGACTCGCGATGCTATTTCCCTGCACCTACAGATACAAGATTGTTAGTAGAATCTTACTTAGTGAACGATTATTATTAAAATCAATAAAAAAATAAAGTAATTAATGTATTTTTCTTGCTGTTACGTGTCTGGTTAATAAATAATGCTAGGACAGACATAGCATCATCTAGCCCCAAGCTAAGCAGAGATGTTTAATGGGAACTATACTGCCTGATGGAGGTTTTTTTATACTAAGTACTAAGTTATCAAACAGGCATACAATCCTCCTGATGGCGCGCGGTTCCCGTAGCCTAAGGACGCCTGTAACATCAAGAGGTATTATATGCGCGTTGCTGACCCTTTTAAAGATTTAATAAACGCCCATTTTGAATCGCTGCATATTGTAGTCTCTCGGGAAAACCTCGGCAGGGAGACCAGTTCACAGTTTGATCGCACGCGGGAGGAAATTCCTCTGGAACCTCACTGTGCGAGAGTACTTGGTATTGCTTATATACTTTTTTGTACATTCATACACATTATACACCAAGACCCGAGGGAAATATTTGCAAATCATACGAACATTTGTCTTGCGGCGGGAATCGCACTCGCTGCCTTCTGCGTCTCAAATGAGCCTTCACCCACTGCGCCACAGAGGCCGCCAACAGATCAAAAAAGGTAGGTATGTCTTATTTTAAATGCATCTATCTGATAACTCGTAGGAAGTAGCTAACAGGTATCTGATAACTAATTGGATTGAAAACTATTGGGACTTAAAGGTATTCTAGTAACCATGTACGAATTGTAGGAGAACCTTCGCCAGATTTACAGGATATCTCATCATCATCATCATCAGCAGCAGATTATATCAGTCCACTGCTGGACATAGGCCTCCAATAATGAGAGCCATTTCGCCCTGTTCTGAGCTCGACGCATTTAGCTTCTACCAGCAGCCGACAGCAGATCGAGATAAACAAAAAACCAACGCAAATATGCATGTATAAATATATATATATAAGTAGGTTTACGTAAGGTAGGTAGTTATGCAGTTAGAGGCCCATCCACTTAGGTACTGGTATCGACTATCTACAATTCACACGATAACTTTATGGTTACCTTCAGACCCTGGATATCATCTAAAGACAAAGTACTCGTCAAGACGAATCAAATGAATCCAAACTCGGTGGGGTTGCAACGTTTCATAGTAGAATTCCTATGGCCACCTTCCAGCTATTTCATCAGATCAGCTCCATGTCATCATAATAGTGCATTGCCACGAGATATACACATAGGTATGCGTGCATAATGTCAGCTCAAACGGAAACCGGGAAGTGTATCAAAACTTACAAGATTTGATAATAGACAACGGAACAGGTGAAACTAAATTGTTTGTGGAAACTAGGTACAATTGATATAATAGTTAAAAATAAACTTGTTAGTTTCGCTAGTCCCGCCTGTGAAAGCGTACCCAATATACGTACCCAAATAAACCCAAAACGAATCTTTTTTGGATGTGTTGGGAAGGGGCCTAGGTAGTACACTCCGCAAGCGCGACATTACGTACGACTGAGCATCAATCAAGAAAGCCCACGCGCCGGGTGTGTTTGACGCTGAACCCGGTTTCAATTCTATTCTGATCATTTCTGATCTGTGCTAGGTAGCAAAGAAAACAAAAGCGCCCTGCACACGTAAAGATCGGACCGCGCATCGGAACTGCGTTCCAAACCGCAGTCCGATCTGTACGGTTTGGACTGTGGATCAAACTGTCGTGCTAACGGCGCGTAAAGATCGGAGCGCGCCTCTGGGACTGATCACTGACGTGATGCGCGGTTACAACTGTGAGATATGCCTTCACGTCGACATGCCTTAGGCCAGATCGGACTGTCAGCCCCGCGCATCTACACGTACGTTTCGGAGTGCGGGTTGGAATGGCGCGTGCTGTTTCCCGCCGTCCGAACTTTACGTGTGCAGGGCGCTATACAAGTAGGTATTTGATCACCCACCTTCTTGGAAGGGAAGAAAAAAGAAAAACAATAAGAACTATTAAGTCCCTACCAACATAATAAGAATAAGTAATAAGTACCTATGTCAAAGGTCAAATTAAATAAATTTAAGATTTCAAAAGCTTTTAATTTTACTATTTCAAAAATGTTTTCCATTAATCTTCAGTTTTCTGTGAATCCTCGTAGTAGTTTCAATGTCTGTGAGTTCATCAGCTCGGAGGTGCCTCATGTCGAAGGTGTCTCCATCGTCATCCGCGTCCACGTCTGCGATCAAGTCGTCCTCGGGGTGAAATGGATTGTTGTACGCTCTTGCTGATCTTAACAATCCCTCTATAGCCTTTTCTGTAGATAACTCAATTTCTATTTCTCTAGATAAATTTGACTTTTCGTCAGCGCTTAGGGCTGAAGGAATAACTGAAAAATTACAGTTTAGTAGGTAGCCTTGCGGTTCGGCAAACGTAGTGTAGGACGCCCTCCGGCCAGGTGGAGTGACGAGCTACGAAAGGCTGCTGATAGAAGCTGGATGTGTCGAGCTGAGAACAGGGCGCAATGGCGCTCATTAGGGGAGGCCTATGTCCAGCAGTGGACTGCTATAGGCTGATGATGATGATGATGATGAGGAAGGAATCAATGCCTTACTTATAAATATCTGTCAAAAGCTAAACTATTTGCCATCTCTTACTTTAAGCATTGGTTAAATGTAAGTAGCGTTTATAAGTAAGGGGCCTTGTATAGGTACGAGTGAAATGTCATACTAAGACAATGAATTAATTTACTAGGTAACGTAGATACCTACCTTAAAAATTATGTAGATAGATGAGTGAGATGATTAGTAACATACCTAATAAAAACGTAAAAACAAACATCGTTTCTAAAATGTCACTTCATTTTACAATACAATCACAACTACGTATTTTTTCTCATGTTTTTAGACTTATGTTTCAGGAAAATCTATTCATGATGACGTTGCCTACGCAGAGCACTCCACATAAAATTATTACTGCCTGTAAACTTATTTATAAACCGCAGGTTGTAAAATAAAAACGTTAGGTACCTAGGTACCTAGTTATTGTTTTACTTTGCAACTTTATTCAATATTTTATTATTGTAATACAGTATGATAACGTGTTTTATTGGTATGGGTAAGTTATAACTGTTTTTAAGAGCCTATCTCACTTCGTCTGACCCCTGTCGATGCGGGAGCGGGGAGAAGGTTTCAGGGCTACGCCCTTTTTCCATGGCTTTTTTTATGGTACTTGAAGATAGACCAAGCACATGGCCCACCTAATGTTAAGTGGTAACCAAAGAACAGCATTGCAGATCACGTTTTTTTGGAATATGCTCTACGATGTGTCCCTCAACTTGAGGCAAGAAGATGATAAGCCTCTTCATTCCACCCACTATTGAGCACTACCGCCTGCCAACCCATCTTAACGGAGTTGAGTCTCTCCTTCTTCGGCGCTGAGCGGGACTACAACTTATGTTGTAAAGATTCTTGTCCGAACACGAATCTGCCATAGCCAGAATCTGTCCATAACCGAAAGAAGGCTGCCGCGTACCAAATGCTCTCCTTGCGGTGTCCACTGTTATAATAGCTTTGGTCCAGAACCCGTCCCGCGTGCGGAAGACATGGTTAGTTACAATTACAAAATTTATACGTATGCTAAGTGCACTTGGTGTACCCTGCTAACTAACAAACGGGGCTCTGGCGGCGGCTGATTGCGGCATAGCGCAGCCTCACACCGACACAGCTACATGCCCTGCTAACTAACAAACGGGGCTCTGGCGGCGGCTGATTGCGGCATAGCGCAGCCTGACACCGACACAGCTACATGCCTTGCTAACTAACAAACGGGGCTCTGGCGGCGGCTGATTGCGGCATAGCGCAGCCTGACACCGACACAGCTACATGCCCTGCTAACTAACAAACGGGGCTCTGGCGGCGGCTGATTGCGGCATAGCGCAGCCTGACACCGACACAGCTGCATGCCCTGCTAACTAACAAACGGGGCTCTGGCGGCGGCTGATTGCGGCATAGCGCAGCCTGACACCGACACAGCTACATGCCCTGCTAACTACATACTGATATAGGCTGGTATGGTGTGGAGAAGTTTGACACTTGAGTCGATGACTTGAGTTAAATATTAGCCTAGCACTATTGATAAGTAAGTAGCCTTTCCTGGCACAGGAACGCAGATCCGCTTTATTCTTGGAGGAGGGTGCTAGCATTACTACGCAGTTTTCAACTTTTGTAGTGTTAGCGTTTCCACTGTTTGTTTTTCTGTCTTGTATTGGGTTCCTAATAAAACTTTTTATACTTTATACTTTATACCTAAGATAACTTCTTTCAGTCAAATTCACCGTATTTTTTTAGTGTTAGCATTAGTCATAAATGAAGTCCAAGTCAGGGATCCAAAACTAACGTCAGAGCAGTCGAAGAATCTCTTCAAAAGATTGTTCATCCAGAACTACATTGAGCACAACACGCACCCGAACAAGAGATCCAACCTGAAGAACTTGATCAACGATTTCTCCAAATCCAGGCTAATCGACCAGCTCACCAGCGAACTCACAAAAAAGGTTGTATAGCACGTAGTCCTGTTGCCATGGCAACCGACCCCCCTCGCACCCCTCCTGTTCCAAGACCGTGTCGGCGCTCGGCGAGGATTCGGCAGCGCTCAGCCGTCGCCCCCGCAGCCCGCGCTCCCGACCGTGCCCCCTTGCGCTAGTCAGTCACCTACAAGTCCGGGAAGGAGGCGGCCGCTCGCGCCGGCACGGTCGCTACACGTATACTTACTTAATTTTCGTTCTTTTTTGTAACTCGTTGTGTTACCTAGTTTCTGTGTTTTTACGTGAATATAGGAAGTGTTGTGGTTAAACCGTATTTTATTACGACCACCATCTCCCCTATAGTTGTAACTTTATTTAGGACAACATCCTACAACGTGGACACTCAAAGTACGGCTAGTCCACCAGTTTCAAGTCGCTCAGCGAGCTATGGAACGAGCCATGCTTGGAGTTTCTCTGAAGGATAGAATCCACAACGAGACTATCCGACATAGAACTAAAGTTGTCGATATAGCTCAGAGAATTAGCAAGATAAGTGGCAGTGGTCTGGCCATATCTGCCGAAGAACTGATAACCGTTGGGTAAACGAATTCTTAAGAAACCGCGGCTCCGCAAACGTAGTGTAGGACACCCTCCGGCCAGGTGGAGTGACGATCTGCGAAAGGCTGCTGGTAGAAGTTGGATGCGTTGAGCTCAGGACAGGGCGCTCATTAGGGGAGGCCTATGTCCAGCAGTGGACTGATAAAGGCTGATGATGATGATGATTACTTTGACATATATATTTTCGTATCTATAACTAAGCAACAGTATTTTTTTAAAGGTAGTGAGACGGCTGAGGCACAAAATAAGCAAGCAAGACAATAATGACATCCGTGATAAGGCAGACTCCACCGAACAAATAGAGATCTTACTGGACAGTAAAGATGCTGCCCGTGTTCCGCAACCGCAGAGAGTTAATGGGAAAAATTACTAATATTGAAGAAATGTGAATACCTATTATTATTATAAGATAGATAGACAAAGTAACTAATAAAGAAGTTTTGAGTAGAGTCGCCTAAGAGAGAATTATGTTAAAAAAATATACTTAGAAAAGGGAAGAGGAAAGATGTTTGGACCCCTTGTACGACATGACAGCTATAAACACAACATCATGGAGGGACAAGTAGAAGGAATGAGGGGTAGGGGAAGACCAAGGATAAATTATATGAGGCACATTAAAGAGAAGGTAGCTGTCATGTCGTATAGGGAAGTAAAGGAGGCTGCTTTGGAGAGGCAGATGGAAGGAGCTGCATCAGTTGACGACAAGAGCACAGCTCTTAAATAAATGATGATGATGATTATTGATTGCGTGGCTTTCATATCACTGCGGCCATAAATACCTGTTGTGATCGCCACTTTTATTTTACGTCGCCCCTTGAGGCGGAGTTCATAGTTCACTACTGAGCCCTACTGCTGACAGAAACTGTTTGGGTGTGAATAATTCACACCCAAACAGGTCGTACACGTACGAGAATTATTCTTGTAGCTCTTCAGGGCTTAAACTGACCTATCGTTTTAATTAATCCGAAGATCAAGTGTGGGCTGTTCACTGGGCTGACTTCTGAGAATATCCGAAAACAATACAAACATTTGTCCCGCGGCGGGAATCGAGCCCGCAATCTTCTACGTCTCAGGCGGACCTTCGCCCGCTGCGCCACAGTGGCCGTATCGATTGTAGTGAGGCAACAATGTACCTACCTACTTACTTGGTCTATTATTATTATAATAGGCTATTTTCTTATTTTCCACGCGAGCGAAGCCGGGAAAAATGTAGTCTATGTGTTAATCCAAGTCACAAACTATGCATATTCTAAGTTTTATCCAAATCCGTTAAGAAGTTTTTGCGTGAAAGAGTAACAAACATTCATCCATTCATACATCCATACTTATAAACTTTCGAATTCATAATATTAACGTACGATAGTATAGGTATAATATAATGGTATTGTAATATGTAGTATATCTAATATAGGTAGGTAGGTAATAGGTTTTTGTAGTAGGTAATTTAGGGTAGGTAAATAAATAAATAATGCTGGACTATCACACAGCATCATGTAGCCCCAAACTAAGCAGAGCTTGTGTTACGGGAACCACATGATTGATATATTACATATATACATTTTTTTTGTAAATACATACATATCATACATAGAAAACACCCAGACCCGAGACAAATATTTGCAGAACACATGCAAACATTTGTCCCGCGGCGGGAATCGAACCCGCAACCTTCTGCGTCCCAGGCGGACTTTCGCCCACTGCGCCACAGAGGTCGTCATGGAGGAGAGGTCGTGTGGTAAGGTTTCACTCACACCCAAGCCATCGATATAAGAAATGGTTTCTAAACGACAAAACAAATACCTATTTTCTGTCACTACACTACGAACACTGCTTTAGTTTAGGTAATGAATTTATAGTGGTGGTGTGATTGACCAAGGTTTAGTATGCTAGGGCGCACTTGGAACAAAAATCTGTACCTAATGTATTCTCCCAAATCAGGATTGTGTCTCGTTTCCTCTTTAGTGTTACACATAAGAGGAAAGGAGACACAACCCTAATTTGGGAATTTTTATTAAGAAAAATGATTTAGATCACTTCCGTCAGATTCCACTTTCGTCAGATCACTTATTTTTTCCGTATAGGTCAGGATTTTGAAACTGGTGACGAAACAGCAATTCTCGTGATTCCTCGTCCGTCAGATTCCGCTTTCGTCAGATAACTTTTTTTTCCTTAAAGGTCAGAATTTACTTATGTATCTCGTGGATGCTAAAACAGCATGTATACATTATACAACTGTGCCCCTGACTTCTTCCGCGTATACTACAGATTTTGTTTTAATATTGAAATATCATTCAATTTAAAATTATGTTATGTCTTTGTCATGGCCTATGTGTTTGCAAAATTTTAGCCGAATTCGTTCAGACGATTCGGCATGATTGTAGTATAAACAAACTTTCACATTTATAATATTAGTGGGATATACCCAGCATCTGGGAGAACAAATATATATAGTTCCTAGTCTATCTGCGAATAGACTAGTTTAGGTCACATCCGTCAGATTCCGCTTTCGTCGGAAGATGGCGAAAGCGGAATCTGGCGAAAGGGTCATTAGAGTTTTCCTTATTTGTCATTCATGACGAAACTGAACTGAAATTATAAAAAAAACGGCTTCTAGGAATCTGACGGATGTGATCTAAACCAGAAAAATCCAGCACAGATTTTTATTCAAAGCGGACATTCCCCAAGTACGAAGTAATATTAATTACATGTGATAGTCTTATAGTACCTAGCAAGGAAGGATATGAAAAAGAAACCGCTAAGAGAGCTTTACAAATGTAATAATTAACAGTAATAGTAATTTAACAAAACATATCAAACTTAAAATTAGTTATTCTAAGGTTACAAAATTAACAACATAGGCAGTAAGTTCTTACCGCCCATATTATTCACGGTGGCGCTGTAATGGCGACATTAAATGAACACACGGGTAGTTCTACTTGTTAGTAATCATAAAAAAGTAAATCATAAAGCAAAAGTCCATTTTTCAAAAAAAAAACATACAAACTTACTTAAAAATAAGGGTTGTAAATTTGAATCATGCTGTGTAAGGGCTACTTACCAATGCCAACGTCACGCGCTTCTGTTTAGAACCGCGCGTATGGTACACAGCATGATTCAAATTTTCTTACCTTATTTGTCATTTAGTTTAAATAAAAAAAACATTTTGAAAAATGAACCTCAGTTTTAGGATCAAATTTATGATTACTGACAAGTAGAAGTACCTGTGTGTTCATTTAATGTTTTAATACATACTAGGAACTCGAGTCATCTCATCAGACTAATAGACAAGCATATCTTTAAAAACATATATACTTCAGTACTTACATACTAAGAATTAACTAACTTATGTACCTTGTATACTTACTGTTACAGAATAATATTGGAAATATAAAATAAAGGGGTGTAAGGGGTTCCAACCCCCATCTCCGGATCCCAAGCCAACCTCACCTGTCCGTGGTGCACCTGCTAACTAACAAACGGGGCTCTGGCGCAACCTGTATACCCAGCGTGGGGATTACGGACATATCGACCTCATTGGGGATTACGGACATCGACGACCTCTGTGGCGCAGTGGGCGAAGGTCCGCCTGGGACGCAGAAGGTTGCGGGTTCGATTCCCGCCGCGGGACAAATGTTTGCATGTTCTGCAGATATTTGTCTCGGGTCTGGGTGTTTTCTATGTATGATATGTATGTATTTACAAAAAAAAAAAAGTATATATGTAATTTATCAATCATGTGGTTCCCATAACACAAGCTCTGCTTACTTTGGGGCTACATGATGTTGTGTGATAGTCCAGCATTATTTATTTATTTATTTATTTATATCCCCCTTTATAGGGGAAGGCCTATGTTCAACAGTGGACTGATGTAGGCTGGTGTGGTAACCACACGGTTGTTAGATCCATGGGAAGACTAGCCTCATAGGTCAGTTGGTAGCTCTGTCTTCTGAGCTGCAGGTCGCAGGTTCGATTCCCGTCCAGGACAAACATTACTATGGTGAACAAGTATGTTTTTTCTGTATCTAGATGTATCTATGTATGTTTATCAGTGTGGTACATATTACATAGTACACGCTCTGATTTTGTGATCAAACGACCGCGTGTGAGTTGTCCAATCATCTTTCGCTATTATAATAACTATAATTATTATTTAATAAGAATGACGTGTAAGCATGGTGTTATAAATACAAATCTGTATCTGTAACTAGCGATCCGCCCCGGCTTCGCACGGATGCAAGTTCCACATTTATACCTTCCTCTTGAATCACCTCTTGAATACACACAAGAAAAAACGCGAACACACATACTGGATAAGTAAACACATTCAATGCTAAACGACTATTGCGGGAACTATTTGAAGAGGTTATACTCGAAGATCTTTTCCACGCAAAGTTATACATTGTTTTTAACCGACTTCAAAAAGGAGAAGGTTCTCAATTCGTCGGAACCTTTTTTTTCGACTTTTTTTTAAATGTATGTTCAGTTAATTGCGTAATTATTTTCAAAATTCTTTTTTTGTTTAAAAGAGTTTACTTCACAGGTGGTCCCATATAAATTTTATTCCTGAGGGATTGGTACTTTTCCCGGAAAACTCAAAAAACCTCATCCTCACTCGTAATTTTCGCCCTATGATCACCAATATCTTCGTCAATTGTGAACCGATTTTCAAAATTCTTTAGGTCAAGAAGTAAGAAGTGATTTATTTGAATTCGGTTTATTTTTTTAAAAGTCCTACTTGTCGGTATATCTGATAATTGTATCGGTAGGTATATTTGTAATCGTTAAGTAATCAATACGGATGATGCCTGGGTAGAAAAATAATAATTCTAAATAGTCCGTCAATTAGATTATCAAAAAATATTGGACACGTATTATTTTATTTTTAAAATCAATGGAAATCGACAAAGTTATAGAGCGTCAAAGTTCGGGAGCGGGGGCTCGTGACGTCACGGCTAGGTAAAAAGTGTACTTACCCCCTGACGTCACGCGCAACTTCAACGAACTATATCTTTGTCATTTTTTGTTTGATTGACAAAAGAAAAAATACGTGTCCAATATTTTTTGATAATGTAAACGACGGACTAATTAGAATTTTTCAGGCATCTAGCCTATTATTTCGGTAAATTAGTTATTTGTTTATATAATAGGTACATATTTATTTGGTTTAGCGTTGATATTGATATGTATACCTATTATTAGTATATTCACATCATTTTATACCTTTAGTAAGTAATTTTAGCACGCCAACCTCTTATCTGAACCAGTTACTGGTTGGCAGGTAGACAATGCCTATGGCATTAAGCCCACCCTTTGTAACATATTTTAAGTACGTGCAATAATTTTCAAACAAACAAACAAACAAACATTATCTAAAAAACCGCAGCGGAAAGCAAAGTGTTTATATTATGTAGTGATTTAAAACGTTATTTTATAAAACGTTATTCGCATGTGTCCGAACATGTTTCCCCAAATTCCCACGCGTGGAATACCCCTTCCCACACTCCCCACAGCGGAACGGCTTCTCCCCCGTATGTGTCCTCATGTGGCTCGCAACTGTGTCCCTCTCGGAGAAGGTCTTGTTACATATATCGCAGGAATGAGGTCTGTCTCCGCTGTGCGTCTTCATATGCTTCTTTAGAGTGCTCCTCTCAGAGAATGCAGCTCCACAATCACATGAGAATGGTTTGGTCTTCTCATGAGACCGTCTGTGGCTGATGGCGTGACCTAACAAATAAAATATATTTAACTCTTGAAGAGAATTTTAAGAATTTTGTTTTTTTTTTATTTTGAACCCTTTTGGGTATTCTATTCTAAATTATTTTTTTATTTTTGTACTGGCAATCTTATTCAGTTAGTGCATTTTAAATCTATACCAAATTTCAAGTTGATAGCTTATCCTGAAATAATCAGCTGTGACAGACAGACGTCCTCTTCAGTCAAGTTAAGTTTTTAGTGTGTTTGTGATGTATATGTTTATATTATTTGTCGGTCGCTGTAGCACAAACGGCTGGACGGATTTTGACTAACGAGGTGTCGTTGGATTCGTCTAGATCACAAGAGTGACATAGGCTATATGAAACTTCAAAAAATCCAATATGGCGACTGTAAGAAGCCATTTTCAATTTACGATTAACTAAAAAGTACTAAAAACTTCCAGTCTAAGCAGTCGGGGTTTTTTTTAAATAAATACTTATATACTATATAGTGATTGAATACTGAATACCTATCTGAGCGAAGGCCTTGTCACAATGCGTGCATTTGAACGGTTTCTCTCCGGAGTGAGTCCGCAAGTGAACGATCAGAAAGGACTTGTGAGTGAATCCCTTGCTGCAAGTGGCACAGATGTAGGCCTTCACGCTGCTATGTGAGGCCGTGTGCTTGCGAACAGAACTCAGCTCGGAGAAACCTTTAGACAAATTTATTTTTAATTAATGCCGTCTGATGTATGGCGCTCGGAAGTGAGTGCGTCAAAACCAAACCAATAAGTTTTTGGTCGATTCTACTATCTACATTTATAAATGAGGGTTGTTGCCATAGTAACAGTAGATATCCAAGATTGTTGCTAAAGTAACAGTATGTATAAATGGTTGTTGCAGTCTAATGGCGGGTGGCGGAAACCAAATCAACAAAATATTTTTTTACTTGATTATTAATCCCGTCGGTGTGTAAAACTAAAGAAAATGTTAATGTCATTTATAATATATTATAATGAATTTTATGGGATACGTTTGGTTTTGACGCAATTGGTAAGAGTTCTCGGCATTCTCTAATTTTTTTTTAATATTCTGTATAAAGGTTCTCGAATGGCGACCACGAACTCCAGTTCGTGACGAAGACGAAGACGAAGTGTAGGGAGACTTCACCAGATGGACCGACGACATCGTCAAGATTGCAGTTACAAGAAGGATGGAGGCCGTTCTTCGTGGAATTCCTTGGAGACCTATGTTCAGCAGTGGACTTCTATAGGTTGTTGATGATGATGATATTTTGAATGATCGCGGACATGGACAATGACACAACGGGATAGAGAAAGATTAGAAGCGTTTGAAATGTGGCGCTGAAGGATAGAAAGGATCAGTTAGACTGAGAAGATTACTAACGAGGAAGTTCTTAAGCGAGTGGATAAAAAAAGGGTCTTGATGGAAACCATACAAAACAGAAGAGGGAAAATGATTGGACAGCTTATACGACATGACAACTTCATTAGAAACATTATCGAGGGAAAGGTAGAAGGAAATCGCGGAAGAGCAAGGCCAAGAATAAGCTACATGAGTCAGAGGGCTTACCACAGGTTTGATAGTTTTTGAAAACTTTATAAGTTTCGGTATCTTTCCATACATTTTCGTAGTTCATGCACGTTTACCTAGAGGCGCTGTACTGAAAATGTATGGAAAGATACCGAAACTTATAAAGTTTTCGTAAACTATAAAAACCTGTGGTAAGCCCTCAGATATAAGAGAAGATCTCCGTCATGTCGTATAAGGTAGTGAAAGAGACAGCAATGGAAAGAGCTAAGTGGAAAGAATTGCATCACTACAGACAAGAGGCTCTTAAATTATAATAATTTATATTTAGTAATTATTAATTTGGTAATTTTATTACCCTTGTGGCAGACCTTGCATTTGTACGGCTTGGTGTGCTTGCGGAGGTGGCTTTGGAACATGTTTCTTGAGATCAGTGTGTTGCAAATGTTGCATTGTATTTCTGATGTTTTCGGGATTTCTGTTAGTTTAGGGGTTTCGGACAGTTTAGGGATTGTTTTGGTATTAATTGAAATTGTTTTGGCATTATTAGGGATTGTTTCGATATTATTAGGGATTGTTTGGGTATTTTTAGGGTTTGTTTCGGCGTTTTTTGTGATTATTTCGGCTTTTATAGGAATTGGTTCGGTATCATTAGGGATTGTTACGGCGTTTATAGGGATTGTTTGGGTATTTTTAGGCATTGTTAGGGTATGTTTAGGGATTGTTTCGGAATTTTTTAAGATTTTCACAGTCCTCAAATGGACCTTGTTATTATTATGTCGGTTCAGAGAGTAGAACGAAGAGAAGTCTCTGCAACAGATATCGCAGTAGTATTTAGCGTTTTTCTTTGTACATTGGTTGTGGTTAGTTTTGTTATTGTTGATGCATGTTTGTGCATCCGTTTTGAAATTGTTTTCGATCATTGATTCTTGTTTGTATGGGATTAGCAAGTCTTCATCAGGTGGAGGCGATGTTGCATCTGTAATAGATATATTTATCTTGTATTAGAAAACAATAAAGATTACTTAAAAGTATCTTACCTATTTCAAAACACGTTAAGTCCCACGCCAAAAGACCAAATTAAATAAATAAATAAATATTGCTGGACACTATCACACATCATCATGTAGCCCCAAACCAAGCAGAGCTTGTCTTAGGTTACCTATGAAATTGGCGTTTTGTATGGAGAATTTTGAAAAAATCGATTATTTAAACATACATTTTTGTATTTATTTTCTGGAACTACAAATCCATTTCCCCTAAAATGTTGTGTGTATAATTGGAAAACATTGTGAACAGTATGCGTTGCCTTATTCAAAAAAGAAAACTAACACATAAAAAGTCGTGTGGCACTCGGGGACTGCCGCGGTAAAGCTATTGCATAGCATTTTGTATCAACTTATGCAATTATAATTATTTATTTATTTTATTTATGCAGTATTTATTTTTCTTTGATATTACTTCAAGTTACACTTTTTGAGCGTGGTGACCGATAAGAAAACATTTTTTTTTCTTTTATTAAATAAAAATACGTCTAGTTGCACGCAAACAAACACCGTGTCGAAGACTGCCGAAAAGAAACGACGTTAGACAATGCACGGCTTCAAGCCACACCTCCGTGCCCGTCGGAGTGGGGAGCGTGACGTTTTTTTTCGTTACGGAATTTCTGGATTCGGTCCCCGCGCTCAAGGCCCTCGATAGAAGCTATGCAATAGCTTAAAAACCAACGAATTTAAGCATAGGTAGAAAGGTATATATTATCTGTAGTAGAAAGCGACAAAACGTGAAATTAATTGTTTTTGAGTTTTATTTTCTGGGGATGAACCTTCGCAATAATGTTACGTTCAGAATATAAATTAATATTGTGTATGACTGTTGAATTAAAAAAAATATGTTAAGAATTAAAAAAACGCCAATTTCATCGGACCTAATATTATGGGAACCACATGACTGATATACTCAAACATACAATTTTTTTGTAAATACATACATATTATACATAGAAAACATCCAGACCTGAGACAAATATCTACAAATAATGCAAACATTTGTTGAACCCGCAACCTTCTGCGTCCCATGCGGACCTTCACCTGCTGCGCCACAGAGGCCGTCAAATGTAGGCTGATACTGTTGTTGTACAATACAAACCTGTTTTAACAGGTTCAAACAGGCCGCTGTCCATCCATTCCACCTCGTCCTTGACATCTGTGGGTTCTATCTTCACGGTGACTAGTGGAGTTGTCTCCGAGAGGAGAGGCAGAGACAGGCTGGTGACAGGTGTCACTATGAAGCTGCTTACTCTGAGGGGCTGGGTGGAATGCTCTGGTAACTGTTGGATAGAGGATGGTTGGATATAACATTGTTTCTTAACATGATATGTAGTTATAAAAATAAATAAATAGAAATAGAAAAGTATTTATTGCAGCAAAAACAAGGTATTATGTATAACACAAAGTAGATTAGATATAAAATAAATAAACAGAAAAGAACATGGGGTTCTTATCCAGTAAAAATAATGTTTCCGAGAGATAGGAAAAAACTTTTAACGCGACCAAAGCCACGGGCAAACGCTTGTTTTAAATTAATTTAACTAGCTTTCGCCCGCGGCTACGATCGTATAATGCGAAATGAAAAGAGTTAAAATGAAAAATGATGAAAGCTGTGCACAGCTAAATCACTGCAGTGTTTACAGGGGTGTACCCCCATCTACGGAACCCAAGCCAACCTCACCTGCAGCACAGAATACATAGAGGACAGAAGCTTCACTCCGCGCAATCATTTAAATAAATAGCGACTTTAGCTGCTACGCAATAAAGTGCTATTCAGCTCGCACCGAACTCAGTGCCTAACATTTATATTAACCTACACCTTGCATCCCTTTCTATCGTATAGCTCTATCTCTACTGACGTGGCACGTGTAACGTTAGGGTTGTCTTGAGAATTATTCTGTGACGAATAATAATAACCTGGCCGCCGACGGGCAGCAGCGTCGGCGGTGCGAGAAGCTGTACCCTGCGATCCCCAACCCGCATGCCCAGCGTGGGGATTATGGGCATATCCCCCTTCTTATAGGGGAGGCCTATGTCCAGCAGTGGACTGAATAGGCTGTTGTTGTTGAACATTTTACTATCCAGTTACCTAGCCACCTATTTCTTTTTAGGAACAATGATAATTCAAATAATATCTACCTACCTAGTATTAGATCAGAAAACTATTTTACACTGGCTGGCTGCATTAAGAACTCAGAAAATAGGCATACCTACGAGGTAGGTACTTGGGTCCTTAACACTTACTTAAGTGTTTAGGTGTCTTGTGTACGAAAACTGAATAATCACTGTTTAAGGTAGGTAGGTACATCATGCTAAATCTTAAGAGAAATTTTAGTTGGTAGGTACCTACCTAGATATTTGCAAGAGAAAAAAACAACATTTGGTTTGTAGGTAACCTAGGTATCTAGTTTTAGTTTTTAGTACACCTACCTTTAGGTAACTTACCACATCGATTTGTCTACATACACCTACCTACCCGACTGTTTTTAAGTAGATAACCTACACTGCCTACTTAAAGTTAAACCAAATAAAAATGTACCTAGCTTGGGTTTCTAATCTTGCTCTCAGTCTACATAATCAAAATCATAATACCTACTTACTACAGCACTATGTACCAATGGCACAAAAATTGTCTATGAAAAAATACCTACATAATAATATTACGTTTATTTATGTAGGTAGGTACCGCATTCAAAAAGAACTTGTACCTAAGTACCTACCTACTTAAGTAAATACGGGAGACTTTGATATCTAAACAACGCATTATTTGGTAGAAAAACTTTCAGTTCTGTACCTACTATTGGTATTATTTACATTTTCTTATTATTGTTCAGGCAACCAAGTGCTGTGTAGTATTTTTTTGCCTTCATTTGGCGAAAAATATAGGTACATTAACAAAAACAAACTAAAATGCCACGGCTGCTCAAGGACACTTTCGTTCCGGGCAGAACGCGGCAACCGACGTAACGAACCACGCTCGCAAGGCCGGCGATGCGTAGGTATATTTTTATACCTATTCTGTGGAGTGAAATAGGCCTGCCTGCAGGTAACAAACGGGGCTCTGGCGGCGGCTGATTGAGGCATAGCGCAGCCAGCAGCGTCGGCGGTGCGATAAGTTGTGCCCTGCGATCCCCAGCCCGCATGCCCAGTGTGGGGATTATGGGCATATCCCCCTTTATTAGTATATGTCCAGCATATACTATGTCCAGCAGTGGACTGATATAGGCTGCTGGAGTAGTGTGCTACTCATCGACCCGCTCGCTTGCGCGCGCTGCACTCGTTCTTATTATCTAGGCATATAGATCGAGAGCGGCGTGCGCGACGACCACGGCTGGCGCTTGCGCTTGTGCGTGGCGACCGTAGCCAGCGATGATCGTACCAAGTTACCAACCTAATGTTCATGTTGCTAGCTGACCTTTTGTCTTACTTTTATTTCTACCCTCCTGCTTTTATCTAATAGTAATAACCGTAATGTAGTGTGTCGTACCTAGTATCTACTAGTGATATTATAAACTATAGTAATATATGTCACAATCATAAATGTAATGCTCGTCGCAAAGCTTACATGAACCTTTTCATACCTACTTAATTTCTTAATAAGTTTAATTTTTATGTTACCTTTACCATAAACAAATTTGATTTAAAAGTTTTGATAAGCATAGATGTTTAAAAAACGTACCTATTTAATTACTGATTATACATTTCTAGGAAAATTATTAACACTGGATTATGTACCTACCTATTAAGTATACTTATGAAATAAAGAACTTTTAAAATTGAAAATAGATATAGGCTGGTGTGGGTGGATGTTTACCTCAAGTGGGTTGGTGAGTGCCTCCTGGAATATTTGGTCAGCTCTCTGGGCCATGTCGAGGAAGCGGCGGCATCTTTGCAGCTGGCAGCAGCAGATGTAGCATACGCTGCTCCTGCCATCTCCTGTCTTCAGCTGTGGGTTTGGAAATTTATATCACTTACTTCAGTAATGTATTGACTCGAGCATGACAAAATTCATTATACAATATCAGAATTATCCTGGACGTGCCATCACACAGCTTCATGTAGCCCCAAACTAAGCAGAGCTTGTTATGAGAACCACATGATTGGTATACTACAGGTACATTTATTTTTTAAATATACATACATATCATACATAGAAAACACCCCGACCCAAGACAAATATCTGCAGAACATGCAAACATTTGTCCCGCAGCGGGAATCGAACCCGCAACCTTCTGTGTCACAGGCGGACCTTCGCCCACTGCGCCACAGAGGTCGTCGACTTCCGTAGGCACATTAAGATGTTGGTCTCGGCTTTTCAGTCGTTAAGCCATGTCGGACTTATAAAACACCCAGATACAGAACAATGTTCACCACACAAATGTTTGTCTAATCGAACCCACGACCTGCAGCTCATAAGGCAGAGTTACCAACTGAGCTATGAGGTCAGTCATGTTTTATTAAGGGATATTTAATCAGGGATAGGTACGTAAATATGAAGGCCCGGTGTTTAATTCTGTGAGATTGGTTAGGAATCAAACCAAGACTTCTTACTTTTCAGCCGGCAGCTTATCTAAACACGCACTCTCAGCCTAAGTTGCAGTATAGGGAAAGGGTCTTAATAAAATGTTAAAATACGTGGATCTCACCGCGGTTAAAGTCAGCAGGGCTCCCAGTAGCAGGTACTTTAATTTGCACCCCTCAATGTTTTCAACCAGTACCACATTTAGAGAAAAAAGAGATCAGGGTAGTTTCAGTTTTTACCTTACTGTTTGTGAGTTTCTCGAATATTTCTTGTAGCTGAGTGTTCAATAGATCATGCGTTTTAATATTAGAAGCTAGACAAGTTCTACACACTGTATTACTCGACATTTCTATTCTAGATTCAGGGGTTATGATTCTATGAGTAACTTTCTCAAAACAAAACAAACAAATTAAAGAAAACGATAATCTGACTTCGGCCAAACTTTGGCGAATAGCGACTGACGGGAGCTATTTCAACAATTTTTAGATTTCTACCAATACTAGGTACTCTGTTTAGAAGACTAAGATTAAAGCCTCCCCCGCACAGCTGCGTTATTATCGGCGAACTTACCGCATGCGTTATTGCGATATCTGTTTTTAGTATACATTATATATAAGGACGACTACGAAGTTATACACTGCTGCGATAATGCATTTGTGTGCAAGGAGATGGGAGTGGAACGCTTTATTGCAATAACGCATGCGGTAAGATCGCCGATAATAACGCAGCTGTGTGGGGGAGGCTTTACTCTGTGTAGGGTTTAAGCTATTACGACGTCATTGTTTGAGGGGGTTTTTTTATATTTTAAAAATTTAAATACTCTGTGACATAGGGTTATTGCCCCCCATTTTTTACAAAACAAAAAAAACAAACAAAAACAAAACATGGCAAGGCGATAAATCGAATCGAAAAACGGAATACAGCTAAAAATGGTAAATTGTGCAGTGCCTTCCTGTAAAAATGATTCAAGGAGACAAACCAAACAAAATAGTAACATTACCTTCCACCGGTAAGACTCAATAAACTACCAAATAATATATCGTATATAGACTTACTTTAGTCTACGACGTTTGTTATTTCTGTAACTTTGTATCTTATCTATAAATAATAAAAGTCCGTCTTATCTTATTAGTTCTATAAACCTCAGATAGCTGAAATGGCGTTAAAATATGTCACCTCTTATTTAATTTTTTTTTGTTACGCTACGAGCCATTCTAAAATGACATTTGGATAATATTTATAAATTACATAGGGGCTATTTTTTTACACAGATTCCCTAAAAACGAGGAGCTCCTAAGAAAATGGGTGGATGCCTTACAACGTCCAGATTGGGAGCCTACTATCCGTAGCTTCGTCTGTTCCACACATTTCCCTGAAGCCTCCATGTACTTCAGCAAGAGCGGTCTCCGCAAACTCATCCAGGATGCCGTCCCAGAGCTATACTTGGACAACAAACTACAGAAGAAGAAAACCAAATCTAGCAAGATCATACATAAAGATATGAAGAAGAGAAAAAATGAGATCTCACTTGATAATGTTAAGAAGGAACGGAGCCTGAATGATGCAAGTCCGGCCGATAGGAAGCTTAAGAAGCGAATAATGAATTTAACTAAGCTGTCAAAACGACGGAGGTTGCGCTGCAATGCATTATACGCCAGTCTTAATAGGATAAAGAAGAAGGTGACAATATTGACGGGAGCGCTTAAGGACTTACAGCAGAGGATATCAGATAATTTGGAGCTGGGCCGGGTGATGGAGACATACGGAGTGTCTCCGCGGGAGTTGTTCCAGGGGTTGGGGAATAAGGAGAGGTCCTACTCTCCGGAGTCACAAGAGGAGTTTTTTTATTCTGAGGTTGGTATCCAGTTTATTAAACATTGTACTACTATTATTTTTTTATGAAGTATTATGTAAATAAACAAATTATGCAACAACACCAGCCTATTCAGCCTGCTGCTGAACATAGGCCTCCCCTATAAGAAGGAGGATATGCCCATAATCCCCACACTGGGCATACGGGTTGGAAATCGCAGGGCACAGCTTCTCGCACGGCACTTATTGCTGCCCTTTAGCAGCCAAGGGATTTAGCTGTGCCGGTGTCAGGCTGTGCTCTGCCACAATCAGCCACCACACCACGGGCAGGTGAGGTTGGCTTAGGGTCTGCAGATTTGGTTTGGAACCCCATACACCCCAGATGATTTTTCTTGGATTTACAGTAAATAATAAAATTTATGGTATTTATGTAGAATGAAATTAAGCCAGATTAGGGCCTAGGTGTTTAAGCCAATATCAGGTGTGTTAGTCAAACTATGTATATTTCGAGTTTCATGCAAATCTGTTCAATTTGTTATGCTGTTAAGTAGGACCATACATACACAAACTCATGATTAAAATAGTGATATGAACGCCTACAGTTACGATTGAGGGCACAAGTCTAATCTTTAAAGTAATTTCATGTAAACCTTGTAAAGGGAATGCCGAGAACCCGTACCAAATGCGTCAAAACCAAACGTATCCCATAAAATTTATTATATTTTATAAATTACATTAACAGTTTCTTTAGTTTTACACACCGACGGGATTATAATCAAGTAAAAAAAATATTTTGTTAATTTGGTTTCCGCCGCACGCCGCCATTAGACTGCAACAACCAATGATATATACGTTACTATGGCAACAAACATTGATATAAAGTGTTAATAGGGCAATTACCTTCATTTTTAATTATTTAGACAGTACAATCGACTAAAAACTTGTCGGAGATTTTTTTGACGCACTCATTTTAGTCTTGGTACCGAGCGCCATACATCAGACGGCATTCTCCTTTCATTTAAAGGTCAATTTACACCAAACGAGCGAATGCTCATTCTATCCCCACTAGGTCAAATTGTTCTAGTGTAAACAGGCGTAGAGCATTCTTTCGTTGTTCTTAGTGCGTTCGCAAAGATTCTATAGAATATTCTAAGAATGCTCGCTCGCTCGGTGTAAACGGCGCAAGAGCGCGTGAACAGTTGCTTGGAGCATTATAACGTGTTCGGACGCGCTCGCGCCACTGAGCGGTCTCATCAAAGCGTTCTTGTGTTCTAGCGATTGTTTACATTATCGAAAGTAAATGATCAAAATCCTCTGGCGCCATTCTACAAAAGTTTTGATATTGATCACTTTCTTAATGTTTTCGCATATCCGTCATTGTTTCACCTACATTATCCAATGCCCTTCGTTGCATTATATTCGTAATGTTCTACCAACGTCTCTTCCTTCTTTTTATTTTGAGTTTTTGCTTCAAAATAATAAATGCAGCACTTGCAATAATGATATCGCTGTCAGAATCAGACATAGCGAAGCACTACCAATATCAACCACGGAATTGACTCGAATGAGCAAAGAACATTCGATCTAGCTTTCGTTTACACTAAAAGGTTACGAAAGAATGCTCTTGTTCTAGCTCTGGCTCTGTGTTCGTTTGATGTAAATCTTGAGTACAATATGAATAAAACTTATTACCTTAACTGAAAGCCAAAGTCGGATTTACATTTTACGAGTATTATGACATATTTTGTGTTAAATATCTTGGTGGTCCAAAAATAAATAGCCTATTACATCTCCAGATACCCAACAACATAGAAACCTTCGTAGAAAGCGAAGCCAACCGAAAGAAGCAAATCACGATCTACACGAACAGCTTTCCATCCGAACTGTCTCCACCACCGGAGCTGGATGTAGAGGTGTCGGTGGTGAAGACAGAGTCCTCGTCCCCCAGACGGGAGGCCGACGTGCCGGAGCCAGTGTTTGTGGACATGAACGCTGTGTGCCGAGTTTGTCTGCTCAGTAATGTGACCATGCACTCCATCGATGATGAGTTGAGGAGTGTATATGAGAAGCTGGCTGATGCAAAGGTAAGGAAGATAGGGAAGTGAATTTTATTTATTTTGTTATGGAAAACTAACAGCTAACTACACAAATTCTACTAATGAGAGCTTCTTCCAACACCATGGTTGCTCTTCACTTCCTTAGTAACCGAGTGGTCCATAATTGGAACTTGCTACCTGAAGATGTTGAATCGGCTACTTCTGTATACAACTTCAAAAATAAGCTTGACATCTGGGTACCACTAAATTAATCAGTGATCAGTGTGACAACGTGCAAAGCGTTATTTTCAACTTTTTTAGTTTTAGGCCTATAGTGCCTTTTTAGAGTAAAGTACATCCGTGCCGGGGTCCATACGTGACTATATCATGTTGTGATTTGTTGCAGGTAGACAGAGGGGGCCGGAGCGCGCTGTGTCAAGACTGTCGAGACTCGCTGCAGCGCTGCCAGCGCTTTGCGGACATGGCGCGGAAAGCAGAGCGCTATCGGCACACGCAAGGTAATACAATAGGACGATAATTTGACGACCTCTGTGACCCGCTTGAGACGCAGTTTTGAATCTCGACGCGAGAAAAAATATGAATTATAAGTAGTATATCACTCTCAGTAGAGACTATCCGACATAGAACCAAAGTTGTCGACATAGCTCAGAGAAAAAGCAAGATATGGCAATGAAGTTCCATATTCCATATTAGTCTCGAAAGCAAAAATATTCCTGGAGAATATCTGTTCAAAACCGACATAGAACCAAAGTTGTCGACATAGCTCAGAGAAATAGCAAGATATGGCAATGAAGTTCCATATTCCATATTAGTCTCGAAAGCAAAAATATTCCTGGAGAATATCTGTTCAAAACCGACATAGAACGAAAGTTGTCGACATAACTCAGAGAAATAGCAAGATATGGCAATGAAGTTCCATATTCCATATTAGTCTCGAAAGCAAAAATATTCCTGGAGAATATCTGTTCAAAACCGACATAGAACGAAAGTTGTCGACATAACTCAGAGAAATAGCAAGATATGGCAATGAAGTTCCATATTCCATATTAGTCTCGAAAGCAAAAATATTCCTGGAGAATATCTGTTGAAAAGTCGACATCCGAACTCGCGCAATTCCTGCCACGTGGCGGTTGAAACAAGCCAATTGTCTCCCCATAACCTGGCGCGACCTTAAAGTAAACTACCAAGATTCATTCTAATACCATAGTCGCTGAGGTTATAAGTTTCCATGGCAGTGGACGCATGCTGACACCACTCGCGTACACCAATATTCACGTCCAGATCGTATGACGGCAAAAATATGTCACCAATTTTGATGTTAGATTCAGCTTGTTCCGTGATACGATCGGACACGTCGTGTCTCACCATTTGCAACAACTCCGTGAAAACTCCGCTAACAGAAGCATTATTAGAGTCAGATGGTCGAGAAGTGGGTGGTAATCCCACTTCTGATAACGAAGCAGCCTGACCAGCGGGGTTTTTTTAAAAGGAGTGACGTCAGCTAGGCTGACGTCACTACTTTCATCACTATGGTTGCTCATTGCAAATAACGAAACACAAGTAAGAAAAACGCAATTTATTTCGAGAACCAAATAAGGCTTTTTAAGCTAAGTATCAAAAGTAGGTAGGTACTCACAGGATTTCTAAAATAACTTCACAAAACACAAGAACACCTTCCACAATCGTGTCTCGACTCGTAATGCGGCTTCGCAGTACAAAATCAATAAAAACGGTGTTCAAATTACTTTAAGATCAGATTAATAATTTTTTTACTGTGAATTCATTTTAACATTTTTAAAGTTAGATTTGAAAATATCATTTTATTTTAACGCAGTTTAAATATTCCGCTGAATATTTTCGCTGCAAAACAAGTTCAATCAAAAGTCCGTTATTAACAAAGTAAATTAATAGCAAAGCAAAGAAGATTACTTTTCTGTAATTATAAATCAAAACATGAATTAAGAATAGGTTTTCACTTGTTAAAAATAATTTTGAATTAATCATGAGTAATCATTTGGTATTGCGCTTCAAAACAAATAATTACTCATTCCTCAACTAATATCAAAACCTACAACAGAAACTAGTAGGTTGTTAAATTATTAATTAATCAATTTTACATTGTTTTACATGGTTTACATATTAAACCATCAGTTTTGTTTTCTATCCTTAATAATTATTACAGATTTTAGCGGCTTTGCGCCGACATATACATAAATAATAATTAAAATAATGTAATGTTTTTTTCAGAAGCTGTGAATGAAGTCAGAGAAGAATGAAATTATATGAACAAGCCTTAACTGGTATTAGAATTTAAGTTAAATGAAATCAACAATCTGAACGGTTGAATCTCACTAGGATATATTTTTTTTATTGTTTTAAGTACATATCGCACCATCGGTAAGACAAGGGCACAATTGTCAAAACTTCAAAAAATGCTCTATGCCAATGTGCTTTAAAAAACATCATTATCTGAAAGAACAAAGACACTCATTAGGTTCAGTCTCATTTCGCCAGAGGGCCATAGTGCGTTTGACCCAATAAAAAAATCTTAGTCATAAAAAGGGCTGAACTAAAGTACAGAGAAGAAGAAAGTACAAAACATGCAGTTGTGCCCTTGTCTTACCGATGGTGCGATATGTACTATTTATTTTTTATTTTTGTTTACTATGTTATAAATGAATTCATAATCACATATTCACATCACATAATAATAAGTAAGTATGTACTACCTACCTAAACAAAATGTTTCTACCTATTTAATTTTATTTGTAAATGTATAATTTCATCACATTATCTAAGGATATGATTATTTAAGAAGGATTTTTTTTATTGTAACTACTGTAGTTACGTACATATTAAACTTTGAACAACAAAACTGCTTTTTGAATTTAGCTCTGTGGCTTGGCTATATTGAATTCAAAGGTGTGTTCATTAACTCATGTTACTTAACTCAAATGGTCAATTGGCGACGTGTATAGGACGGCCCTAAAATCCCATGAAAAACTAAATACCCCCACTAAACCAGATCCCCATAATAGATGCACCGATGATGACATCGTCAAGATAGCGGGAAATCAGTGTATGCAAGGGTCCAAGATCCACCGTGGATAGGAACTTAAAAAAGACGTGTGGCACTCGGGGATTATAGAAAACTAGAAATAGTACGAACATATATTGTTCTTAGCAAAGAAGCAATTATTGTATTGTTATTATATATTCTATGTCTTTAGTAAGTATGTAGTGTAAGTATTTACTAGTAACGGATTTTGGTATACGAATAAATTAATCTTATGTAAAAAAAGACGTGTGGCACTCGGGGACTGCCGCGGTAAAGCTATTGCATAGCATTTTGTATCAACTTATGCAATTATAATTATTTATTTATTTTATTTATGCAGTATTTCTTTTTCTTTGATATTAATTCAAGTTACACTTTTTGAGCGTGGTGACCGATAAGAAAACAATTTTTTTTTCTTTTATTAAATAAAAATACGTCTAGTTGCACGCACACAAACACCGTGTCGAAGACTGCCGAAAAGAAACGACGTTAGACAATGCACGGCCTTCAAGCCACACCTCCGTGCCCGTCGGAGTGGGGAGCGTGAGGTTTTTTTTCGTTACGGAATTTCTGGATTCGGTCCCCGCGCTCAAGGCCCTAGATAGAAGCTATGCAATAGCTTAAAAAACCTCATCTTTAACGTATTTCTTCGTATGTGCGTGAGGTGAGGATCTAACCTATTGTACCTACTTGTTATTAATTTTGTTTGCCTAGCTCAAGCTTAACCTATGAAGCTCATTATGTGGCCCATATTCAATTTCTCAAAAGCTACCACACCACATCAATTGTGGTCTTCAAAGTGTACTTTATGGGCTAAATGAATAGAGAGATTTTTAAGCTATTTACATAATTTGTGGTTGCCATTCACGAACCCGCCCCTGCTGATGCCGTTCGGTTCGGGTGTTAACAGATGTTACATAATACGTCCATTATGCTAAAAATCTAAAACGTGTCTTGACTGAGTTGCTGGCTTGGAACATAACTGTCAGTCTGTCAATTGATTGTCATTCAAATCACAAAATCAAACAAAAATTGAATTTTTCCGTTGACGGCTTGGTTACCGTGTTATTTTTCATGTTTATCTAATTTTAGATATTTATTTGTGTGATTAATTGATTAATTATGTCGTCCTTTGATTGTAGTGTAATAAGGTCAGTGCTAGATGAACCTGGGAACATCCCGAGTGGTGTAGATTTTACAGGAAAGTCGCTGAAGCTTGATACAGCAAAAGATGGTAAATATAGCCATTATTTTACCTCCAAGCTTAGATTTGCCACTAAACAGTGGTTCTATGAATTTAATAAGGCTTTTATAACGGTTTTTCTTGATTTTGTGCGTAAATTCAATGTGAAACGTAAAACAAAACATAACCTCTAATCCCGACCGCTGACCGGGGGCTCCGTGTGTACTGTTATTTCAAACATGCTGATGCTTACATTTGAAAAAAGTTCAAGTAATAAGAACAACTCAAACAAATAAAACAAGTCAAATTAACAGAACTACCTAAAACAAATAAAACAAGTCAGAGCCGTTCTCAAGTGATGATCTTTTATGCGAAAAGATTAAATAAATATAGTGTAAACTGCTCATTAGGGGTGGCCTATGTCCAACAGTGGACTGCTATAGGCCGATGATGATGATGATGATGATGTAGGTGTGTCAATATATTTTATTTTAAGCATTACTGTATATGTTGTTGGTTCATCTAGTGGGGGTCTCCCAACAATTCGCATTTCTGATTGTAGTTGCCATTAGAGAATCTGTATTGAGTGGTTATCAAGTCAAGATTGCAGGTAATCGGTGGATGGTTTAATGGGATTGAGCCAGTGTTTGAAAGGTTTATGATGTTATCATGATACAGACATTGACAGAATTGTGACATAATGACACAAAAGCCTTGAACCAAGAAGTGAAGTGAAGTGGAGAGGGCTCAAAACTGTTCTTTTTGGAAATCCTTGTGGATACTTATGTTCAGCAGGGAACTTCTATAGGTTATTGATGATGATGAACTGTTTATGTTACCAGTTTACAAAAGGCTCCATTCATATACATGCTGAAATTTCTAAGAAAGATGCCTGAGGTTGTAAACAGCCATTTTGCTTATGTTATTGTCTTTAGGAATGTTGGCCCCAGATACTGAACTCACTGTTGAAAAGAATTGTTATTAGTATTCTGTTGTTTCTTTTTCTTCAGTCACCATAATCGAATACTCTGTACCTACTTACTGTAACATTTATTTTCTTCTTTGTTTTATCTGCGATAAGTCTTCAGACTCTGAGGAGGTTTGGTGTTGCCATGATATGGCATGTAAGAAAACTGGTCCAGCGATCATCTCTCCTTTCTTAATGATCATGAACCAAGTTACATGATGTGTTATTTGTGCAGCATCTTTGGGTAGCTGATGGTGGTTAGCTGTGAAGCTAGGTGGTAAGGGTGATCATTCAGCCGTTTTCTGTACTTTGAGGAGTATAATATTATTTCGTCGTTGACTGTGTTAATTTCCAGTTTGTTATGCAACTCAGTATTCATGAGGAACCAAGGTGCATTTGAGATGTTTCTTAGAATGCCATTTTGTGCTCTTTGTATGATTGAGATATTTGAGTTATACAAGCTGATCCTCATAGTTGCATACCTTACTTATACATTTTTTTATATATCATTAAAATCAATTTGTAAAATTGTACCTACAATAAAGGGTGTAAGCTAGTTATCCATACATTCTGAGAAGAACCTTGAATAGCAGTTTGAATGAACTGTTCCAGCGCAGCCAAAACTAGATGCTATAAATGTGTGCACCAGCCTGCATCAAGTGGGCCATGTGCTTGTTCCATCTTCAAGTACCATAATAATAAAATAAATACAAAATGGTGGACCACAAAATGGTGGTGGCAAGGCATGGTCGGTGGCTAGGGCTCCGCACAATACGTGACGAGTCCAGGAGACTAGATCAAGGGTGTGTATCTGACCCTTGATCCAGCTGCCTAGCGAGAGCTTCTTTAGATATTAGTCAAGACTCTTTGCTATAAGACCATTACTATAATGATTTTATATAATTTTTGTACATAGTAGATTAATAATGTTTTAAATTTGTAGTAAAAAATGTATTTTTGATAAGTTTTAAAATGTAAAATGAAATAAATACATCAGCGCAGCCGATAGTAGACGCTATAAACGCGTGCGCCAGCCTGCAGTACCTGGCGCTGACCGGCAACACGCTGGGCGTGCCGGCCGCCGAGGCCATCGCCGCCGCCTTGGAACACCACCCCGAGCTGAAGGAGGCTCGCTTCTCCGACATGTTCACTGGACGGATGAAGACGGAGATACCTCCTGCATTGGTAACACATTTTAGAGAGATTGGTGTATTATATGCAGTACTACCTTCAGCCCGCGGCTTCGCTCCCATGGTACCTGGAAAACAAATGTGTTAATCCAGGTCACAAACTATGTATATTCCAAGTTTCATCTAAATCCGTTCAGTAGTTTTTGCGTGAAAGACTAACAAACATTTATCCATTCATCCATACATTAATATTAGGATTAGGAAAACCATTGTGAGTAGTTAATAAAGTTAACGTTTATAAGGCCATTTAAAGGTCTAGATAGACATAAACACACTCTGTTAGGTTACAATTCGAGAGAAGAAAATATTATTAGAGTTATATTTTGTAGTAGATTTCGTACATTTCATCCTTGAGGTCATTAAAGTATTACGTAAGCACTATAGGGGGGCGGGAGGGTCTTTGCTTTGCTCATTTTGAATGATATGGGGGGTAGAGGGGTCTAGAGGGTCATAATGTCTGCAGTAGTTATTATTTCTTTACACATTGGCAACCCACACATTGTCTATGTTTGAAAACGAAACACATTTTTGGGGAAAAAACCAGAATACATTATAAGAAAAATGCTTAAAGGTACTAATGTTTACGTAAGCATGGTAGGAATAGGGGGGGTAAGAGGTTTGGTTACGCGGCGTCCTGCGTGAGCGATCTGGACGCGAACGCGAAGCGGCGCGGAAACAATAAACAGTTGATAACTATTGAAGTGTCCTATTTGACTAAAGGCACGCAAGGTGCGAAACGGCGACGCGAAAGCGATCAGTTGCTTTGAGGGCGTACTCATGATTTAGGACGATACGCGTGTCACTGCGTTGGATCGCTTCGCTACAAGGGGGTGAGGGGGTGGGGGGTTAAAAATTGTAATAAATCTGCTTACGTAATAGTTGAACGACTCTTTACACGTGATTAGCGTAAATAAATGATGTTGAACTTCCCCAGAGTGCCCTGGGAGACGGCATGATCAAGGCGGGCGCCCGGCTCAGTTCGCTGGACCTCAGTGACAACGCGTTCGGACCCATCGGAGTGGAGGGACTCGCTAAACTCTTACAGAGCGACGTCTGCAGTGAACTCGAGGTAACTTACTTGAAGATCTCGTTGGTACAGTAGGTAAATAGCCAGCTGGAGTTGAAGAGGGTTCGACTCCCGCTGTAGGTCAAATGTTAGCATGTTGCAGATTTTCATTATGCACATCATGTGATGCAACTAACGATGCTGTGATGGTCACACAACCTTACTCCTCACTAGGATTCTCCCCTGTGTCGTCAAAGCCTATAGCAGTTCGCTGCCGGGCGGTCTAAGAGGGCCATTGCGACCTGTCCTCAGCTCGACATCCAGCTTCTACCAGCAGCTTACAGCAGATCGTCACTCCACCTGGCCGGAGGGCGTCCTACACTACGTTTGCCGCGCCGCGGTCTCCACTCAAGAACTCGTTTACCCCAACGGTTATCGGTTCTTCGGCAGATATGTCCAGCCCACTGCCACTTCAGCTTTCTATACTTCAGAGAAACTCCAAGCATATGGTGTTAAACTAATACACTGTATTTGAAAAAGTGCGTTTTGAGAAAATAGACAAATTTGAATTTCAAACCCTATAGATTTAGTGAACACAGTGTTCTTTAAATCGTATTTTCTCAGTGTAGATAATAGCTAAAAGAATAGAAACTTTACTGGGGCATAGGCTTTGCACGGTGGCATAGCTCGTTCCATAGCTCGCTGAGCGACTTTAAATTAGTGGACTAGCCGTACTGTGAGTGTTGGTTGGTGTGCGGTTTGTCAAACATTACTAGACATACATACATACATACAGTCACTCCTTTTTCCTAGAGGGTTAGGCGGAGATCACGGATCTCCACTTGCTACGATCCTGACATACCTCTTTTGCTTCATTCACTCTCATCACATTCTTCATACCCTCATACTCTCTTCATACGCCCTCCGGCCAGGTGGAGTGTCGATCTGGTGTCGGCTGCTGGTAGAAGTTGGATGCGTCGAGTTGAGGACAGGGCGCAATGCCGCTCATTAGGGGAGGCCGCCGTCCAGCAGTGGACTGCTATAGGCTGATGATGATGATGACTCTCATCACATTGTTCATACATGCTCGTCGGTGTAGGGTACTCCGAACCTGGCCTTGTTCCAGCACGTTTCCGATTAGATCGCAGAACGTACGTCGAGCTCTTCGATGGCCGGTCCACTGCCACTTCAGCCTACTAATCCTCTGAGCTATAATACTAACAAAAAAATGTTTTATTGCGGAAAAATAAAAAAAGTTACAAAAGTAGGTAATATTTAAGTGAAATATTTTAGTCGCATAATTGGCGGTATAATTGCTAACAGCGATTTCTTTCAGTCAACCATTCCTATGCTAAGGAAACTAAAAACTAAATATTTAAAAACAAAGTATTATAATTATGATACAAGTAAAGGTCGTATAAAATCAGCAAACATCAGTGAAACTATGCGGTGTGGACGCTTATCAACTTCCGAACTAGTCTCTTTGTCGGTCACTTTTGTTCTCTGTCGGATAACTACTTACGCTCAGGCCGCGGACACGAAGTCAGCGGGAGCGGGGCGGCGGCGCGACGCGAAGGAATGGCGCGTTTCAATGCATCGATTTGCGTTGGCACCGCTCCCCGCGCCGCAATTCATATTGTTATTTGCAGGAGCTCCGGCTGAACAACAACGGTCTGGGCGTGACGGGCGGGCGGCTGCTGGCCGCGGCGCTCGACGCACGCCCGCGCCGGCTCAGGGTCTTTGTAGCGGGACGGAACCGGCTCGAGAACGACGGAGCCACCGCGCTGGCACACGTCTTCCAGGTGACTGTTTGTAGCGGGACGGAACCGGCTCGAGAACGACGGAGCCACCGCGCTGGCACACGTCTTCCAGGTGACTGTTTGTAGCGGGACGGAACCGGCTCGAGAACGACGGAGCCACCGCGCTGGCACACGTCTTCCAGGTGACTGTTTGTAGCGGGACGGAACCGGCTCGAGAACGACGGAGCCACCGCGCTGGCACACGTCTTCCAGGTGACTGTTTGTAGCGGGACGGAACCGGCTCGAGAACGACGGAGCCACCGCGCTGGCACACGTCTTCCAGGTGACTGTTTGTAGCGGGACGGAACCGGCTCGAGAACGACGGAGCCACCGCGCTGGCACACGTCTTCCAGGTGACTGTTTGTAGCGGGACGGAACCGGCTCGAGAACGACGGAGCCACCGCGCTGGCACACGTCTTCCAGGTGACTGTTTGTAGCGGGACGGAACCGGCTCGAGAACGACGGAGCCACCGCGCTGGCACACGTCTTTCAGGTGACTACTACTCAATATGGTTTACTTCACTAGCCCACTGGAAACATTATCATGTGAAGTAATGCCAAGACGAGTACACATTGCTTGCACTGTAACTAAGTTATCAGATGTTATGGAGGATCAAGCTCCTATCTCTACACGCCTTTACACTCTCTAGCGCGTGTAGCGTTCTGCGTGAATCCTAGTCATTTCCCAATAACTTATTTTTGAGCTCGCTATTCAGGAAACTGAAAATAGTATCTAGCTTCGATCAACTATACAAAGGATTTTGCATTTGTCAATTATTGTCTGTCGAAAGCGGCTTGTCTAAAACTCCGCCAATACGCATCGGAGCAGCAGTTTCCATATAGTCGGCTTACTTAGATTTTCTATCTTATCATCTTTATTATAGGGGCGATATTTGCATGACGAGCTTATTGGAGCAGCAGTTCTCATTTAGTCGGCTTAATAAAGAGGAGATATTTGTATGACGTGCTTTTTACAAATGATAGCTAGCAATATATGCCACTTTTTACAGTGCATAGTACGACGCGCGATATCCTTTGTGTAGTTTTTCGAAGGTATTACACACAGAAATCAACTTGGCACATGCGTGGAATGTGCTTCCCCTCCCACCACACCCCACCGCATACCGCTCTCGCCCTCGACCAAAGAAATAGGACTAAAGCATAGAAGAAGTCTCAAAATTCATTTATGCTCTGAACATTAACTCATACGGCTGATCTCTACTTTCTTATGTCCATATATGTTAGCTAGAAAGAGATGCATACTTTATCTCAATGTGATTTCTGCGACTTCGTACGACTGCGTACCAGGGCACTTGTATGAACCTGCATAGAAATGTGTTCGAGCGCCCTGGTACGATTAACTTTTTGAAGTCGCATTGATAATTATATGTATGCATCCCTTTCTAACTGATGATATTGGACATAAGAAAGTAGATATCAGCTGTATTGAATTTTAAGACTTTATCTAGTTGTAATCCTATATCTGAGTGCTTACCACCGAGCCAAATCGAGAACGGGATTAGAATTGGATTTATGTCACTCGAAAGTCAAGATGACGGAGCCACATCCTCACAAATTTATATTTTTTATTAGTGTATTGTAAATTTTCGACCTGTAAATAACGTGAGCAATACTCGAAAATTATTACCATTAATTATATTTTCTTTGTTTAGATAAATTTCGTAATATTTCATATTTTATTTGAAAATAGATAACTCAACGTTATTATAATTATCCGATATTGAAAGGTGTCCGCCAGATTTAACGTCAAGAGGATAATAATGTACCTCGGGTAAATTACATAAGAGGGTAAAATTTGTACTTCGGAAATAAGTTTTTGTAATAAGTAGCAATTCCAGTGAATATTAATAACAGATAATTTGTATGTACCTACCTACTTAGATGATTATTTATTAATTTACCTCCTAATTTTTTTACCTAGTTTTTTCAAACTTCATCATGATTAAAATCCTCGATCGCTAAAAAGTACTTAAAAGTTACTTTCACAAAACTGTAAAAGCTCGATAGTAAACTCGTAAAAATTTATCGACGTCAACAGTGTCAAAAATAGACAACTCTATCTTAATCTCGATTCAAATTCCGCAAGTTGTCATTTTTTGTATGAGTACGAGGCATGCTTTCAATACTACCAAATGACAGAAGTCAAATCCTAATCCCGTTCTCGATTTGGCTCGGTGGTAAGCACCCTGTGCCCTCGACGCGTCAGTACGGTCGATTTTTGAGTGATTATCACTATGACGTCATACGAGGTACAGCGAGGTGCCTAGTTAACTTCTGCGTGTTGTATATGATTAAGTTACAATTTAAGCCATCTTAGGAGGCGTGCGGACAAAAACGCCTACAGTTTGAGTCGGTAGCGAGTCCCTTACGCGAGGTCAGTCTGCTCCGTTCACTTTATCGTCAGTACGATAAAGTCAAATTATATCGTGTGCTTTATTTATAAACTAGCGGCCCGTCCCGGCTTCGCACGGGTGCACAAACATATTTTTGTTCTATCATCAATAGTTTCCGCAGCGCATGCGACGAAAGACGTTTTAGGGCACTTTTTACACCTTGGGTTGCGTTACTTAAGTTTTATTAAGGATCCCTGATTTTTTTCTAGCAATAAATATAGCCTATGTTACTCAGGGTGAATGTAGCTTTTCAATGGTGAAAGAAATTTTGAAATCGGCACAGTAGTTTTTGAGTTCATTTATTACAAAAATACACACGAAAATTTTTAAAAATCCGCTTTATAATATTAGTGTAGATGTACTTAGATAACATTTTGAATGCATTCGATGGTTGCGCGTAGTGCAAGTTCTGGTGATTTTAGTCGAGTTGACTGTGTTCGTTCGTCGTTGCAGAACATGGGGACGCTAGAGGAGGTGTCGATGCCTCAGAACGGCATCTACCACGGCGGTGTGGCGGCGCTGGCGGCAAGCCTCGCGCGCAACCCGCGCCTCGCCACTCTCAACCTCAACGACAACACCGTCGGAGGCAAGGGAGCCGCCGCAATCGCCGCCGCACTGCCCAGGTCAGGTGTGGCTCCACACCGGCACACTCACTACACACTCACCATCACACAACACAACACCTCACTCTCACACTCACCCTCATACAAACACACACGCTCGATCACTTATCTTTCTATCTGTATTCTATCAAAAAGTTTTTATCAACCTGCTTAGGACTGACTGTTTTAATGGTCTATAAAAACTATTTTGTACTGTTTTTATAGACCTAAGAAAGAGCGAAATCTCATATGACAAGTTCAACAACAATCAGAGGCAGAGGATCCGATGCCTTCGCAATACATTCATTTACACTATCTTGGTCTCAATCGTTTTTTTGACCTTTCTAAGGTATTGATAATTGATAACTGAAAACTCATCAAAAATAATTTCAGACACAGCGCGAGGCATCATGATTGTACCTCTAAGGCCGACACAACCTTTGTATCCCGTATTTAGATAACTCCTTGTGTCAGAAACTGTAACATTTCCCAACTCCAACGCATTATTGTCTCATGCTAGTAGCTTCGACCGGATAAAAAACTAGATCACCGTGGTGGCAGGCTTGTTGCCTTGTTGTTGCTTGCGATGGCCGGTCTGCGCAGATCGGGACGGCATGCCAAGGGATTTCAATTTTTACCACTGAACATTCAAACCTATCCTAATAGAAATACGATACAAATTCCTATGCTGTAAAATAATGCCGTATCATCGAAAGGTACGTCACCTTTCAATGGCGCGCGATTGACGTGCGTGTCCAATCCGGCTTGCTGAATGTCACGTGGAATGTGACATGTGTGTAGCCATTAAACCCTGTGACACTTTAGTTTATAATAAACAATGATAAACACTATCACACAGCATCATGCAGCCCCAAACTAAGCAGAGCTTGTATTATGGGAACCAAATGATTGATATACTACATAGATATTTTTTTTTGTAAATACATACATATTACTAAGAAAAACAACCAAAACCGGGACAAATATTTGCAGAATATACAAACATTTGTCTCGCGGAATCGAACCCGCAACCTTCTGACTCAGGCGATCCTTCTCCCACTGCGCCAGAGGTCGTCAAATCTTAACTTAATAAATCCCGTCCTACTTAATATTATAAATGAGTATGGTTTGTGAGTATGAATGAATATTTGATACTCTTTCACGGAAAAAGTACTGATCGGATTTGGATGAAACTTGGAATATGTTTATGTTGTTTATTGACTTAATAACTAGAACGGCTTGCGCCAATTACTCTAATTATAAAAATTTGGTTCAGTTTACATCTACATACATAGTCAACATTCAATAAAAATAGTCAGTAATAACAAATTCAATAGCTGGTCAAATCAATCAATAGCTTACTTACACACACTATCAATAGACTTACACACACTTCTGTCAGAATTAAATTAGTAGATATTTAGTACATAGTCAATAATAATAATAATGTCAGTAATTATAAATTCCAATTCTTAATAGTCATATCACATGTCGAACAAAAATAATCCTACATACTTATATACATAATTTGTGACCTGGCTCAATACATAGGCTCCTTTTTATCCCGATACCACGAACGAAGCCGCGGGCGTAACCTAGTCCGTAAATATATAATTGTTTGTTTGTTGCAGGTTAAAGAATCTGAAATGTATAAACTTCGGCGACTGCCTGCTGAAGAGTAAGGGCGCACAGACCCTCGCCCGGGCCTTCAGAGACAACCAACTACTGCTCGAGGTAACACTCACTACTCTCCATCTACTCACCATTATAATGATCCCATCAATACATTCTCATGTAAAGTGCCAACACGATATCATATGGCGAACACTGTCAAGTTATCAGATTGCATGTCGAGCCAAGCGCGTTGAAACATGCTAGAGGAAATTGAAACATTCACAAAGCAGTTAAGTTCCTTATTTGCATGCAATATCTACTTACGGATCTATTTATGTCAGCGTTTGACAAAGCTCAAAGCTGCGTAAATTGCATGCAAATAAGGAACTTTTCTCAAACATGCTTGGAAGTTAGAGCATTATTTCGACAACCTTCTTCGAGACAAATCGAAATTGCTGCACCAGGCCAATACATGCGAGCAGCGGCCGGCAAAAGTTGTATGAAAATTCATATCTGTCGTGTTTAGCGGACAAATAAATTACTATGAAAACTCATATGTCGTGTTATTTAAAAATGTAACGATATTTCACTCCGAAACATGGCAACCAAGGAGGTAACTAATCAAAAGGTTCATTTAAATTTGCTTGCAAATAGAATGCTGTTTATTGAAAAATGTACAAGTTCTGTGTAGGAACTATTTAGTTATAATTTCCTTGCATTATTAGAGTGCCGTACTATACGTACCTCGGCCACAACTAGACATTGCTGGACTCACGTATGTGTCACACATTTACACGTTCCTCCATCGATGCCTCTTTTGCTGGCGGCAGCAGTAATATACTATAACTTCTTTGTGGATGTTTCAATTTCCTTAAGCATGTTATAAAATGCTCTCCGAGGCGCGCCGGTAAATGTAAATCCTACATTACTCTACAAGCCATAACTCTACACGCCCTAATTTTTTTTATGATACTTATTAATGGAACTAGCACATGACCCGATGTTAAGTGGTAACCATTACCTATCACAAAGCATTGCATCGTAGATCACGTTTTTTAGAACGTGCTCAAAGATGCAATGCGTCCACCAACTTGAGGCATGAAGATGATAAGCCTCTTGTGCGTGTAATGTAACCGGCACACACACCCTTCAAACGGAAACACAGCACAGCAGCTTCACGGCAGAAATAGGCATGATGCCAGTACGCACTCGGACGAGACAACAACAAACAACTCTACAACTAATAATCATCATTTCCTTGCCCTTATCTCACTCTAGGTGGGTTCGGCACAACATGCTTTGTTCCTCCATTCACTCCTATCAGCTGTCAACTCTCTCTCTCTTTCTATTCACTTCTTTCACTCCCATATTCTCTTTCGTACAATCCATCCATCTCTTCTTCGGCCTTTCTACTCGTACATCCAGTCACATTCATACTCATCACTCTTATAGTGACAAGACCATCCCTCATCACATGCCCGTACCATGCTTGTGTTCCACTCCTCACCTTATCTGCCACAGGTGCCACTTTCAAGGTTATATTCAACATATTCATGTAAAATGCCAAGAAATCATATGGCTCGCATTGTCAAAACTTATCAGATGGCATGTCGAGGCAAGCTCACTCTACACGACCTAGCTCTACAAGTTTAGTCCTAACTTTAAAAGCCCTTCATGCCGTAACTCTACAAGCCCTAGCTCTACACGCCCTAATTCTACGAGCTCTAACTCTACACCCACTAACTCTGCATGCCCTAACTCTACGAGCTCTAACTCTACACCCACTAACTCTACATGCCCTAACTCTACGAGCTCTAACTCTACACCCACTAACTCTACATGCCCTAACTCTACGAGCTCTATTTCTACGCCCACTAACTCTGCATGCTTCTGAGGACATAGTTGTAATAAATAGCATTGGTTTTTCGATCAACAAATTAATTCAGTTATTGATTGTCATTTATTGCAACAATAAATGACAACAAACTGAATTAATTTGTTTGTATATTTTCATGTCGTCAGCGTACAGAAGAAATCTTGAATTTAAGAAGCAAATGTTAATATCATTGATAAATAAATTAAAAAGCAAAGGTCCTAGTAAGGATCCTTGGGGAACTCCTGAAGGGATAGTACACCACATAGACACATAGCCATATAAAGCAACAGCCTGGGATCTGTTTTCTATATATGAAGTAAGCCATCTGCATAGATTACCATGAATTCCAACGGATAAAAGCTTTTTTAATAATATTCCATGATCAATACGATCGAAAGCTTTACTATAGTCTGTGAATATTGCATCTACTTGCTTACCAGCGTCCATATTTAATGTAGTGAAGTCTATAAAAGTTAATAAATTTGATGTAGTAGATCGATTTTTTAGAAACCCGTGTTGTTCAGGGATGAAAGAGCACGATAATGTGTTGTAAACTTGTGTATAAACAAGACGTTCAAGTAATTTAGCAAAAATACATAATTTAGATATAGGTCGATAATTCTTGACATCTCCTTTATTACCATTCTTGTGGATCGGAGTGACAAACGCTGATTTCCATAAACGGGGGACAGTACCTTCGTTGAGAGATGGCTGATATAAAATAAAAACTAAAACTATGTCCTCAGAAGCTCAGAACTAGAAAACTTAAAGGAAGTTCGAGATCTCGGTGTTATACACGACTCAAAGCTTACATTATGATAAACATATAGACCACATTGCCAAAACAGCAAATAAGGCTATGGGTTTTATTATTAGATCATGTTCTCAATTCTCGAATGCTAAAATTGTTAAAATACTTTATTGTTCATACGTACGAAGCACTTTAGAATATTGCTCTCAAATTTGGAACCCTCAATATCAAATATACATAGATAGACTAGAGTCGATCCAATGTAGGTTTATGAGATATCTACAATTTAAATGTAAGAGCTTTGACTCGAGTTATGAGGCGAGATGCAAAAAGTACCATATGCTACCACTTCGTGAGATAAGGACTATATCGGACATTGCTACCTTAGCAAAAATAGCTCAATCTTTAGTAGATTCATCAAGTCTGCTTCGTAACATACAGTTACGTGTTCCCACAAGATCTGTTAGAATACCTTCTCTCTCTCTCTCTCTATGTTCCTCATTGTGCAACTAATTACAGGCAAAACTCCTTTTTCATTAGATCACCTAACTCTTTCAACAAGCTGGATGGCATTCCTGAGCTAGACCTATTTATATCGAAACCACAAACTTTTAAACGCGTTCTATCCAACCACTGGTTTCAATCTGGTTCACTAATTGTTGACTAATTACTTGTATGTATTATGTTCTTTGGAAATGTTTTTTTTTTGTATAAATTGTGAATGAACATAGCTTCTTTATGCGAAAACTTGTTATTGGTATTTAGTGTCATACATTGTCTTATTTTTAGTCGTAAAATTACTGTTTGTTTTCCGAATAAATAAAATAAATGCCCTAACTTTACACGCTCTACACGCCCTAACTCAGCACTCATTAACTGTACACGCCTGATGTGATTAGAGTAACTATAAGTAATAGAATGTCCTTTATGTTGTGATATGAGAGCGTGGACGTGAGCCACAACGAGATGGGTCGCGCGGCGTGCGGCTCGCTAGTGGACGCGCTCACGGCCGCGCCTGCTGCCAGGGACCGGCTGGCACTCGTCGTCTTAGCAGGTAACTTCAAACACACTCATATTTTAAATGGGAAAATTTGTGTGTGAGTATGTGTGTTGTCGATTCATACAGCTGAACATATTTGGCTGAAACTTATAATATACGTACATTACCTATTTTTTTCGTTATTTTTGTATGTCTTTAGTGTCACCCAGTTTCTGTGTTGTTGTTGAACAGTATTTTGTATTACAACCACCATCTCTCCTATGATAGGCTTTTTATCCCGGTATTACGCTAGCGAAGTCGCGAGCGGAAGCTATTAAATTCATAAAAACTTTATTGTCAAATAAAAGCATCTAGTACATGGTTACTACAATTTAAACAAGGTAAGTTATAGTTGAAAAATGTACCATAGGTAAATTTAGTTCCGAAAAATGTACCATAGGTCTTACAAGTCTATAGCGGGGCCACAGCGTCTCGCCGGACTGTCTTAGAATTTGCCGGCGACTACACATGTCAAACCTCCCTCTCGCTCGCACTATTCAACATTATTGAAGATATAAAATCACTGAATGTAGTTATGCAAAATAGCAAAACTTCACGGCCTAGAAAATAACAATACAAAGGTTGCAAGAATGTACCAAAAAATTTGTACCAAGATTGACATTGGTACAAGTTTTTTGGTAAGAAAACGTGATAGAATCAAAATGATATTCTTGCTAAACCTTTGTATTGTTATTTTCTAGGCCGTGAAAGTTTGCTATTTGGCATAACTACATTCAGTGATTTTATATCTTCAAAATTGTTGAATAGTGCGAGCGAGAGGGAGGTTTGACTATACCCTGTACATATAGTTGCTTTAATGTCTCTGCCAGCGTAGTATCTAAGATTTCTATAATATCCCAAAAATTTCGACTCAGGCCGGTGAGAAGTTGACTCGGTGGCGCAGTTGGTTAGCGCGGCCGCATTGAGTCGACATTTTTGGGATATTATAAATATCTTCTAATAATGTTGTTGCAAATGAACATTTTCTAATTGTAATACAATAAATATATTAAACGGGTCATTCTCATTTTTGAAAAAAAAAGCACTTTGGCTATGGGTTTTCTAACATAAATAGCAGCTAAATAATGTTATAATTATTTGTGTTAATAAAATATAGATAACATACTATTATTCTAGAACAAAAAAGGATTTATGTAATTCATATTTTTTTTATATTTAAGTTTTAAACATCAAAATTGTCACTTCCGTGGATCTGACACAATATCTGTACTGGCTTAGAAAAAAGATCTTGAGTTTTATTTCTCAAAGTGAATTTGTAGTGCAAATATTATGAATCTGGAATATATGTACTATTTGTTGATGAAACGTAGGTATGTATCAAAATCACTAAGAAATTAATAAATTTGACATTAAGATTGAGATCGATTTTTTTATCACTTCCGTGACCTGTGAAAATGAGAATTACCATACATAGAGCTATAATAAATAATAATCGTTTATTTCAGACCAGAGGCCTCATTCACTAACTCAGTTGCACACCAAAATGATCGGCACCGGACCTTTATTTGCAAACTTTGACATTTCATCTGCCGAAATTCAAAGAACGTCAATTGACATTGTCAAAGTTTGTAAAAAGAGGACCGGTGCTTATCATTTCGGTGAATAAAAATGGTTCAAATTAATTCAAATTAGTTCAAGGTAATGTTTGTATGTGCAGGGAACAGCCTCGGCAGTGCGGACAACAAGCGCAGCTTGAGAGAGAAGCTCGGCGCCTGCGCAGAGCTCAGCGACGGAGAGGGCAGCGACGACGAGTGTGAGCATACCTATTACAAATGCATGGTTTTACGTTTCCGTACCTAAAAGGCAAAAAGGAACGCATATTTTGAATTCAAAAGGAAAAAAGGAAACCTTACAGGTCAATCCGCCTGTCTTGTCAAATGCTGCGCATTTTTGCGAAAAAAGGAACGCATCTATTAGGTTTCCGTACCTAAAAGGAAAAAAGGAACACATAATTTGTACCTCAAAAGGAAAAAAAGGAAACCTTAAAGGGTCACTTCGTTGTCCATCCGCCTATCTAGTGACTGTCAAATGCGCAGGTCTGCAATCCAAATCCAAACACGGCCGTTTATGTCGGCCTCTGTGGCGCAGTGGGCGAAGGTCTGCCTGAGACGCAGGAGGTTGCGGATTCGATTACCGCCGCGGGATAATTATTTGCATGTACTGCAGATATTTGTCTCAGAACTTGGTGTTTTCTATGTATAATATGTATGTGTTATCTTTTCCTTTTTTGTCTAGTATTTTAATATTATTAAAATACTAAACCAGAGGTTGGCAACCTGCGGCTCTTTTGATGTAAAGTTGCGGCTCTTCAGTTCAATACGCAAAAATAAAATTGTAATTATCAAAACCCTTAAAAATCGTACAATCAATCCTCAAGTGAGTATTTTCTGATGGTACTCGCTGATGGATGGATTGCGCGACTTTGAGTCTATCTCTATCTCTCTGCCACTGTCACTCGCGTCTTACCTCGAGAATATAGGGCAGATGCATATATTCTGATGGAAGATGCGTCAGATAATACGGCTGACGTTCTAACGCAAAGGTTGTGTTATGTATGTGTGTAAGGTAGGATGTTTTATCATCTAATTTGACGGTTCTTCATTACTCAACTTACGATCCGCAGCGCATCTTTCGTCAGACATGTAGCGACTATAATTATGGCTCTTTAAAAACTGGAATATACTGTTGGTTTTTGGCACTTGTGCCTCAAAAGGTTGCCGACCCCTTTACTAAACTAAAGTCGTGTTATTTGCCAGAATAAAACACTTTTCTTTCTTTCCTTAAAAAGTATATTTAAGTAGTATATCAGTGATGTGGTTCCCAGAATACAAGCTTTGCTTAGTTCAGGGCTTCATGATGCTGGTTATATTGTCCAGCATTATTTATACTTACAGATGTGACGGACTCGTCACAGTCGGACAGTGGGTCTGCCTCAGAGTCGGAGGGTGACGCGGAGCTGTCGCAGACTGTCACGGACGCTGTCAACAATCTGAACATCACGCTCGACACATCCAGTGAGTATGCTTTTTATATAAAATAGTCAAGCGTTTGATACAATTTTGATAATAACATATTACAAGTCAAATGTGTACAATTTTTCACGTACATGAGTACGTTATGGTACTTATTTAACAATAATACGACTATCACACCTGGATCAGGTGAAGATGTGGTCTAAGCTGGAGCACGCTTGCCGAGAAGGAACCGATTCACTCTGAATTTGAAGATTGTACTGATCCGGGAAAACAGACGCCGGAATGTATATTATCAATCCGCGCGCAAACAACGTTTGCGTAGCTTCTTCCCAGTCACAGTCCATATAATATGCATTTATTTACTTGATGTTCTCTCGGAGAAAATGGTAGGTGTTTTTTGTCACAACCTACCGCAACGAATGGTAATGATACAGGCTGTTTTGGGAAATATATAATTAAAGTGATAAGCTGTCTAGGTACATAGCTCTCTGTTTAGGTACTTTTTGATATGCATATTCAATAACCGAACTAGAAACTTCACAGGTGTAAGATTTATTAATGTGTATTTTTGTTATTTTCGTTTGTACCGTCTGTTTCTCAAATATAATAAAATAAAATAAAAATATTCCAAGGTTATCCATGTTAAATGCATCGCTGTGGACAAAATGTAATGATGTTACAATTGTTTCGAAATTAACAAATAAATAAAATAGAGCTCTGAAAAGTTTGGTTGTTGAACTTGAGAGATATGAAGCTGTCTTTCAATTTGATTTAGATTGAATAGATTTATTAAAGAAAGATACAAGTAAAGTTTGCACCAAACTCTTAGTATCTTTAATTAAAACTTAGAAATATTGTATGCGATCAGATTACCTTACAAGACTTTCTGCAGAAGTATCTACACTTTTGGAGGTACTTATTTATAAAAGTTAGTGTCCTAAGCCTTGGAATTTGGGTCCGAAAAGCAAGACATCTAAACATTTATATTACTATGTGCAAAATTTCCTAATGAATCCGTTCAGTAGTTTTAGCGTGAACGAAGAAACGCATCACATCATTTCTACAAAACTTTTCCTTTATAATAGTGATGACGACTGGCTAAAAAAATAATAATTCTAATTAGTCCGTCAGATAGAACAACAAAAAATATTGTACACTTTTTTTTTATTTTTCAAATAAATAAAAATTGACGGAGATAAAGAGTGTCAAAGTTCGGGAGTGGGGGCTCGTGACGTCACTATGTAAAAAGTGTACTAAGCCGTGACGTCACGCGGAACTTCAACGCACTATATCTTTGTCATTTTATGTTTCATTGACAAAAGAAAAAAAATACGTGTCCAATATTTTTAGATATTGTAAATGACGGACTAATTAGAATTTTTCATTCTTCATCCCTATTAGTAAGATGTAAGGTTGTGTTGTTCGTCAGTTGTAGAAGAAATACAAACGGACGTGGGCAGATTTCTTCAAGAACCCACCGCCACCAACCTCCAGCAACTGGGACCGGAGGCGGCGCAAGTCATAGATACGCATCTACAGGTAACTACCATTACCTTCCTGCATCAGTACGTAAGTGGATATTTAACTACCGTAAAGTCCCATTACTTCGCCTAAGAAACCTATCTTCGCCTAATTTAAAAAAACTTCCGTAAACTAAGAATTTCGTTTGAAACCCCTATAAGAAACGATTACGATGCATTTTTTCAACATGGTAACAATTTGCACACCATTTGTAGCCAAGTTCACTTCATTGACGAGGGATTATCAATTTTCCCGCGCAAACTAGTGTCAAAATTTTTGTGGATCCGAATAACTTTGATTCCTTACGAGAAACTACCGCAGGTAAGTCAAAATGAGTTCGTAGAATAACATCACCTACTATTATTCTTTAATTAGAATGAATTGTCTTGTGAATAAAAAACTTAAATTAAGAGAAAATTCAATTTGTATCGACGAATGGTCAATGCTGGTCAGGCTGTTGCCAAACTTCGCCTGCCTATTGGGCTGCCACCAAATAATTTTACCCGACTTACAAAAAGGAGTTTAATGTTTTTCTCGTTTTGTAATAAGTAAGATCAGTTATTTCAGCATAGGTATGAGTTTATTCTTCTATTGTGTCTCTAAACAATTTTACCAATTGGTGTTCAATGAATTCAGTCTTTAGTGATTGTGCAAATTTTTGTAAGTTAATGTCAGCCAGTTTAACGTCACAACAAGTCAGAACGTCAAGGCGAATAAAAAACCGAAAGAAACCGGCATCCCAGATGCCCATGATACCAGCCCTGAAAATCATATTCCTTGTAAAAAACCTAGAGTAATGGTGACTTCTGACATTAAAATGACAACCGTAGCTGAAAATACTCGAGAACCCATACCTGGAACATCAAAAAACTCTGCACCAAATAGTATGAATCCTAAAAGGTCTAAAAGACAAAATATATATTGTGAAATGATATTAAATCAGTTGACAGAAATTCTTTGCTAGACCCTTCTGACGAATCAAGATTCGTCCCATCTGAAAGCGAAAGCGATATTACTATGACTTTTAAAAGTCATGAGGATAATGAAAATGACTATGAATCTCCTAGAAGATCTGAAACAGAAAATGAATCTGAAAATTCTAAAGAGATAAACGTGGGTTCTTTTGTACTGGTAAAATTCACGACTGAAAAGACTGATAAGTTTTATATTGGACAAGTCATCGCAAGTCTCAGTCCCATTAGCTACAGAATCAAGTTTATGCGCCGTAAAGGAAAAGAAAAATTTATTTGGCCCAACGTAAATGATATTTCATTGATTTCTTTAGCAGAAATCGAAATGGTTTTGTCATATCCTACAAAAGAGCGAAGAGGTGTTCTGAAATTCGATATGTCTAGTCTTAAGAATTATTCTCTATCTTAGAATTGACTTACCATGGTACCATGGAAAATAGGTAGGTACCTATACTGATTTGCCTATAAAATAAAATTATTATTGTTGATTTTGGTGTTTTTAGTATTTTTAACATTTGTTAATTCCTTTAATAAAATTTTAGTTGCTACTACACACTTATCTTTACTCATAAAATGCAACACAACCACTCATTGCATTTTTGACAACCCTAGCTGTTCTGTAAGCAATGTATGGAAACAGGTGGATATCGGTGCCTAACTTCGCCTACTATAGATATTGATACAAAAATGGACTTTATGTCCTTTAAGATAATATCATTTTTTCTACAGGGGTTTGACATTAATTTTGCCGAACAAAGTGCATACCTACCTATATTCTATACGTACTTTGTGCTGGTAGGCGAAGTTACGGAACAACACCAGAACTTCGCCTACTAGCTTTGGGATTATTTTGTGTAGTTTGAATGCTTCCTAATCTATATGTCTATGGTTTAAATCGAATGGCAATGATCAAATGTGCCATTTTCTTTTTTTTAATCCATAGATGTCTAAATAAAGCACAAGAACGCAAAGTTTGTCAAAAACTAGGCGAAGTAAGGGGACTTTACGGTATCTAGGTACCTACTCACGTGTTCGATGCCGCATAACGCTAAGAGAGCGACCTACCTTTACCGTACGCATTAGCATATATATGTTATTTTCCTGTTTATTTCATAGTTTTGTACTAGATAAAAATAAATGTATTTATTTCTTTCTTTCTTTCTTTCTTCTTCTTTCTGTTTTCTTTATTCTATGTTTCAGTTAACTCACATTACCTTCCTTATTCTGTTCTACAAGTAACTCTCATTACCTACCTTTTCTGTGCTACAGGTAACTAACCGCATTTATAGGTAACTAGCGGTATTTAATGTTGTAGAGATCATTGATATAGATAGGGAACAGTGGCGGCCCAAAGATACTTCCCTGAGGCACTCCCAAACATTGACTCCCAAAGTGTCTGATTTTGGCTAGTTAATTGATAGATTTTAACTTGTTGCTTTCTTATTGATTAATCTAAGTCTTGAGAAAACTGAATTGAAAATTATGACATTCTGTTTTCAAGTTTCATAAGATGGATAGAGCGTGATACCGCGTCAAAAGCTTTTGCCAAATGTAGGAATATTAATGGCCTTACTTATGAACATCTTTCCAAAGATAAACGATGCTTAAACTATTCCCATCTCTTACCGTTCGATGATGACAAACAGTGACGGGGCTAACTTTGAGCATTGATTAACTTTAAGTAGCGTTCATAAGAAAGGAAGATATTAATAATATTATTAAATTATTATTTATCACGTTCGATAGATCCTCTAAAGCTGTGCTCTTCCTTTTCTTACTATGGTTGGCTGGAAGAGATCGCTTTCAGCGATAAGGCCGCCAATTGTGTTACCTTCATGATGCTTAGACTTTTAAGTTACTCTTATTTTTCCTTGTATTAATGTGGTGATCAATAACGTGTTATCTATCTATCTATCTATCTATAGATTGTTACAATTTGTGAACTCTTTTTATGGTGTTCTAGCTGTCGCTGCTCGTGTCGTAGTAAAGTAGCCTATATGTTATTCCTGGTCTAGAAATACACATGTACAAAACTCAATACCTACTAGTCGTTTTTTCTTGAAGGAGGAACTTTTCCCATTTCACAAACTTACCTTTATCATATTAGTAGGAAGATACAAAACCACTTTCAACCGTCGGTCGTTAAAGCGATCCTTGTGTTTTTTATTGACTTTTTTTATAAGACGGACATTCTCTCATTGCGCTCCTGAGGTCGTCATCAATACATAGTATAAAACAAAATCGCTTCCTGCTATCTGTCACTATGTAAGCTTAGATCTTTTAAACTACGCAACGGATTTTGATGCGGTTTTTTATTGATAGTGATTCAAAAGAAAGGTTTATATGTGTATAACTTGCACCCGTACGAAGCTGGGGCGGGTCGTTAGTAATTATATATGTCTCAAACACAAATGTGTTTAAACACTGTAAAGTTCACTTTGAATTGTAATTTTTTAAATTACCCCAATTCGTAACGCGCTTCAACAGAAGAATTGGCAAGAAACTCTGCTTGGCTTATATTATTTTAAATTTAATGTTACAATTTCTATTCTTAAGGTGACGATACATGTCAAACCTCCCTCGCACTATTCAACTTTTTTGAAGATATAAAATCACTGAATGTAGTTATGCAAAATAGCAAACCTTCGCGGCCTACAAAATAACAATACAGAGGTTCAGCAAGAATATCATGTTGAACCCAACACGTTTTTCTACCAAAAAATTTGCACCAAAATTGATCACATTGGTGCAAGTTTTTTGGTAAGAAAACTTGATAGAATCAACATGATATTCTTGCTGAACCTTCGTATTGTTATTTTGTAGGCCGTGAAGGTTTGCTATTTTGCATAACTATAGTCAGTGATTTTATATCTTCAAAAATATTGAATAGTGCGAGCGAGAGGGAGGTTTGACATGTATAGCCTTAACTATTACATTGTTTTTGAGGGAGTTGGAAACAGTTTCATCCCAAGCTTCATCTAAATAATCAGAAATTTTATTATAAGGTTTTTTTTATTATTATGGGCCAGCTCTTGACCGTCTCGGCTTGCGTGGGCAAGAATGAGCTCGTCAATGGGACAAGCTTTCCCAGAAGATTGCTAATAACTCTCTCTTTGAAGCCGTTAGGGTCTTAAGTCAATGGAAAAACAGACGCTGACAGCTGATTCCATATTTTAGGAATGCGCATTATAAACGATATGCCTCGCGTACCTAGAATCACATATAAACATACCCTAGATATAAAATCAAAATAAGTACTAACAACAAAATACAATTTTGAGGTAGATTCTAAAAACAAACGTGTACTTACCGTATGTTTTTAATAATAAACGGAGATCTACTCTTCGCTTGTGCGTAGACTGGTAAAAGTAGATGGCTCCGTGATCGCGAAGGAAACGGTCACCCGTCTACGCGCAACGCTCGGTGCTTCTTGTAAAGTGTAAAACTGTCTTTAAATTACGACTTTACACCACTCCACGCTTGTGTCACCTGCAGAAGCGCTTAGTTCTGGTAAATGGAATATCAACTTGAAGCGGATGGTAGTTGGCAGTGCGTCTTGTGCTATGATTAATTGGAATGTTGATCTCCGCAGGCGATCAGAGATCCAAGCGAGTTCATAGCGGCGTACGTCGACGCCACGCTTCTAGTGTCGGGGCTGGCGACAGCTCGCGACACCGCCGCCACACTCTACAGGCAACTGGCGACACGACACACGACACGACACGCCCTGCAGTGGCGACTAGCCGACTGCATGCTGCGAGGACTCGCACTCATCAAGGTACACTCTACAGGCAGCTGGCGACACGACACACGACACGACACGACACGACACGCCCTGCAGTGGCGACTAGCCGACTGCATGCTGCGAGGACTCGCACTCATCAAGGTACACTCTACAGGCAGCTGGCGACACGACACACGACACGACACGACACGACACGCCCTGCAGTGGCGACTAGCCGACTGCATGCTGCGAGGACTCGCACTCATCAAGGTACACTCTACAGGCAGCTGGCGACACGACACACGACACGACACGACACGCCCTGCAGTGGCGACTAGCCGACTGCATGCTGCGAGGACTCGCACTCATCAAGGTACACTCTACAGGCAGCTGGCGACACGACACACGACACGACACGACACGCCCTGCAGTGGCGACTAGCTAACTTAGTTTAACTGTAACAGCACTTTGCAGCATGAATTCATGTACTTACATAGCTAATTGTGAAAATAATTATGTTTTCTAGCAAATAAACTATTAATATTGATAACGAAGTTGCGGGTGGGTCAGCTGGTATCACAGATAAAGAAAAGATGTTGAGCTCAACTCATACGGCTGATCTCTACTTTCTTATGTCCATTATCATCAGTTAGAAAGGAACGCATACATATATCAATGCGACTTCAAAATAGATCTAAAAGTTAATCGTACCAGGGCGCTCTAACAAAATTCTATGGTGACGTAAACTTAATTCACCTGAGCTAATTCACCCAGGTGCATTAAATGTGTGATACTTCGTCGCGGTACCACGGTGTAATTAAGACTTGATACTAGCATGAAAAAAATGTACGTTTAATGTACGTTATTGTACGTCTAATAAAAAAAATTGTACGTTGCTATTTCACTGAAAATTAACAAGTCGTTGTGGTACCGCCAGGAAGCATCTTTCCCAGCGGTACCACGCTGTGTTAACGGAAACCACGAAAGGTATCTGAACACGGTTTTCTGGAAATAAATGTACGATAAATGTACTAACCTGTTCTAGAAGTTGAGAGTTTGTACTTCAAAGATTTAAGAGTAATAGCCAATTCAAACTCAAACTGTACCCTGCACGACCCCCATTTTTTCACACAAAAAAGTAGCATTGTTAACAGAAACTACTAATGTTATCAGAATACAGTGTTTAGGAAATAAATGCACGAAACATATTCTAACCTGTTGTAAAAGATGAGAGTTTATACTTCAAAGGTTTACGAGTTATAGCAATGAAAATACTTTGATATTTTTCACTTGAAATGCTATTTATATGTTGAGTAAGATTAAAATTTGTATTAAATCTCAAGTTATAGCTTCATCATCATCATCATCAGCCTATAGCAGTCCACTGCTGGACATAGGCCTCCCCTAATGAGCGCCATTGCGCCCTGTCCTGAGCTCGACGCATCCAGCTTCTACCAGCAGCCTTTCGCAGATCGTCACCCCACCTGGCCGGAGGGCGTCATACACTACGTTTGCCGAGCCGCGGTCTCCACTCAAAAACTCGTTTACCCCAACGGTTATCGGTTCTTCGGCAGATATGGCCAGCCCACTGCCACTTCAGCTTGCTAATTCTCTGAGATATGTCGACAACTTTAGTTCTATGTCGGATAAACTCGTTACTGATTTTATCCTTCAGAGAAACCCCGAGCATAGTTCGTTCCATAGCTCGCTGAGCGACTTTAAACTGGTGGACTAGCCGTACTGTGAGTGTCCACGTTTCGGCTCCGTATGTCATGACGGGTAGGACGCACTGACTGAAAACTTTCGTTTTCAAACATTGCGGTATGGGTGACGAGAAAACTCGACGTAGTTTTCCAAATGCCGCCCAACCCAGCTGAATCCTCCTCTTGGCCTCCTTCTCGAAGTTGTTTCTACCCAACTGCAATATCTGCCCGAGGTATGTATACTCCGAAACAACTTCAAGAAGGTGTCCATTAACGACGACAGGACTCGGATCAATTCGGTCATTGACCATGACTTTGGTCTTGTCCAAATTCATGCCGAGACCTATCTTTCGCGAGGCTGATGCTAGGCCGTCCAGCATCTGTTGCAGCTCCTCCAGCGACTCCGCCATTAGGACTATGTCATCAGCGAATCTCAAGTGTGAGATGTGCTCGCCGTTTATGTTTATGCCCATACCTTTCCAGTCCAGCGTCTTAAACATATCCTCCAACGCGCTTGTGAACAGTTTCGGATATATGACATCTCCCTGTCTCACTCCGCGGCGCAGTTGGATGGGTTTAGACTGCTGGTCCTGTACTCGGACACTCATAGTGGCGGCTTCGTACAGACACCTCAACACTTCGATATAACGATAGTCCACTTGGCATCGCTGCAAGGATTCCAGGACAGCCCAGGTTTCTACAGAGTCAAAGGCTTTCTCATAGTCCACAAACGCCAGACACAGGGGCTGATTATACTCTTCGGACTTCTGTATAATCTGCCTCACTGTGTGAATGTGGTCTATGGTACCATATCCTCCGTGAAACCCGGCCTGCTCCGGTGGCTGGAACTCATCGAGTCTTCTGGCGAGACGATTTGTAATAACCCTTGAGAACAGCTTATAGACGTGGCTCAGGAGTGAGATAGGTCTGTAGTTTTTAAGAAGGGTTTTATCTCCCTTCTTAAAAAACAGAACCACCAAGCTCTCGTTCCACGCCTTAGGAGTTCTCCCACAGTGAAGGACGGCGTTGAAGAGGTTCCGCAGCTCCTGTACAACAGGAGCTCCTCCTGCCTTCAGAAGTTCCGAAGTAACACCGTCTTCACCGGGGGCTTTTCCATTTTTAAGCTGTCTCAGGGCCAGTACGACCTCGTCTTGGCTGATCTCTGGCAGTCGTCGGTATAGTGGCGGGTGAGGGTGGCTCGAGAATCGTGGCTGCTACGTTGGGGGCAAGGAGCATGTGCCGCATACAGTCGGCCATAAAAGTCCTCTATCTCAGATAATACCTCCGGCTTTGACAAGACGGTTCGGCCATCGTGTGTCGTTAACTTCGTCAGGTGGCTCCTGCCAAGCTGCTGAGTGAATACTTTGGACCCTCGGTTTCGCTCTATTGCCTCTTCAATGAGGCGTGTATTGGAGCTCCGAAGGTCGCGCCGTATCATCTTCGCAATTCGCTTGTTCAGGTCTGACCTCTCTGACGAAGTGGCCTGAGTGGTTTCCCGTCTTTTTTCATCAGCCGAAGAGTCTCATCCGAGTTTGGACTTCTTGCCTTTAGGCTGCATTTGGCAGAATTTGATGCCCTCGTCCCTTAACATTCCAACCACGTTTTGTAGGGCCTCATCAACGTCATTGGTAGGTTCCACAGTTCCACGGTTTGAAGGGTGCATGAGGCTTATCATCTTCATGCCTCAAGTTGATGGACGCAGGGCATTGCATAGTAGAGCACGTTCCAAATGGTTCAATGGTAATGGTTACCACTTAACATCAAGTGAGCTTTGTAATCCGAATTCGTCCATCCGTTTATCATGGCTGATTATTTTTCAAACAACCTAAGCTATCAACTTGAGATTTAATACAAATTTTAATTTTCCTCAACATATAATTAGCATTTCAAGTGAAAAATATCAAAGTATTTTCATTTCATTCAAAGTCAAAGTCAAAGTCAACATTCATTTATTCACTAGGAACGGTATAGTACACTTTGAAACGTCATATTTTTAATTTACCACCAATTCGTAACGTGACCAAACAGAGAAGAATTGGCAAGAAACTCTGCTTGGCTTATATGTTTTTAACGTCATTGTACTTAATATCTATTACATTGTTTTTGATGGAGTTGGAGGCAGTTTCATCCCAAGCTTTTTTGTCATCTAAATAATCAGATATTTTAGCTTTATTACATAGATTAATTAATTATCATTAATTATCATCAAAAGCTTTTATCAACCCTCAATGTCCCTCCCAAAGCTGGGCAAAAGCATCTCTCCACCCTTTGGCAGCTCCAGCTTTGTAATGCGAATTCGTCCATCCGTTTGTCATGGCTGATTATTTTTTCGACTACCCAAGCTATAACTTGAAATTTAATACAAATTTTAATCTTACTCAACATATTAATAGCATTTCAAGTGAAAAATATCAAAGTATTTTCATTGCTATAACTCGTAAACCTTTGAAGTATAAACTCTCATCTTTTACAACAGGTTAGAATATGTTTCGTGCATTTATTTCCTAAACACTGTATTCTGATAACATTAGTAGTTTCTGTTAACACTGCTACTTTTTTGTGTGAAAAAATGGGGGTCGTGCAGGGTACAGTTTGAGTTTGAATTGGCTATTACTCTTAAATCTTTGAAGTACAAACTCTCAACTTCTAGAACAGGTTAGTACATTTATCGTACATTTATTTCCAGAAAACCGTGTTCAGATACCTTTCGTGGTTTCCGTTAACACAGCGTGGTACCGCTGGGAAAGATGCTTCCTGGCGGTACCACAACGACATTTTAATTTTCAGTGGAATAGCAACGTACAATTTTTTTTATTGGACGTACAATAACGTACATTAAACGTACATTTTTTTCATACTAGTATCAAGTCTTAATTACACCGTGGTACCGCGACGAAGTATCACACCATTAAATATACTTTTAGTTAACTTAAAACACCTGTACCGCGGTTCTTAAACCAGAGACATACATTTACAATTATCAGTTAACTTTATTCACCTGGACACGTCGTTCTAACTAGAGGTGCGCGATTATGAATGATTCACATAATCGAAACATTTACTAATTACTAATTTTGATAATCGATTATGAAATTAGTAACTAATCAACTTTCATATGCAATCGAATAGTAGTTTTGTATGTATAATTATTTATTACCCACGAGGGAACAGAGGCGGTATATGCGTTTGAGTTGAGAGGTTGTTTGTTTGAGCAAATCCATGTTGTCATTTATCTCCAAAACTACAAGTCTGATTTTGATGCAGTTTTCAGTTATGGGTTCGGGTTTGATGGGTGCATGTTCTTAGATAAGTGTTATGGTGACCACTCACCAGGGGGCGCTGCAGCAAGCATACTTTGTGCAAATGCATGTTGCTATTTTTCTCCAAAACTGCTAGTCCGATTTTGATGCAGTTTTCAGTTATGGGTTCGGGTTTGATGGGTGCAAGTTCTTAGATAGGTGTTATGGTGACAACTCACTAGGAGTCCAGTTGTGAGTTGAGTCGTGAGTCGAGTCATGAGTCGAGTCGTGAGTTGAGTTTTGAGTTCAAAAATAGACCGCTACTTCTGGCGGACCATTTCTAGGAAATAGCCCACGGTAATATGTCCATCTAGCATTCGTAACTGGGGTTCACGTATAAATTCATCATTTTGTTTAACGCTAGATCTGCGTTGAATGAAATTACCCCTTTTTTGCAAGCAAAAAAGTGTGTGTGTCTTAGTTGCCAACAATGACAATTATTAATCATGAGCATTCAATTATTTCGGGTAAAGAGTTTTACTGATAAAAAGATTCTTCATACGGAGTGAATAAAGTTTACTTATAAGTAAAAATGCACCCAGGTGAATAAGGTGAATTAAATTTTTTTAAAGTAAATTTAATTCACCCAGGTGTTTTAAGTTAACTAAAAGTATATTTAATGCACCTGGGTGAATTAGCTCAGGTGAATTAAGTTTACGTCACCAATTCTATGCAGTTTCATTGAAATGCCCTGGTACGAAGTCGCAGCAATCGCATTGTGAAAAAGTATGCGTCCCTTTCTAACTGATGATATTGGACATAAGAAAGTAGATATCAGCCGTATGAGTTTATGTTCAGAACATAGTGAATTTTAAGGCTTTATCTAGTTGTCTTCTATATCTGTAGCTGGTATATAATACGAGCGTGGTTTTGTACAGAGCGAAGACAAGAGCTACAAGATCCGGTGGTCGCTGCCGACGTGTTTCGCTACGCTCGCCACAGTCATAGACGAGCCTTACTTCCCGCAGGCGCTCCGAGACACACTCAAGTAACTAATAACTATCTATATACTTTTTCATAAGTTTGTGTTTTTGTGCGTAGTTTTAGAAAGAAAAGCGCTCTTAGGGTGGCTATTTCGGTGTTCTTAGTCGATCATTAAGGCGACTATACATATCAAACTTCCCTCTCGCTCGCACTATTCAACATTTTTGAAGATATAAAATCACTGAATGTAGTTATGCAAAATAGCAAACCTTCACGGCCTAGAAAATAACAATACAAAGGTTCAGCAAGAATATCATGTTGAACCCAACACTTTTTCCTACCAAAAAATTTGCACCAAAATTGATCAGCGTGGTATCAGTTTTTGGGTAAGAAAACGAGATAGTATCTAAACTATATTATTGCTGAACCTTTGTATTGTTATTTTCTAGGCCGTGAAGGTTTGCTATTTTGCATAACTACATTCAGCGGTTTTATATCTTCAAAAATGTTGAATAGCGCGAGCGAGAGGGAGGTTTGACATGTATCCTTGAACGTCACCTTGAAGGTTGATGCGCGTGACTTTGACGTTGACATACATACACGTAGTGATGACGACGACCAATGATGAACGATGACAAAAACTAAAATGTCTTTTCATTGATTTGACAATGAAATTGGTTTCGTGATCGTTCATCATTGATGGTTGTCATCACTACATCATTGTATGTGATGTCAAATCTCAATGTCCTACGTATCAACCTATATTTTACAAACTGTATAGATGTTTGTATGTTTGTCTGTCAGGTTCTTCATAACGAGCAAGCTGCCCTCCATGTCGCCGGAGCTACGTCAGGCCATCGAGCGACATCCGACACTGTGCACCTGACACTACATATTAAACATTGTTTATTTATAAATACTCTTGTTTTATTTATTACTTGACACATTCTATGATTTTATAGTAAAGTTTGGTCATGGAATAGGAAGAATTTGTACATTAAACTGTTATTAGCTGTCTCTGTCACTCTTGCGTCACGTCCGCACGGATGGCGGCCATTGCCAGCGTTGCAACCTTAGAAGCCCTTTTCGTGCTAGATCTAGCCCTTTTTACCGTAGGTGAACTAATTTTTTTATGATTTAGCCCGGAAAGAGCAATCTAGCCCTTTTCATATTGCTATACAAAACTTCGAAAATTCGCCGCGTGCCTACCAAGATATTAATAATCCGCGCCACGTTGCATAGATTTCATCACGCTCACTTGCATAAATTTGACAACTTTAAAGTTATAGCTATCCTTGACATTTACACCTAAAAGAGAAGGATAGTATTACTTTTAGGAATGTCAAATTAAGTTTAGTTTAGGAAAATGCACAACAGAATCGAGAGCCCTATATCTACATAAATTAGTAGTTTCAAACAAAGAAAACTATTGAATTTTTATGTATAAAATCTTTATCATCCTCCATGTAATGTAGATATGAACATGATCTCGTCATTGTCTTGTAGTTGGTAGTCTAACTCTCCGTACAGCTCCCAGTCCGCATCGTTAATGAGAATCAGTATCCCCGGCCGGACGGATTCACCCTGAAATATATTGTAAATAGTCGTACATGAATTTTGACTTTACGCAATGTAAAAACTATTTCTAGTGTGGGCTAAAGTGGGCAGGATGAGTATGTAAACACAATACTTCTTAAGCTGCTGCCTCTGCTAATGCTACTGTAGTAATGAGTCAAGGGAAGTATGGCCGGCAGTGCGAGAAGCAGGATGGGCTGAATGTAAATGAGGCATAACGACTGAATGAATTTAGAAGAATCTTGTAATAAGTTACACCTACCTACAGAATAAGAGGCAATTTTAATCCCTGTATCACTGGAACGAAGCAGCAGGCCAAGCTAGGAAGAACTTCAGCATTTCCCTGCCCTTATCCTACTCTAGGTGGGGTCGGCACAACATGTTTTCTTTCTCCATTCACTCCTATCGACTGTAAACTCTGTATTCACTTCTTTCACAATCCATCCATCTCTTCTTTGGCCTCCCTCTACTCGTACATCCAGTCACATTGAAGAAACATACTTAGAAGCTGGTAAGAACTACGTCCATGAAAGCCAATAAATACCTGAAGAAATAGTTCTGGTCGTTCCTTCAACAAGTTGTCTTTAATCCACACAAGCAGTTCCCTGATCGTCCATTCGTCTTTGTGAATGTTCGGTAAATACTTGGCGAGCGCCGGTAATTCTACTTGCCGCTTTTTTATCTTGTCAAAGAGGAGTTCGGCGCCGCCGCCGAAGTTAATGTTTATTTTCAGAGACATTGCTTTGTTTGTCAAGTACGTAGCGATTCGAATGGCGTTAGGTCAAATAAAAAGCGTAACAGTGCGTTACGATAAATAATGCATTCCTTTGGCCTTAATTTTACTTCGCTTTAAAATATTTGAGAGGTTAGAAAACTTGATGAATGAAAAATGTAAACAATCGATCAGCTGTTCGGTATGTACGGCTTATTTTCTCTAGGGATGCATGGAATTTCTACGGCTTTACGTAACGCCATCTAGTGTTGAGTAGTGTGTGTTAAAGAGTAGGGGGGCTCTTGCACGTAGTATTGTATTGTATTCTCTATGGCTCATGCCCCCTGATTGTAGTACGGAGGTGGAGGGAGAGAAAACTGGATTGTAATCAGTTGAAAAACATTTCGTTAGCTCATCAACATTTTGTTTCATGTCCACTTACAAGTGCGTAGTGTGTAGTAAAGAAAATTGTTGCTTGGGGTTAAGGGGTTTACACATCCGGGGTTACAGCATCCTCGCCATCTAGTGTTGAGTAGTGTCTGCGAGGAAAGAAAACCGGATCAACGAATAATCGATGACATATGGGTGACAGCAGCACCAGTACTCCAGTACGAGTTGCACAATTCGAAAATTTTCTTGGTTTACCATATCGAGCTCAATTATAATGTACGTTTTTTGGTAATTACGCAACTGGTTTTAAGTAGAAACTGATCTAACAACCTAGGTAATGTAATCTTCTTGCAGATTGCAGTAATTATCACCCAAAATGGTGAAGTAATTAACGAAAAATGGTACCTACTTCAAAATTGAGCTTGATAGTATAATAAAAAACGAATTGTGCAACTCGTACTAGGACCGCTGTTCGTTTGCTTGCTTGGACTTCGGTCAGTCAGTCATCATCATCAGTTCAACAACACCACTTGTCAAGTGCGTAGCGAGTTCGCTTCCCTTGGTTCGAATTTGTGCTAAACTCGATTATTCCCAAGAACTGTCTAAATACAACAATCGCCGAGCACAGCACTAGCAGTACGTGACTCCCCTGCGGCGCACCATGGCGGGTATGTAAATAAAATAAACTTATTTTATTATAAAACTTTTCTTCCTCGCGTGTATGATAATATTTAATGAGATTCATAAATGAACCGCTAGCTATATAACTTTGAACTAGATTCTTATCAGTATGAATGCTAACGCATGGCTAAGTACATAACTCTAAACATGTTAATATACATAGAAATTGTACCTGTTGAAATTGTAACTTTTTAAACAGTTTATTTGACCCTCATAAACTACTTATCTATGAGGTCACGATTAGAGCTCTCAAATTTACATTGAATACTTATGAACAAAGTTATATGCCTATTGAAACATTACAATATATGTACCTGATTTAATTAAAACATTTTTGATTCAATTAAAAAATGCTCCGATCAAATCTATCAAGGAGGCATGCTAAAAAAAGGCCAGGTCAAGAGTAGCTACTCTCAGTCCGGCCATACACGGGCAGCTTGAAGCCACAACTGCATAGTGAACTTCGGACTTCTACATATGTACAACCACAAACCGCTCGAGCAGTTGCAACTGCTTCGGGGGGTTGGCATTTCATTGTGCAGTCAAGCAGTCGCTAGGCATTCACTGACTGCTCAAGCTGTCGACTGCTCTCGCGCAGTTGATTTCAATCAAATCCATGATGCTACTGATTTGAATTAAAATTAAATTTGCTAACTGCTCGAGCAGTTATCAATGGCAGCTTCAAGCTGTTGACCGCAAGAGTGGTCCGTGTATGTTGATAACGGAGTAACTGCTGGAGCAGTCGTTGTACGGCGACACTAAACCAAGCCACATGTATGATGTCACAAGCTTAGAATATTGAAGTTAATTAGAGTGAAAGAAGCGACAGGTATTCCAGGGTTGTAGCAAATGGAGAACTGTGGTAACTGTCTATTTACACCTTGTTATAGACTGACCATACCATAAAAGTAGATATTGTATTTTTGGTCTGTTTTGTTGTATTTGTCATATTTCTTGATCTCACTTGAAAACTGAAAACCAGCGAGACCTCTGAGCTTTATCTCATAAGCTGCTTAAGCTGAGTGAAGGTCCTGTTTAACTCACTGTTCAAGTACATTAATTATCTATAGAGGTACCTAATATTGATATTCTTGTAATAAAAGCTAAGCACACCTCTAATTGGGAAAGATGAAGTGACGATCTGAGTCGGCTGCTGGTAGAAGCTGGATGCGTCGAGCTCAGGACAGGGGGCAATGGCGTTCATTAGGGGAGGCCGCCGTCCAGCAATGGACTATTATGGGCTGATGATGATGATGATGATGACACCTAATTATTATAGTTACCTAGATACTCACTTATTAATTTGATTATTAGTGTTATAAAATATATCATTCTTTTCTATGTATAATGACTTTTTGAGTATGTATATAAATTTTTTAAATGTTAATCAAAATAGGAGGAAAAATGTTTAGATAAAAATAACAATAGGCAACCTTATCTCAACTTTCTGAATCCAACTTTTGACAAGCCAAGTTAAACAGTTCACATAAAGCCCGGCCAGACCTCCAAACTTATTGTAGATTATTAAATGCTGGAGTGGCAACTCAAAGCTAAGGTTAAGGTTTAAGTTAATATAACCTTTGTTATATTTGTATTAAAAACTTTTAAGACTAGTCTTTTTTTCCCGTATAATTTTAATTTGACATCTCTTTTAAGATTTCTTTTAATTATTTTATTATGACATCTCTTTTTATGTATTCTGCTATTGAGATTACATTATTTCAATTTTAATTTCAAAGCCATTATTGCTTCTCTGAAGTCTGAGTACAAGGATTTTATTTATTAAACTATCTTCCGCCCGCGGCTTCGCTCGCGTTGTACCGGGATAAAAGTAGCCTATGTGTTAATCCAGGTCACAAACTATGTATATTTTAAGTTTCATACAAATCCGTTCAGTAGTTTTTGCGGGAAAGAGTAACAAACATTCATCCATACATCCATACATACTCACAAACTTTCGCATTTATAATATTAGTAGGAGTAGGATAGGATAAATAAATAAATAATGCTGTACACTATTACACAACATCACGTAGCCCCAAACTAAGCAGAGCTTGAATTATGGGAACCACATGACTGTTAAATATAAATAAAATAAATAAATAAAACAATTTATCAAAATTTCTTAAAATGGTAACATAAAAATATTAAAAGGTACAGAAATCATAATTAAACATAGTTATAATAAAACAAGAGCCTAAACTAGGTAATCCGGTGTTTCAGGCGAAGATAATATTACTTAGATACATTTTTTTTGTAAATACATACATAATATAGATAGAAAACACCCAGACCCGAGACAAATATTTGCAGATCATACAAACATTTGTCTCGCAGTGGGAATCGAACCCGCAACCTTCTGCGTCTCAGGCGGGCTCTCGCCCACTCCGCCACAGAGGCCTTAAATACATAGTTATGATTTGGTTTTCACTTGAGTAACATGAATTATTGTGTTGTTGGCCAATGAAGAAGTATAGAATCCGCAACGAGACTATCCGACATAGAACTAAAGTTCGACATAGCTCAGACAATTAGCAAGCTGAAGTGGCAGTGGGCTGGCCATATCTGCCGAAGAACTGATAACCGTTGGTAACGAGTTCTTGAGTGGAGACCCCGGCTCGGCCAATGTAGTGTAGGACGCCCTCCGGTCAGGTGGAGTGTCGATCTGCTGTCGGCTGCTGGTAGAAGCTGGATGTGGAGCTGAGGACAGGACGCAATGACGCTCATTAGGGGAGGCCGCCGTCCAGCAGTGGACTGCTATATGCTGATGATGAGGTACAACGGCTCGACTTTTCTTTATAAGCAGCTGAAGCTTTCGTCATAGTTAGGTCTATATCTAGGAAACCTAAATGTGAAATGGTGTAGTGCGGAAACAAATACTTTTTGAGATATGGAAACTGAGTTTCCGCACTCCCTGCTTTTAGAGGGATGGTCCTCACCCCCCTCCCCTCCCTCCCCGCACACCTGCCACCCCTTATGCTCACTACACATAAAGGAAACTATAAATTCCAGGATTATGTGTGATGTTAATTCTTCTTCAGTCAGGCACCCTCTGCAGAGTTATTGTCGGTGGCTCTGATGTTGTAGAGGTGTTTGTTCTGAGAGTGGCCCGTGAGGGTACCAACGGTACCCTTGAGGGATTCTAAGGTACTTAATATGGTAGTGTTATTCGGCTATTATAACATCCAATATTTCGGGTAAAAATAAGACTAACAAAATACCTACTTCACTTTAACATCTTTTATTAATTATAATTCCGTTTAAAATCAACCTTCTAGGGTTTAGAATTTTAAACTAAATTATGATTAATAAAAGATGTTAAATTGAGGTATTTTGTTAGCGTCTTATTTTTACCCGAAATATTGGATGTCTCATAAATACCCCGCCTGACCCTATAGGTTTAAGTAAATTGTACCATAATGTTGTAGATACTATAAGTACCTACCTAGATACCATTTATTTAAGTTAAGTCTTGCTACATGCTTTAAACCATAGGTTTAGTATATAATAAAATCGAAACTCTGAATTAACAGGGTGCATAGAACTGAACACTCATAGTTACTAACGGCCGGTTTCTATATTATCTATATTATGATTACGCCTCGTTTTCCCCTGAAAAACTGTCAAAAATTAACAACGAAGCGTCGAAAATTTGTCAGTTTTTCAGGAGAAAACGAGGCGTAATCGGTAACGGTATAATATAGGAACCGGCCATAAGTCTTTTGTTGCAATAAATAAACTGAATATTCAATTGTTTTAGCTTCAAGCAATCCTTTCGACCGTCTGCTGAAGAAGATCGAGGTTAACGGAGAAACCTTCCAGTACTACGACCTGACACAGCTCGGACCCAAATATGGTGAGGAATTGACATATAGTTTTTTTTAGTTTATTTTATAATGGGCCAGCTCTTGACCGGCTCGGCTTGCATGGGCAAGGATGAGGTCGACGAAGGGACGACCTTTCCCAGAAGATATCAACTCGCTTTTTGAAACCGTTAGGGTCGTAAGTCAAAGGAAAAACAGACGCTCAAAAAAGCCCAAAGTGTGTTTCTAATTCTAATGTGAAGTGGAGGGAAAAAGCGTCCCGCAATCGGGGTGTATGGTGCATGGCCTCCGCTAACCTGACCCCAGCCAGTACAACTCCTTAAGGCGACGATACATGTCAAACCTCCCTCTCGCTCGCACTATTCAACATTTTTGAAGATATAAAATCACTCAATGTAGATATGCGAAATAGCAAACCTTCACGGCCTAGAAAATAACAATACAAAGGTTCAACAATAATATAATTTTTATATTATCACGTTTTCTTACCAAAAAAACTTGTACCAATGTGATCAATTTTGGTTGGGTTCTACATGATATTCTTGCCTTTGTATTGTTATTTTCCTGGCATACCTCTTAAGTTTTTGAGCAGTTTTTGTAACTCGGATGTTGTTCTGGCTTCGTTTGTGGCAGTGTAGTGTAAGATGGCGTGCTCCACTGTTTCTTCAGCTTGAAAGCAGCCGCGACAGGTGCCGCTGTTCGTAGCTCCTGACTTCACTAGGTGGTGGTTCAGTTCACAGTAGCTTGTGACCAGTCAGCCATCCATCCAGGCTGTTTGTTTAATTGGGGTTGCTGCGTCCGTAGTGCAGTGGATGCAGGCCCGCCTGAGATGCAGAAGGTCGCGGGTTCGATTACCGCTGCGAGACAAATGTTTGTATGATCTGTAAAACGAGGGCTTATGTAGGTGTTTTCTATGTATGACTAGCTTCCGCCCGCGGCTTCACTCGCGCGGTACCGGGATACAAAGTAGCCTATGTATTAATACAGGTCACAAACTATGTATATTCCAAGTTTTATCAAAATCCGTTGAGCCGTTACCACGTGAAGCGACCACAAACATATTCACTCTCACAAATTTCCGCATTTATAATATTAGTAGGATTAAGTAAATATTTACAAAAAGATAATTATTTATGCATTAGTTTATCACTTATACAGTCATTGGGTCCAATAAAAAACATAATATAAGCTCTGCTTAGTTTGGGGCTTCATGATTCTTTCTGATAGTGTCCAGCAATATTTTTTTATTATATTTATGATAGCCAACTGTCCAACCTTACCCTAGTTTTGATATTTCTTCTACAATACTAAACTTGAAGATGCCACAGGGAATGGTCCACCTGATATTGTGTGAACGATAGACTATAGTTTCGTGCATGTGTTTGCTCTGTGAAGGGAAATATGCCCATAATCTCCACGCTGGGCATGCGGGTTGGGGATCGCAGGGCATTGCTTCTCGCAGCTGATTCTGCTGCCACTTGGCGGTCAGGGATTTAGCTGTGCTGTGTTAGGCTGCGCTATGCCTGGGCCACCATCAAACGCCCTGTTTATGAATGAATGAATGAAAAATTCTATATTGTACACCCACAGACTTGTATTGACATTGATATCTGTGTGTCCACATTAATCTTAGAAACAACAGACAGACACTTAAAATAAATAAAAAAGTACAATGGGCAATATATTAATAATATTATAAAACCAATAAGTAATGTTTACAAAGTTTTTAAACCTAAAATCTCCTGATTGATAACCTGCAGTCAATATAGCTAGACTGTTATCTAGATGACCTAAGTACGTACCTACTTACCTAGTTATACAATTTAATTATATTTTGTTGCTGTTCGGTTATTATTATTAGTAATTTCAGAGTTTTTTTCTCTTAACATAAATATTTTAGTTAGTTGAATTATGTAAAACAACAAATATTACGTCTTCGAAATATGTCTGAATCAATCGTAATTACTGAACAAATAAAACCGGCCAAGTGCGAAATGGACACAGCTCCTCGCTACGGGAATTAAACCCTCGTTACCTACCTATTCGAGGTCACACCTTCTCGTTTGTAAAACACCTAAAAGACACACCCATAACTGGTGTGTAATTTATTCTATTACGTAAACAACATTGAAATTACGTACGTACTTTGTAGGTACATAGTCAATTTGGATTAACCGATTTTCGACCTTGGTTTGGATCGAACGGCAGTTGTAAAAGTTGTATCTCAATTTTGATCATGCTCTCAAGAGTCACTACCTTCACATGCTGAGCTGGACACCTTTTCGGCACAGACGATTAATGAGTCTACAACGTCGACAATTAGTATTTTTCTTCAAAATAAATGTTTAGTTTCCTAAGAACAAAACCTTTTAACTTAAAAAAAATGTAGCTGCTCTTAAATTTAGCCTCTTTCTGTACAGACAGCACCGAAAGATTTCAATATTAAGTTTTTTTACTGTATTTGAAGATGGAACAAGCACATGGCCCACCTGTTGTTAAGTAATTACCTATCACAAAGCATTGCATCGTAGATTATGTTTTTTCGGAACGTGCTCTACGATGCAACGCCCTGCGTTCACCAACTTGAGGCATGAAGATGATAAGCCTCTTGTGCCTGTAATGTCACGGGCACACACACCCTTCAGACCGAAACGCAGCACAGCTGCTTCACGGTAGAAATAGGCAAGGTGGCAGTTCGCACGCGGACGAGCCCTGCATACTGCATTATAATATAAATTTAAGGGCATTTTTACCTAACTGTACTCTATACAATGAAGGTTCACAGTAAACACAAACCTATCTGCTTATAAACGAAGGTTCACAATAGCCAATTTGTAATATAGATTACTTCTATAAGTGAAAACTGTTGGGCAAATCTTTTTCTATTACCGTTATATAACTTTAATGCTATTGTTTTCCAAACATGTATTAAAATAAATTAGGTTTTTTTCGGTTGGTTATAAAATGTTCACAAATTAAATAAAATATTTTTTAAAGTAAAATGTTAAATGTATGCCAAATAAAGTTCATTATTTCATAATTACGGGTTCTATCGCCTCTGAAGCTCGTACCTGATAAGATTAGCTGGTAGAGAACTTCTAATCTTTATCTGAACTTATGATCAAGTAGAGACTTCATCATCATCATCATCAACACTATCATTCAATAGACGCTGCGCAGACAATACCTACTATAGAAACTTACCTATTGTTAGAACATACCCCAATGAATCTTGTGCCCTAATGGGTGGGTCTTAAGAGCTCGAAGCGTATTTAGTTCGCCCGTGACAGTCGACGAAGTTAGATAATTTTATGAAAAAAATGCCTTCGTTAGTCGTGGAAAGAGATGGGAGAGACCTTAGCCCAACAATGTGACAGCATAGGTTTTTCGAATATCTCCAAATAATGCAAACATTTGTCTCGCGGCGGGAATTGAACCCGCAACCTTCTGCGTCTCAGGCGGACCTTCACCCACTGCGCCACAGACGCCGTCTAAATGCTTCAGTTCCATGGGATTTTTTTACTAGCGAAGCCTTTGAATAACTGTTACCATACAAATATACATTATCATAATTATTAAGTTAGGTATGTAATCATGTTTTTTTCATCAAGATAAATCATAATTATTTTATCGATTATTTTAATTTGCCTTACACTTGTGGTTAAAGATTTTTATTTTGCTCAAACAAGTTTACATTTCACTTAAATGAGAAACTAATTTAAAGTTACATCTAGTGCTTCGAACAGTTTTAAAATAATAAATGTGGGTTGTTTTACAATATGTGTTACGAGGTTCGACTGAGATTACCCGCAAAATAGTTCACTTTTGTAGCCGAACAACATTTATCAAGTAAAGAATGCAGGAACGCTTGGCATGCCACAGTGTAAATATTTTGAGTAAGTCGATTCAAGTATTTTAGGTATTACGTATACGTTTTTTATAAGTGACTGAGAGTCCGAACCGAGTCACTGTGACCCTGCTATACAGGCTCTCACGAGACCTAGTGCAGTGAACTGAGCTCTTGTGGATACAATTTGTTTTTTATTAACACACTAGCGGCCCTTCTCGGCTTCGCACGGGTTAGGGCATTTTTTTGCACCTTGGGTTACGTTACTTAAGTTTTAGTAAGAATCCCTAATCTCTTCTAGCAATAAATATAGCCTATGTTAGTCAGGGTGAATGTAGCTTTCCAATGGTGAAAGAATTTTGTTTTTTGTTTTTGAAGTCGGCACAGTAGTTAACACCTATTTGTAGTAACATTCTATTAGTAGTTAACACAATTTGTTAACACCTGTATATTTACATTATGGAACGCAATAAATGATTGAGTATTGAGTATTGAGTATAGTTTTTGAGTTTATTCATTACAAACATACTCCTACAAACATACAAATTTTTCCTCTTTATAATATTAGATAGAAGAAGAAGATTATAAGAAGATAATTATACTGGTTTGAGCCTAATTTGTAAGTACCAAACATTGTTATCAGATCAATAAAGCATTATTATGTGATGAGAGTGAATGAAGCAAAAGAGTTATGTCAGGATTCAGGATCGTAGCAAGTGGAGATCCGTGTTCTCTGCCTACCCCTCCGGGAAAAATGCGTGACTGTATGTATGATAATTGTTGCAGATCGTCTGCCATTCTCTATCCGCGTGCTGCTGGAGTCTTGCGTCAGGAACTGCGACGGGTTCCAAGTGCTGGAGAAGGATGTCGTCAATGTCCTGGACTGGGAGACGAACCAGGCGGTGGAAGGGGGCGTCGAGATCGCCTTCAAGCCTGCTAGAGTTATACTGCAGGTTAGTTTTACCATGGGAGTTCGACTTTTGGGTGGGTTGAGAACTATAAACATAAGTTCTGAAATGATAACGTTTATAAGTGAAATTAGTTGTAACTAGATGTTTCGGTTTGTCGGCTGGGGGGAGTTGTCAGCTGGGGATCGGGGCTTGTTGGCTGAGGGGGTGAATTTTGTCGGTGTGGGGGTCGCCTACATCGTGCGAATATATATTATATACATATAAAATAAGCAGACAACATAAACAAATCATAATAAAAATAAAGAACACAAAATAAACAAATTAAAAGAGATAATTCTAGTTGCTTTCAAAGCGCTTGTGACATGACATTTCTCATGACATGAATAATATAAATTCGTTGTTGTTAGCAGTAACTTCTCGCACTGACAAAGTTGGTTTCCATCGGCGGTCAGGGAATTCAGCTGTGCCGATGTTCCCAAAGCTGTTGGCCAAAGCCACTTTATTTTGATCGCAGGATGCATCACGGGCCGGTGGGGCTGGCTTGGGTTCCGTAGATGAAAGAAACAATTTATATTGAAGGAGTGAGAAAACGTGAGAGATAATACACGCAAATAAATAAGAATTAAAAATTAGGAAGGAGGGGTTCCTTATTTTCAAGACTATTATTATCATGAGTCCTGTGTCCTACAGTGCATTGGCATAGGCTGGTGTTGTTTTATCTGAACGTGCGTTGAGCCTTGTATCCACTCGCGCAGGACCTGACGGGGGTGCCTGCGGTGGTGGACTTCGCGGCGATGCGCGATGCGGTGCGGGCGTTGGGGGGCGATGCGCATCGCATCAACCCCGTGTGCCCCGCCGACCTCGTCATAGATCACTCCGTGCAGGTCGACTTCGCTCGCGTGTAAGTACAACATCAACCCCGTGTGCCCCGCCGACCTCGTCATAGATCACTCCGTGCAGGTCGACTTCGCTCGCGTGTAAGTACAACATCAACCCCGTGTGCCCCGCCGACCTCGTCATAGATCACTCCGTGCAGGTCGACTTCGCTCGCGTGTAAGTACAACATCAACCCCGTGTGCCCCGCCGACCTCGTCATAGATCACTCCGTGCAGGTCGACTTCGCTCGCGTGTAAGTACAACATCAACCCCGTGTGCCCCGCCGACCTCGTCATAGACCACTCCGTGCAGGTCGACTTCGCTCGCGTGTAAGTACAACATCAACCCCGTGTGCCCCGCCGACCTCGTCATAGACCACTCCGTGCAGGTCGACTTCGCTCGCGTGTAAGTACAACATCAACCCCGTGTGCCCCGCCGACCTCGTCATAGATCACTCCGTGCAGGTCGACTTCGCTCGCGTGTAAGTACAACATCAACCCCGTGTGCCCCGCCGACCTCGTCATAGATCACTCCGTGCAGGTCGACTTCGCTCGCGTGTAAGTACAACATCAACCCCGTGTGCCCCTATTTCTGTTACCAACTCTCGGCCAGCAGTGTTGGGTTCAACATGACATTCTTGCTGAACCTTTGTATTGTTATTTTCTCGGCCGTGAAGGTTTGCTATTTTGCATAATTACATTCAGTGAATAATGTTGAATAGTGCGAGCGAGAGGGAGGTTTGACATGTATCGTCGCTTTAACTAATTTGTGATTTAGTTTGTTTAATTTTTATTTTATTTTATAATGGACTTAAGTTGTAGGATTTACTTTTTTATGATTACTGACAAGTATCACTACCCCTGTGTTCATTTAATGTCGCCATTACAGCAACACCCTGTATATTACATTTTAAGTAAGTATTTTTTTTAAAATGAAAAACGAATCTGGCTGTGCTTCTTCTATATGTTCAGGAAGTTTATTATGTATTTTTATAGACATTTTTGTAACTAACTTTGCCAATAGTTCGCCTGCGCTTCGTTGCGAGTATGACCGATTCGCAACCAAAATTTTCGAACTGATTCCATTCGGAGTCAGTCATGGACAGTCAACTGCTCACTATTTGCCCTAATACCTTAGACTTTCCAAATAAAACGGCTAAAATATTATTAAAATTCTTGTCTCATTTCCAGACCTGACGCGCTAAATAAGAACCAGGAGCTCGAGTTTGAGAGGAACAAGGAACGATTCCAGTTCTTGAAGGTAACTACTGGACTGATCATAGTTTTTAGGGTTCCGTCTATTCACGGAATTATTCACTATTCCCCACTATTCACTTACTATTACTTACTTGTTCACTTTATTTCACTTGTCTAAATATGAAATAAGTACCAATCTACACTAATATTATTACTCTAGTATTTGTGTGTGTGTGTGTGTGATTTATCCTTACTCAAAATTAAGTAACGCAACCCAAGGTGCAAAAAAAGTGCATAACCCGTGCGAAGCTGGGACGGGTCGCTAGTGTTTATATAAACATTAGGGGGTAAGCTTTGCTTACTTTTGCTGACAAGGGGGTTAAAAATTGTAATAAATCTGTTTGTAATAAATTACGTAATACTTCACCACCCACTTCCACGACTCTGCTACCACCCGACTAATAAAATATCACTCAAATAAGGGCTGTAAGCCGTGGCCTTGTGATAGTTTATATTGACAACATAAATAAGCAGACAGCTCTGTGTCAACAAGCTTCCCGCCAGCAGACCGCTCGGTCGTTGACGCCTCGCTAGCCACAAGTTATAGACGAGCTGTCGGCGCGGTGTCCGCGCTCTGACTGCTAGCAGTCGCCACGCGGGTCGGAGCGTGGACAGCTGAGTGCCTACTAGCTGTCGCCGCGTAGAAGACGAACAGTCGCCTTAGTTTAGGGCGGTGTTGGGTGGGAGCGATGTTGGAGTAGAGTCGTGTAAGTGGGCTATGACCTTTAGATGACATGCTCCACGGTTTCTTCAGTTTGGAAGCAGCCGACAGGTTTCGCTGTCAGCTCTTGAAAGAACTCTACTACTCTAAAACAATATACACAATATTGAAAGCGTACGTTTGTTTGTGTTGTAGTGGGGCGCGGAGGCGTTCGACAACATGCTGATAGTGCCGCCAGGCTCCGGGATAGTGCACCAGGTGAGGCATCGCACTGTCAGAACTCGGAAAAATTAAAACATACATTTTCTTCAATAACCTGCATAATTTCTATCGTGAGCTATTTGTACCCACGCTGTTTATTTATTTGGATACACCAAAAACAGATTAATAATAAGTTGATAGAATAGTTTAAAATACTATGGAACTATCACTTATAAGTATTTGCAACATTCTTGAATACATCTATCCTATCTGCAGGGTAGGTCAAAATGTTACCTCATCAAGGGCAGCCACCATATCTTTTGTAGTTAAAAGGTATTGTTCCGAGGCAACTATAGGTATATTTTGAAGAAAAAAAATAGTTGCATATTTTGATTTTAGAAAAAATGTACCGTACAATACCTATGTACATGTACAGTCAGAAAATTTTCTATGAATAATAATTATTCCTTGGTTCGATTCACTTAAAACTCTGTACAAATAATCTAGAAAGTAAATAATTAATCATATATTTTTTATTTTTACAAAAATAGCCGTAAGGTATGTGCAATAAATTACTGAATTTTTTATAAAAAACATATTCCCTGATTCACATATTTACTCAAAACGGGGTAAAAATAATCCTTTATGTAAATAACGAAACACGTTTTGACACAAATTTCCACGCGGGCAAAGCTAGTTATTAATAAATAAATAAAATAAGCTATAAGCTTATTCTAATACTTATAACATCTTAAACTTATAACTATTATTAATAAAATGCTATCTCAAATAAATGTTATTGTCCTCTGATATATTTTATGAGCTCATTCAGAGGACTAAATCCCTTTTAGATATTTAGTACTAACCCATAATAACCTTATAAACAAAATGGACTGTAACTGTCTAAATAAATAACTTTATTATTATAATGACTGACAGGTGAACCTGGAGTACCTCGCTCGCGTGGTGTTCTCCACGGATGGGACGCTGTACCCCGACAGCGTCGTCGGCACGGACAGTCACACCACCATGATCAACGGCCTGGGGGTCGTCGGCTGGGGGGTGGGGGGTGAGTTACCACCACAGACATACAACATACAACTATCTCCCCTTGAAGTCTGCAAATGAATTGAGTGTCGAATTGTACTGAGGACACCATTTTTTCCATCTTGAACGACGGATGTCATTTTTATTAAATTTTGTTTTCTAGTGTTTTTTTGATGTACCTATGTCGTTTGTTATTAATGGTAATATTACCGTTATACGTTAGTTAAAAGATACAAATATTCGTGAAATGGAGTAAAAGAAGATTGAACGGGAATAAGCTAGATGCCCAAAAAATTCTAATTAGTCCGTCATTTAAATTATCAAAAAATATTGGACACGTATTTTTTATTTTGTCAATTAAACTAAAAATGACAAAGATATAGTGCGTTGAAGTTCCGCGTGACGTCACGGGTAAGTACACTTTTTACATAGCCGTGACGTCACGAGCCCCCACTCCCGAACTTTGATGCTCTATAACTTTGTCAATTTCAATTGATTAAATAAATAAAAAAAGAAGTGACACATATTTTTTGTTAATCAAACTGACGGACTAATTAGTTTTATTATTTGTGTATCCAGTCATTATCCCTATTCTCTAATGAATACAAATACAAATTAATTTATTCACATAAATAGAGTTCTTACATTGGTATGTACATGATCTTATTATTTTCTAATCGTCCATCTATTTAGCCATATTAATGGCATGTGAATGTCGTCTAATCATTTCTGATATTATTATAGTTTTTTATTAAACCACTCATCTAGCGTATAAAATAGTTTTTCTAATAACCACAACTTTATCTTTTTTTTAAACATAGAAGTAGGAAGTTCTATTAAAAAATTGGGCGTTTTTAAATATTTTAACACACTTAGCAAAATAGTTTTTTTGTAGCAGAGTAGTTCGAGGGATAAAATCTAAAACAAGTTAAAAATAAATCAAGTCAAGTGAAGAAAATTGTGCGCCGATCGTTTTTTGTTATATTCGCCATGGCTATAGCAGAAAACAGGAGCTGACTGAAGACTGGACGACTGGACTTATAAACCGTACTACGTTGCCTCATATTATTATGAACATTATTCTTGATACTGACGAAATTGTGGAAACTATCCCAGAAGCCAATTAATAAAGAAGTGAAGTGAATGGATGCGTCAGCTAGTAACTTTTTGTAATTTTTATAGACGAAATAACAATTTGGTTTTAGACGGATGGTCTAATATGTATTAAACGAAAAACTGTAAAATTAGATAATATGCTGTATTTGCGTGCTTATGTAGTAAATAATTTTATATATATTATGTGTATATAAAGTTCTATAATGTAATGTGTAGGTATCGAAGCAGAAGCCGTGATGTTGGGTCAAGCCATCAGCATGTTACTGCCCAAAGTGGTCGGGTACCGCCTCGTCGGGGAACTGAACCCGCTAGTCACCTCCACAGACCTCGTCCTCACCATCACTAAGGTAACACAGCACGTGTCGCGAGGGTCGGACATTGAAGATGCCAAGGACATTACAAGCACAAGTCTCGTGTCTCAATGTCCTTGTAATGTTCTTGGCCTCTTATTATATTGTATTGTTTGTATTTATTTCAGATAATAATTGTAATCCATAACATTTGTTAGTAGTACACAAATAAATAAAAATAAAAAAGGATATTAGTACATAATTACTTAATTAAAACATAACCGAATCAAAATAAAATAACAAATGAAAATTAAAATACTAAACAACAAAATTAAACTATAAATCCCTTATTTATAAACGCTACTTAAATTTAACCATTGCTTAAAGTTAGATGGTAAATTGAGCATTGTCTACCTACTATCGTCAACTCTATCTTATGCTTCACTTATGATTCAAGTTAATGAGTAAAATCATGCGACTATTTCTATCTGTTGGTGGTTGTTGACCACAACACATCAATTGATATGTCTGTTCGTCTGCTACTTGGATAAAAGTAAGGCTTTTGAGTGTATAATTATGGCTGGGTCTAGGAAGGACCTTCCTTCTTCGAAGTAGCAGTCATACTTGAGTGTTTTAAAAGATTTTCCAAAACACGCAACTAACCAGGTGAAAAATAATGTTTAAATGTTGTTGATATGTTTGAAACGATGAAACCCTCTGAAACATTTTGGCTTAGGTTCTCTTTTAGTCCACCTGATGTCTGAGAGTTCCACTGAAAAGCCGGGACCAACATATTAACGTGCCTTCCGAAGCACGGAAGCGCTCAGATCTCATCCATCCAAGTAGTGAGTGCTCAACTCTGATGATCTATGAACATCGAAGTAAGCTACGCTACGAGAGCTTCGTTGTGAGAATTTTCGACTTCCTCTTAGCGAAACATCACAACATCTCACAAAGGGGGGGCCTTTGTGAGATGTTGTGGTGTTTCGCTCGACGCTCTCACCCCTCCCCCAATCACACGTGAGATTTTTCAAAATGTGTATTATGTAAATGTAAATAAGTTAATTTGAGCTTGATTTGAATTATAAAAAAAATACCATTATTATTTTGTCAAATATTTAGCCATTATATTATATTAGCCAGGATACCAGTTTTGTACTTTAAGACGGGTATATTCAGCTTATTAATATTAATTTACAACTTGATGATAGCGACCGCACGCCGTCATCTTTCACCGCAGAATACCGACTCCCATTCACTTGTCTTTCGTTCAGTAATTATTTTTATCATCTAAAACAGTTCCTTAGGTATTCTAATTTTCCTATAGATTTGTTAATCCAGGTCACAAATTATGTATATTCCAAGTTTCATCCAAATCCGTTCAGTAGTTTTTGCGTGAAAGAGTAACAAACATTCATCCATACTCAAAAACTTTCGCATTTATAATATTAGTAGAATTATTATATTAGCCATCTATATCCCACTGCTGAGCGAAGGCCTCCTCCCATTTCCTTCAGACATCGCGATCCTGAGCCATTTTTACCCAGTTTATTAGAAATTTAACCAGTTCGTCACCATCTTCGTTTCTGAAATAAATACACTAATATTATTAAGAGAAAAAAAAAAATGTGTGTATATGTTTGTAATGAATAAACTCAAAAACTGCTGTGCCGATATCAAAAATTCTTTCACCATTGCAAAGCTACATTCACCCTGAGTAACATAGGCTATATTTATTGCTAGAAAACATTAGGGATCCTTACTAAAACTTACGTAACGTAACCCAAGATGTAAAAAAAAGTGCCCTAACCCGTGCGACGGGACGAGCCGCTAGTGTTATGATATAATGATGCAAGTACCAAAAATCACTCTACTTACTCTGATCTCTGTTGATAAGTAATGGAGTCATCATCATCATCAGCCTATAGCAGTCCACTGCTGGACGGCGGCCTTCCCTAATGAGCGCATTGCGCCCTGTCCTCAGCTCGACGCATCCAGCTTCTACCAGCAGCCGACATCAGATCGTCCTACACCACGTAATGGAGTAAACGTGTTTTCACTTCTCTTGCTCAAAAAGTGTATCATAATAGTGTAGCTTAGCGGGCCTAAAACTCGAGTTTAATACCTCGGGCTAAAAAGTATTTTTTCTTTTTAATTTTTGTCTAAAATCATCAGCCCGTACAAAGCATTCGTTCTCTTACATAAAAACTCGACTTCTTGGTGCTCCGTCAATCTTTTTTTTTTAAATAGAACTGTCTTGGTGATGTTTTATGAAGGTTGATTAATTTTTAATAAAATTTCTGAAAATTGTCTAATTTTGAATTGTTTTATTTTCTCGCAATCGAAGTGAAAAGTAGAGTGTTTTACTCAGGCCAAAACCACCCATTATAACTCGGTCTTGTCATCCTCCCTCGCTATGCTCGGGAGTATAACAACCTCGTATATAATGGGATGGTTTAGTCCCTTGTTAAACAATCTACTATTTCACTTCTCTTGCTCAAAAAGTGTATCATAATAGTGTAGCTTAGCGGGCCTAAAACTCGAGTTTAATACCTCGAGCTAAAAAGTATTTTTTTCTTTTTAATTTTTGTCTAAAATCATCAGCCCGTACCTTTGTACGGGCTGATGATTCGTTCTCTTACATAAAAACTCGACTTCTTGGTGCTCCGTCAATCTTTTGATTAATTTTTAATAAAATTTCTGAAAATTGTCTAAATTTGAATTGTTTTATTTTCTCGCAATCGAAGTGAAAAGTAGAGTGTTTTACTCGGGCCAAAACCACCCATTATAACTCGGTCTTGTCATCCTCCCTCGCTACGCTCGGGAGTATAACAACCTCGTATATAATGGGATGGTTTAGTCCCTTGTAAAACAATCTACTATTAATTCCAGTAGAAGCATGGTCCATGATAAGCTAGGCCGTACTCTGAGATATATGTGTGTTGTGTTGTTTCTGGTGCAGCACCTCCGTTCGCTGGGCGTGGTGGGTCAGTTCGTGGAGTTCTTCGGTGTGGGATGCCTGTCCCTGAGCCTGGCGGACCGCGCCACCATCTCCAACATGTGCCCCGAGTTCGGAGCCACGCTCGCTCACTTCCCCGTCGACCGGCGCTCGCTGCAATACCTCGCTCAGACCAGTCAGTTTATATTTATATTTATATTTATATTTCACTCATTCATAAAGTTTTTTCATTTTACTTGAAGATGGAACAAGCACATTGCCCACCTGATGTTAAGTGGTAACCATTACCTATCACAGAGCATTGTAGATCACGTTTTTTAGAACGTGCTCTGCGATGCAAAGCGAAGATGATAAGCCTCTTGTGCCTGTAATGTGACCGGCACCCACACCCTTCAAATCGAAACAGCACAGCTGCTTCACGGCAGAAATAGGCATGGTGCCAGTACGCACCCGGACGAGACAACAACAAACAACTCTACTCCACAAAGTAAAGGACGGCCTCTGTGGTGAAGTGGGCGAAAGTCTGCCTGAGACGCAGAAGGTTGCGGGTTCGATTCCCGCTGCAGAACAAAAGTTTGCATGTTCTGTAGATATTTGTCTCAGGTCTGGGTGTTTTCTATGTATGATAAGTAAGTATTTACAAAAAATATATATATGTGTAGTATATCAGAGATGTGGTTCCCATAATACAAGCTCTGCTTAGTTTGGGGCTACTTGATGCTGTGTGATAGTCCAGCATTATTTATTTATTTAAAAAAAAAAGTTTACAATCGTATTTGTATATTGACTTAAAAGACTTATTACAGCACGCGGTATTCAGTCTGTGTTAGTAAGACTGTCTTACAGTTAGCGTAATGTAATAAGAGTAAGCCACTAAGTCGGTCTTAGTAAACCTAGTTAGTCAGAAAGACAGTCTTACTTAGACAGACTGAATACCGCGTACTCTAATAAATGTTTAAAAAAACACACACAAATAGGTTAAAAATAACACACAAATAGGTATTTAGTAATGCTAAAAATTACACACAGATAAAAACTAATTATTAAAGATGTCAAACTGGTAAATAACTAAATAATAAATAGTGCTGGACATTATCACGCAGCATCATGTAGCCCCAAACTAAGCAGAGCTATTATGGGAACCACATAATTTATATATTACATATAACATTTTTTTGTAAATACATACATATCAAACATAGAAAACACCCAAACCCGAGACAAATATCTGCAGAACATGCAAACATTTGTCCCGCAACGGGAATCGAACCCGCAAACTTCTGCGTCTCAGGCGGACCTTCGCCCACTGCGCCACAGAGGTCATCAAACTGTGTCAAAATAATTAAAAATTAATACTAAGGGTCAATTACCTCATACAAAGTCATTAATCGAATATAAGCACTTCTCGAGTAAAAACTAAAATGTTTATGGTACTTGAAGATAGAACAAGCGCATGGCCCTCCTGGTTATTAAACAATAACCATTACATATCACAGAGCATTGCATCGTGGAGCACGTTCAAAAAAAAACGTGATCTATGCCACGCCCTGCATCCATCAACTTGAGGCATGAAGGTCTTCTTCGTATGATTGTATGCTAGTGACCAACTCTGGTGTCGGAGTTTTTAGGCCTCCGACATGGCTGACTGAAAAAGTCGGAACCAACATCTTATGTACGATTCACACGCGGCGCGCGTCGGAAACCATCGAAGCCATTTTAAAACATGCTAGAGGAACTAGTCGAAATTTTAGGGATTTATAAATATCTTATGCTAGAATATATAATATCTACTTACGGATCTATTTATATCAGCGTTTGACAAAGTTTAAAGCTGCGTAAATTGCATGAAAATAAGGAACTTAACTGCTTTGTGGATGTTTCAATTTCCTCTGCCATTTCGTAAAATGCTCTCCAACGCGCGCCAGTTAAGAACTACTAAATTCGTAATTTTAGATGTATTTGTAGACAATAGACAGTAGACAAACATTTATTTACCATTTGGCACACAATACATACAACAACTTAATAGGCTAGATGACTAAAAAACTAAAAATCATTTACGTTATCAAAAAATATAGGACACGTATTTTTTCTTTTGTCAATTAAACTAAAAATGTCAAAGATAGTGTGTTGAGGTTGCGCGTGACGTCACGAGTAAGTACAATTTTTACATAGCCGTGACGTCACGAGCCCCCACTCCCGAACTTTGATGCTCTATAACTTTGTCAATTTCTATTGATTTGATAAATAAAAAAATACGTATTCAATATTTTTTGTTAATCTATCTGACGAATTTATTAGAATTATATTTTTTTTTACCCAGGCATCATCCCTATTATGTAAGTAGTAAATAGTAACAGTAGGTAGGCACGGTTAGCTTCGACTCAGCATAAAAGCCTTGCCACGAAGAAGTAGCTAGGCGCTATGGTACAAGAAGTAGCTATGGTATTCTACAGCAACCTTTGTACAGTCAGACCTTATGAGACCAATGATATTATATTAGCATGATAGTGTGTGTCAGATATAATATGTAGATATTTATTCTGTAATAAATTATATGAACGTAATTTGTACAAATAGATATAATCAGTAAAATACTTACCTATCAATAGTCATACTTTGCCCTACTTATGTGTGTAAGTGTATGTGTGTGAGTGTGTGTTTTTATGAGTTACCCTGATCCCCCAGTCTCTTAAGGCGACTATAAGGGACAAACCTCCCTCTCGCTCGCACTATTCAACATTTTTGAAGATATAAAATCACTGAATGTAGTTATGCAAAATAGTAGAAAATTGGTAGGAAATCGTGTTGGGTTCAATATGATATTATTGCTAAACCTTTGTATTGTTATTTTCTAGGCCGTGAAGGTTTGCTATTTTACATAACTACATTCAGTGATTTAATATCTTCAAAAATGTTGAATAGTGCGAGCGAGAGGGAGGTTTGTCCCTTATAGTCGCCCTAAGAGACTGGTTATCACAAGGATAACCCATCGCATGAAATAGCATAAATTACATAATAAAATAGTATTATAGTATTAAAAAGAATCTGTATGTATTAAAAAGAAACTGCTTAGAGATAACATTATTAAAATTTCTGTGCTATTTTGTACTAAATAAAGTGATGTATAATGCCTATGTGTATGTATGTATGTATGCCATTCATTGTCTCTAACTATGAAATGTACGTATTATAGGTATTGTAATACAAACTTATGTACGTTTCAGATCGTCCCCAAGCTAAGATAGATATAATCGAGCGATACTTGCGCGAGACTCGCCAGTACCGGGACTATAGCGAGCCCTCGCAAGACCCCGTCTTCTCCAAGGTAATGTTACTAAGATAGATATAATCGAGCGATACTTGCGCGAGACGCGCCACTACCGGGACTATAGCGAGCCCTCGCAAGACCCCGTCTTCTCCAAGGTAATGTTACTAAGATAGATATAATCGAGCGATACTTGCGCGAGACGCGCCACTACCGGGACTATAGCGAGCCCTCGCAAGACCCCGTCTTCTCCAAGGTAATGTTACTAAGATAGATATAATCGAGCGATACTTGCGCGAGACGCGCCACTACCGGGACTATAGCGAGCCCTCGCAAGACCCCGTCTTCTCCAAGGTAATGTTACTAAGATAGATATAATCGAGCGATACTTGCGCGAGACGCGCCACTACCGGGACTATAGCGAGCCCTCGCAAGACCCCGTCTTCTCCAAGGTAATGTTACTAAGATAGATATAATCGAGCGATACTTGCGCGAGACGCGCCACTACCGGGACTATAGCGAGCCCTCGCAAGACCCCGTCTTCTCCAAGGTAATGTTACTAAGATAGATATAATCGAGCGATACTTGCGCGAGACGCGCCACTACCGGGACTATAGCGAGCCCTCGCAAGACCCCGTCTTCTCCAAGGTAATGTTACTAAGATAGATATAATCGAGCGATACTTGCGCGAGACGCGCCACTACCGGGACTATAGCGAGCCCTCGCAAGACCCCGTCTTCTCCAAGGTAATGTTACTAAGATAGATATAATCGAGCGATACTTGCGCGAGACGCGCCACTACCGGGACTATAGCGAGCCCTCGCAAGACCCCGTCTTCTCCAAGGTAATGTTACTAAGATAGATATAATCGAGCGATACTTGCGCGAGACGCGCCACTACCGGGACTATAGCGAGCCCTCGCAAGACCCCGTCTTCTCCAAGGTAATGTTACTAAGATAGATATAATCGAGCGATACTTGCGCGAGACGCGCCACTACCGGGACTATAGCGAGCCCTCGCAAGACCCCGTCTTCTCCAAGGTAATGTTACTAAGATAGATATAATCGAGCGATACTTGCGCGAGACGCGCCACTACCGGGACTATAGCGAGCCCTCGCAAGACCCCGTCTTCTCCAAGGTAATGTTACTAAGATAGATATAATCGAGCGATACTTGCGCGAGACGCGCCACTACCGGGACTATAGCGAGCCCTCGCAAGACCCCGTCTTCTCCAAGGTAATGTTACTAAGATAGATATAATCGAGCGATACTTGCGCGAGACGCGCCACTACCGGGACTATAGCGAGCCCTCGCAAGACCCCGTCTTCTCCAAGGTAATGTTACTAAGATAGATATAATCGAGCGATACTTGCGCGAGACGCGCCACTACCGGGACTATAGCGAGCCCTCGCAAGACCCCGTCTTCTCCAAGGTAATGTTACTAAGATAGATATAATCGAGCGATACTTGCGCGAGACGCGCCACTACCGGGACTATAGCGAGCCCTCGCAAGACCCCGTCTTCTCCAAGGTAATGTTACTAAGATAGATATAATCGAGCGATACTTGCGCGAGACGCGCCACTACCGGGACTATAGCGAGCCCTCGCAAGACCCCGTCTTCTCCAAGGTAATGTTACTAAGATAGATATAATCGAGCGATACTTGCGCGAGACGCGCCACTACCGGGACTATAGCGAGCCCTCGCAAGACCCCGTCTTCTCCAAGGTAATGTTACTAAGATAGATATAATCGAGCGATACTTGCGCGAGACGCGCCACTACCGGGACTATAGCGAGCCCTCGCAAGACCCCGTCTTCTCCAAGGTAATGTTACTAAGATAGATATAATCGAGCGATACTTGCGCGAGACGCGCCACTACCGGGACTATAGCGAGCCCTCGCAAGACCCCGTCTTCTCCAAGGTAATGTTACTAAGATAGATATAATCGAGCGATACTTGCGCGAGACGCGCCACTACCGGGACTATAGCGAGCCCTCGCAAGACCCCGTCTTCTCCAAGGTAATGTTACTAAGATAGATATAATCGAGCGATACTTGCGCGAGACGCGCCACTACCGGGACTATAGCGAGCCCTCGCAAGACCCCGTCTTCTCCAAGGTAATGTTACTAAGATAGATATAATCGAGCGATACTTGCGCGAGACGCGCCACTACCGGGACTATAGCGAGCCCTCGCAAGACCCCGTCTTCTCCAAGGTAATGTTACTAAGATAGATATAATCGAGCGATACTTGCGCGAGACGCGCCACTACCGGGACTATAGCGAGCCCTCGCAAGACCCCGTCTTCTCCAAGGTAATGTTACTAAGATAGATATAATCGAGCGATACTTGCGCGAGACGCGCCACTACCGGGACTATAGCGAGCCCTCGCAAGACCCCGTCTTCTCCAAGGTAATGTTACTAAGATAGATATAATCGAGCGATACTTGCGCGAGACGCGCCACTACCGGGACTATAGCGAGCCCTCGCAAGACCCCGTCTTCTCCAAGGTAATGTTACTAAGATAGATATAATCGAGCGATACTTGCGCGAGACGCGCCACTACCGGGACTATAGCGAGCCCTCGCAAGACCCCGTCTTCTCCAAGGTAATGTTACTAAGATAGATATAATCGAGCGATACTTGCGCGAGACGCGCCACTACCGGGACTATAGCGAGCCCTCGCAAGACCCCGTCTTCTCCAAGGTAATGTTACTAAGATAGATATAATCGAGCGATACTTGCGCGAGACGCGCCACTACCGGGACTATAGCGAGCCCTCGCAAGACCCCGTCTTCTCCAAGGTAATGTTACTAAGATAGATATAATCGAGCGATACTTGCGCGAGACTCGCCAGTACCGGGACTATAGCGAGCCCTCGCAAGACCCCGTCTTCTCCAAGGTAATGTTACTAAGATAGATATAATCGAGCGATACTTGCGCGAGACGCGCCACTACCGGGACTATAGCGAGCCCTCGCAAGACCCCGTCTTCTCCAAGGTAATGTTACTAAGATAGATATAATCGAGCGATACTTGCGCGAGACGCGCCACTACCGGGACTATAGCGAGCCCTCGCAAGACCCCGTCTTCTCCAAGGTAATGTTACTAAGATAGATATAATCGAGCGATACTTGCGCGAGACGCGCCACTACCGGGACTATAGCGAGCCCTCGCAAGACCCCGTCTTCTCCAAGGTAATGTTACTAAGATAGATATAATCGAGCGATACTTGCGCGAGACGCGCCACTACCGGGACTATAGCGAGCCCTCGCAAGACCCCGTCTTCTCCAAGGTAATGTTACTAAGATAGATATAATCGAGCGATACTTGCGCGAGACGCGCCACTACCGGGACTATAGCGAGCCCTCGCAAGACCCCGTCTTCTCCAAGGTAATGTTACTAAGATAGATATAATCGAGCGATACTTGCGCGAGACGCGCCACTACCGGGACTATAGCGAGCCCTCGCAAGACCCCGTCTTCTCCAAGGTAATGTTACTAAGATAGATATAATCGAGCGATACTTGCGCGAGACGCGCCACTACCGGGACTATAGCGAGCCCTCGCAAGACCCCGTCTTCTCCAAGGTAATGTTACTAAGATAGATATAATCGAGCGATACTTGCGCGAGACGCGCCACTACCGGGACTATAGCGAGCCCTCGCAAGACCCCGTCTTCTCCAAGGTAATGTTACTAAGATAGATATAATCGAGCGATACTTGCGCGAGACGCGCCACTACCGGGACTATAGCGAGCCCTCGCAAGACCCCGTCTTCTCCAAGGTAATGTTACTAAGATAGATATAATCGAGCGATACTTGCGCGAGACGCGCCACTACCGGGACTATAGCGAGCCCTCGCAAGACCCCGTCTTCTCCAAGGTAATGTTACTAAGATAGATATAATCGAGCGATACTTGCGCGAGACGCGCCACTACCGGGACTATAGCGAGCCCTCGCAAGACCCCGTCTTCTCCAAGGTAATGTTACTAAGATAGATATAATCGAGCGATACTTGCGCGAGACGCGCCACTACCGGGACTATAGCGAGCCCTCGCAAGACCCCGTCTTCTCCAAGGTAATGTTACTAAGATAGATATAATCGAGCGATACTTGCGCGAGACTCGCCAGTACCGGGACTATAGCGAGCCCTCGCAAGACCCCGTCTTCTCCAAGGTAATGTTACTTTTTGAAAATGTGGCTGTTGGATAAATGTTTTTATGACATACAAGTAGGACTTTTAAAAAAACCGACTTCAAATAAATCACTTCTTAATTCTTGCCTTAAAGAATTTTGAAAATCTGTTCACGATTGACGAAGATATTGGTGATCATAGGGCGAAAATTACAAGTGAGGATGAGGTTTTTTGAGTTTTCCGGGAAAAGTACCAATCCCTCAGAAATAAAATTTATATGGGACCACCTACTCTTGATACTCTAAGTGATACTCTTTAAAAAAAACATTGAAAATCGGTTTACAATTTACGGAGATATCGGTGAACATACATCAAAAAGTCGAAAAAAAAGGCTCCGACGAATTGAAATCTCCTCATTTTTGAAGTCAAGTCAAAAAAATATTTTAATTGTAGGACATTTTAATATGGAATATATAAATATTATAAGTAACCAAATTTGGACATGTTTTAATAGTTTTCTTTTTTGACTTTATTTTATCTGTCTGTTTCTATTATTATTTAATCTTCATTATAAATTTATGAAGCTAACATTATCCGTGATAATTATTGCACGCCCTGACGAGTGATGAGGCAGAATGTATTGGAGCTATTACTTTATTATTAAAACCTATTGTACCGATATTCCTGCAAATAAATGATTTATGATTATGATTACAAATGTAATTTTTTAGGCTGATTGTATATTTTTTCAAAACTCCGAAATGCTATTGTTCTTTTCTTCAAAATAAACCTATAGTTTCCTTATACAACAACAACAACAACAACAGCCTATTTCAGTTCACTGCTGGACATAGGCCTCCCCTAATAAGAAGGGGGATATGCCCATAATCTCCACGCCGGGCATGCGGGTTGGGGATCGCAGAGCACAGCTTCTCGCACCACCGACGCTGCTGCCCGTCGGAAGTCAGGAAATTTAGAAGTGCCAGTATTAGGCTGCGCTATGCCGCAATCAGCCGCCGCCAGAGCCTCGTTTGTTAGTTAGCAGGGTGCACCACGGGCAGGTGAGGTTGGCTTGGGTTCCGAAGGTGGAGTTTGGAACCCCTTACACCCCCCTTTCGCCCCCGTTTCCTTATAACTTCTTCTTAAAAGGCTTATTAGAGCCCACGGTATTCAGTCTGCCTTAGTAAGACTGTCTTACATTTAGCGTAGTGTGATAAAAGTAAGCCACTAAGTCGGTCTTAGTAAATCTAGTTAGTCAGTAAGACAGTCTAACTCAGACAGACTGAATACCGCGTGCTATAATAAGCGTATCAGCCTGTATTCCTTATAACAAAACCTACAAAATAAACGGTAACTGTCCTCAATGAGGTCAAATCTTGCCCCACCCTGTATAGTGCATACACACAGGGAGAGGTGTTAATTAAAAAAAGTTTTCCATACAATGTCTAATTAACGTGATTCACCATAACATTGAGTCTTTAAACGCGTTCTATCCAACTACTGGTTGCAATCTGGTTCACTAACTGTTGACTACTTACTTGTATGTATCAGTGTTTTTCTGTTTGTTTTTTGTGCTGTAATTGTTTGAGCCAAATAAATCTTATCTTATCTTATTATGTACTTTTTTGGAAATGTTTTTTTTTGTATAAATTGTGAATATGTGTTTAATAGCTTCTATATGCGAAAACTTGTTATTGGTATTTAGTGTCATACATTGTCTTACTTTTAGTCATAAAATTACTGTTTGTTTTCCGAATAAATAAAAATAAAATAAATAAATAAAATGTATGCAATTCAATGAGCTAAAATTTTGCCCCAACCTGTATACCAAATACAGGTTAAAAATCATACAATTTTATATTCGCAGTGGTAACTTTTTGAACACGACACATAACTTAGGTAACAATTTATTCATTTTTACCCGACTGAAGTCCTCTTCAGTCAGGTTATGTTTTTAGTGTGTATGTATGTTTGTAATATTATTTATCGTTCGCTGTAGCACAAACGGCTGGACGGATTTTGACTAATGAGGTGTCGTTGGATTCGTCTAGATCACGAGGGTGACATACGCTATAATATAGAACAACAAACTAAAACATAGAAAAATATACAATAACATACTTAAAAGTTGATTATGATGTATCTTTAAATACCGTTATTTGTATAAGATGTTCTCTTTGTATATTTTCCAGTAGGAGTTTTTTATTTTACCAAAAATTTATGTTTTTACTCATAGAGAATTCGCAACGACGATATGAAATAAAATAAAAACCAATATGGCGACTGTAAGAAGCCATTTTCAATTTAAAAAGACTACTAAACTGACTAAGTACTTAGAAATTGCTGTGTATGCAGTCGGCCTTTTTGTTTTTTTGAAATAAATAGTTATTTTAGTATTGAATAAGTAATATAGTTGTGTTGCAGGTGGTGGAGTTGGATCTGTCGAGCGTGGTGACGTCAGTGAGCGGGCCCAAGCGGCCGCAGGACAGGGTCTCCGTCTCCCTCATGAAGGACGACTTCCACGACTGCCTCACTAACAAGGTTAGTGAACGAACATGTGAGTGAATGTATGTATGAGTGAATGTTTGAATGAAGATATTCTACAAGGCAAAACATGTACAGGCAAACCAGGTTAGGTTAATTCAATTTGCAACATTTGTTATTAAGCATGATGTGTTTACTGTCATAAATTGTACACTTAGTTCGTATTATATTGTATTTTATGTGTTTTCTTTTTAGTGTAACAATTCTTGTAAACCAATAAATAAATAAATAAATGTATGAATGAACATGTGAGTGTATGAATCATCATGTGAGTGAATGTATGAGTGAACATGTGAGTGATGCCCTGCGCAGACCGGGACGGCATGACAAGGGATCTCAATTTTTTACCAATGGACATTAAAACCTATCGAAATAGAAATACGATAAAAATTCCTATGAATTTATATGTTATTTATATTTAGATAGGTTTGATTGTTCATTGGTAAAAATTTTAATCCGTTGCCATGCCGTCCCGGTCTGCGTAGGCCATTAATGTATGAATGAACATGTGAGTGTATGTATGAATATGAGAATGAATGTATGAATGAATGGGCATCTGTGGCATCGTAGGCGAAGATATAACGCATGAGACGTTGAAGGGCAAATGTTTCATTTTTTGCAGATATTTGTCTCAGGTCTGGATGTTTTATGTGTATAACAGTCGACCCGCCTCGGCTTCGCGGGGGCAAGCAATACATGAATATAAACATTCCTCTTAAATCACTCTAGCTATTACAATTTCGCTTCAAAATCCGTTGCGTAGTTATAAAGATGTAAACACACATAGGGACGGACAGCGTGATGTGACTACGTATTTATTTACAAAAAATGTGTATATATGTAGTATATCAATCATGTGGTTCCCATAATACAAGCTCCGCTTAGTTTGGGACTACATGATGCTGTGTGATAATGTCCAGGATTATTTATTATTTGTACATAGGAAAAAAATGAATAGGGATAACGACTGAAATATTCTAATTGGTCCGTCATTTACATTATCAAAAAATATTCGACACGTATTTTTTCTTTTGTCGATTAAACAAAAAATGACAAAGATATAGTGCGTTGAAGTTCCGCGTGACGTCACGGCTTAGTATACTTTTTACATATCCGTGACGTCACGAGCCCCCACTCCCGAACTTTGACACTCTTTATCTCCGTCAATTATTATTTGTTTCATAAATAAAAAAATACGTGTCCAATATTTTTTGTTGATCTATCTGATGGACTAATTCGTATATATTTTTTTACCCAGTCATCATTCCTATTATTATTTATTGATTGAATGATATTAATCTACTAACTGCATTATTAAAAAATTGTACGAATATCTACTTAACGAGTAATTTTTTTCTCCGAGTCTTGACATTAACATGTTGACCGAATCTGCCAATTCTAACTATCACACACCCAGTGACAGATGTCAACATGTCTACTGCAGTTGTGACGGATAAGAATGACATATAATTGAAGATCCATATCTTGACGTGAGTTGATTGATGACATAATCTGTCAATTCTAACTATCACACACCCAGTGACAGATGTTAACATGTCTACTGCAGTTGTGACAGCTAAGAATGACATATAATTGAAGATCCATATCTTGACGTGAGTTGGTTGATGACATAATCTATCAATTCTAACTATCACACACCCAGTGACAGATGTTAACATGTCTACTGTTGTGGTGACAGCTAAGAATGACATATAATTGAAGATCCATATCTTGACGTGAGTTGGTTGATGACATAATCTGTCAATTCTAACTATCACACACCCAGTGACAGATGTCAACATGTCTACTGCAGTTGTGACGGCTAAGAATGACATATAATTGAAGATCCATATCTTGACGTGAGTTGGTTGATGACATAATCTGTCAATTCTAACTATCACACACCCAGTGACAGATGTTAACATGTCTACTGTTGTGGTGACAGCTAAGAATGACATATAATTGAAGATCCATATCATGACGTGAGTTGGTTGATGACATAATCTGTCAATTCTAACTATCACACACCCAGTGACAGATGTTAACATGTCTACTGCTGTGGTGACAGCTAAGAATGACATATAATTGAAGATCCATATCTTGACGTGAGTTGGTTGATGACAGAATCTGTCAATTCTAACTATCACACACCCAGTGACAGATGTTAACATGTCTATTGCTGTGGTGCCAGCTAAGAATGACATATAATTGAAGATCCATATCTTGACGTGAGTTGGTTGATGACATAATCTGTCAATTCTAACTATCACACACCCAGTGACAGATGTTAACATGTCTACTGCAGTTGTGACAGCTAAGAATGACATATAATTGGAGTTCAATATCTTGACTTGAGCTGATTGATGACATAATCTGTCAATTCTAACTATCACACACCCAGTGACAGATGTCAACGTGTCTACTGCAGTTGTGACAGCTAAGAATGACAGAAATAATGTTCGGTTTGTTCATGTTGCCATATTTCTTGAAGAAGCTATATTGATGAAGAAGTCAACGCAATGCTTCATTGTAGACTAGAATACTGTTGACAGTGACATTTAGTATACTTAAACAATAAGTTGCACTTGAATTTTCTTTTATTTTGAAAATATCTAAAGATACCACATAATAAATAATACCTCGATCAATATCTTCTGAATATTGATGAAAATGTATTCTATTGCGATGATAATGACTTCTAAAAGTGACTATCACACACCCAGTGACAGATAGTAGACTGACTACTAAGCATATGACGGCTACTTCTAGTAGTCAAAGTGGTCTTGATGTTGATCTTGTAAAATTGATGACAATGTCTTCTATTACGATGATAATGACTTCTAAAAGTGACTATCACACACCCAGTGACAGATAGTAGACTGACTACTAAGCATATGACTGCTACTTCTAGTAGTCAAAGTGGTCTTGATGTTGATCTTGTAAAATTGATGACAATGTCTTCTATTACGATGATAATGACTTCTAAAAGTGACTATCACACACCCAGTGACAGATAGTAGACTGACTACTAAGCATGTGACGGCTACTTCTAGTAGTCGTATTCGTCTTGATGAATATCTTCTGAATATTGATGAAAATGTATTCTATTACGATGATAATGACTTCTAAAAGTGACTATCACACACCCAGTGACAGATAGTAGACTGACTACTAAGCATATGACGGCTACTTCTAGTAGTCAAAGTGGTCTTGATGTTGATCTTGTAAAATTGATGACAATGTCTTCTATTACGATGAAAATGACTTCTAAAAGTGACTATCACACACCCAGTGACAGATAGTAGACTGACTACTAAGCATGTGACGGCTACTTCTAGTAGTCGTATTCGTCTTGATGAATATCTTCTGAATATTGATGAAAATGTATTCTATTACGATGATAATGACTTCTAAAAGTGACTATCACACACCCAGTGACAGATAGTAGACTGACTACTAAGCATATGACGGCTACTTCTAGTAGTCAAAGTGGTCTTGATGTTGATCTTGTAAAATTGATGACAATGTCTTCTATTACGATGAAAATGACTTCTAAAAGTGACTATCACACACCCAGTGACAGATAGTAGACTGACTACTAAGCATGTGACGGCTACTTCTAGTAGTCGAATTCGTCTTGATGAATATCTTCTGAATATTGATGAAAATGTATTCTATTACGATGATAATGACTTCTAAAAGTGACTATCACACACCCAGTGACAGATAGTAGACTGACTACTAAGCATGTGACGGCTACTTCTAGTAGTTGTATTCGTCTTGATGAATATCTTCTGAATATTGATGAAAATGTATTCTATTACGATGATAATGACTTCTAAAAGTGACTATCACACACCCATTGACAGATAGTAGACTGACTACTAAGCATGTGACGGCTACTTCTAGTAGTCGTATTCGTCTTGATGAATATCTTCTGAATATTGATGAAAATATCTCATATTACGATGATAATGACTTCTAAAAGTGACTATCACACACCCAGTGACAGATAGTAGACTGACTACTAAGCATGTGACGGCTACTTCTATTAGTGAAAGTGGTCTTGATGTTTATCTTGTAAAATTGATGACAATGTCTTCTATTACGATGAAAATGACTTCTAAAAGTGACTATCACACACCCAGTGACAGATAATAGACTGACTACTAAGCATGTGACGGCTACTTCTATTAGTGAAAGTGGTCTTGATGTTTATCTTGTAAAATTGATGACAATGTCTTCTATTACGATGAAAATGACTTCTAAAAGTGACTATCACACACCCAGTGACAGATAATAGACTGACTACTAAGCATGTGACGGCTACTTCTAGTAGTCGAACTGGTCTTGTTGAATATCTTCTGAATATATGAAAATGTCTTCTATTACGATGAAAATGACTTCTAACAGTGACTATCACACACCCAGTGACAGATAGTAAACTGACTACTAAGCATGTGACGGCTACTTCTATTAGTGAAAGTGGTCTTGATGTTTATCTTGTAAAATTGATGACAATGTCTTCTATTACGATGAAAATGACTTCTAAAAGTGACTATCACACACCCAGTGACAGATAGTAAACTGACTACTAAGTATGTGACGGCTACTTCTAGTAGTCCAAGTGGTCTTGATGAATATCTTCTGAATATTGATGAAAATATCTCATATTAAAGTGACTATCACACACCCAGTGACAGATAGTAGACTGACTACTAAGCATGTGACGGCTACTTCTAGTAGTCGGATTCGTCTTGATGAATATCTTCTGAATATTGATGAAAATGTATTCTATTACGATGATAATGACTTCTAAAAGTGACTATCACACACCCAGTGACAGATAATAGACTGACTACTAAGTATGTGACGGCTACTTCTAGTAGTCGAATTGGTCTTGATTAATATCTTCTGAATATTGATGAAAATTTATTCTAATAGGATGAAAATGACTTCTATTAAGATGAAAATGACTTCTAACAGTGACTATCACACACCCAGTGACAGATAGTAGACTGACTACTGAGTATGTGACGGCTACTTCTAGTAGTCGAACTGGTCTTGTTGAATATCTTCTGAATATATGAAAATGTCTTCTATTACGATGAAAATGACTTCTAACAGTGACTATCACACACCCAGTGACAGATAGTAGACTGACTACTAAGTATGTGACGGCTACTTCTAGTAGTCGAATTCGTCTTGATGAATATCTTCTGAATATTGATGAAAATGTATTCTATTACGATGATAATGACTTCTAAAAGTGACTATCACACACCCAGTGACAGATAATAGACTGACTACTAAGTATGTGACGGCTACTTCTAGTAGTCGAATTGGTCTTGATTAATATCTTCTGAATATTGATGAAAATTTATTCTAATAGGATGAAAATGACTTCTATTAAGATGAAAATGACTTCTAACAGTGACTATCACACACCCAGTGACAGATAGTAGACTGACTACTGAGTATGTGACGGCTACTTCTAGTAGTCGAAGTGGTCTTGATGAATATCTTCTGAATATTGATGAAAATATCTCATATTACGATGAAAATTACTTCTCAAAGTGACTATCACACACCCAGTGACAGATAGTAGACTGACTACTAAGCATGTGACGGCTACTTCTAGTAGTCGTATTCGTCTTGATGAATATCTTCTGAATATATGAAAATGTCTTCTATTATGATGATAATGACTTCTAAAAGTGACTATCACACACCCAGTGACAGATAGTAGACTGACTACTAAGCATGTGACGGCTACTTCTAGTAGTTGTATTCGTCTTGATGAATATCTTCTGAATATTGATGAAAATATCTCATATTACGATGAAAATGACTTCTAAAAGTGACTATCACACACCCAGTGACAGACAGTAGACTGACTACTAAGTATGTAACGGCTACTTCTAGTAGACTATGCACTTTAGGCTTATTATTATCTCCATCTTCGTTTTTGGTATACTTTTACTATTAATACTACTCATACTATTTGTCAACTATAACCATAACACACCCAGTGACAAATCAACACACATGTCAACTGTAATGGTTATATCTATAACTGACAGATCATAGAAGACAAACATTCTTTAAATACATTTTAATCAGTTGACAGCATCTGTGAAATATTACCATCACACACCCAGTGACAGAATAAAAACTTGTCAACTGTAATGTTGATGGCTAGTACTGACAGGTGCACTAGAAATATCTTCAGTCTTAAAATAAAAAATCAGGTGGCAGAATTTTTCAATAATAACCATCACACACCTAGTGACAGATTGACAGACATGTCAACTCTAATGTAGATGGCTTTATATGACAGAAAAGTGAATTTTAGCTTGACACTTACTTCATTGATGACAGAACCTGTCAACTATAACTATCACACACCCAGTGACAGATTGACAGACATGTCAACTGTAATGTTGATAGCTAGAATTGACAGAAAAATGAATTATATTCTTTTTATCTTGACAATAACTTCCTTGATGACAGAATCTGTCAATTATAACTATCACACCCAGTGACAGATTGACAGACATGTCAACTGTAATGTTGATAGCTAGAATTGACAGAAAAATGAATTATATTCTTCTTATCTTGACAATAACTTCCTTGATGACAGAATCTCTCAACTATAACTATCACACACCCAGTGACAGATTGACAGACATGTCAACTGTAATGTTGATAGCTAGAATTGACAGAAAAATGAATTATATTCTTCTTATCTTGACAATAACTTCCTTGATGACAGAATCTGTCAACTATAACTATCACACACCCAGTGACAGATTGACAGACATGTCAACTGTAATGTTGATAGCTAGAATTGACAGAAAAATGAATTATATTCTTCTTATCTTGACAATAACTTCCTTGATGACAGAATCTGTCAATTATAACTATCACACACCCAGTGACAGATTGACAGACATGTCAACTGTAATGTAGATAACTATAACTGACAGATAAACAAAATTATTTCTTTAAATATATCAATTTTAAAAAACATTACCGTTTTATGTAAGTACTGAAAATTGTACTAAGAAATGTACGAATTGAATAAAAAAACAATCAGATACCAAGTGAAGTGTAGTCAGATGCAAGTCCAAAAACTCATTCATACATAGAATATAATTCTTACCGGATTCTGCTTATAGCTCATATCACCCATCACCACACTGGTACTTCACTAACACATTCACCAAAACTGAACTCTCAATTTCACTGTCTATTGTAAGGTATTACATAAAATAGCAGACAAGCTCGTTATTATAAACCTATCTCAGCTCTGAGATCAATCTTGAGAGTTTTTATAATATTTTCCAATATCATCATCAGCATAAAGCAGTCCTCTTATCCCCTCCCCTAAATGAGCGCCATTGCGCCCTGTCCTCAGCGCGACACATCCAACTTATTTTTTAAATTACAATTTTCTATGAAAATTAAAGTTGGATGCTTTTCATAGAAAATGTAATTTGAATAACCTAAGCAAAATTCATGAACGTGTTTTAAAATTACGATTTTCTATGAAAAAAAAGTTGGATGCGTCGACCTGAACACAGGACGCAATGACGCTTATTTGGAGGGCTATGTCCAGCAGTGGACTGCTATATGCTGATGATGATAAAAAAAATATTTTTTCAAGATTGCACTTTGCCGAGTTAGACTTTATCAAACTAGCTTCTAGAATTACTAACACAACCTTAACACTTCCGAAGCAAAATTGATACTGACTTGAAATTGTCCTAGGGGGTCATTATATACCGAACATTCTACCTGTCAACCCTAATTAGACACCTACTGTACCTAATTAGGTATATAATGAGTTAAAATAATTAAATAATAGAGTGATTAATATAAGGGATTATTGAAAGTATAATTTGAACTAATAATTAGGTAATGGGGTAGGTACCTGCGGATTAGATTCAGTCTTCTACTAATAATGTGAAGGCAAGATTGTAAAAAACATGTTGATTAAATAAATAAATAATGCTGGACGTTATCACACAGCATCATGTAGCCCCTAACTAAGCAGAGCTTGTATTATAGGAACCACATGATTGATAATACTCATATTTTTTTTATAAAATACAAATTATTGTACATAGAGAACATCCAGACCCGAGACAAGTATTTGCAGAACATATAAACATTTGCCCCGCGACGGGAATCGAATCTGCAACCTACTGCTTCTCAGGCGGGCCTTTGCCCACTACGTCACAGAGGCCGTCAATATGACAAAAACTTGTCAAAAATGTAGATATGACATGTACTTTATAATTTGATACAATAGCTAATGTATCCTACTAATGCCGGCCGCACACGATCAAGTTGACCGTGAAGTTTGCAGCGGACTTGATGCGGCGTCCAGTTAACTTGACGGTGTATGGCTATGGGTGTGCATGACAAGTCTACTAGAATTCCGTTCTGCCGACTTGATCAAGTTTGCAGCGCTGCAAACTAGACTGTGAACTTGATCGAGGGTGGCTGGCTTAATATTATAAATGAGAAATTGTGTATACTTTATCAGATAAACTTTTAACAAACTCTGATTTAAAACCTATGTTTGGTTTGTCTAGACGTACCTACCTATGTAAATCAACATTGCTAATTAGTTGACAGACAAGAAAAAACAAACAAGTACAGAATTAGAAAAATAACAAGCCTACCTACCTACCTACTAATAATAATAGCAAGTAAGCGAGAGCACAATGCTAGCGACATAAATACGTTAAGTGAGATGAGCACTAATATAACTTTTGAAACTATTATGGATCTGAAAGTCTGAACATAATTATGAATATCAACGGGGTATTTCGAAATACCGGGAAAAAACAGAACTCACAAATCATGGTAACTCACAAATCGTTGATATTCATAATTATGAGCAACAATATGTAACTATGCATGTATGTTCCGTTTTCACGTCAAAACGCATGAACCTATTTTGATGAAATTTGGTATAGACATAGATTGGACCTTGAGAAAGGCCAGAGATTACTTTTTATCCTGGTGTCACACGGGCGAAGCCGCGGGCGGGACCTAGTTCTATATACATTTTGACTTCTCTAAATGTTTGTCTGCCGTTAGGTAAGCACAGAGATACATTTAGTTCCTTACCTATGAAATTGGCATTTTTTCACTCTATTTTTAACCGACTTCAAAAAGGAGGAGGTTCTCAATTCGTCGGAACCTTTTTTTATGTTTGTTCACCGATAACTCCGTCAATTGTGAACGGATTTTCAAAATTCTTTTTTTGTTTAAAAGAGTATAATTCACAGGTGGTCCCATATAAATTTTATTCCTGAGGTATTGGTACTTTTCCCGGAAAACTCAAAAAACCTCATCCTCACTTGTAATTTAAGCCAAAATTCTTTAGGGCAAAAAGTAAGAAGTGATTTATTTGAAGTCGGTATATTTTTTATAAAAAGTTTATACTTGTATTTTATACCTACATATTTTATTGAATTCGATAGTCATACAAAATTAATTTATATTCTTAACGTAACATTATTGCAAAGATTATAAATTCTATAAATACAATTTTTGAGGAAGTTCATCCCCAACAAATAAAACTTAAAAACAGTTCATTTCATGTGTTGTTGCTTTCAATGCTTAAATTCATTGATTTTTTTATCCGACTGAAGTCCTCTTCAGTCAGGTTATGTCGTTTGGATGTATGTATGTTTGTAATATTATTGTCGGTCGCTGTAGCACAAACGGCTGGACGGATTTTGACTAACGAAGTGTCGTTGGATTCGTCTAGATCAGGTGACAAAGGCTATATGAAATTTCAAAAAACCCATTATGGCGACTGTAGGAAGTCATTTTCTTTTTAAGATAAACTAAAAAGGACACATCCATTGAAATAAATTATTTGAAGCTTGCACTCTGAGTTGAAATCGGTTTATAAAATACTGGCCTTTGTACTAAGAACTGCCTATCTATGCAGTGGAGGATTTTATTTTAAAAATAAGTATCTACTTGTGTGTGTGTTAGGTTTCTTTTTAAAATAAGACTCACTAAACTACGCATACTTTTGACAATATTGTCCAATTATACACACAACATTTTAGGGGAATAGGATTTGCAGTTCCAGAAAAAAATACAAAAATGTATGTATTGAGAATATACAAAACGGCAATTTCATAGGTAAGGAACAAAGATTTACCTGTGTTTACGAACAAATGAATAAAATATGAATTATTATAAAACCACTCTAGAATTTTAGTAAGAAGGATTTGTTGACATATTTTTTAAATGTAAATAAATAAATAAATAAATAAATAATCCTGGACGTTAATCACACAGCATCATGTAGCCCCAAACTAAGCAGAGCTTGTATTATGGGAACCACATGATTGATATACTACATAGATACATTTTTTTTTGTAAATACATACATATCATACATAGAAAACACCCAGACCCGAGACAAATATCTGCAGAACATGCAAACATTTGTCCCGCAGCGGGAATCGAATCCGCAACCTTCTGCGTCACAGGCGGACCTTCGCCCACTGCGCCACAGAGGTCGTCAAGGTATCGACGGGTAGGAGGTCGGTGTATTTTTATGTTGTTTGTTTCTGTAAGTTCTTGTTTTGTCGTGAGTCGTCCCGTAGCTGTCCTCAGCAGTACTATTTAGTGAGTCAGCTTTATGAGGCTGGGTACTCATTAGCTGAGTCACCAAATGGTACGAATGAGGGTCTTCATGCGAAATCTCTTCAGTTTGGTTCTAGTAGGTACAGCCCAAAGAACTAAGACTAAAGCATCAAGAAGAAATTTTAAAATTCATTCTTGCTCTGAACATCAACTCATACGGCTGATCTCTACTTTCTTATGTCCAATATCATCAGTTAGAAAGGGATGCATACATATATCAATGCAACTTCAAATGAGATCAAAAAGAAAATCGTACCAGGGCGCTTGAATCTAGTGCTTTGCAGTTTCGTTAAAATGCCCTGGTACGAAGTCGCAGCAATCGCATTGAGATAAAGTATGCATGCCTTTCTAGCAAATGATATATGGACATAAAAAAGTAGAGATCAGACGTATTCAGTATTCAGTATTCAATATTTATTGCAATCATATTACATATGTAGGTACATTAAACAATAAATAAGTCAGATGTAAAGACTAGGTTGAGAATCAATACATAATATGTACCCAGTTAGGGTGTTCACAACTGAGTAGGAGCAGACCGATATTTTAAATAGGTACTTACATTATATACTTTGCACATTACTGATTGTCGTTATTATTAGTTGATTCATTTAGGAATTCGTCTAGAGAATAATATATTTTATTTAATAGCATCCTTCAAATTATTTGCAAAAAATTTATTCTCTTCTTGGGCTTTAAGTTTCTCTGGTAATTTATTGTAAATTTTTACAGCCATCGCATTTTTTTTTTATCGCATCGTATGTGTTGACGTTCAGAACATAGTGAATTTTAAGACTTTTATCTATTTTTATTCTACAATCTAAGGTACAGTCATTGCGGCGTGGCTTATTTCGGTCTTAGCCGATCGGTCGATCATCATTAAACAAAAACTCTACACAATGCTAGTACGCGAGAATTGCGTGCCTGATCGGAAAATGCAGTCAATTGGGACCAACTTGTTTTTGGAACGAATTGGAACGAAGTTCCTTATCGCACGTTGCGAAAGGAGGCTAGACGGAAAAAATTAAGAACAAAAGTTGTAACGACACTTTGTAATAGTCAAATGGTTGGGCTGATGACGTCTTTGTATAAAGACTTGTGCGCTTATTTCAGCCGTCTATGCTAAGTGCTCGTTAGCCTCGTCTAGGCTAGGCCACGGCTTGGGCTGCCGCGCCGCGACACCCAGTTCAAATCGCTGTGGTGATTACGTCTTTTTGCATGTTTTGGAACGAAGAAGTTTCTTATCGCGCGTTGCGAAAGGGGGCAAGACGGAAAAAATTAAGACCAAAAGTTGTAACGACACTTTTTGCTATAGTTGTAAGCCGTGCGGCGTGCTCGTGTTTCTCTGTCTGTCTCTCTCTCTCTCTCTGTCTCATAGAAAGCTACTTCGTTCCATCCGGGTGTCCCTTGACTCCTCTCAAGTTTTTTTTATGACAAATGTCATTTTCTAAGCTGACTACCGTTTTTGTCTTCAAAGTAAATTGAAGAAAAAAACGACAGTATTTTCGGATTTTTGAAAAAAGATACTGACATATGGTTTCTTAAAAATAACACCCCCTCGTTTGTCGTGGGCGTTAACAAATCCTTCTAGCTTTAAAAGAAAAAGTGCTGCCCTCAATAACGTAACATTTGGCCTAACCTGTATACAAAATAAATGTTATTATTACTTACAATCACAGAACACTACATAAAAACCATAAGCATCATTTTTTACCATTAATTTTTCATTGAAAAAACAATTGGTATGAATACAAAAAATTACGATTCAAAAGTTGAAACTGAATAAAGAAATCATTTACTTTACTTTTTCCTACAAATATACACTCGGCATCAGGTGAGCCATGGGCTCGTTCCATCTTCAAGTATTTAAACACATTCACATTTCACATCACATCTCAATTTTTTTTTACTTTTTAATAATAGCTGGATTAAATTTTATTTCAAATGTATTTCTAGTTGTCTATAGTTGTCCATGGAATCCTAACCGTAACCTTCGCTTCGTTTTCCCTTGAAAAACTGTCAAAAATTAACCACGAGGTGTCAAAAATTTGACAGTTTTTAAAGGAAAAACTGAGCTTCTTCGGTAACGGTATATTATAAGAACCGGCCGTTAGTAACGTTATAACTATAAAATATTTACAAAAATAGCAGAATGATATCGTCGGTATTCAATTTATAATGTTTTTAGTAATAACTTTATCAATTTGTGGTTTTTCGATTGGTTTGGACAAGTTTTACTATGTATATAAAATACTTTATGTATGTATGTCTGGTAATCATGAAGCAATAATATTTTACTGAGCATGTCGCACGCTTAAAAACAATACCAAAAACCGGCCAAGTGCGAGTCATACTCGCGAAAGGGCTCCGTACCATTATATATACATTTATAGGAGCCCCCTTAATTTATTTTAATTGAAAATGAAAAATATATATATATATATATATATATATATTTCTGTGTAAGCAAATTAAAGCTAGTTTAACAAAGTGTGTTGAAACAAAAATCAAATATAACTTATACAGGACCTGTGGTTGTCCAGTAATAATTAAATTAATTATTTTTGAAGTGTATATACAATTAAATATTCTGTGAATCTTTCAAGCGTCTACCTGTTGCCGTTAGTCTAGCTATCACGGTCCATGAAATACAGCCTGGTGAAAAACAGACAGACAGACAGACGGATAGTAGAGTCTTAGTAATAAGGACTCGTTTTTACCTTTGGAAAATACGGACGAATTGAGAACCTCCTCCTTTTTATAAATCGGCTAAAAATATAGTGTGATATTCTGAAGTCAACAAAAATAGTCCAATCAAAGTCGCCGGCTAGCGGGAGCAGTTATAGATAAGAGTGCTAGGTGACCGCAGCCATCGACCGGAAGTGTGTGAGAACTATCCTACACGGTCACCTATAGTTGTACAACCTGTCTTTACTTGTTTACATGTACAGTACACCTTTGCCCCTACTAATATTATACAAGTAAAACTTAAAAAAAAAACGACTTCAAATAAATCACTTCTTACTTCTTGCCCTAAAGAATTTTGAAAATCGGTCCACAATTGACGGAGATATTGGTGATCATAGGGCGAAAATTACAAGTGAGGATGCGGTTTTTTGAGTTTTCCGGGAAAAGTACCAATCCCTCAGGAATAAAATTTATATGGGACCATCTGTGAAGTAAACTCTTTTAAACAAAAAAAGAATTTTGAAAATCGGTCGTTATGGAAAGTCGAAAAAAAAAGGTTCCGACTAATTGTGAACCTCCTCCTTTTTGAAGTCGGTTAAAAAGAAGTTTATTTGTTTTGTCTACTTAAATTCTTGTCTGTTGTACACTTTGTCTACCTGTTTTGTGCTCTCCTATACTCAAAGGTTTGCTGGAATAAAACTCCTTTTAAAGTTTTCTTTCAGCAAATCGTAACCAAACCTTAAACTTAGCTCGCCTGTGTACATAATTTTTGCCATACTCGTTGTATTTGATACTAGCGGCCCGTCCCGGCTTCGCACGTTTTAGGGCACTTTTTTACACCTTGGGTTACGTTACTTAAGTTTTAGTAAGGATCCTCAATCTTTTCTAGCAATAAATATAGCCTATGTTACTCAGGGTGAATGTAGCTTTCCAATGGTGAAAGAATTTTTGAAATCGGCTCAGTAGTTTTTGAGTTTATTCATTACAAACATACACACATACAAAAATACAAATTTTTCATTTCACTTTATAATATTAGTGGAGATGTAGATGTAGACTTCGTCCCACTGCTGGTGTATAGAGGGAGCTCACTAAGCCGCGGGTTTTTAATCCCGTGGTGTTCGAAAGAAAAATCAATTGATGCACGTTTCAGAATCGAATCCACGACCTCAAGTCGTTAAACATGTCACTAGGCCACCATAGCTCTCAATTATCTAATCATTACATCACGCATTTAGTTACTAGTTAGGTAATTAAAGATATACCCACTTAATTCAAATATACAATACTTACGCTAATTGTATTCTGTGATTTAAGTCATTTAAATAAGTACCTACCTATCTACTGCTTAGTGAATTAACATTATTAAGAATTGATGACTAACGTTAAAAGTTTAGAATTATTGAAACTGCAAGAAAATTGACTAGCCTCCGCCCGTGGCTTCGCTCGCGACTCGTATAGCGAGGATAATCGTCTCGATACTCTTGACACAAAACGTCAAACACTTTATAAATCTAAGCTCTCCTATAGTATACTTACAATTCTGCAGGTCAACTCTATTGTAATTAATGTATGATTCTCACTTACCGGCGCACGTCTGAGAGCATCGGAGCGCATTTTAAAACATGCCAGAGGAAATTGAAACATTCACAAAGCAGTTATGTTTCTTATTTGCATGCAAATGTTCACCGTTATCTCCTTCAATTCTAAACAGATTTTCAAAATTCTTTAGGGCAAGAAGTAAGAAGTGATTTATTTGAAGTCGATTTATTTTTTATAAAAAGATTATACTTGTAGCATGTTATAAAAAGCGTTCCGACACGCTCCGACGCGCGCCGTTACGTGAGAATCGTGCATTATGTGATAGGGTATTCAAAACCAAATTTGGTCGGGCCAGCCATATTAGGGCCCGTATTAGAGGTTCAAAATAACTAGGGTGCCGTCATTGAACTCCATGTGGAGGACTATAATAACCTGATGAAAAGTATCCTATATGTTATTTCGGTCTAACTACATTATGTGAAGAATTGCAGCTCAATACAATAGTTTTGACGTGTACATACATTTAACATTTCACAAACTCTTATTTATGTATAAAATCGGCCAAGTGCGAGTCGGACTAGCGCACGAAGGGTTCCGTACCCATGTATGGGAGTCCCACTTCAATATTTATTTTGTTTTTATTTGTTGTTATAGCGGCTACAGAAAAACAAACCCTATGAAAATTTCAACATTCTAGCTATCATGGTTCATGAGATACAGCCTGCTGACAGACAAACAGACAGACTGACTGTTGAGTCTCAGTAATAGGGTCTTGTTTTGTTTATTTTACCCTTTCGGTACGGAAAAAATAAATACCCGTGCGTATTATTTAGATGACAAAAAAGCTTGGGGTGAAACTGTCCCCAACTCCCTCAAAATCAATTTAATAGTTTAGAATAATTGTACTACAGACAAAGAAAAATAAATTAGGGTAAGCCCAACGAACAGTCGTAAAAGATCGAAAAAAATCTAAATTTGTTATTTAAATTTGATTACCTCTGTGGCGTATGGGCGAAGGCTCGCCTGTGACGCAGTGCGGGTTCGATTCTCGCCTCGAGACAAGTATGATATTTGCAAATAACATGTCTGCAGACCCAAGATATACATAAATTATACATAGAACACCCAGGTGTTGTATGTATAATTTATGTATGTTATATTATGTACAGCAAAAAATACCTATTTATGTAGTATCTCAGTCCACATGACTGTTCCCATAAAATTGTGCCCGCGGTTTCGCTCGTGTGGTACCAAGATATGTGTGTATGTGTTAATCCAGGTCACAAACTATTTATGTAAAATCCTAAATTGCAGCGCCCTTACAGGGCACATGTACTTACCTATAAACTTACTTCAACACCTAAGCAACTAAATGTATATGTACGCAATAAATAATATGAATATACAGGGTATAATATGAATATAATATGAATATTTTAAAGGAAAAAATAATGGCAATTTCGGATTTTTGCAAAAAAATTACAGTCAGCCCAGAAGATGACATTTGTCAAAAAAAAAATAAGTTGGTCTCAATCGACTCTATTTCCCAACAGTAACACTTTTCCCACAACTTACCAAATCAAATCGTACAATTTCGCGGAAATAAGATTTTTTTTATTACCAATATTTTTTTTATGTCTTATGAAATTCAATATAGCTTAATGAGGTAAAATTTTGCCGCACTCTGTATATTCTAAGTTTCATCCAGATTAGCTCAGTCGTTACGTAGTTGAACAACAAACATAGACACACAAACTTTCGCATTTATAATATTAGTATAATAAATACACGCAAACGAAGTTTTGATCTTAGTAGAATGCACTATAGTAGGTACTCACATGGTTTAAAATCACTGACTTAAAACATCAACAACACTAAGTAATACATAAACTAAAACATTCTCTATGTACTTCTTTCTTAAAACAAACTAAACCAATTTCATAAACAACTTAATCTTTTATTGTTATGTATTGTCAGGTCAGCATATTTGTTTCCTTGTTTACGTAGAACGTGCTGTTGTGTTCGTCTGTTCGTCCGCAGGTAGTTTGATTGTTATTTTAAAGATAATAAATATATTTACTGAATAAGTTAATACGTGTAGGCCATTAGGTTTGTTTTTAAAGGTTTATTAATGTTTTTGTTGATGATAAATTCTAAATTCCAGTAGTTCTACGAATAGTAGATCTCGCGAGAACAAACAAATAAATACAAAATACAAATACTAATTCATTTATTCACATAAATAGAGTAATTACTTGGGTATGTACAATATACATGATCTTATAATTATATAATCGTATATATATAAAGCCTTAATAATGGCGTGTGAATGTATATTAATAAAGTTTTTTACTTAAACACTCATCCGGCGTATAAAAGGCTTTTTTTTAACTTTTTTTTAGGAAGTTCCTTAAGAAAATCAGACAATGTAATAAATACCTTTACAAACATCGCTTAACAGATTTTTTTGTAGCAGAGTAGTTCGAGGTATGAAATCTAAAACAAGGCTTTCACCATTTCTTTATATTCCGCGGGTATATGTCTTGAGATTGTGTTGAAACTTATTTGCAACAATTAATATACCACTAAAGTTATTTAAATCTGTGTATCTACAATGTTTTTTTTATGGTTTTAAACGGTAGGTAAATATACCGTTTTAAATACCTTTGTGTTTTTTATATATCCCTTGAATTTTCAACTCGAGGCGCAATTTAAACTTTCCCATAATACCGGTTTCTACCCATATATAGCGGGTTCAAATCACGCCTCAGTCGAACAATTTTTGGGAGTTTAAAAATCCTAGATTTTCCCTGCAGGCCATTACAAATAAATACAATATTTGTTAGATAGAAGCTCAGGATGAGTAGAGAGAGTGGAGGATGCCTTTGCCCAGCAATGGGACATCGAGGCTGATAATAACAAAAATAATAATTGTTAGATAGTATTTTTATAAGTGCAAGCAAATCCATGGAACGTACACTATAGCATCACTGCATGCTGTATTATACTGCTAACGCTGCAAGGCCTTCAGTGAGCTGACAGCGCAACGTCTACTGGGTCAATGTTGACTATATACTATACTTATATTGAAATACGTCTGTCTGTCTGTAAGCTTCTAAAACGAGCTTCTAAAATGTTAGTTTTCCTTTACTTTTGTTTAATATAAGCATATAAAATTTATCCAATTTCCTACGTTGAATTGGCTGATTTTACAACATTCATCAAAATCCGTTCAGCACTTTTCGCGTTAATTCTGCTCAAACTAACAGATAGTCTCCGGATCAAATAATTGTTTATAGCTTTTTTAAGCTTTACTGAATACAATTTTCCTATAGATTTTTTAGATCAACTCTTTTACTATATGTTTAGATATCACTTTAATTTGTTTTTATTAAACTTTAAGCGTCCTATTCACAACAGTTTTATAAACCTCATCTTAAATGACGTTAAAATTTCATGTCCTTTTTTTATTTACATTCAAACGAAAGGGACAAGCTTACATTATCGAGCCGTTATAAAAATCCTTCCTTGAGCTTGTGCCCAGCCCGGTCGGTGTCGTAGTTAGTCCATCCGAACACCTCCGACATGGCTTAACGACTAAGCCGAGATCAACATCTTAACGTGCCTTCCACACGGGAGAGCTCAGATCTAACTGCCACTAAACGGTCATCCATCTAAGTAGTAACCGGGTGGAGTGTTGCTTAACCTAGTGCTTAGCGATTTTTTGTATTTTAAGACTTAGCTCACACATCAGGGAATATCTAAGATTTTACGTCCCAAAAATTTCGACCCTGGCGGGATTTGAACCTGCGACCTTCCTATAAATGCCGGGACGCGCTAACCAACTGCACTACCGAGTCAACTCCTCGGGTTGAATAATTTTTTTTTATTAAAGTACATAATCTATGGCCCATTGATAAAAATACCTTAGAGACTAACTAAAACTATTTGCTGACACGATATTTTTCTAACATATAAAAACCTACTTAAAACGGAAGCTACGCCACGCGCTTGTTGAGAGTGTAACGAGTGAAGCAGCGTGCTAACGCTAGTCGTGAGGCAGACTGCATAAACGTGTTTTCGTTAGAAAACTCTTCACGGAAGTAATTTGTACGTGAGTGCGGAATAAACTATATCTGGATATTGCTAAAGCACGTGCTAGGTTTAGAGTAGGTAGGCAGAGGCAAGTCCAATCTATATCACTTGTTTAATTCATTAAGTAGGTATACCTTCACATATTTTATTAATTTGTTTGTTGGCAATATGCGGTTTGCGGAATACCAAACCGATGGCTTCAAAGCTGTCGTCCGCAAAAAAACTGCTTCCCTGATGCGCAGAGTGCGGGACAGTCACAACAGCATCCTAAAAACAATATCAGATAGGTGTGACTCCCCACTGTGGAGGTGCTTCATTGTGAGGGTGATCACCTAAGTAAATACTTGGCTGGTCGCTCTCATAAATATCTATAAATTAATAATTTGATTTAGTTTAATTTAATTTGATTTGATTTTGTTTGTTTTAATTTATTTGAATTTGTTTTTGATTTAATTTGATTTTATTTGTTTGATTTAAATTAATTTATCATTTGCTGTATTTTATAATTTGTGTTCTATGTTCTTTGTTTTGATTTTAGTCGAGTGTACCTATGGATTTTTTGTAATCTGAAATAAAAGACTTTTATTTATTTATTTATTATGCCACAGCTGGAAAAAATTATGTATGCGTAATTAGACCAACCACGAATTCAACTGGCGCTCAGCTATAGCACAGGATCAACCTAGTTTAAACTGCCAGTGAATCCCTAGTACTCATTATAATTTTTGTCCTACATTTAGATAATAATGTTATGTATTGAAACCCCTGTTCTGCTCAATAAAATTTATCTTATCTTATGTTATCATTACTAGGTTCCGCCCGCGGCTTCGCTCGCGTGGTACCGAGATAAAAAGTAGCCTATGTGTTAATCCAGGTCACAAACTGTGGATATTCCAAGTTTTATCCAAATCCGTTCAGTAGTTCTTGCGTGAAAGAGAAACAAAAAATTCATCCATAGATCCATACTCCCAACTTTCGCATTTATAATATTTATAGGATTAGTAGTAGAGATCATTATTGGTAATAGAGTTGTTTGTTGTTGGCTCGTCCGGGTGCGTACTGGCACCATGTTTATTTCTGCCGTGAAGCAGCTGTGCTGTGTTTCGGTTTGAAGGGTGTGGGTGCCGGTCACATTACAGGCACAAGAGTCTTATCATCATCATGATTCAAGTTGATGGACGCAGGGCATTGCATCGTAGAGCACGTTCTAAAATGTTATCTACGATGCAATGCTCTGCGAAAGGTAATGTTAACTACTAACTACACATCAGGTGGGCCATTTGCTTGTTACATGTTACAAGTATTATAAGCCTAGTCTTTACATTTAGACTATAATTAAATAAATAATGCTGGACGTTATCACACAGCATCATGTAGCCCCAAACTAAGCAGAGCTTGTGTTATGGGAACCACAAGATTGATATACTACATATATACATTTTATTTATAAATACATACATATCATACATAAAAAACACCCAGACCCGAGACAAATATCAACAGAACATACAAACATTTGTCCCGCGGCGGGAATCAAACCTGCAACCGCTGCGTCTCAGGCGGACCTTCGCCCCACTGCGCCACAGAGGCCGTCTGTGATGATGTCTGATGTGTGATCTGTATGATGATGATGATCATATGTACCTACTGACGATGGAATAGGAAATGAGGATTTTGTGTCAGGGGTTTTCTTGTTTAAAAATATCTTTAACTTCCACTCTATGATTCAATTTAATTAATACAATTATTATTTTGGATATAAATAACAAACACAAAAAAACACAACCGAATTGAGAAGCTTTGATAATTTTGAGACCGTTCATTGTCCCTTTTTTAATTGTTGAATTTTTTTGGTGTACAATAAAGAATTTATCTATCATCTATCTAACCTCCTCCTTTTTTGAAGTCGGTTAAATAGCGCGACGGAGTCGGAAGTTTTAAGGCCTGCGCAGACCGGGACGTCATGACAAGGATATCAATTTTTACCAATGGACATTCAAACCTATCTAAATAGAAACACGATACCAATTACTATGCTTTAAAATAATCCCGCGGCATCGAAAGGGATGTCACGGCATTATTTGCTTTAGCATAGGAATTGGTATCGTATTTCTATTTCGATAGGTTTGAATGTCCGTTGGTAAAAATTGAGATCCTTGTCATGCCATCCCGGTCTGCGCAGGGCATTAAGGGGACGATACATGTCAAACCTCCCTCTCGCTCGCACTATCCAACATTTTTGAAGATATAAAATCACTGGATGGAGTTATGCAAAGTAGCAAACCTAGGCCGTGAGCCTAGAAAATAACAATACAAAGGTTCAGCAAGAATGTCATGTTGAACCCAACACGTTTTCCTACCAAAAAATTTGTACCGAAATTGATCACATTGTTAAAATTTTTTGTGTAAGAAAACGTGATAGAATCAAAATGATATTATTGCTGAACCTTTGAATTGTTATAAAAACATTTTTTCAGTCTTATCGTAACACATTTCCTCCATGTTGATGTAAGACGTTCGTTCTCTGCGGCGACAGGTAGGGTTCAAAGGCTACGGGCTGAGTCCCTCCCAGCTGTCCGCCAGCGGATCGTTCACGTTCAGCGACGGCGCCGAGTACTCCATCACGCACGGCTCCGTCATCATCGCGGCCATCACCTCCTGCACCAACACCAGCAACCCTAGCGTCATGCTCGGCGCAGGTCAATATCTACCGTTACCGTTATGTCTCACTAGGGTATCTACCACAACCGCACCAGCCTATATCACTCCACTGCTGGACATCGGCCTCCCCTAATAAAGGGGGATATGGGGATCGCAGGGCACAGCGTCTCGCACCACCGACGCTGCTGCCCGTTGGTGGCCAGGGGATTTAGCTGTGCCGATGTAGGCTGTGCTTTGCCGCAATCAGCCGGCCGCCAGAGCCCCGTTCGTTGTTTATCAGGATGCACCACGTGCTGGTGAGGTTGGCTTGGGTTCCGAAGATAAGGGTTGGAACCCCTTACACCCCGGGTATCTACAGTTTGTTAAATATAGCTTGATACGCGGGACCAGAGCGCTGGCCGACTGCTGGCCGAGAGTTGGTTAGAGGGCCGTCCTCCAGCGAGATGGGTTGACGATATTAAAAAGATGTGACAGTTTGATGACCTAATAACCGATATAGTAATGCATGTTTACTTGTGTTAAATGTAAAATAGGTGAGAACTAAGTGCTTAGATAAACCTTACAGGCTATTTGACACTGTTAACCAAATTATGTAATATCTTATAAATTATGGATGGATCTGATTATTTGGCGAATTTTTTGGCGATTATTAGATTAGGTGTCTTTGTTTATTAAATGTTTACCCTTTTCTGTGCATTCCCCACACTGGTATCTTCTAGGTCTGCTCGCTAAGAAGGCCGTTGAGAATGGCCTAAGTGTGTTGCCGTACATCAAGACATCTCTCTCGCCGGGGTCTGGCGTCGTCACCTACTATTTAAGGGTAAGACATTAACATAACTTAACTATGGGGTGGACGGACTTCCAGCAAAACTCTTACCCAAATGCTTACGTGAACAACCTATATGAGTCATTCTCATTTTTGAAAAAAAAGCCCTTTGATTATAGATTTTCTAACATATAGCAGCTAAATAATGTTATCATGCTTTGTGTTAATAAAATATAGATAACATACTATTATTCTAGAACAAAAAAGATTTAAGTAATTCAGTTTCTTTTATATTTAAGTTTAAACCATCAAAATTGACACTTTCGTGGATATGACACGTTTCTGTACTGGTTTCATAAAGAAAGAAAAAATCCTGAGATTTATTTATCGAAGTGAATTTGTAAATAAAGTGTGCAAATATTATCTGGAATATACCTACAATTTATTAATAATACGTATGTATCAAAAGCTACTAAGAAATTCATAAACTTTGACATTAAGTTTGAGATCGATTTTTATGTCCCTTCCATGGCCTGTGAAAATGAGAATTACTCATATTATATTGAGATAAGTAGCGCGCGGTAATTCCCTTCTCATTTACATACATTGTATAAAATCTTTGCTACCTACCTTTATATTTTAACTGTTTATTGTACCAAATAAGTAAAAATTAATAAAATACTCGTTTCTAAGTAATAATAATGTTAATATGGATTGCCAATGTGTAAAAAAATGACTGCTGACGTAATCGAGTCAGGGATCAATTTGCAGCCAAAGACAACCTTTTTTTATCTATAATACTACCATTATATGTACTTACCTACTTGCAAATATCTGTTGCAAATAAATGTTTTTATTTCTTTCTTTCTTTCTTTCTAATCATCATCTAGACCCCTCTACCCGAGTCATCAAAAATAAGCAAAGTAAAGACCCCCGCCCCCTATAGTGCTTACGTAATACTTGAATGGCCTCTTTGAAACAGTTAAAAAACTAGGATTTTTATGTATCCCAAAAATTTTTCGACTCAAACGGAACGCGACCTTCCCATAGAAAAAACAAACATCTTCACGACTTTTTCCTCGTTATGGATATCTTCAGATATTGCTCAGTACGCAAATCTATTGAGGATACCTTAACGGGGGTAGTCAGAGGCAAATCCAAACATTACGTTCGATACATGCCCACTTGTTGCAAGCAGCTAGCATTCCACGTGACAGGTTGCAAGCCCATACCCGCTTTTTATTGGAACACTAACCTAGCACTTACCTTTTGAACGTTTTAGTTCGAGGGCATGCCGGTTTCCTTACGATGTTTTCCTTCACCGTTTCGAGCTCGTGATAATGCGCGAGTACATTTTTCGAAACGAAAAATCTAGTGGTGCACGGCTGGGACAGGGTAGATGCCTGAACAATTCTAATTAGTCCGTCATTTACATTATCAAAAAACATTGGACACGTATTTTTTCTTTTGTCAATTAAACAAAAAATGACAAAGATATAGTGCGTTGAAGTTCCGCGTGACGTCACGGCTTAGTAAACTTTTCACATAGCCGTGACGTCACGAGCCCCCACTCCAGAACTTTGACGCTCTATAACTTTGACGATTTCCATTGATTTTAAAAATAAAAAATACGTATCCAATATATTTTTTGATACTGTAAATGACGGACTAATTAGAATTATTATTTTTCTACCCAGGCATCATCCCTAGCGACCTCCTAAACTTAAGTCGGAGTACATTCCACTAGGCCACCACGGCTCTCACCTTCCCATAGTTAATAAACTTATAAGATTAAATAGGTCCCTGGCCCACATCTTAGGTACAAACGTGTGTTGTGGGAAGTAGTCTCCTTAGGCGACTATACATGTCAAACTTCCCTCTCGCTCGCACTATTCAACATTTTTGATGATATAAAATCACTGTATGTAGTTATGCAAAATAGCAAAATAGCAAAAATGATATTATTGCTGAACCTTTGTATTGTTATTTTCTAGGCCGTGAAGGTTTGCTATTTTGCATAACTACATTCAGTGATTTAATATCTTCAAAAATGTTGAATAGTGCGAGCGAGAGGGAGAGGTTTGACCCTTATGGCCTTAAGCTAAATGTTGTGTTCAGGAGTCGGGCGTGGTTCCGTACTTGGAGAAGCTAGGGTTCGGCATCGTCGGCTACGGCTGCATGACGTGCATCGGCAACTCCGGACCCATCGACGATAACATCGCAAACACCATAGAGAAGGTACCTCACACAAACATACATTCTATTATATATACAACCAGCTTCATGTGTCGACATTCAAATAACTTCAATTGACAAACTGTAAAAGTTTGTAATAACAGAACCAGTGCCATCGAGATAATTATATAGAACACTATCGAGTCAAGTGAAATGTAACAAAAACCGTGAGCGTGTTTGACATAAATAAATTTCAAAATGCCAAATCATAAATGCACTAATGTTACTTAATGTCGTGTTATGTCACTTGAATTCAAAGACCGCGTAATTGACAGCGTGCGCAGAGTTTTGGTGCAGACACTTTTTCCACATTTTCCACTCTAGAGTATAAATATCTTTTATTTTATTTTATTTTATTTTAAAAAGTTCACAAAACAGAGTAAAATCCATTAAAAGCTAACTTAACATAACAAGTTTGTTTTGACCTAAACTTTACTCAAATATGTAAACATGACAAGATTGAGCAGAAAAAAAAAAATTTTGCTAGCTCGAAATTATGATTAACCTAAAACAGGAAAAATAAATGTACCTACTTATTACTCAATAAAACTACTATGTTACACAATGAAACTACTAAGATTCGCAATAAAGCAACCTGATAACGCATCTCTTAAATCGAATCATATTTGGGTCGAAAATATCTAACTCAGCATCATTGGAAGCCAGTTCGTTATATAGACGACACGCTCTATAGAGAGGGGAATTAAAGGAAGTGTTATTTCGAAGTATATTCACCGAAAATGTTGCTGGGTTGCGACATCTGTAATATGTATTGATGTTGAGGGTCGACAATAGATTGGGACAATCGATGGCAGAGTGAAGAATTTTATGAAGATATATTAAATCAAAATATTTTCTACGCTCAGACAGAGCAGTAACCTTAAATTTACGTAATCTATTTACATATCCAGAGAGTGAGCGGCCAAAGTTATGTCTATAGGAAAGAATCTTGAGGCATTTGTTTTGCACACTCTCTATCCTAGCTGTGTGGTTTTGGTAGTGGGGTGACCAGATAATACAACCGTACTCAAGGATTGTTCTAATTAAACTGTTAAAAAGGTAAATCAAACTATTGGGTTTTTTAAATTCTTTCGTGATTCTCGTGATGAATCCCAGCAAACGATTACTTTTAGCTATAACATGATCATAATGATTTATAAATGAAAGCTGTTCATCAAAGTAGATCCCCAAGTCCTTAGCCACTGAATTTCGATGTAGTGTTTTATTTGAGATAGTGTAATCAAAAAGAATTCTGTGGTGTTTTTTCGTAAATGAGATGACAAAACACTTTTCAACATTTAGTGACATACGGTTGTACGTACACCACTGGAATATTATATCTAGATCTTCTTGTAGTTTTATACAATCAATTATACTGTCGATTTTTAAAAAAACTTTTAAGTCATCTGCGTAAAAAAGACATGGACAGTTTATACGTTCTGCCAGATCGTTAACAAATATAACGAAAAACAAGGGACCCAGATGTGATCCTTGAGGGACTCCTGAGGGAATACGCATCGGTAGGGAAGTATGACCTTTCATGGCCACAATCTGGCTCCTGTTCTCTAGATAAGAGCGAACCCATCTTAAGAGGCTTCCGTGAATACCATAATGGGATAATTTAGAGCAAAGTATAGAGTGATTGACTTTGTCGAATGCTTTTTGGAAATCTGTGTAAATAGAATCCACTTGACCTGATGAGTCAAAGACATCACAGAGAAAAGACTTATAAGCAAGTAGATTACTAATGGTTGATCTCTTACGAACGAACCCATGTTGTTTATCTGATATGAACGGTTCAACATGGCGATAGATATTGTCATAGACAACTGATTCAAAAAGTTTGGCAAAGCACGAAAGAATGCTGATAGGGCGGTAATTTTCACAGCAAGTCTTATCACCAGATTTATGGATAGGTATGATGTGTGCCTTCTTCCAAGAGTCAGGAAAGGTGCCTGTCTTTAGAGATTTTGTAAATAAAATTGTAAGAGGTTGAGAAAGTTCCATGCCACACGATTTTATAAAGGATGGTGGAATTCCATCTGGTCCTGCACCCTTATTAGGGTCTAATTGTCTAATCTTCGCATGCACGCTAGTTTCAGTGATATTGAGTGTAGAGAGTGTATCAACACCTAGGCTGTTATTATTGGTTGAGGTATATGTACAGTTATTAATTGAATCATCAATTTCATACACCGAACCAAAGTACTGGCGGAAAAGCTCACATATACCTGAACTATCCGAGGAAGAACGGCCTTTGTAGGATACCACTTGGGGTATTGTAACAGTGCCTTTTTTATTTTTAACAAAGTTCCAAAATCCCTTTATATCCTCCGACAAAGTTTCCTCTATCGATCGCCTGTAAGCATTATAACACTCGACGATCAATCTTTTACTGCGTGCGCGATGAAAGGAGTAAGTATCGTAATCTCTGGGATTTTTGTATTTTTTAAATCGTTTATGGTATTTAGCTTGTTGGGCTAAACACTTTCTTAATCCAGAACTATACCATGATGGTTGATCTAGGGACACATTCTTGGAAAACGGTGCATTTTCATGTATACAAGTGTTAAGAATCGAATAAAAGGTTTCAACGCAAGTGTTAATATCATCTGATGACAAAACAGTATCCCAATCAATATGACTTAATTCGGATTTTATTTTCTCAAAGTTACACTTTTTATAATTAATTACGTTTGTCTTCTGTGGCTTTAATGCTTTCAATATACGACAGGATATATCGATACAAAGAGCTGGGTGGTGAAGGTCTAAACGACTAAGAGGCTCGGCTCCATAAACTTTTACATCATCCAAGCTAGTCAGAATTAAGTCTAGATAGCGGTTATTATGATTTGGAATGTTGTTACATTGAGATAGGTTGCATACAGACAGAGTATCCAAAAGCAATTTAGCTTTGTTATCCAACGGCTCACTAGGTGTCATAATATTCAGGTGATTATCGTGTGTCCATTTAACGTAAGGCGTGTTAAAGTCTCCTAATATAAGGAACTCGTCATCATTTTTAGCGTTAAGGATAATATGTTGTAGTTTGTCATAAAACGAAATCAGGAGGCTCATTGGCAAATCTGGAGGTAAGTAACATAAGCAAATATTCAACTTAGGCCTACTATGGTCATTGGGCAATAGTGTTAACCATAAATCCTCCACATCACTTTCCCAATCAGCTTGACGAATGACAGTAAGAAGCTTGTTAGAGGCAAACAGCACTCCCCCACCCTCGGTTTTAGATATTTTACTACTCTGACGATCTCTTCGGAAGACATTGTAATTTGAATCAAATACCTCGCCATCAAGAACGCTGTCATTAAAGTTGGTTTCTGTCAAGCAAATTAGGTCATAATTTGAGATAGAGGCATTTAAATACAGATCATTAGTCTTGGACCTTATTCTATTGACGTTCTGATAAAATGTACTAATCATTATGGTTTATACGTGAAAACAATTTAACAAAATCCTTACTTTAACCAAAATTATATCTATGAACGATTTTCAAGCGTTTTAAGGAAGTCTGAACTCCTAACGCGTATAGCGCTGGCATTATCATCCTTCCTCAAAAACACCTGGCCATACTTAACCCACACAAATTTATAGTTATTTTCACGTGCAAATTTTCTTGATGCAGCGTGTATCTGTTTAGTGTCCGGCGAGATATGCTCGACGACGTACACCCTTTTTGACTCAACGGTGAGGCCAAGGTGCCGAGAACTAAGCATGTCTTTCGCGTGACTTTTGTTGTAGCGGTGCACAGCGGAAAGGACCTGATCACGAAGTCGCGGTGAGGACAGAGTGATGATGATATTTCTCGGCCTGCTAGACGATGGATCTATTTTCGCTACACGACGAACACCGCGGATTTCATTATCCAAAATCGGCGAAGAAATTGTCTCGCATAGTGTTTTGAAAATATCCAGCAGATTTTCGCTTTTGCTCTCAGGTACACCTTGGATTTCTACATTGTGATCACGCGAGATCTTCTCTACCGCAGAAAGACGCCTGTTCAAGCTCATTAGGTCTCGTTGAACCCTGATACCTTCTTGTTCCAGCTCTTCTATTTTCCTATCACGTTCAGCAATCTTGTTCTTAATATCAGTTTGTTCCATTGTAAGGAAATCAGTTGTGGTCGTAAAATCAGCAACTAGTCCATTCACCGTGGATCTAACCTCAGCCGCTACCAGCTCTTTGATATCATCTTTCAATGCTTCTCGCATGCTTACAACGAATGAAGACGTAGGTGATAATTTTTCGTCAAGAAGTTTGCTGATACTGTCTAATGTCAGCACATCGGGTTTTCTAGTTTCGTAGAAAGATGTATGTGGTTTGGTGTGGAGAGCTTCTGATGGCCTAACTTGAAGACTGTGTCCTGTCGTCTTATCAGGTGTCGCTCCTACTGGCATGTTATCGTCGTTGAACCTGCGTCGAGTGACATTTGTACAGGAGGGGCATTTTAGAGCCGCCAGTTGGTTCCTGCTAAGGCCCACTACACTATCACTGTCGATATTTAAGCATGCGCAGCAATAAATGGATTTGCATGTATTACAAGTGAGGCATTTATTTTTAAATTCTTTGTTTGGGCAGCCACTGCAACTCATTTTCAAGAATCGTCCTTCCAAGTTATTCCCCAAAATTAGGGAAAAAAATCCACGTTGGCAACACTTAACAGAGTTTGACGTTCCGTCGGAATGACAGCAGCAGGAAGTTGTCAAAGTTCGTGACGTGTGACAGCTGATAGATCTTCTATGATTTTGTTAGGTTGTCAGCTATGTTCGAATTGATCAACTTTATGAGGGTATGATCAAAAAATTTTATTGGAAAAAACGATACACTTAGCTTGTTTCAATGCACTTTTTACGCCCAAAACGTCGATTATGCACTATTACTTTATATTCCAAGCGTCACTTTAGGGATCAGGTACGTTTTACTATCGAGTATGCACAGTTGAAATTGCGATTTGTAATTTTAATTGTGAAAAAACTCAGCGAGGTTCTGCTCAGTTGCACAGTCTGACAGATGATGCAACTGAGCAGAACCTCTATCTCGAAAGACCGGTGCTTATCATTTCGTTGTGTCATGTGCAACTGAGTTAGCCGATCCAAAAAGAAAAGAGCTAATGATCTTCAAACTGCTGAACAGACTTTCTTGAATCATAGTTGAGAACACTCAATCAAGTCACCATTCAAAAAACGAAAAATCTAGGCCCATTAGTTACATTGTAGCCGAGACACAGGTAAAATTAAAACGAATTCTAAATAATAATGTGGGTAGATAGGCACATTAACTTAATGGTCATACTTTATTCAGTGGTAAGTATTCAGTTGCAAGGATCTATTCTATATAATTATAATTGGATTAGTTCTCTTGTATTGGCTTTTTACTTATTATGTGTGCAATAATTAACTTATTCCATAAGTTATTAACTGTAATTATACCTAAGACTGTGGCAAATAAACTCATATTCAATTCAATTCAAATAAAATGAGTTCATCTGTTTGGGAGCTACAATGCCACGGAGAGAGATTAAGACACATCAACCAACTTATTCATTTATTTTTATTTCTTTGACATTCCTTACCCAAATTTTTAAATTTGTACATATTTATTATAGGGATTACTTTACATTTATTATGTTATTTTATTCGATCAATGTATTTTAATAACAAGCTGTCTGTTGCCTATAATTATAATAGAATAAAAATAAATAAAAATAATAAGTTTATAGCACTAATCCTACTTCCTTCTTTCCTACTTCTTACTTTCTTATTTTCTATTTCCTACTTTCCTACTTCCTACTTTCTACTTCCTACTTCCCTATTTCCTACTTCCTACTTCCCTATTTCCTACTTCCTACTTTCCTATTTCCTACTTCCTACTTCCTACTTCCTACTGTCCTATTTCCAACTTCCTACTTCCCTATTTCCTACTTCCTACTTTCCTACTTCCTACTTTCCTATTTCCTATTTCCTACTTCCTACTGTCCTATTTCCAACTTCCTACTTCCCTATTTCCTACTTCCTACTTTCCTACTTCCTACTTTCCTATTTCCTACTTCCTACTTCCTACTGTCCTATTTCCTACTTCCTACTTCCTACTTTTCTATTTCCTACTTCTTACTTTCCTACTTTCCTATTTCCTACTTTCCTATTTCCTACTTTCCTATTTCCTACTTCCTACTTTCCTACTTCCTACTTTTATAATATAAATGCGAAAGTTTGTGAGTATGGATGAATGAATGTTTGTTGTTACTCTTTCACACAAAAACTATTGAACGGATTTGGATGAAACTTGGAATATACATAGTTTGTGACCTGGATTAACACATAGGCTACTTTTAATCCTGGTATCACGCGAACGAAGCCGCGGGCGGAAGCTAGTAAACAAATAAACTCGTGACGTAAAAGAGTCGTTCTCCAACAGAACGAGTTGGTCTGCTGCGGAGTGCTCTCCGGCAACCGGAACTTCGAGGGTCGCATCCATCCACACACTCGCGCCAACTACCTCGCCTCCCCACTGCTGGTCATAGCGTACGCACTGGCAGGCACTGTCCACATCGACCTGCACACGCAGCCGCTCGGTGAGTCGTGAGTCAGTGAGTCACCTCACACTCGCGCCAACTACCTCGCCTCCCCACTGCTGGTCATAGCGTACGCACTGGCAGGCACTGTCCACATCGACCTGCACACGCAGCCGCTCGGTGAGTCGTGAGTCAGTGAGTCACCTCACACTCGCGCCAACTACCTCGCCTCCCCACTGCTGGTCATAGCGTACGCACTGGCAGGCACTGTCCACATCGACCTGCACACGCAGCCGCTCGGTGAGTCGTGAGTCAGTGAGTCACCTCACACTCGCGCCAACTACCTCGCCTCCCCACTGCTGGTCATAGCGTACGCACTGGCAGGCACTGTCCACATCGACCTGCACACGCAGCCGCTCGGTGAGTCGTGAGTCAGTGAGTCACCTCACACTCGCGCCAACTACCTCGCCTCCCCACTGCTGGTCATAGCGTACGCACTGGCAGGCACTGTCCACATCGACCTGCACACGCAGCCGCTCGGTGAGTCGTGAGTCAGTGAGTCACCTCACACTCGCGCCAACTACCTCGCCTCCCCACTGCTGGTCATAACGTACGCACTGGCAGGCACTGTCCACATCGACCTGCACACGCAGCCGCTCGGTGAGTCGTGAGTCAGTGAGTCACCTCACACTCGCGCCAACTACCTCGCCTCCCCACTGCTGGTCATAGCGTACGCACTGGCAGGCACTGTCCACATCGACCTGCACACGCAGCCGCTCGGTGAGTCGTGAGTCAGTGGTGAGTCGGTGAGTCGTGAGTCACAAGTCAGTGGTGAGTCGGTGCGGTGAGTCGTAAGTCAGGTAAAAATTCCTGTAGTCACGGAGTCGTGAGTCACACCCTGCCAGCAGTTGTGAGTCGACATCTCGTTTAATCTGAATTTCATCACTCAGATTTGTCGACATTTTATTAATTTACGTATTTGAAATTGACATTTTATTAATTAACATATTTGAAATTGTAATTTTGAAAATATTTATAATATTTAACATATTTGAAATTGACATTTTATTAATTAACATATTTGAAATTGACATTTTACTAATTAACATATTTGAAATTGTCATTTTATTAATTAAAATATTTGACATTCGGCATTTTATTAATTAATATATTTGAAATTATCATTTGATTAATCATCATATTTAGACATTAGATATTTTATTAGTTAACACAGTCACCGATTAAAACGCCTATTAGAGCTCGCGATATTCAGTCTGTCTTAACTACTAATTTAGTCAAGTCTAAGAGCGACTCTTTTTGGATTAATTTGAGTGTAAATCTTTCTAAGACGGAATGAACACCGCGTGCTCTAATAGGCTTTTAAAAATCAATTCAATTTATTAAGATTATAGGAACGTATGGCATTCTTTGTCAATTTTGCTCATCAAAACATAATAGTTATAAAGTACAGGACAGATGTTTACATAATAGTATATTTCATGACGAGTGCGGAAAGCCTGTCATTGCAAAGAGTTCCGACAAATGTTGCAACAGTCGGAACAAGTTGCAATGACGGTTCCGCACCTCTACTGAACAACTATTTTAAATACAGTTGCGAAAAATTTAAGCAATTTAATAAAGAAAATATCTGGAAACTGGCGCCACCCGTAAAATAATATAAGCAGAGATTTGTTTTTTGTTTTCTTCACCCATTCTGGGTAGGCAAAGGAAACTATGCCCATACAGCCAAGTCTTCAGTAGTTTTTTTATATGAAATGAAAATGAAATTTAATGAGATGAAATAAAATGAATTGAAACCTAACCTCATTGAATCAAATCATTAAATCTGATATTGAAACAAATTAGTACCTTCTATTTAGAAATATTTTCATGAATCATAAAAACGTAAAAACTTCGTGGTTGGCTTTTTCTTTTTAATAGACATTATTTTGATAGTTGGGAAAGAGAACGCACGAGTTCGGAAAAAGTAAAAAAAGCTCGAGTATGTCATAGACCACATCCCAAACGCTATACGTCCCTGCAATACGACACTTTTTGAACAACTGTATTAAAATAATACATTACTGCAGCGGCATGCAAGGAAATTAAAACAAAATAGTTCCTAAACAGAACTTGTACATTTTTCAATAAACAGCATTCTATTTGCAAGCCAGTTTGAAATTTAAATAAACCCTTTGATTAGTTACCTCCTTGGTTGCCATGTTTTGGAGTAAAAGATCTTTCCATTTTTAAATAACACCACAGATATGAATGTTCATACAACTTTCGCCGGCCGCTGCTCGCATGTATTGGGCCGGTGCAGCAATTTCGATATCTCGAAGAAGGTTGTCAAACTAATGCTATAATTTCGAAGTATGTTTGAGAGAAGGTGATGTTGTAGTTGTATGTGTATAAGGTGTGTATTGTAAAGGTAAGCGAGCGGACGGGTCGAGCGTGTTCCTGCGCGACATCTGGCCGACGAGAGCCGAGATCCAGGAGGTGGAGAACAAGCACGTCATACCCGGCATGTTCAAGGAGGTACCACGCACTGACTACACACTATACACGCACAGCCGATGGGACTATCAGCAATACTTTTATTAACTGAATTCAAAAAGGAGGAGGTTCTTTTAAAAAAAATAAACCGACTTCAAATAAATCACTTCTTACTTCTTGTCCTAAAGAATTTTGAAAATCGGTTTACAATTGACGGAGATATTGGTGATATAGGGCGAAAATTACAAGTGAGGATGAGGTTTTTTGAGTTTTCCGGGAAAAGTGCCAATCCCTCAGGAATAAAATTTATATGGGACCACCTGTGAAGTATACTCTTTTAAACAAAAAAATAGTTTTGAAAATCGGTCCACAATTGACGGAGTTATCGGTGAACATACATAAAAAAAAGGTTCCGACGAATTGAGAACCTCCTCCTTTCGTTGGTCGGTTAAAAAGGCTTATTACACCACGCGGTATTCAGTCTGTCTTAGTAAGACTGACTGAATACTGGGTTTCAATAGTTTCCATATGAACACAATACAAGTACAGCTTCAACAAAAGTTGAAGGTGAAACGAAATGAAAGCTTTTTATATAATTCGGTAGGTGTACGAGAAGATAAAGGAAGGTTCCCCGACGTGGCAAGCCTTGGACGTCCCTCAGGGCAAGCTGTACCAGTGGGACGAGAACTCCACCTACATCAAACGACCGCCATTCTTCGACAACATGACCAAGGTATCGAATGTTTATGGTATATTGGAGTGATGTTGACTGCCTGTTGAGGTGGCGACGCGTCGCGAACCAACTTCGTGACTCACAGGAACAGTTCCATACAATTGACGGCCTCTGTGGCGCAGTGGGCGAAGGTCCGTCTGAGACGCAGAAGGTCGCGGGTTCGATTCCCGCTGCGGGACAAATGTTTGTATGTTCTGTAGGTATTTGTCTCGGGTCTGGGTGTTTTCTATGTATGATATGTATGTATTTACAAAAAAAATAAGGTTATATGTGTAGTATATCAATCATGTGGTTCCCATAATACAAGCTCTGCTTAGTTTGGGGCTACATGATGCTGTGTGATTACGTCTCGCGTTATTTATTTAAAAATTGTTTTGTATATGAAGCTATCTCTACCTATTACAATGGGTGAAAAGATATGGTTATATTGATGTGATACATCAAAGGCGCGGGCTATACTGAGTTGTTGAGGTGGCGACGCGTCGCGAACTAGGTTTGTGACTCACAGGAACAGTTCCATGGAATCTTTTCGATTTCGGCTTATTTTAATAATAAAACATACTACAAAACTTTCAATATGAATGTTGTGTTGGTAAACTGATCCAAGACATTGTTATTTGTATCTCTTTCTAACAAGGTAAAAAATGGGTAATTCAGGAGTACCCCAGGGTTCAATCTTAGGACCACTATTATTCATTATATTTATAAATGATAATAATAAATGCTTCCTTAACTCAAACTTTCTACTATTTGCAGACGATATGAAAGTTTACAAGGTTATTAACACACCACAAGACTGCATACTTCTGCAACAGGACCTAGATAGATTATTTACTTACTGCCTGATCAATAAGCTTGACTTGAACATTTCCAAATGTAACTACATTACTTTCAGTAGATCCAATAATATTACGGACTTCAGTTACAAACTAAACATTCACTCGCTTCAACGTACTCGTACTAACCAAGTTAAAGATCTTGGTGTTATCTTAGATTCCAAGCTTCTTTTTGATAAACATATTGAACATATAACAGACAAGGCAATGAAAACACTAGGATTCTTATTTAGGATTACCAAAGATTTCAAAACTGTGAAATCACTAAAGATACTTTACTGTACCCTAGTTAGAAGTCAGCTGGAGTATGCATCCCAAGTTTGGAGTCCTAGATACGATCTTTACAAAAACAAGATCGAAAAAATTCAGAAAAAAATTCTGCGCTTTGTAAACTATAATTATAAGCAGCCAAAAATCGACTATATTGGAAGTTGTAAACTACATCATCTCTTGCCTCTCGAGCAGCAGCGAGATGTTGCTGACTTAACATTCCTCCATAAGCTCATCTGTGGGGTGATCGACTGTAGCGAGCTTCTGGCAAAGGTTAAACTCCAGGTGCCGAATCGTGCTACAACTAGACGAAAAAAATCTTACCCTACATGTAGGTTCCTGCCATACCAACTATAGACAGAACTCTTACTTCATTAGAGTCTGCAAGAGCTTCAACTCTTACCCTTGTGATGACTTGGATATATTTACAGATAAATTAAACTTTTTCAAAATGAATTCTTTTGTAAGCTTTTTCCATTAAATTATGACTAAGTATTAATTAAATATATGGTTGATATGGCTTAAGATTGGATTACTCTGTTCTGTTTGTGAATATAAATTTGTTAGGTATAATAACTTAATCTTTTTTATAGGTATTTAAGTATTTAGCATAGTTCATTGTGTAGGTTATTGCTTATTATTAATTCTGGAAGTTATTTAAACTTCTATAAGTGAAAACTTTGAAGGCTTGTTTGTTTTCAGCCTTGTTCTATGATTTGTTAAAAAAGCTGTTTGTTTTCCATGAAATAAATAAATAAACATTCTGGCGCTAGAAGAGAGAAGATATATTTTAACAACAACCTTGGTTTTTATATTTTAGTTTTATTCTGTATTATTGTGTATATTTAACATGCTTCATCTTAACATTACATTATGTTGACAAATTTCTAATATTTTCTAATTTTCTGTGAACCCCTGAAAGTTAAAACCTAACTTTAGTATTAAATCTATTTTAGGATCTCCCTGAAGCGAAGAGCATAGAGAAGGCCCGCGTGCTCCTGATGCTGGGAGACTCCGTCACCACAGACCACATCTCACCGGCCGGCTCCATCGCACGGAACTCACCCGCCGCCAGATACCTCGCCGAGAGGGGGTGAGTCACTCGCACACTCACTGACTCACTCACTAATGCTCACCCACTGACTCACTCACTCACTAATGCTCACCCAGTGACTCACTCACTTACTCATGCTTACTGACTGTCTCATCCACTCGAATAAGATTAATATAATACAAAACATTTTTTTATTGGGTCTGGGTGTTTTCTATGTATGATATGTATGTATTTACAAAAAAAATATGTGCATTATATCAATCATGTGGTTCTCGTAATACAAGCTCTGCTTAGTTTGGGGCTACATGATGCTGTGTGATTACGTCCCGCGTTATTTATTTATTTTTATTTATTATTGTAATATTTGTTTTGATTACAAAAAAAGTACATTTATTAATAGATATAATACATACTGACTGACTCACTCACCGACTCCATGATGCATGACTCATAGACTAATACACTCATGTGTCAGTGAGTGGGTCAAAAATAAGTCGTAATAAGTAGAGAATGACTTACAATCAGTGTGTAAGTTCTGAACTTAAATAAAATCCATCATCGTATTTACTCAGTGGATTGTAATGTAACTCATGACTTACTCATAATTTCGACCAATTTTTGACCCACTCACTGACTCATAATGTACTCCCTGACACCTTTAAGAGGAGTAACTTCACAAGATACAAGATATTTAATTGCATAAAAAAGCGTAGGTAACTGTAGATCATTACACGTATTAGATCCACTCTAACTCACTTCCTGACGTATTGTAACTCATGACTCACTCATCAATTTAGACTTATTTTTGACACACTCACTAACTCATAATGTACTCTCTGATACCTTTGTGAGGAGTAACTCCTCTGTGTCATCGTCGTGACTCACTTCCTGACTCAGTTGTTGACTCCTTTGTGAGTGAGAGTCGTGAGTCAGTAGGCACATGTCCACAGACTGACTCCCCGCGAGTTCAACTCGTACGGGTCGCGGCGCGGTAACGACGCGGTGATGTCTCGCGGCACGTTCGCGAACATTCGGCTCGTGAACAAGCTCGCGCCGAACCCCGGCCCCAAGACGACGCACAGCAGCGGCGACCTTATGGACATATTCGACGCAGCCGAGAGGTCAGTCACACACTACACTACTGCTCTACATCATCATTATTACCCGACCGAAGTCCTCTTCAGGCGGGTTACGTTTTTAACCGACTTCAAAAAAGAGGAGGTTCTCAATTCGTTGGAACCTTTTTTTTTCTACTTTTTCTAATGTATGTTCACCGATATCTCCGTCAATTGTGAACCGATTTTCAAAATTATTTTTTTGTTTAAAGAGTATACTTCACAGGTGGTCCCATATACATTTTATTCCTGAGGGATTGGTACTTTTCCCGGAAAACTAAAAAAACCTCATCCTCACTTGTAATTTTCGCCCTATGATCACCAATATCTCCGTCAATTGTGAACCGGTTTTCAAAATTCTTTAGGGCAATAAGTAAGAAGTGGTTTATTTGAAGTCTGTTTAATTTTTTATAAAAAGTTTATACTTGCTTTCAACAACAGTTTACAATGGCAAGTAAAAAGAAAGTGAAAAAACATAACATCCGAAACATATTAATTTTTTTCAAAATGTTAACACTAGAAATAATGATAAACTAGCTGTTCCTACTGTAAGGCTTCATAAAGTTAGTCAATGATTTAAAGGGCAAAGTATACGTTTCTTTAACAAAATCTCAAATGACGTGATTAGTTTATCTGTAAATAAATTCAAAAATGTTGTTAAACGTAACCTCTGTAATAAAACTTATTATAAAATTTCTGATTATTCAGATGACAAAAAAGCTTGTGATTAAACTGTCTCCAACTCCCTCAAAAATAATGTAATATAGTCCAAGAAAATTAGTCAAATTACGGCACGAATCTCGGAATGAGAGATAGTCGGCTATAAACTTGTATAAACCTTTATTTGAGCACTCTAGAACTTGTCTCAAAACCTACTTATCGCAGGGTGTTAGCTTCTACAGATATTCCAAGGACAAAGGTCAAAAAATCTATTTATTGCAAATATCATGTTTCCTATGGATTTTATGCTATTTATATCGTAATAAATATTGTAGAACATTAAATTTTCCATCATCACCATTTTCGAGATAGAGGGCAGAGTGCGCGCAGTGTTTAACAATACTCAAAATAGTTAAATTAAAACAGTTGACGATTCAAAGTGTATTGTAATGTTCGAACTGAATAAAGAAATTTTCACTTCAACTTAATAATTAATAATTTACTTGAATTTTGAATTTAGGAAATTTGTTTAGAGAAAGATGTCTAATTTTTAAGGGTAATTTAATGTACATATCGAGTTTAATACAGAAACCTTGTTTATAAATCTTAACTTAACAAGTCTTGTTCTTGGTTTGTGTAACTTTTCCTTGTTTCTTATATTGTAACAATCGGTATGCATTGCCATTGTAAAAAAAATATATTTATATTTATTTATTGAAATAAAAAAAATGTATATATTTTTTTTTATATATGTACCAATCTATGAGTAAAATGTTGATTATAATAGTGTAATTTTAATTTGCACTATTATGATAACTATGATTGAAGTACAACATACAATACTAAAAAATAAAACTATCTAAGTTGATTTATTAGCACACTCCGCTACGAGAGTGGCTCGGGCTAGTTTTTTAAACCTAGGTGTGTTCGGTTCCTCCATACATTGTGGTAATTTGCGGGCGCTGCAATTTACGTTGTATCGCACGCGCTGCAATTTACGTTGTATCGCACGCGCTGCAATTTACGTTGTATCGCACGCGCTGCAATTTACGTTGTATCGCACGCGCTGCATCTTTACGGAAACTTCTAGTTTAGAGCATTTAACAAGTACATTCAGTACGTGACCTACTCGCGCCAGAGACACTACCAAGGAAAGATTTGTCACCTTTACCTTGTAATTAACATAACTGTCAATAAACTAACTTTACTTATGAATCTGCTGTTTTACGTGCTCAATATTAACTAACTAGCTAAAACTGTTTGAACTACCCATACATTTTCGTAGTTCATGCACGTTTCCCTAGAGGCGCTGTACTGAAAATGTATGGAAAGATACCGAAACTTATAAAGTTTTCGTATACTATAAAAACCTGTGGTAAGCCCTCAGTGAAACGTGGGTGCCGTGTAAGTGAAACAACTATCAACCTACATAGCATCTTCTCCATGTAAAGTCAGAGGGTGGAAACAAGCAACCCTTAGCAAGGGCTAAGGGTCCCTTACTACTACTAATACCACATCTTTCTATAATCCAGTTGATAGAATGCGTCCCTTATTCAATGATTTATTGAACAACCATCATGTAAAATTTTGACGTATATATCAATAGACTACCTATGTCCTTATATAGCTAGACTACTGATATAAACGTCAAACTTTTCATGATGGTTGATCAATAAATCATTGAATAAGGGACACATTCTAACAACTGGATTATAGAAAGATGTGGTATTAGTATAAAGTTGCAGGGCGAAACTATTGAGAAAATGTAATGTTCTGTTTGTTCAGATACGCCGAGGAAGGAGTTCCGCTTATAGCGATCGTGGGCAAGGACTACGGCTCAGGGTCCAGCCGGGACTGGGCCGCCAAGGGACCGCATCTACTGGTAACACATACATATACACACATCTAGCTGATAGCGATCGTGGGCAAGGACTACGGCTCAGGGTCCAGCCGGGACTGGGCCGCCAAGGGACCGCATCTACTGGTAACACATACATATACACACATCTACTGGTAACACATATCAGTATACACATATCTACTGGTAACACATACATATACACACATCTACTGGTAACACATACATATACACACATCTACTGGTAACACATATCAGTATACACATATCTACTGGTAACACATACATATACACACATCTACTGGTAACACATATCAGTATACACATATCTACTGGTAACACATACATATACACACATCTACTGGTAACACATACATATACACACATCTACTGGTAACACATATCAGTATACACATATCTACTGGTAACACATACATATACACACATCTACTGGTAACACATACATATACACACATCTACTGGTAACACATATCAGTATACACATATCTACTGGTAACACATACATATACACACATCTACTGGTAACACATATCAGTATACACATATCTACTGGTGACACATACATATACACACATCTACTGGTAACACATACATATACACACATCTACTGGTAACACATATCAGTATACACATATCTACTGGTAACACATACATATACACACATCTACTGGTAACACATATCAGTATACACATATCTACTGGTAACACATACATATACACACATCTACTGGTAACACATACATATACACACATCTACTGGTAACACATATCAGTATACACATATCTACTGGTAACACATACATATACACACATCTACTGGTAACACATACATATACACACATCTACTGGTAACACATATCAGTATACACATATCTACTGGTAACACATACATATACACACATCTACTGGTAACACATATCAGTATACACATATCTACTGGTGACACATACATATACACACATCTACTGGTAACACATACATATACACACATCTACTGGTAACACATATCAGTATACACATATCTACTGGTAACACATACATATACACACATCTACCGGTAACACATACATATACACACATCTACTGGTAACACATATCAGTATACACATATCTACTGGTAACACATACATATACACACATCTACTGGTAACACATATCAGTATACGCATATCTACTGGTGACACATACATATACACACATCTACTGGTAACACATACATATACACACATCTACTGGTAACACATATCAGTATACACATATCTACTGGTAACACATACATATACACACATCTACTGGTAACACATATCAGTATACACATATCTACTGGTGACACATACATATACACACATCTACTGGTAACACATATCAGTATACACATATCTACTGGTAACACATACATATACACACATCTACTGGTAACACATACATATACACACATCTACTGGTAACACATATCAGTATACACATATCTACTGGTAACACATACATATACACACATCTACTGGTAACACATATCAGTATACACATATCTACTGGTGACACATACATATACACACATCTACTGGTAACACATACATATACACACATCTACTGGTAACACATATCAGTATACACATATCTACTGGTGACACATACATATACACACATCTACTGGTAACACATACATATACACACATCTACTGGTAACACATATCAGTATACACATATCTACTGGTAACACATACATATACACACATCTACTGGTAACACATACATATACACACATCTACTGGTAACACATATCAGTATACACATATCTACTGGTAACACATACATATACACACATCTACTGGTAACACATATCAGTATACACATATCTACTGGTGACACATACATATACACACATCTACTGGTAACACATACATATACACACATCTACTGGTAACACATACATATACACACATCTACTGGTAACACATATCAGTATACACATATCTACTGGTAACACATACATATACACACATCTACTGGTAACACATACATATACACACATCTACTGGTAACACATATCAGTATACACATATCTACTGGTAACACATACATATACACACATCTACTGGTAACACATATCAGTATACACATATCTACTGGTGACACATACATATACACACATCTACTGGTAACACATACATATACACACATCTACTGGTAACACATATCAGTATACACATATCTACTGGTGACACATACATATACACACATCTACTGGTAACACATATCAGTATACACATATCTACTGGTAACACATACATATACACACATCTACTGGTAACACATATCAGTATACACATATCTACTGGTGACACATACATATACACACATCTACGGGTAACACATACATATACAATACATCTACTGGTAATACATATCATTACACCTAAAATATTATGTAGCACGTAGAAATAAGATTTATTGTATTTTTAAGATTGTTAAGTGTAGTGTATAACGTCTGTGGCCTGGAGGAATGTCATGAGTCGGAATACAGCCTTGGTTTGTACGCTTTGTTTTATTCAATAACCCCGGATCTTACAGTGGCGACGAAGATTTACTGTAATTTTGGACTGTGCGTGCATAAATTAAAGTTATTAATCATGACAATCGGAAAAATAAGCGAGTTTGATGTGAAAACCGGATCGTGGTCATCATACGCGGAGCGATTGGAAATGTACTTTAAAGTGAATAAGATCGAGGACGATTTGAAATTACCTACGTTAATTTCGGCTATGGGGGATGAAGCTTATGAGCTTTTTGTTAATTTGGCGAGTCCCAAGAAGCCGGCCGACTTGACATATGCAGAAGCAAAGGAGCTGTTGAGTCGCCATTTGCAACCGACTCCATCAGTGCTTGCGGAAAGGTACCGATTCCGGCAGCGGAGACAGCGAGCCGAGGAACACATAAGAGATTACGTAGCCGAATTAAAGAAACTTGCCAGAAACTGCAAATTCAAGGATAAACTTTCAGAAAATTTACGAGATCAATTCGTTTGCGGTTTGAAGGGTGACGTCATCCGTCAACGGTTATTTGCGGAGGATGGCGAAATATCTTTTATGGAGGCCGTGAAGCATGCTACGTCTTTAGAGGCGGCAGAGCGGGATGCGGCAGCGGTGGAGGTGCGCAGTACGGCGGAGGAGACGCCGGTGGCAGCAGCGGGTGCGGAGGTGCACGCCATGCAAGCGCGGGCAACGCGCGCCGCCTCAGTCAGGCAGCCAGCGCGCACAGGTGCGGGCGCCGCTGGTTCGCGGGGAGTGGGCGCAGGCCACCGGGATAGCTCTGTCCCGTGCCAGGCCTGCGGAGCGTCCACACATATTTACGGGAACTGTAGGTTCCGTAACTACGTTTGTAGTCGGTGCAAACGGCCAGGACATCTTCGCCGAATGTGTTCGGAGGACGGTGCTGTTCCAGGCGGAGCGACATCGACGGCGGCAGCACGCTTCAGGTCGGCCGCGAATCGCGGATTTCATTACGCGGCTGACAGTGCGACGGGCGAGGGCAGCGTCGACGATGCATCCGAGGAACAATTTGAGGATCAATTCCTGGATCTACATCAACTAAGTTTGAGGGACTATAAGCCGGTGAGTTTGTCACTATGTATTGATGGAAAAGTTATATCAATGGAAATAGATACAGGCACTCCGATATCATGTATCAGTAAACGTACTTATGATATGTATTTCAAAGATCTAAAGATCCATCCATACGATTTAGGCTTACGATTCTATGATGGTTCAAATATACGGCCGTTAGGGTATATTATGACATCGGTAAAATATAAAGATAGATGTAAGGAGTTAGAATTATTCGTGATCGACCGAGGCACTACTTCCTTATTGGGTAGACAGTGGTTAAGTGAGTTAAAGATAGAAATTCCATCTATTAATAATGTGCAACCGGACGCTCGTTCCGGCGGAATGAATATGAATAAGGCTATAGATGCATTGGTCGGCAGATATAAGCAGCTGTTCGATGGATCCTTGGGAAGGTTCACGGGAGGCAAGGCCACGCGGCGGGTGCGCGAGGGCGCGTCGCCGGTGTTCCACCGCGCGCGGACGCTGCCGTTCGCGCTGCGCGAGCGCGTCGACGCGGAGCTGGACGCCATGCTGCGCGCCGGCATCATCGAGCCGGTCGAGTGCTCCGACTGGGCCTCACCGCTCGTTCGCGCTGCGCGAGCGCGTCGACGCGGAGCTGGACGCCATGCTGCGCGCCGGCATCATCGAGCCGGTCGAGTGCTCCGACTGGGCCTCACCGCTCGTTCGCGCTGCGCGAGCGCGTCGACGCGGAGCTGGACGCCATGCTGCGCGCCGGCATCATCGAGCCGGTCGAGTGCTCCGACTGGGCCTCACCGCTCGTTCGCGCTGCGCGAGCGCGTCGACGCGGAGCTGGACGCCATGCTGCGCGCCGGCATCATCGAGCCGGTCGAGTGCTCCGACTGGGCCTCACCGCTCGTTCGCGCTGCGCGAGCGCGTCGACGCGGAGCTGGACGCCATGCTGCGCGCCGGCATCATCGAGCCGGTCGAGTGCTCCGACTGGGCCTCACCGCTCGTTCGCGCTGCGCGAGCGCGTCGACGCGGAGCTGGACGCCATGCTGCGCGCCGGCATCATCGAGCCGGTCGAGTGCTCCGACTGGGCCTCACCGCTCGTTCGCGCTGCGCGAGCGCGTCGACGCGGAGCTGGACGCCATGCTGCGCGCCGGCATCATCGAGCCGGTCGAGTGCTCCGACTGGGCCTCACCGCTCGTTCGCGCTGCGCGAGCGCGTCGACGCGGAGCTGGACGCCATGCTGCGCGCCGGCATCATCGAGCCGGTCGAGTGCTCCGACTGGGCCTCACCGCTCGTTCGCGCTGCGCGAGCGCGTCGACGCGGAGCTGGACGCCATGCTGCGCGCCGGCATCATCGAGCCGGTCGAGTGCTCCGACTGGGCCTCACCGCTCGTTCGCGCTGCGCGAGCGCGTCGACGCGGAGCTGGACGCCATGCTGCGCGCCGGCATCATCGAGCCGGTCGAGTGCTCCGACTGGGCCTCACCGCTCGTTCGCGCTGCGCGAGCGCGTCGACGCGGAGCTGGACGCCATGCTGCGCGCCGGCATCATCGAGCCGGTCGAGTGCTCCGACTGGGCCTCACCGCTCGTTCGCGCTGCGCGAGCGCGTCGACGCGGAGCTGGACGCCATGCTGCGCGCCGGCATCATCGAGCCGGTCGAGTGCTCCGACTGGGCCTCACCGCTCGTTCCCGTCAACAAATCTGATGGTACACTCAGGATTTGCGTTGATTATAAGATAACCCTGAATCCCGTTCTCCTGATCGATCGATACCCGTTACCTAGGATAGACGATATACTCGTAGCTTTGAATGGGGCTCAATATTTTAGTAAAATTGATCTATCACAATCGTACAACCAGATAGAATTAGATGGTTCTAAGGATTATACTGTTATCAATACCCACCGGGGACTTTTCCGTTATAATCGCTTAGTTTTCGGTCTTTCTTCTAGCCCTGGTATTTTCCAGCGTATCATGACTAACCTCTTGAAGGGTATACCAAACGTGGCAGTATTTATTGACGATGTAATTATCGGGGGAAAAACAGAGTCAGATCATTTACAAGCGTTAGAAACGGTGTTGAGAAGATTGTTAGATAACGGTCTCCGTTTAAAAAAATCTAAATGTGTATTTCTGAAAAGGGAAGTATCATATTTAGGCTATATTCTTTCAAAAGAGGGACTGAAAGCAGATCCCGCAAAAATCGCAGCTGTATCTGAGTTACCTAGGCCAAAAAGTGTTCCGGAGCTGCGCTCGTTTTTAGGGCTTGCAAATTTTTTTGCAAAGTTTATTAATAACTATAGCCATCGATTAATTCCATTGTACAACTTGTTGAGGAAGAACGTTCAATGGCATTGGAGTAGGGAATGTGAGGAAGCATTTAAAGGAATTAAAAGTACACTAACGAGTTCGCAGGTTTTAGCTCATTATGACCCAAGTAAAGAGCTGATTGTGACATGTGACGCGAGTTCAGCGGGGGTCGGCGGGGTGCTGTCGCAGCCCGATCGCGAGGGTAGGGAGCGGCCAGTAGCTTTTATCTCGCGCACGTTAACTAGCGCTGAAAAGAATTATTCACAAATTCATAGAGAGGCTTTAGCTATAATGTATTGTATGAAAAAGTTTCACCAGTATATTTATGGTAGGCGTTTCATTCTTAGAACGGATCACAAACCTTTGGTATCAATATTCGGCCCAAACACAGGTATTCCAGTGATGACGGCTAGTAGAATGCAACGCTGGGCCATAATATTATCAGCGTATCGCTATGATATTGAATACGTTAGAACGGATGCGAATAGCGCGGACGGCTTGTCTCGCCTGCCTTTGCTTGATAACAAAACGGTTTTGCGCGTTATGCCTGAGCAAACTTATCTACATTTCGCTCAGGAAGCTTTCTTGTTGGACTATAATGACATAAAGAGAAGTACAGCTAGGGATCCCATTTTAAGTAGGATATTGGCATTTATACGAGATGGTTGGCCAGATCAGTGCGAAATTGAAGGTATGCAGCCGTACTTCAATAGGAAAAAGGAGCTTTATGAAGAATTAGGTTGCGTTATGTGGGGCCATAGGGTGTTAGTTCCTGTTAATTGCAGGGAGAAAGTTTTGAGTGTCCTTCATGAACCCCACATGGGAATAGTTAAATCCAAGTGTTTAGCCCGTAGCTACGTGTGGTGGGCTGGTATAGATGAGGCTATCGAGGCAATGTGCCGCGGGTGCGGTACATGCGCGGCAGTGGCGGACGCTCCGCCACGGCAGGCCCCGCGCCCTTGGCCCTGGCCTAGCCGGCCTTGGTCAAGACTTCATCTGGATTTTATGGGCCCTATTTACGGTAAAACTTATCTCGTGGTAGTTGACGCCATGTCCAAGTGGCTGGAAATATTTATGGTCCCTAGTACAGCGGCAACGTCTACTATCGATAAACTGAACGAATTATGGGGTAGGTGGGGCTTACCAAAACAAATTGTGACAGATAACGGGCCACCGTTTACAAGTAAGGAGTTTGAATCTTTCGTTCGAGCTCGGGCTATTGAGCATATCTTAACTGCACCCTATCACCCAGCCTCCAATGGGGCTGCAGAAAACGCAGTTAAAACCCTAAAAAGGGTTATTATAAAAGCCGTATTTGAAAAGAAAAATGTAATGGAGGCTTTGCATTCTTTCTTGTTGTATTATAGGAATACGGAACACGCGTCGACCGGCGAAAGTCCAGCCATGTTATTGCAGGGCAGGCGGTTACGAACAAGGTTAGATGCACTAAAACCGAATTTAGAATCTAGAGTTTGTAAGGCACAGGGTCGTCAAATAGATAATGCGGGCGGTGAAAATAGGGTCGTTGATACAGGTCATAACGTCTGGTATCGCCAATATTTAAAAAGTGAAAAATGGTTACCCGGGAAAGTGGAATCGTGCATGGGCCAATCTAATTATAAGGTAATTGGGGAGGAAGGCAATAGAGTGCATCGTCACATCGATCAGTTAAAAACAAGGTCGAGGAGTTCTTTGATCTTTCCGAATCCTGAGTGTACTCCGGTTAGGGTACCCGAGATACAGACGGAAACTGATATTTTCCTTGACGCAGAGGAAAGAGCCGATCCAGCTTCACTAACCGTGGAAACAGTAGGGCGGGAGATCCAGTCGGAGATAGCCTGGCAGCATGGTGGTTCCGTGCTGAGCTCACCAGCACGCGTACCTGAGCCCTGTGAACCTTCCCGTGACACGGCCACAATTGTATCTAAGGCAGCGAGGCCAGTTAGAAAATGTACACTAAGTAGGCCAAATTATAAACTATAAAAGAACTTAACTGTGTACACCTGTTCAAGGTACCGGTTAAGTACTTACCTACGGTACAAGGTACTCCTGTATGCCACTATGAGATTTGCTTGTTATTATGTAATTTAAGTTCCTTCGTCAAAAAGAGTTTGTTTGATTTCTATTGTTAAAAGTAAGTTAGTTTATAAATTGTAATCATAATATGATAAGCTATTAAGAATAAGTGTGGAGGAGTGTAGTGTATAACGTCTGTGGCCTGGAGGAATGTCATGAGTCGGAATACAGCCTTGGTTTGTACGCTTTGTTTTATTCAATAACCCCGGATCTTACATTAATGAAGGCTTTTTATTATACATGACTATTGTTTGTATGTGTCAGGGCATCAAGGCAGTGATCGCGGAGTCCTTCGAGCGCATCCATCGCTCCAACCTGGTGGGCATGGGCATCGTGCCGCTGCAGTTCATGCCCGGCCAGAGCGCCGCCAGCCTCGGCCTCACGGGCATGGAGACCTACTCCATACACATGCCCGCCGACCTCAGGCCGGGCCACCACCTCACGGTGCAGGTACGTACCCGGGGGCTGCAGGTACATATGGTAGGTACACTGCTAGCTGTACTCGTCGGCAACTTCGTTGGCGGTACCGCGACGGAAATTGCTCGATCGAATTTGTTGGCTCAACGATAGGTATTATTTTTATTTTTTAACCGTCCGCTTTTTGTGTCGGGGGTTTTTACATTTTTAATGTATTATGACGAGTCCAAGGCTTGGTAAAGTAAGCGTTCTTTTTAGGGGCCGTCCATTAATCATGTGATGTTTTATCAAGCATTTTTTAACTTCCCCTCCCCCTTGGTGATACGTGTTGAGGTTTAAGACTAACCCAGGGGGGGTTCCCCTCACACAATATCACGTGTAGTTTTTGTACCTACAAAGAATCTTAAAAAAATAAGAATATTAACTCTACAGGTTTAAAGTATAATATAATTGTATTCTGAAATGAAGGACTATGATTAAGAACTTCGTTCGCCTCGCCACGTCGAGTCAAGGTCACACTGCACGCCGCTTTTCGGTTTAGAAATCGCGCGTTTTACGAAAAAAAGATACACGTGATATCTTATTACACCCCCTCCCCCCTTGTGATATTTCGTGATTTTGTCAAACCCTTTCCCCCCCTTTCGAGCCTCTCGTGATTATGGAAAGCCCCTTAGTTACTTTAAGTACATAAATAATGTTTGTGTTGCAGGTTGAGGGCGGTAACTCATTCGAGGTGATCGTTCGCTTCGACACGGATGTAGATCTCACCTACTACCGGCACGGAGGTATCCTCAACTACATGGTCAGGAAGATGATCTAACTCACCGCACTGCTACTACCCTCTCACCACACTGGTACTGGTACCTATCGTCACACCGGGCACGGGAGTAAACACTTCTAATATTATTATAGCAAAAGCACACAGGTACTGGCCTCTCACCACACTGGTACACTAACCTATCATCACACGGAAGTAAACAGTTCTAATATTAATAGGGTTTAAAAAAAACGACTACCGAAAACTGGGAGGTTGCAATCAGACCATGATTCTAAACATATTTAGCGAAAAGCAAAAATTTGTTTACTTATTTACGTCATTTTTTTCTAGATACATAGTTCAATATAATAACATCATATATACCTAACTCATTTAAATATGCAAAAACCAAATAAAATTTAAAAACCAGCAATTAATGCATGCAGCAAGCAGTCCGCCCGTACAGTTTTGAAAACTTTAAATATTGTTTTCTCCCGTTATTTTTCAGACAACAGATTTTTTATTTGTCTGGGTTTTGGTGTGCTGTTCCTTTCGTTTTCGGTTGATGTCTTTTTACACCCGATATTATTATGGCAAAAGTTTGTAAAAAAAAATCGATAATCGTTTTTTTATGAAATCGGTGAAGATACTTATAAAAATACAAACAGTTGTATAAGAAGCTCGTCATTTTTTGAAGTCTTAAAAATATGTTAAAATGCAAATTGGTTGTTTCTTCTTCACGCTTCTATAGTCGAAATGTACAATAACGCGAGCGAGGCCGCGAGCAAAAGCTAGTATGTAATAATAATAGATCAAAATAAATATTGTAGCATGAAATAAACGGTTGTATTTTTAGAACATTCGAATTTTATAATGTTTATATTTTATATTATTTATTACGGGAATTATGGGAAGTAAGCAAATGTAGGTTAATATTTTGGTATAAAAATGACCACTTATTATAATAAATAATCCCAATTCTTACGTTCTTCTCAGAAAGAACAGAATATGTCAGAACTTGTCGGATGTTCTCAGAAAGTTAATATAAATAGAGCTATGATTCTCGGAATAGACATAATTATAACATTAATCATGACATTTCTCAAAATTCTATGTAAATTTGACAGTTCTCGCGATATAATGTCTATCGTGACAATCATCTCTATTCCTGAGAATCTGGCCGCTGATCTTGTATGTTTTGTTTAGAATTTGGCAGAACTTTGACAGATCTTGACAGTTTCTGTCATAACTCAGCAGAGCTTGATAGAACCCTGCAGAATAATCAGAATCAATAGAGTTTTGTTGAATAAACCAATGAATTTATATAAATTATTATTGGTTGTAAAGCCTTTGACAACATCTAGCGAATTCCACCAATAGGAGTTGATTCTGAGATTCGAGTGTCAAAATTTAAGTTTATGTCGATTATCAGTTATGTTATGTAATAATGCCGCTGACAGAAGTTGTTGAGACGAGATTATGTTACATGTTTTATTAACATATTATCGTCCACAGAAATAATACGTGCTGTATATTACTTTGTTTTATAATGGTAATATCTAGCGATATCTAAGTGGACAATTAAAAAGCGGATCTTTGGAGACGACGTAGTTTTTTCCGCAGATTTCATATCGATATTGTAACTCAATACCACCAGTGGGGTGATCGGCTAACTCTGTTGCAAACAGAAATGTTTGACACCGATCCTGTTTTTACAAACTTTGACATATCATCCGTCGAAATTCAATGAACTTCAAATGACAAACTGAAAAAACAGGATCGGTGTCAATAATTTCTGTTTGCTACAGAGTTAGCCGATCACCCCGCAGATCATGTTTAGTGTCACTATTGTTTTCAAGCGATATCATGTTTTGTTACATGATCTGGTCTCACCTTTAAAACTCGACAGATATTTACTTGTCAGATTTTTAAAACTTTTTGTAATTCTGCAGATCTTTGTAAAACTCGAGAAATGTAAAAATCAAATGTCTTATTCGACATTTTGTCTATTAGCGCAAGAATTGGGAACTAGTGTATTGACTATGTGTTCAATATTGGTGTTTGTAACGTATGTATTTAGACCATTTAGTGTGTAAGAATAAATGTTATATTTTGTTAAATTTAAAGTTTGTTTTATTTTATTACAAAGAGATCTTCGAAGTAAAGTCGGCGTCTATGTACATTTCACTATTTATACAGGTTTTTTCAGGTAAGTACATATACAGGGTGGGGCTAAATTTTATCTCATTGAGGGCGGCTACCTTTTCTCTTATAGTTAGAAGGTTTGATTCTGAGGAAACTGTAGGTTCATTTGAAGAAAAAAACAATAGGGATGATGCCTGGGTAGTAAAATAATAATTCTAATTAGTCCGTCAATTAGATTATCAAAAAATATTGGACACGATTTTTTTTTTTATAAAATCAATCGAAATCGACAAAGTTATAGAGCGTCAAAGTTCTGGAGTGGGGGCTCGTGACGTCACTTGGTGTACTTACCCGTGACGTCACGCGGAACTTCAACGCACTATATCTTTGTCATTAGTTTAATTGATAAAAGAAAAAATACGTGTCCAATATTTATTGATAATGTAAATGACGCAATAATTAGAAATTTTCATCAGGCGTCTAGCCTATTGCATTATCATATTTAAAAAAAATACTTAAGTCTGGCTAGAAAAAAGTGGTCTCAATCGACTCTATTTCCCAACAGGGACACTTTTCCCAAAGTAACTTACCAAATCAAATTCAAATCAAATCAAATTTCAAATCAAATCAAATCAAATTATATTTATTTTGCCTGAAGTATGGTACAATAATGGTCTTATAATAATATTTATGATTAGCGCTTTCACATACTTCACCGTATACACAGCATGCAAAAAAGTCAAAAATAATAACTAAATAAAATTACATTGATTCAAAAATTCAAAAATAATAACTAAATAAAATTATATTGATTCTATACCTACATAAAATAGTCATCAATCTAGGAATTCGGTCACACTGTAAAAAGATTCTTCGATGAGCCAGGTTTTTAACTTTCTTATAAACATTCTTAGTGGAAGATTTTTAATGGTATTAGGAATTTTATTAAATATACGTCCACACATAACAAAACTGTTATTTTGGTAGAGCGCTGTTCTAGGTATTTTGGAGAGGACAATTCTCTCTGGATTTCTTACACATCTAGGGTATATATCTTGTGCTTTCGAAAAGAGATGCGAATGTTCTTTGACAAATTTAGCCGCTTCTAATATATATATGCTGGGTAATGTTAATAGTTTTTGCTTCAAAAATATAGGCTTGCACGACTCCCAGGGAGGTATTCCAACAGTGGCTCGAACGCATTTTTTCTGTGCAATAAAAGCTTTATTTACATTTGTGGAGTTGCCCCAGAGTATGATACCATACTTTATTACTGACGCTACATACCCATGATATGCTGTCATGACCGTGCTATGATTTGATGTCTTTCGAAGCCTATAGAGCACATAAACAAACTTGTTTAACTTTTTGCATACAAGATCGACATGCTCTTTCCAGTTGCAATAACGATCTAACATAATTCCCAAAAATTTGGTTTCATTTACCTCTGATAGTCTATGTCCTCCGCAGTTTATACTGAGTTTTTTATGTTCCCTACCATACGTACTAAACTGAATTAAGTTTGTCTTTGAAACATTAACATGTAGATTATTATTATTAAGCCACGTCAATATAGAATCAATAGTTTTATTAATGTCAATACTGTGATTATAAATGTCAGAATCAGAAGATACAATTATAGAGATATCATCAGCAAACAAAGTGCATGGATAGTCAGTTACTTCTGGAAGATCATTTATGTATAGGAAGAATAATAGTGGGCCTAAAACACTTCCCTGCGGTACACCACATCTATTGTGTTGATATTTTGACAATACTGGTGTAAGCTCTTGGTTCTTATCTACATTAACAATCTCAACACATTGCATTCTGTTCGATAAATATGATATAAACCACTTAAGAGCTCGAATGCCATATTTTTCAATTTTATTCAATCAAATAAAGTTAGCAAAAAGCTATTAAAAAAATACATGGTGGGGCAAATTTTTTTTTTTTCAGCAAGAATACCATGTTGAACCCAACACGTTTTCCTACCAAAAAATTTGCACCAAAATTGATCACATTGGTACAAGTTTATTGGTAAAAAAACATGATAGTATCAAAATGATATTATTGCTGAACCTTTGTATTGTTATTTTCTAGGCCGTGAAGGTTTGCTATTTTGCATAACTACATTCAGTGATTTTATATCTTCAAAAATGTTGAATAGTGCGAGCGTGAGGTTTGTAATCCTATAGACTGAACTCAGGCGCAGCGTTGTCAGGTTGTCACTCACTGGTCGCTGGCTGGAGGCGCGTGATTGGTGGATCACACCACACCAGCCAATATCAGTCCACTGCTGGACATAGGCCTCCCCTAATAAAGGGGGGTATGCCCGTAATCCCCACACTGGGGATCACAGGGCACAGCTACTAGCACAACCGACGCTGCTGCCCGTCGGTAGTCAGGGAATTTATCTGTACCGGTTTTAGGCTGCGCTATGCCGCAATCAGCCGCCGCCAGAGCTCCGTTCGTTGTTTATCAGGGTGCACCACGTGCAGGTGGGGTTAGCTTGGGTTCCGAAGATGGGGGTTGGAACCCTGTACACACAAGATTGGTAGATCACTTGTATTCAACTTCATACCGTGCCTTACAGCCACTCGACAACAAGAGGGTTACACCGCCGTCTTTGTGCGTAACTATCTAACATACTGTGCTTCAGTCCACAGTTCCACAGTCGGCGTTAATTACACTACATCTACCCCGACGACCAACGAACTGACGCAGGGCTGCGATGAACCCTCCGTTGATAACGTAGAAACTACTTCCAAATGCACGGCCTTTGTGACGAGACAAACAAACAGGCAAAGATAAGCTTTGACTAATTTAGCTCCGCGATGTTGACCAAGCTTGATGCGAAATGGGCCTCCATAATCCACTCCCACAATCGAAAAGGGTTTAACCTGATTTACCCTATAAGTCGGCAGATCACTCAAATGGTTGCCTCAAAGCCTGTGCTTTATTTTGGTATATTTTATTATTTAATGCTATTTTTAGAGAACCCCAGTGTCTAGATAAACCTAACTTAGGATTGAAGGCACTATTAACATGAAACATGTCATTTTTTGTCAAGAAACTTTATCTATCTATCTTATATTCGTATATTTGCCTTAAGAGAGTAGGTAGTGAAGTAATCTGATCGAACATTTGTTTTGAAAAGTATCATAACATAAGTAAGAGATTGTTACGGATACCCTACTCTTCGATAAAGATAATTCAATCCATTCTTCACATATTTTATGAATGTAAAACAATAATATATTATTTACATAACACCATTGTTTAATATTATCGTCATTATACCAAAGTTAACATTAATTTCAGTTGATACTGGCACAGACGGACAGACAACCAGTTCTTATATAATAGCCAACACGTAACGATATCGTTATTAATGAAAATACAGTAATCTAAGGAAATTATTTGTTTTGAAAATTCTGTGTGCCTGTTTTATCATCTTCAAATAACGTCAAAGTAAGCTTGTGGTGATTAAAGTGTTAAATCTCTGAGCGAACTAAAAGTCTAAATGTTTATAATTTAATTATTAACTAAAGTACACTTTGAATCGTTTTTTTTTAATTTATACGCGGCCAAACGGAGGTATTGTCAAAAAACTCTGAATGGCTAATATTTTTTAACGTCGTTAGAGACAGTTCTATCAAAAGGGTTTTCTGTCATCTAAATAAACTAAGAACTACTCACTCTACTGTAAAAAATACAACGCTTTGAATCCTGAAAACAACTGAACTACAGAATTTCGCAGACAGTTGTCAACTACTTGTCCTTAACAAGTCATAAGGCGTAAGTCCTGCTCCTTGGGCATGACCGAGACCCGCAGTTAACGTGTTAAAATCTGACGTTACTTGAGGACGGTGAAAGAGGGCCCTGTTTTAATGTTTTAAAAAACAAACTCAAAATCAAGTGTTTCATTAAAATTAAATTGAAATGGATTTTCGCAGATAATAACCTACATCTAGATAAATGAATTGAACTTTATTTCCGGTGAAGTAGGTACCTAGATTTAGTAAAAGTTCAAAAAACTGAGGCAACGCGCGTATCTGAAGCCCTACCTAAATTTAGGCGATGCCTACGATGTCAGTGTCCAGTTTGATGTTAGTGTTGTTGGTGAGGAGTGCCGCCTGCATGGACGCAATGATCCAAGATCTCGTCACACCGAAGTATGGAGAGGCGTGTGGCTACCAGGTAACAACTTATATTTAAAGCAAGTTAAAAATAATATCGTGTCGGATTTTTTAGGCCGCCCGAAGGCCTCCGACATGCCTTAACGACTGAAAAGCCGGGACCAACATTTTAACGTACCGAAGCGCGGAAGTGGTCAAATGTAAATGTCACTAAACGGTCACCCATCCAAGTAATGACCGAGCGGAGTGTTGCTTAACCAAGGTGATCTGCTAACAACACCGAAGTAAACCTACCTTGCTATAAGTGATGGTTAGTTGCCTAATACCTGAACATAGGGCTTGTTCCATCTCCATCATAAAAAAATTAGGCCTACCTTGTCTGGGTATTGTGGTCTGGTGCACTCATAATAGGGTGGTTCTTCACTAATCTGAAGTGTGGGGTTCTAACCTCCTTTGGAACCCAAGGCAACCACACATATGCTTAGGCAGCAAGGTGCAAGGGGGTGCGCTTTCCCCCCTGTTAGGAAAGAATTTTTTATTAATTTTCTGTAAGCGAAAGATGTTCTGAAAACGTTTTATGTCACTCATAACAAATGTTAGGCAAAAAGCCCCCACGCCCCGCGCGCAGTTCCCTATAGAGCTCTTCTAGTGTTCCTGCTTCAATAGGCACAGGCGATTTTTTTTCTGCGCGCGTTTGGCGCGGTATTACAGACCTCGCTAACACGACGCTTTGTCGTCGCGCTTATGGCCGGTTCCTATATTATACCGTTACCGTTACGCCTCGTTTTCCCCTGAAAAACTGTCAAATTTTCGACGCCTCGTTGTTAATTTTTGACATTTTTTCAAGGGAAAACGAGGCGTAATCGGTAACGGTATAATATAGAAACCGGCCGTTAGTCGCGAGCGTCTGTCTTGCTGTCGCGATTGTCGCTGTGTGTGCGGAGCTTCGAACAAAAAGTATGAAAATTGTCCCCCGCTGCTTGTCGTCGAAGCGTCTAATCGCTGACTGACGTTTGCCGTCCAATGGGCGCAGGCTGTTAGAGTAGTAGGTATAATGTGTAGATGCAGATGCACCTCCCTGGAAAAAATCCTGGCGGCGGCCATGCAACCACACCTGCTTACAGCTAACGGGGCCTGACTGCGGCTCAGCGCAGCCTGGCACCGGCACAGATACACATCCTGTCAGCAACGTCGGCTACGAGCCGAAGGAGACATCCTTCGATCCCCATCCCATGCCCACCATTGGAGAGGCCCATATCCAGCAATGGACTTATGTACACTGTTGTTACCTACGTGAAGTTGTTTAGTGATGGAATTCTTCGTATTAGCTAGTGAAGTCTGATGTCGGAGTTTAAAGGCCGCCTAGAGGCCTCCGACACGGCTCAGCGAGAGATGTAGTCTACTTCGGCCTATTCACAAAGACCCAGCCGATTTACAAAGCGTTGAGTGGTAACTTTTACCACAATCTATATATCCGTATAGTCGACGGAGGCGGTTACTATTATTTCGTCTAAAAAAGCAGCTGGTCTAATTACCAGTTGACCTTCTTCATTTTAGACCACTTGCTAATTATTATTCATTTATTTCAGATCAGATCAATCCATTATCATCACACACACACCTACTTAAAAACTACAGACAGCATAATAAATCGGAAGTAATAAAATTAAATACATGAATGTCAAAGAAGAATGTCTAATTAGACCATCTGTGCATTAGACCAGTTGGTACTTAGACCTGCTGCTTTTTAGACCATCTGTGCTTTACAGCAGTTGATATTTAGACCACTTGATAAATTGACCTGCTGCTTTTTTAGACAATAGACAATAGACAATAGACAAACATTTATTTACTACTTGGCACACAGTACATACAACAACAGAATTAAGAAAGTAGTTTTAGACGAAATGATACTAACCCGGAGTGACAGGGTTGGGATTGAAACGCGGGTGGGCCGGTCCCGAGTTGCGAACATCCAAATGTATGAAACTCGGGACATAACTTTCAGGGCTAGCACGGTGAAAAAACCCGTAAATCTTTACCTATCTAATACATAATTATTTATTTATTTATTTATTTAATTCTTTATTGCACTTTTACAGAGATAATAGTACAATTGGTGGACTTAATGCTAGGAAGCATTTTCTGCCAGTCAACCATGATAGGTAGAAAATTGTGGTTGGCGTGCATGAACATACCTAAAAAGAACAACAAAAGAGAAAAGTATACATAAAAAAACAAAACTAACCTACCAAACAAATCTCCTTAAAAATAAATTTATATATAAATTTATACACATATAGATATAATGAAACAGTAATATAAAAAAAAACGGTTGGTACATACCAAAACACAACATCAAAGATAAAATAACAAAAATAATACTTACTACCAAATTGCAGATAATTAAAAATAAACAAAGTAGGAGATAACATTAGGTAGCTAATTAGGTAGAACCATGCATAATGAAGTTTGGTTTGCATTTTTTATCATTATTTTGGAAAAACCCTTCCAAAACCTGTGTCAACTAAGCCCACAGAACACTGAGCCCACGGACTGAGTCATTGCTTTGCCGTAGTCGGCTAAAAAAGAGTAAATGATTCCTGAGACAGTTTCTTTGTATCCGCTTTCTATTTCTCTATTTCTGGTGAGCTGTCCCATTGAGAAGCAGAAGCAGTGCGAAGCCTGATGTGGTCGTGTTACAGAGTTGCACGAGAGCTCGCGCCGGCGCCGGCGTGCTGAACGTGCACATCGTGCCGCATTCACACAGCGAGCTCGGTCAGGACAGGACCTTCCTCGAACACTACACGGGGAGTGAGTACTTATATTTTAACGTGGGGAAATCCTCATGAATACCATTCCATTTCGGGGCAACGGAATGATTAAGGCTGACTAACTTCTACCGGCCAAAACCACCACGGTGTTCCATCATGTCACTATATGCTAAAACAATGGAACTTTTCCAGAAGTCTTCACTAAACGGTGACATTTGTTATTTTAATATTAATTTGTAATTCTAATAATCTTGTGGTTTTCTTTATTTTCATTGTAATTTTGATGAATTAGTTTTCTTTGATTTTATGAGCATTATGCTTGAAATAAAGTGTTTTTATTTAATTATATTTTTATTACAAGCACAAGAGGCTTATCATCTTCATGCCTCTAGTTGATGGACGGAGGGCGTTGCATCGTAGAGCAAAAAACGTGATCTACGATGCAATGCTTTGTGATAGGTGATGGTTACCACTCAACATCAGGTGGGCCATGTGCTTGTTACATCTTTGAAAACAGTTAGGTGTAGTTAACTAGGCTTTAATAGTTCGGCTTTACATGGGTCACAATCACAACAATCGCAAGGCTAAAATCAACGTTTTTAACGTTAAGTATGTACCTAATTTAGTTAGCACGCCAACCTTGCTTTTCTACCAGGAAAGGTTGACTGGCAGAAAATGCTTTAGCATTAAGTCCTCCTTTTGTACAATTCTTTGTTTTTGTGCAATAAAGTGTTAAATAAAATCGACCGTATTTCTATGGCAATTCGGCAGGTGACAAGTGAAGTGACTAAAATTGCAAATTCCAAAGTCCGACTTTGACCGTTTAGCGGCGGATGGTGTCTAAGTCGACCGTCTTAATCACAGTCTAATAAATGCTCAGTTGCAGTCGCTTTTGTTTTAGGGTCCCGTACACAAAGGGTAAAAGCGGGAACTGAAACTCCACTCTCCGTCTGTCTGTCTGTCACCAGGCTGTATCTCATGAACCGTAATAGACTGTTGAAATTTTCACAGATGATGTATTTCTGTTGCCGCTGTAACAAATACTAAAAACAGAATAAACAAATATTTAAGTGGTACGAAATTAACACGTAGAAGTTCCGTACGCACGAAGAGTACGTACGAGTGCGACTCGCACTTGGCCAGTTTTTTTATTTGTTAAAGTACTTTAGTTACTTCATCATCATCAGCCTATAGCAGTCCACTGCTGGACATAGGCCTCCCCTAATGAGCACCATTGCGCCCTGTTCTGAGCTCGACGCATCCAGCTTCTACCAGCCTTTCGCAAACATTTTTACATGGTCACTTTATCGGAGAATAAAATGGGTCAATTCCCTTTCAGTTACTGAAATGTACATGAAGAGTAACATCAACGTGAAGAGGATCCTCGACATCACCATCACGGAGCTGTGGGCGCACGACGACAGGACGTGAGTATCGACTTCAGAGCGCTGTGCCCAGCAAGCACTCTTGGCTGTATTAGGCTACGGACACAAAGTCAGCGGGCGCGGGGCGGCGGCGGCGCGAGGAACGGCGCGTTTCAATACATAGATTTAAGCCGCGGTCACGAAGTCAGCGGGAGCGGGGCGGCGGCGCCGGCGCGGCGCGAAGGAATGGCGCGTTTCAATGCATAGATTTGCATTGGCGCGCCGCTCCCCGCGCCGCTCCCCGCGCCGCTGCCGTTGGCTTCGTTACCGCGGTCTACGGAAGTAGTCTCGAAGTCACGGCAGCGGCGTACGAGCGATGCGCGCCAGTCTAGCGGTGGTGGCGCGTCTGTATTAAAACAACACTTCGCCGCTTTAGCGCCGCGCGATCTGCCCGCTGCCTTCGAGACCGGGTTTGCGTAGCTGCCCCGCAATCGCTGACTTCGAGACCGCGGCCTTTATAAGGCGCGGGATAAATACAAGAGGTGTCAAGCGGAGGTGAGGCGCGGGCGCAGGGACACATAAATCCCGCATCAGAGTTTTTGTAAAGCCGATAAAACCGGATTTATGTATAATATGTATGTATTTACAAAAAACTGTATCTAAGTAATATCATCAGTCATGTGGTTCTTATAATACAAGCTCTGCTTGGTTTGGGGCTACATGATGCTGTGTGATAATGTCCAGCATTATAGTCAAAACGTAAAAATGTAGAAATGTCCAAGGTGTTAAAATGTCCAGATGCAACATAGACAAATAGTCAAAAATATTACTATAGATGTACAAGTAGGATCACGATGTCGCTCCCAGGTTCACGTGGTCGGACATGGCGTACTTCTTCCAGTGGTGGCGCGGGCGTGACGAGACGGTGCGCCGCATGGTCTACCAGCTGCTGCGCCAGGGCCGGCTGCAGCTGCTCGGCGGCGGCTGGTCCATGCCCGACGAGGCCGCCGCCAGCTACCACGCCGTCATCGACCAGTTCACGTACTCGCTCAGGTAGTACAGCAGGCTGACGAGGCCGACAGCTACCACGCCGTCATCGACCAGTTCACGTACTCGCTCAGGTAGTACAGCAGACTGACGAGGTCGACAGCTACCACGCCGTCATCGACCAGTTCACGTACTCCCTCAGGTAGTACAGCAGGCTGACGAGGCCGACAGCTACCACGCCGTCATCGACCAGTTCACGTACTCGCTCAGGTAGTACAGCAGACTGACGAGGTCGCCAGCTACCACGCCGTCATAGACCAGTTCACGTACTCCCTCAGGTAGTACAGCAGACTGACGAGGTCGCCAGCTACCACGCCGTCATAGACCAGTTCACGTACTCGCTCAGGTACCACCTAACTACACACCTATCGTCAATGTACTAAACTATTAGACATTAGTTTAGTAGCAGGCTCGGGAGCTGCAACGTTTCCCCGTAGGTGAAACTATCGGCGCTTAGCCGTGATTGAACGCAAATTTCCACAGTGAGAAGTTGACTCAGTAGCGCAGTTGGTTAGCGTCCCGCCTGAGTAGAAAGGACAATGGCGTCTGATGTATGGCGCTCGGTATCAAAGCTAAATCGATAGTACCAAAATCATTTCAAACCTAGTCAGTGTGTAAAACTAAAGGGAATGTTTAAATGATTTATAAAATATAGACAATTTTATGGGATACGTTTGGTTTTGACGCAATTGGTACGGGTTCTCGGCATTCTCCTTTTTGGGATGTATAAAATATGAGGCTTTATTTTATTGTATTAATTATTCATATACATAAATTCTTTATTGCATTAATTATGTTGGTTACAGTGTCAGGTCACAGTCAGGTGTTATAAAGTTTAGTTTAGTCACAGAATACAGAGAGGAGTTTAGTTAAGTAAATACATAATAGGAATGACGACTTGGTAAAAAAAAAACTAATTAGTCCGTCAGATAGATCAACAAAAAATATTGGACACGTATTTTTATATTTAACAAATAAATAGAAATTGACGGAGATAAAGAGCGTCAAAGTTCGGGAGTGGGGGCTCGTGACGTCACCGCTATGTAAAAAGTGTACTTACCCGTGACGTCACGCGCAACTTCAACGCACTCTAGCTCTGTAATTTTTTGTTTAATTGTCAAAAGAAAAAATACGTGTCCAATATTTTTTGTTGATCTATCTGACGGACTAATTAAAATTTTTAATTCATCATCCCTATTATCCAATTAGGAAGATTGATTTTGATATTCTCCAGGAAGCTGAACTCGTCGTTCCTGGAGTGCGGCCGGCCGCTGGTGACCTGGCAGGCGGACTCGTTCGGACACTCGCGCGAGTTCGCCTCGCTCATGGCGCAGATGGGATTCGATGCACACTTCATCAAGTAAGTACCTCTCCTCTCTCACACACCCCCTCTCTCCTCTCGCTCAACCCCTCTTTCCTCCCTCTCACCCCCTTAGCCTCTCTCTCAACCCCTCTCTCCTCCCTCTCACCCCCTTATCCTTTCTCTCAACCCCTTATCCTTTCTCTCAACCCCTCTCTTTTCTCTCTCACCCGCTCTTTCCTCTCTCTCCTCCCTCTCACCCCCTCTCTCCTCTCTCACCCCCTATCCTCTCTCTCACCACCTTCCTCTCTCTCACCTCCTCTCTCCCACTGTGAGGAGGTGACAGGGGTGAGAGTCTCACACCCTCTCTCTTCTCTCTCACCCCACGGCAAGCTCTCACTCAACAACAACACAACAATAACACCAGCCTATATCAGTCCACTGCTGGACATAGGCCTCCCCTAATAAGATATAAGGGATATGACATTCTAGACAGAACAGATTATTTGCATTATGTTTTTGTAGGACGTGTTTCGCTTTTCTTTTGATTTTTTTTCCATTTCATTTTAATTTTCACATGGCAGTGGGACTTCTTTCGTGAAAAAAAAACAACATTCATTAGCGCCCTGCACACGTAAAGTTCGGACCTTGGGAAACAGCACGCGCCATTCCCACCCGCACTCCGAAACGTACGTGTAGATGCGCGGGGCTGACAGTCCGATCTGGCCTAAGGCATGTCGACGCGAAGGCAAATCTCACAGTTGTAACCGCGCGTCACGTCAGTGATCAGTCCCAGATGCGCGGTCCGATCTTTACGTAACATTAGCACGACAGTTTGATCCGCAGTTCAAACCGTACAGATCGGACTGCAGTTTGGAACGCAGTCCCGATGCGCGGTTCGATCTTTACGTGTGCAGGGCGTTATTATATCTACTGTAACTATGCTAACATTAGCTTCATTCCAGTCCCATTAGCTACGACGACGAGCTAGGGCGCATGCAAGAGAAGAAACTGGAGATACTGTGGCGAGGGAGCGACGACCTGGGTAATAAAAATAAAATAATTTATTTGTCCTTCATCATCATCATCATCATCCACAGCCCGATCTCACCCACAGCTGGGTATAAGCCTCCTTCAACTTGTGCCATCCACCACGATCCTACGCTAGTCTAACCCAAGGCCAAGACTTTGACAATGTCATCTGCCCATCTTGCAGCCGGACGTCCCACACTCCGAAAGCCATCCCTAGGCCAACACTCTGTTATTTCCTACTCCACCGGTCTTCACCTCGCCTCACAATGTGTCCTGCCCAGCTCTATTTGAGTTCCATGATACGGTTTCCAACGTCCTGGAATATTTGTCCTTACATAGGTTTAATGGGGTGTACGGGGTTCCAACCCCCATCTTCAGAACCCAAGCCAACCTCACCTGCACGTGTTGCACCCTGCTAAACAACGAACGGGGCTCTGGCGGCCGGCTGACTGCGGCATAGCACAGCCTACATCGGCACAGCTAAATCCCCTGGCCACCGACCGAAGCTGTGCCCTGCGATCCCCAACCCGCCCAGCGTGGGGATTATGGGCATAACCCCCTATATTAGGGGAGGCCTATGTCCAGCAGTGGACTGATATAGGCTGGTGTGTGTGTATGTGTGTGTGTGTGTGTGTGTGAAGTTCAATGATCATCTTTTTTGTAGTCGCCATTAATGGATTTTTGGGAGCACAAACAAACACCGTGGTTCAGGAATAGACCGAATGAATTGATTCCTTATTGCCGGTATTTACATAGCGCCGCGTATAACTAACCACATTGGGTATGAACACCACAGCCATGTTCGCATGGGTTAGGCACCCATTTAACCTGTCCACGACATAGAACGGCCGCATTTCGTGGCAGCAAACGTTATTATTATGTCCGGATATTTTAATTAATAGTAGATTGTTTTACAAGGGACTAAACCATCCCATTATATACGAGGTTGTTATACTCCCGAGCTTAGCGAGGGAGGATGACAAGACCGAGTTATAATGGGTGGTTTTGGCCCGAGTAAAACACTCTACTTTTCACTTCGATTGCGAGAAAATAAAACAATTCCAAATTAGTCAATTTTCAGAAATTTTATTAAAAATTAAATGTGCAGTTAGAGCAATTTTGAATGTTTAGTGATATGTTTTTCCCGGGCAATTTTATTTCGGTTCTCTGTGATTGGGATGTGATAATATTTTGAGTTGATTGTTGTGGAGTAAAAGTTGGAGAGACTCGAATCATGCTTGAGTTTCCTGCATTATTAAGATCTGAGTGCGGCTTCAGCTGAGTTGACATATTCATCCAATCCCGCGATGTAGATGCTTGGGGTTCTGTAATGTTTGGTAGAATATTGATTCCTTCCATAATCCGCTGCGTGACGTGATACTTGTTTTGTATAGAGTCCTCTATATAACCTTCAGCCACTTGATCGGACCTCCATCCACCGTGGCGTTTTAATGTCGTTATATTAGCACCAGAGTCCGCCAACAGAGTCGCGGATGTTCTGCGGAAACAATGGCCCGTGTAGAGTTCCGGATTTGGTAAATTTAGATAAGTGGCAATATCTTTAGGCATGTTACCAAATTTATTTTTGCCTATGACTTGCCTTGTGCATTTACCATTTTGATAATTTAGAAAAAATCTTCTCGTTGAAACATTAGTGGGACGTAACTCCTGATAGGCTTTAACTATATTAAGGTATTCTCCACTGATGACAAATTTACGCTCTTTGTTTGTTTTCGTGTTCGGCAGACTCACAGCTTGTAGGTTTGTATCCGTTTCTACGTCTTCTAGCGTTATATTGGCAAGCTCTATTCCTCTGCATGCACCGCTGATTCCATAAATTAAAGCAACCTGTTGAACAAAAAAATAAGTGTGTTAATAATCGTAATAACCTAGGTACATAATTTAGGTATGTAGGTAGGTATCTATTTATTTAGTTTGAGTAGAGTACATAAGTAGGTTACCTTTGTTGCCAAGTATTGTTTATTTGGAGCGTTATTTAAAAATGTTTCGATTTCTTGTGTCGTCAAGACTTTAGATTTTTTTGCCTTGTATCCAGTGGACAATTTCTTCAGTAAAGCCGTTAAATTTACATATTTTTTAATATCGACATCGTGTCTCGTTTTTAAGGTCATTCTTAACATTGAATATGTGCTCCAAAGAGTCGACGATTTGAATTTTTTCGATAATTCATCAAAATAAGTGAGAAAAACCCCTTCTGTAAAAGAATCCACACGTTTCTCATCTCTCCATTTCATAAAATTTTCGTAACTCTTTAAATATATTTCACGTGATTTTGTCGGCAACAGATTCATAATTATTTCTTTGCCCTTTTCTTCCATTTGCATATTAGCATCTTCACTATCACTTGATGACATTTTTCACGTTCACAATTTGAAAGTTAAAGTCAGGAAGTTAAACGTAAAAGTTTGTGATTTGGAATGAAGAAAATTCTAGAGATTTAGCGCCAATACCATCTTTTTTTTTAAATCTCTATACCTTCAATAACCCTCAACGAAACAGTTCGCATTCTACCGTGAAGGGAAGAATCAACCTTCATAAAACATCACCAAGACGGTTCTATTTTCAAAAAAAAAGATTGACGGAGCACCAAGAAGTCGAGTTTTTATATAAGAGAACGAATGCTTTGTACGGGCTGATGATTTTAGACAAAAATTAAAAAGAAAAAATACTTTTTAGCCCTAGGTATTAAACTCGAGTTTTAGGCCCGCTAAGCTACACTATTATGATACACTTTTTGAGCAAGAGAAGTGAAAAACACATTATTACGATAGGTATCGTGTATTTGGCTAGGGAGCCGTCGAGATGAGTGTAGATGTACAAATATTACTAACCTACCCACATATATCCACTTTATATACAATAAAGCAAAACAGCAATATAGCTATAGGTTATAACATGACAGTTATGCTGCTACGAAATGCTGGATATTCTAACATTATTTACTCTTTTTAAAAAACCCTTAGAAAATACCTGTTGAACTTACAAATATCTGTTCCTTAATATGGTCGTTCTATATCGTCTGTGATTTGTTTATTGAATGCTGTACACATTTAATTTAGGCAATTTTACATAATATGGGTCATTCATTGCCACGGTTGCTTTTAATCTTCATATTTTTTATGTAAATTATTGTGAATTATTATAATAAGTATTTGTAAGAACATAATACGTTTCACAATTGGTGCTGCGCTCCGCACGGTGGTGCCACTGAACACCAGCGCTGCAGTAGCTTTCATGCTCGTATTAGATTTAAGAACTTTACAATAATTAAGTATTAATACTTACAAAAAAAATATTTTAACAGCACTTTTGTGTAATATATATTATTAAATTGTTAAAATTAGGTACGGTGAAATGAACCCCCTCTTACATCTTTATCAAACCTAATATAGTTTCTTAGAGGTAGTTATAAGAAACATTAAACATTAACATTAACATTATTTATTAAATAGGTAGGTAATTAGTTTTTTGTATTATAAGCCCCACCGCTCTCAATTCTTTTTAACCGACTTCAAAAAAAAGGAGGAGGTTCTCAATTCGGTTGTTTTTTTTATGTTTGTTAGCTCATAAATCTGTCATTTATAAACCGATTTAGAAAATTCTATTTTAGTTGGAGAGGGAATACTTTCCAATTGGTCCCATATAAATTTTAAGAAAAAATACCAACCTTAAGGGTGAGAAAATTGGGAATGAACCTTTTTTGCGCTCGAATTTTATTATTTTTTTATGTTTCTTACCTCATATCTCCGTCATTTATGAACCGATTTAGAAAATTATTGTCGTTGTGTAGGGTATACTTTCCAATTGATCCCATACAAATTTGAAGTAAAAATACAAACCCTAAGGGTGAGAAAACTGGGAATGAAAATTTTATGGGCTCAAATTTTATTCGTTTTTTTATGATTTAAAAAACTCTTCGTTTTTTGTATAGGGCATACTTTTAGATTGGTCCCATAAAAATTTGAAGAAAAAATACTAACTCTAAAGGTGAAAAAACAGGGACTAATATGGGCTCTAATTTTATTCATGTTTTATGTTTGTTATCTCATAACTCCGTGATTTATGAACCAATTTGGAAAATTCTTTTTCGTTGTGTTTTTCGGGGGAAAGACAATAGGGAATGAAATTTTTATGGGCTCGAATTTTATTTATAGTTTTAGTAATCGTCTTAAAGTCAGATTCACTAAAACTTCGGAAATAAACAATAATTTAAAATAAAAAACCGACTTCAAAAACATTTATTGAAAAAACTAAAACTAAAAAGTTAAAAATAACTGCTTATTGGTTTTTGGTTCATCCACCTTTTTTCTATAAATTTATCCCTTGCGATGTATGCGTTTACCACATAGGTACATCTAGATACCAACCTGTTAGTTTTGGAGTTGGTGGATGAACCAAAAAATAAGCAGTTATTTTTAACTTTTTAGTTTTACAGTTTTTTCAATAAATGTTTTTGAAGTCGGTTTTTTTATTTTAAATTATTCTTTTAATTATATTCTTTCCATTCTTGGTTGTCTGGAAGAAATCGCTTTAAGCGATAAGACCGCCCATTGTACCTACATTACAATTACAATTACCTGCAGAAGGTTGCGGGTTCGATTCCCGCTGCGGGACAAATGTTTGCATGTTCTGCAGATATTTGTCTCGGGTCTGGGTGTTTTCTATGTATGATATGTATGTATTTACAAAAAAAAATGTATCTATGTAGTATATCAATCATGTGGTTCCCATAATACAAGCTCTGCTTAGTTTGGGGCTACATGATGCTGTGTGATAACGTCCAGGATTATTATTATTATTATTATTATTATTACTATTTCATTTCTCTGTTTTTGTAAATTTTTGGTTTTTAATTGGTTTTGTGTGCAATAAAGAGTTTAACTATCTATCTACATATTGTTTATGAAAATAAAATAAAAAAAGTTTATTTGTAAACTTATTTTGTGTCTCAAATAAATTTTTCGTTATCTTTATCTGTTTATGATGTCACAAGTGTAGTGAGAATGAGTTTGTCTGCAGGGCCTCAGTCGGACATATTCACTCACAAGCTGTTCGACGGGTACTGGTCCCCGCCAGGGTTCTGCTTCGGCAGCATGTGCCGCGACCCGCTCATCGTCACCTCCGACATGCTCTTCAGGAACATCGACGAGCGGGTGAGGATCTACTCCTACTCGTACCTACTTCACATAGTCTTATTAATACAACCATCATATACATAGAATTGGGTGTAAGTGGTTCCATCCTCCATCTAAGCCGAACACAAGCCAACCTCACCTGCACGTGGTGCACCCTGCTAAACAACAAACGAGGCTCTGGCGGCCGGCTGATTGCGGCATAGCGCAGCCTAACACCGGCACAGCTACATTCCCTGGCCACCGACGGGCAGCAGCGTCGGCGGTGCTAGAAGCTGTGCCCTGCGATCCCCAACCCGCATGCCCAGCATGGGGATTATGGGCATATCCCCCTTCTTATAGGGGAGGCCTATGTACAGCAGTGGACTGAATAGGCTGTTGTTGTTGTATACATAGAATTGACACACAACATGCGGGATAGAAAGGTAATGACTAGTTTTTATTAATAATAAGTACCTATGTATGATGATTTATGTGAGTATGTATGTGAGTATAACAGACCTCGCAAACACGACGCTTTGTCGTCGCGCTTTGTCGCGAGCGTCTGTCATATCTTGGTGTCGCGATTGTCGCCGTGTGTGCGGAGCTTTGAACAAAATGTATGAAAATTGTCCCCCGCAGCTTGTCGTAGCTTATCGCTGACGTTTGTCGTCCAATGTGCGCAGGCTGTTACGGTGCCACATCTACGATTCAATGCTTTGTGATAGGCAATGGTTACCACTTAACATCAGATGGGCCATGTGCTTCTTCCATATTCAGGTACCATAAAAAAATAAATAAAAAACATGCTCAGTAAAGGAAAACATCACGAGGGAACTAGCAGCTGCTAACAAATTCGTATTGAGCATATCTCTCCTATGGTACCGACTAGGCTGTGAGGATGATATGAGTGAAAATAATGTAAAGGACAATGCCGTCTGATGTATGGCGCTCGGTACCAATGCTAAAGTGATTGCGTCAAAACGAAACCTAATTTTTTTTAGAGATATTATACTGTTATTCATGTATTATCATTCATACTTAGTCTTTTTTAATATAAACGTTAACAAATTGTTTTTATTTGATATTATTTTTAGAGTTTGTTTTTTAAAAAATGATTTTCCGAGACCTTGTGTGTTCAGTTTTGTCTACATAATTATAAGTATTACACTATAAACATTTAAATATGATACTATATCTATAAGAAAAGGTTTATATACCTCACACAGATAGGTAAAAGGGTGTTTTAACTTCTACTTCGTAGGTAGGACATTACATACATTACTACTGTGTTCTACTTTATATTATTTTCAATTATTAATAGTGACGAGAAAGTAGATAGGCATTTACATCATTATAATAGGTATTAGTACTTACTGGTGAAGGTGAAATCCAAGCTAGATCCAAGATCTTTACACATTCTTCACAACCACGAAAAGGCCATGGATGCCTCTTCCAAACTATGCTGGTTTCGCGTCACCGGTTATTAGCAAACAGTTGATGCCACGATTGTTTATCGTTCATTAATTCATTATTGTGATGATGTCTAATAAAATATCTATTTACAGAATAAACACAGCCACACAATGCCACAGAACACTCTAGTAATACATAAAGATAGGAGATAGTTTAGTAGTACCACAAAAAAGTTTCTGATCCAACCTATTTGATTATACAACGTGAAAAAACCTCCAATGTTTTCAGTAAATTCTACTGTCTAAAATTAAAAGTGAGGGTGGTTGCAATGTCATGGCGCCGTGCGCTGGAAACCAAATAAACGAAAGAATTTTTTACGTGATTATTAATCGAGTCGGTCTGTAAGACTAAAAAAAATGTTAATGTTATTTATAAAATATAGGCAATTTTATGGGATACGTTTGGTTTTGACGCAATTGGTACGGGTTATCGGCATTCTCCTTTCATTTCATTTCAATTATTTACCATATTGTTATGTTACATAACATTGGCATGTCATACAATACAATAATTTCATCTTTAGGCGACTATAAGGGTCAAACCTCCCTCTCGCTCGCACTATTCAACATTTTTGAAGATATAAAATCACTGAATGTAGTTATGCAAAATAGCAAACCTTCACGGCCTAGAAAATGACAATACAAAGGTTCAGCAAGAATATCATTTTGATACTATCTCGTTTTCTTTCCAAAAAACTTGCACCAATGTGATCAAATTTGGTGCCAATTTTTTGTTAGGAGAACGTGTTGCGTTCAACATGACATTCTTGCTGAACTTTTGTATTGTTATTTTCTAGACCGTGAAGGTTTGCTATTTTGCATAACTACATTCAGTGATTTTATATCTTCAGAAATGTTGAGTCTTAATTAATGCAATTTGTTTACTTTTTGCCATTTTATTTATCATATGTATCTTTATTGGTAGAGAGCCATATTGGATGAAGAATGTTTGTAAACAAAAATTTCAACACTTTTTGCAATTATTCCATTAATACGTAGTATTTCAGTTAACTAATGTCATGAATGAAACTTTTACTATAAAAGTAAGATATTAATGAAGTGAAACATATTTATAAAACAAATAATAAAAAAATACTTTTGAGGTTACGTATGAGCGGTTTGTTTATATTTATTCTTCATCGAATTTGACTGAAGTATAGGTACAAACCCATTTTATTATCTTTTTTGTCTTTTTGTGTCGTGTCAAATAAATGTTAAATTAATTAATTAATTATTAATGCTGGACGTTATCACACAGCATCATGTAGCCCCAAACTAAGCAGAGCTTGTATTATGGGAACCACGTGATTGATATACACATTTTTTTTAAATCCATACCTTTGTTACCTAGACAACACCCAGACCCGAGACAAATATCTACAGAACATGCAAACACTTGTCCCGCAGCGGGATTCGAGCCCGCAACCTTCTGCGTCTCACCTTGTGCGTGTTGTTTCTATTTATATTTCTAAGATAAAATGTATTGGTGGTGTGAGCAGGCGACAGCTTTCCTAGAGTCGATGCAGCAGCGTCAGGCTCCGAACTACGCGACCCAGCACCTCATGGTGATGATGGGGCGCAGGCACGGCTACCACGACGCCACACTCTGGTTCAGCAACATAGACAAGCTCATCGCGTGAGTATGCACGGCTACCACGACGCCACACTCTGGTTCAGCAACATAGACAAGCTCATCGCGTGAGTATGCACGGCTACCACGACGCCACACTCTGGTTCAGCAACATAGACAAGCTCATCGCGTGAGTATGCACGGCTACCACGACGCCACGCTCTGGTTCAGCAACATAGACAAGCTCATCGCGTGAGTATGCACGGCTACCACGACGCCACGCTCTGGTTCAGCAACATAGACAAGCTCATCGCGTGAGTATGCACGGCTACCACGACGCCACACTCTGGTTCAGCAACATAGACAAGCTCATCGCGTGAGTATGCACGGCTACCACGACGCCACGCTCTGGTTCAGCAACATAGACAAGCTCATCGCGTGAGTATGCACGGCTACCACGACGCCACGCTCTGGTTCAGCAACATAGACAAGCTCATCGCGTGAGTATGCACGGCTACCACGACGCCACGCTCTGGTTCAGCAACATAGACAAGCTCATCGCGTGAGTATGCACGGCTACCACGACGCCACGCTCTGGTTCAGCAACATAGACAAGCTCATCGCGTGAGTATGCACGGCTACCACGACGCCACGCTCTGGTTCAGCAACATAGACAAGCTCATCGCGTGAGTATGCACGGCTACCACGACGCCACGCTCTGGTTCAGCAACATAGACAAGCTCATCGCGTGAGTATGCACGGCTACCACGACGCCACGCTCTGGTTCAGCAACATAGACAAGCTCATCGCGTGAGTATGCACGGCTACCACGACGCCACGCTCTGGTTCAGCAAAATAGACAAGCTCATCGCGTGAGTATGCACGGCTACTACGACGCCACGCTCTGGTTCAGCAAAATAGACAAGCTCATCGCGTGAGTATGCACGGCTACCACGACGCCACGCTCTGGTTCAGCAACATAGACAAGCTCATCGCGTGAGTATGCACGGCTACCACGACGCCACACTCTGGTTCAGCAACATAGACAAGCTCATCGCGTGAGTATGCACGGCTACCACGACGCCACGCTCTGGTTCAGCAACATAGACAAGCTCATCGCGTGAGTATGCACGGCTACCACGACGCCACGCTCTGGTTCAGCAACATAGACAAGCTCATCGCGTGAGTATGCACGGCTACCACGACGCCACACTCTGGTTCAGCAACATAGACAAGCTCATCGCGTGAGTATGCACGGCTACCACGACGCCACGCTCTGGTTCAGCAACATAGACAAGCTCATCGCGTGAGTATGCACGGCTACCACGACGCCACGCTCTGGTTCAGCAACATAGACAAGCTCATCGCGTGAGTATGCACGGCTACCACGACGCCACGCTCTGGTTCAGCAAAATAGACAAGCTCATCGCGTGAGTATGCACGGCTACTACGACGCCACGCTCTGGTTCAGCAAAATAGACAAGCTCATCGCGTGAGTATGCACGGCTACCACGACGCCACGCTCTGGTTCAGCAAAATAGACAAGCTCATCGCGTGAGTATGCACGGCTACCACGACGCCACGCTCTGGTTCAGCAAAATAGACAAGCTCATCGCGTGAGTATGCACGGCTACTACGACGCCACGCTCTGGTTCAGCAAAATAGATAAGCTCATCGCGTGAGTATGCACGGCTACCACGACGCCACGCTCTGGTTCAGCAACATAGACAAGCTCATCGCGTGAGTATGCACGGCTACCACGACGCCACGCTCTGGTTCAGCAAAATAGACAAGCTCATCGCGTGAGTATGCACGGCTACCACGACGCCACGCTCTGGTTCAGCAAAATAGACAAGCTCATCGCGTGAGTATGCACGGCTACTACGACGCCACGCTCTGGTTCAGCAAAATAGATAAGCTCATCGCGTGAGTATGCACGGCTACCACGACGCCACGCTCTGGTTCAGCAACATAGACAAGCTCATCGCGTGAGTATGCACGGCTACCACGACGCCACGCTCTGGTTCAGCAACATAGACAAGCTCATCGCGTGAGTATGCACGGCTACCACGACGCCACGCTCTGGTTCAGCAACATAGACAAGCTCATCGCGTGAGTATGCACGGCTACCACGACGCCACGCTCTGGTTCAGCAACATAGACAAGCTCATCGCGTGAGTATGCACGGCTACCACGACGCCACGCTCTGGTTCAGCAACATAGACAAGCTCATCGCGTGAGTATGCACGGCTACTACGACGCCACGCTCTGGTTCAGCAAAATAGATAAGCTCATCGCGTGAGTATGCACGGCTACCACGACGCCACGCTCTGGTTCAGCAACATAGACAAGCTCATCGCGTGAGTATGCACGGCTACCACGACGCCACGCTCTGGTTCAGCAACATAGACAAGCTCATCGCGTGAGTATGCACGGCTACCACGACGCCACGCTCTGGTTCAGCAACATAGACAAGCTCATCGCGTGAGTATGCACGGCTACCACGACGCCACGCTCTGGTTCAGCAACATAGACAAGCTCATCGCGTGAGTATGCACGGCTACTACGACGCCACGCTCTGGTTCAGCAAAATAGATAAGCTCATCGCGTGAGTATGCACGGCTACCACGACGCCACGCTCTGGTTCAGCAACATAGACAAGCTCATCGCGTGAGTATGCACGGCTACCACGACGCCACGCTCTGGTTCAGCAACATAGACAAGCTCATCGCGTGAGTATGCACGGCTACCACGACGCCACGCTCTGGTTCAGCAACATAGACAAGCTCATCGCGTGAGTATGCACGGCTACCACGACGCCACGCTCTGGTTCAGCAACATAGACAAGCTCATCGCGTGAGTATGCACGGCTACTACGACGCCACGCTCTGGTTCAGCAAAATAGATAAGCTCATCGCGTGAGTATGCACGGCTACCACGACGCCACGCTCTGGTTCAGCAACATAGACAAGCTCATCGCGTGAGTATGCACGGCTACCACGACGCCACGCTCTGGTTCAGCAACATAGACAAGCTCATCGCGTGAGTATGCACGGCTACCACGACGCCACGCTCTGGTTCAGCAACATAGACAAGCTCATCGCGTGAGTATGCACGGCTACCACGACGCCACGCTCTGGTTCAGCAACATAGACAAGCTCATCGCGTGAGTATGCACGGCTACCACGACGCCACGCTCTGGTTCAGCAACATAGATAAGCTCATCGCGTGAGTATGCTTGGCGAGACGAGCTTTTAACTTGGTAGCTCTAACACAAAAATCCTTATGATCCCCGGGATCATCTTACCCATACCCAGGGGATGGGTTAATTGGACAAATTGCCACAAAGTAAATTCGTCACGAAAAAAAGTATGTAATTTGCCACAAATCTATTTTACATCTCTCAAGTCTCATGATCGGTAAGTAGTTTCTTATTACCTCCAAATGGGGCTTGTAGGTGACTAATTAGCGCTCCAGGGTAATAATATGTAGCTAGAAAAGCCCTAGGGCGGTAAGTAATTAAAAAAAACACTTCTTTCTTTCAAAAAGTTCGCATACATCTAACCATCATACTGGCAATAGACATCATGCATTCAGCCCAATGACCAAAGAGGTCGCTTTGCTATTCAGCCTTGTCTTCGTGTGAGTATAATAGTCATCAATTTTAAATATCGAACGGCGAAGCTCAATTTCGTTCTTGAAAAAATAAAATTATAAATGTTTTATTCTTGTAATGCCGGTTTTTTTCTACTTACCTCACAATCGAGATGTAAAGCAGAATAGTTAGCTCGGGTGTAAGCATCAATTGCACCCTCGAACTATAGGATTAATATCTCGGGCTGCAATTGATGCCTTGCAGCTCTTAGCTACTAATCTACTATTTCTAATAATATCAACCGTTTATTAGTATTGACTATTGCAAGTTCGTCACTTTACATTTTCCACGCAGACAGCAGAAAAATCGAACATTAAGTAAACAACATACAAAAAAATGAAAATAAAAACGTTATTTATTTTTTAAAACCAACATTTTAAGGTAATAAATATCACAGTTCACAAGTGGCTGATTTGCCCATAACATTATTATAAAAAATACAACAACAATCATTAATCATCATTAAAAACTTATTCTAAAACTCAACCAAGGGATCATTTTTAACACCCCTGTGCCCAAGATGTTTGTATGACATCAAACACATGTTAAGGCTTTGCGACACTCCAACCTGCAGGTTCTACAAAGAGGCGGATGAAACGCCCCTTCACCTGTTAGGAGAGTGTGGGCCACTAATGCACAAACGTAGCGCTGTTCTGGGCAAATTCTTTTTAAGCCCTACGAGAATTCACACCCAAAAAGACAGTTTCTGTCAGCAGTAGTGAACTATTGAACGCCCCGACTTAAGGGGCGATTAAGTGGCGCTCACAATCATGGGTCTTCATGGCCGCAGTGAAATGAAAGCCACGCAATCAATAATAATAATAATAATGGTGTGGTTTCTATTCCAGCGCAGTGAACGGCAAAGCTATCGGCAAGGTGTTTCTGTTCTACTCCTCGCCGGCCTGCTACTTGAGAGCTGTACACGCCGAGAGGTGAGTGTCCATGTACCTCATGCGATTCGAGCCACGATACGGTATTACACCCATTTTCAAATTGTGATTGAACCTCAAACCAAATAGTGCCATAAAAATCACTTTTTAACCGACTTCAAAAAGGAGAAGTCTCTCAATTCGTCGGAATCTTTTTTTATTGTATGTTCACTGATAACTCCGTCAATTGTAGACGGATTTTCCAAATTATTTTTTTTGTTTAAAAGAGTACACTTCACTCACAGGTGGTCCCATATAAATTTTATTCCTGAGGGATTTGTACTTTTCCCGGAAAACTCATAAAACCTCATCCTCACTTGTAATTTTCGCCCTATGATCACCAATATCTCCGTCAATTGTGAACGGATTTTCAAAATTCTTTAGAGCAAGAAGTGATGAAGAAGTGATTTATTTAAATTCGGTTTATTTTCCATAAAAAGTTTATACTTGTAATTTATCGCTTTAAATTTTCGCGCGAAAACGCTAGCCGCCATGCTACCCATGTCGTGACGTCACTGCACTATTAACAAAATCGTTAATAATTTTGTTAATACATTAATCGTTTATTTTAATAATAATAATGGTTTATTTTAATAATAATTTTTTTACAAACAAAAACACAACAAACAAACAAACATCTTCCCGACTTTTTCCCCATTATGGATATCTTCAGATATTGCTCAGTACACAAATCTATTGAGGATACCTTAACGGGGGTAGTCAGAGGCAAGTCCAAACATTACGTTCGATACATGCCCACTTGTTGCAAGCAGCTAGCATTCCACGTGACAGGTTGCAAGCACATACCCGCTTTTTATTGGAACACTAACCTAGCACATAGCTTTACAACTTTTTTAGTTCGAGGGCATGCCGCCTCACGATGTTTTCCTTCACCGTTTCGAGCTCGTGGTAATGCGAACATGAATTTTTTGAAACGAAAAAACCATTGTTGCACGGCTGGGTTTCGAACCCACGACCTCCAGTGTCGGGGTACATCCCACTAGGCCACCACGGCTTATTTTTTACAAAATCTATCTTTAATACGTTTTTTTTTTCTTTTTACATGGTGTAAAATATCCTATTTGATGCGCGGTGCGATCCTGAAGCACTAGAATAAAAGTTTGTTGGTTCTTTAGTCTTTACCAGCGACCGGTCCCGGCTTTACACGGGTGCAAATTATACACATAAACCTTTCTTTTGAATCACTCTATCTATTAAAAAAACCGCATCAAAATCCGTTGTGTAGTTTTAAAGATCTAAACATACATAGGGACAGACAGACAGCGGGAAGTGATTTTGTTAATAGTATGTAGTGACTACCTATGACTAACTATTATCCGCGGGTTGCTCGCATGGTACCGGGCTAAAAAATAGCCTATGTGTTAATCCAGGTCATAAACTATGTATATTTCAAGTTTCATCCAAATCCGTTCAGCAGTTACGAAGCTACACAAATTTTCGCATTTTCATAATATTTTAAAAATTTTACTACCAGTTTAAAGTCGCTCAGCGAGCTATGAAACGAGTTATGCTCGGAGTTTCTCTGAAGGATAGAATCCGCAACGAGACTATCCGACATAGAACTAAAGTTATCGACATAGCTCAGAGAATTAGCAAGATAAGTGGCAGTGGGCTGGACATATCTGCCGAAAAACCGATAACCGTTGGGGTAAACGAGTTCTTAAGTGGAGACCGCGACTCGGCAAACGTAGTGTAGGACATCCTCCGGCCAGGTGAAGTGACGATTTGCGAAAAGCTGCTGGTAAAAGCTGGATGCGTCGAGCTCAGAACAGGGCGCAATGGCGTTCATCAGGGGAGGCCTATGTCCAGCAGTGGACTGCTATAGGCTGATGATGAAGACAATTTTTAAAGTTTGTGCGTGTGTAGTATGTTTGATCGTTATAGTGTGTTGTGATGTGATGGATGTTACGTGCTAGAACATGTTCTAGGCCGGCGCTTCCCGTGAAGCAGGACGACTTTGTGCCAGTGGCGTTCGACAAGACGACGCACTTCTCGGGACACTTCACCTCGCGACCCACCATCAAGTACATGGCGCGTGAGGGACACGTCTACTTACAGGTTAGGACTCCAACTTACCTTCATATATAAAATAGAAAATAATAATGCTGGACACTACCACACAGCTTCATGTAGCCCCAAACTAAGCAGAGCTTGTGTTATGGGAACCACATGATTGATATATTACATATATGGCCTCTGTGGCGCAGTGGGCGAAGGTCCGCCTGAGACGCAGAAGGTTGCGGGTTCGATTCCCGCCGCGGGACAAATGTTTGCATGTTCTGCAGATATTTGTCTTGGGTCTAGGTATTTTCTATGTATGATATGTATGTATTTACAAAAAAAAAAATATAAGTGTAGTATATCAATCATGCGGTTCCCATAATACAAGCTCTGCTTAGTTTGGGGCTACATGATGCTGTGTGATAATGTCCAGCATAATTTATTATATATTTTTTTGTAAATAAATACATATCATACATAGAAAACACCCAGACCCGAGACAAATATCTGCAGAACATGCTAACATTTGTCCCGCAGCGGGAATCGAACCTGCAACCTTCTGCGTCTCAGGCGGACCTTCGCCCACTGCGCCATAGAGGCCGTCAAACCTACACTAGCTTGCGCCCGCGGCTTCGCTCGCGTGGTACTGGGATAATAAATAGCCCATGTGTTAATCTAGATCTTAAACTATGTACATACTAAGTTTCATCCAAATCCGTTGTGCAGTTGCAGAGTGAAGCGACTACAAACATACAAACACACATACAAACTTTCGCAATTATAATTCAAATTTAAATTTAAAATTTAGTTATTCATTAGGAACTGTAAAGTACACTTTGAAACTTTTTTATTTACACCAATTCGTAACGCGACCGAACAGAGAAGAATTGCAAGAATTGTTAGGCTTATAACTTTTTAAGTCCATGTTATTACAATTTTTATTCTTAACTATTACATTGTTTTTGATGGAGTTGGAGACAGTTTCATCCCAAGCTTTTTTGTCATCTAAATAATCAGAAAATTTATAATAAGCTTTATTACAGAGGTTACGTTAATATTAGATTATAAGCTTACCTTTAACTAAACTTTATAGATACCTAGCTATATTATGTAGGTATATGTACCTAGGTTCCTATATATCAAGGTAAGTTGCAAAAGCTAACTCATAATTTAGGTATCTATCAAGGAAGATTGAGTTATATGGAACAATATTCAAGAATTAAATAATTGGTTACTAATTAATTGTTTTTATAGCTTAAATGAATTTCAAATAATTAGTTTTACTGTATCGACATTATTAAAGTAGGTAGGTACCAGTTCAAACGCATGAGCTTGAATGCTTAGAACTCATATCTGCAATTTTATCTCGACTGTTTTAGCTGTATAAAATAATTTATTATTAATAACTAGAACGGTTTTTATATGAACCAATTACACTAATTATTACATTAACGGCCTCTGTGGCGCAGTGGGCGAAGGTCCGCCTGAGACGCAGAAGGTTGCGGGTTCGATTCCCGCTACGGGACAAATGTTTGCATGTTCTGTAGATATTTGTCTCGGGTCTGGGTGTTTCTATGTATGATATGTATGTATTTACAAAAAAAAAATGTGTGTTATATCAATCACGTGGTTCCCATAATACAAGCTCTGCTTAGTTTGGGGCTACATGATGCTGTGTGATAACGTCCCGCATTTTATTTTTTTTACATAAAAAATTGAACATGCAAAGATTATAAAAATTAAAAAAAACAATACAAAGGTCAGAATATTAAGATTAACATTGTCATATATATAAATAATACCACTTGATTAAATAAACAAAAAGTTATGTTCTTGCAGATGGCTAAGCAGCTACAAGTTCTTGCTAAGCTGCGCGACAACAGTGCTCTGTTTGAAGAGTTCAACTGGATTATGGGTGAGGAGAATTTTCTCTTCTTCGTTCTCTGTTGGAGTTAGTCCGCCCGAAGGCCTCCGTGTTCCATCCTCCATGCCGTGGCGGAGACCTTCGGCCAGACGAAACAATAATAGTGCAAGCGTGCTACATCCACATCATCACGTATCAACGGGCTCACTACGCCTTTCCGAACATATTTCAACATGTTACATTTCACCTATGATTGAAATAAGACTTCATTTAAGGTCATAGGTACATGTCAAATCTCCCTCTCGCTCGCACAATTCAACATTTTAAAAGATATAAAATCAAACAAATCTTCACGGCCTAGAAAATAACAATACAAAGGTTCAGCAATAATATCATGTTGAACCCAGCGAGAGGGAGGTTTGACATGTATCGTCACCTTAAGCGAACTATATTTCACCTTTGGTTCTTTTCACCTAAAGTTATTAACGCAATGGTACATTTAAACTAGATGTCATTTGACAAAGATTCATTGGGTTGAATAAATGCATTTTCTTTCTTTCGTTCTTTCTTCTTTTATTGAGCTGGTAAAAAAACTCGCGCTAGGCACCCTGTTCACCGCTAAGGTGACGGTCAAACGCAAGCCTTAACTATAAAACAATCTACTTTTCACTTCGATTGCGAGAAAATAAAACAATTCAAAATTAGACAATTTTCAGAAATTTTATTAAAAATTAATCAACCTTCATATAACATCACCAAGACGGTTCTATTTAAAAAAAAGATTGACGGAGCACCAAGAAGTCGAGTTTTTATGTAAGAGAACGAATGCTTTGTACGGGCTGATGATTTTAGACAAAAATTAAAAAGAAAAAATACTTTTTAGCCCGAGGCATTAAACTCGAGTTTTAGGCCCGCTAAGCTACACTATTATGATACACTTTTTGAGCAAGAAAAGTGAAAAAGTATTTTAATGAAAGAAGAAAGAACGAAAGAAAGAAATTTCATTTATTCGACCCACAATGCACACAAAATAAGTAAGTATTTATATAGGTACATCAACCCTGTACCTATATAAACCTATTGGCTATAAATATCAGATACACAAGAACAAAAGTGAAAGCAATGCACGTACTTATTTGTTATTGGGTGACAGGTGTGATCCAGGACCACAACGTGTTGTCGGGCTCGATGCGGCCGTACGTGAAGGACTACTACACGGAGAAGATGTACGTCGCCGTGCAGCGCTCCACGCTACTGCTGCAGGACGCAATCAAGTTAGTGCCTGGCTTATTGACGACCTCGAGTTAGTGCCTGGCTCATTGACGGCCTCGAGTTAGTGCCTGGCTCATTGATGACCTCGAGTTAGTGCCTGGCTTATTGATGACCTCGAGTTAGTGCCTGGCTTATTGATGACCTCGAGTTAGTGCCTGGCTTATTGATGACCTCGACTTAGTGCCTGGTTCATTGACGGCCTCGAGTTAGTGCCTGGCTTATTGACGGCCTCGAGTTAGTGCCTGGCTTATTGATGACCTCGAGTTAGTGCCTGGCTTATTGACGGCCTCGAGTTAGTGCCTGGCTTATTGATGACCTCGAGTTAGTGCCTGGCTTATTGACGGCCTCGAGTTAGTGCCTGGCTTATTGCCGACCTCGAGTTAGTGTCTGGTTCATTGACGGCCTCGAGTTAGTGCCTGGCTTATTGATGACCTCAAGTTAGTGCCTGGCTTATTGACGGCCTCGAGTTAGTGTCTGGCTTATTGACGTCCTCTGTGGCGCAGTGGGCAAAGTTAGTGCCTGACTTAGTAGATTTTATCATCATCATCATCAACAACAGCCTATAGAAATCCACGGCTGAACATAGGTCTCCCCCAAGGAGTTCCACGAAGAACGGTCTTTAGTAGATTTATATGGGAACAACTCTACAGGTTGGGGCAAAATTTTCCCTCATTGAAAGAAAGAAAGAAAGAAAATTAATTTATTTGCAACAACTAGGCTTACATAGACATACATTACAGAGTAAAACAATGGTATTAAAATGACCGTAAGCCCGGACGTCACAAAAGGGACTCTGACTCAGCATAAGCTGGCTGGCTAGCAGGCTAGCAACCAACGCTGGTCTTCCGTCAGAGCCAGACGTTAATGTTACGGACAATCTACCCACATAATAATATTAATAGGTATACATACAAACGGACAATAATTGTTAACATACAACATAATTCGGACAGGCTGAATCATAACAACATAAACTTATTACTACATAGCCAAAAAACGATTACAACAAAAAAAAAAAAAAAAACTATTTTCTCGAAAATTCGAAAAACTTGCTGCTGCAAAAAGATGGAACAAAAAGATGTGAACCAAAGAAGGTAAATTAAATTATAAAACAATTTCACCACTCTACTATTAAATATAATCACGCTTATAAAATACTTGTGTCGTGACTGAGACTTCCCTGTTCCTTCTGATGGTCAAACAGGAATTTCTTTAATTTAATTCTAAAACCATGTACATTTTGCAGGTTCCTTATCGGCGGGGGGATGTTGTTCCAGCACTTAGAAGCCGCATAGCGAAAGCTACCCCTGAAACAGGCAGAGCTATGCCGCTGTGTCGCGAGTTGCTTCGAGCACTGGCGAGAACCACAGTATCTAGAGCTAGAGGACCACGACAACTTCTCATAAAGATACGACGGCGCCTTATGCTTCATAATACCGAACATAAGGCACGCAAGGTGCAGTTTACGGCGGTGCAACATTTTTAAAATGAGATGTTTATTTAAAAACGGTGTTACATGACCTCTCAACGGAATATCAAAGCAGAAGCGGGCGCAGGCATTTTGAACACGCTGAACAAGTCTTTGCGTTCTAGAGAGTAAACGAGGCCCAATAACTACATCAGCATAATTCAATTTTGATAGCACAATGGACTCCACAAGACGGATACGCAAATCAGTACTAAGATACGGTCTCAATCTATATAGAACTTTCAGTCTATAGAAGCAGTTCCTAACAGATTCAGCAACATGCTTCTCAAACCGAAGGTGACAGTCCATCTGTAGACCGAGATTCCGCGCTTCGTAGACACGCTCCACTGGTTCACCCATTAGTACCACATTTTGCGTGAGGCTGAGACGATCCAACTGATATTTAGTACCAAAAATCAGGTATTTAGTTTTAATCGGGTTTAGTAACAGGCTGTTTCTTTTTGACCATAGAGCTATGTTAGACAAATCCTTATTAAGATTTTCTATGGTACTTTCAATATCTGAAGGTTTGCAGGAGATGTAGACCTGGATATCATCAGCGTAGATATGAAAATTACAGTATTTAATAACAGTTTGTACGTCAGCAGAGAAAATTACAAAAAGAAGAGGCCCTAGAATCGATCCCTGAGGAACTCCTTGTTTGACTGGCAGACAGTCAGAAAAAACGTCGGTACCGTCATTACGAATTATTTTCGTGCTCTGGAAACGGTCACTAAGATAACTATTGAACCACCGTAAGGCATTCTGGTCAAAACCATAATAATTTAATTTAGACAGCAGTAAATTTATATTTAAGGAATCAAATGCCCTAGAAAAATCCAGCAGAACGAGCAGAGTACATAGCCCTTTATCTTGTGCACACAGTATCTGATCACAGACATCGAGCAAAGCAGTTGTGGTACTCCGCCCTTTCCTAAAACCCGACTGTACATCAGGCAGAATGCCATTTCTTTCGACATACTCTGTTAACTGACAGCTTATAACTTTTTCTAATATTTTTGATAAGCACGGCAGTATACTTATGGGTCTGAGCTCATTTAAAACAGTTGGACTTGCTATTTTAGGCAGAGGCAATACAATAGCCTGTTTCCAAGCGTCAGGAAAAACTGAGGAGCTAATAGACTTATTGATTAACAAAGTTATCGTATCAAGTGCATCAGGTAAAGTCATCATTAGCATATCTAAACTGATAAGATCCAGACCTACTGCTTTGGACTTGAGGCTACGTATTATTTTACAAATTTGGTCTAAGCTAACAAGTTGTAGACTAAATATTGATTCGCTGAATTTATGAAATTCGAAAAACGTAAGATCAGATATGGAAACATCAGACATACCAGGAAGAGTTAAAAAATGCGTGTTAATGATATTTGCATTTTGTAAATGTAGTGGAAGCTCAGAGCTTTTTTTTGGAAAAATCGTGTTTTTTATGTTTTTCCATAGTTCTTTGGGTCGATTAATACTATTATTTATTTTTAAATTAAAATATGCTCTCTTTTCATAAAAAAGAGCTTGGTTAACTGTGGACTTTAAGGATTTATAATATAATTTCTTGCTTTCCAACCTAGTTTTATGATATTCGACTGCCGCCTCGTCACGTAACCTCATCATTAACTTGACAGTATCCGTGATCCAAGGATGTGAACGGTTTTTGATGAATACTGACTTCAGAGGGGCGTGCAGATCTAACAGAGCCAAGATATTCTGATTGAAAAAGTTAACCATATCGTTAATATCATCAAGTGACTCTATAAAATCCCATCTAATATTACGTAAATCCATGTTAAACTTATTGATGCAGATATTTTTTAAAGGCCTGTAAGTGGCTGCGTATGGTTTAGGTTTAGATTTTTTGATGTTAAATTCAGAATAAACAAGACAGTGACCAAAGAGGGTCCCTGCGGGTTCAACGGCGGTCATGTTAGATAGTAGATCAGAACATATCACGTCAATTAGCGTTTGAGAAGTTTCAGTAAAATGTGTTGGCGAAGAAATTAATTGATTAAGATTTAAACAGGATAAAAAAGTAAATAATTTAATAGCTTTTGATTCAGTAACATTTAGTAGGTTAATATTAAAGTCACCCAGTAATACCAAGTGATCACATGTAGGTAGCGAGTTTATAGAATCTGTGAGAGCATCAAAGAAAATATCAGCATCCAGCCAGGGTGGCCTATACGCCGTGCCGATAGCAAGTTTTTTTCCGTTGAGAGTCATAGTGAGCCACATCTGTTCGACTGCCTTATGCAACGGGTCCACCGGGTGTGACCATGAGCGTACTGATATACCACGCTTAATAAAGAAGCCGACCCCTCCTCCGCGCGAGCGCACCTCTCGCGGCCGCGGAATGTGCTTTAGACGATAGCCCTCCACAGCGGGGGCGCGTCCCTCCTCACCCACTCTGAGCCATGTTTCATTTATAGCGAGAACGTCTAAGTTGAGCCTTAAAATTGAAGCAACAAGGTTATCATGGTTAGTGCCAAGGGAACCTGCATTTAACAAACCAATTTTTAGCAAACTAAAAACAAATGAAAAGGAAAGTCAGACGGACAATACAAGTGCGAATCAGGTAAAAATTAAATTGTAAATTAGAGGACATTGTGAAAAATGAGTTATTCTTAAAATATAAACAAAAAACAATTGTAAAAATATTAACTGTAGAATAAAACATTGAAGTAATCATTCTTAACAGAAGACTAAAAATACCTAAATAATATAATATAATATATTTTTCTGAGAAAAATGTATGATAATGAAACTTTATTACAATATAAATAAAATAACTACACATTATAAAGTTGTTTGATTTTGATTTTTGTAGAGTAGAGTGGTAAGAGTTTGAATGAATTACACATGTTGATAAATATCTTAATGATTTATAGATTACAAAAGAGTTAAATGGAAATGATTTTAAAAATGCGTGCAACGTCAGCCTCCGTGCGAAAAGGGTACGCCTGCTTGCCTTCGCCTTCCCGGGCGTAAACGCGGCCCCTCTTTGTCCACGAGTATCGCCAGTTATGCTTCCGGCACTCTTCGCGGACCCGGTGAAACAGCTGCCTATTGCCCCTCGTGAGGCGCTCATTCACGAAGATTTTTTGCGGAGGCGCAGGCAAGCCAAGATCAGTGGACATGAGTGTACGACGCACGCGCGCTGCGTTTAGCAGCTCATCCCGCAGGTGACGGCGAGCCAGCCGTACCACAAGACGGCGCGGACGCCCCTCTGTGTCATTCGACCCGTTCCGAACGGCAGGCCCCAATCGTCCGGCGAACATTATGTCACGATTTTCCAAAGTAACTCCGAGTTTAGCCGCTAAGATGGTGACGGAGTGAATGGCATTCTCACCCTTCTCTTCAGGGAATTGACCAATATCAAGGTCGGCCGATAACGCATCCTGATCCCGGTCATTCAACTCGCATTTAAGCTGTGCTACCGTTTTCTCCAGCTCAGCTACCTCACTCAGGCCAGACTCTACTTTCTGTGCCTCTAACACATCGAGACGTCGTTCTATACCTTCCATACGTTCATTCATAGCGACCACACTGGCTCGAAAATCAACCATCTCGCTCCGATAAAGCCGGAGCTCCGCCATGTATTCAGATATTTCATGCCGCATTTCTATTAAAGTTGTGTCTAGAGGCGGGGCTAGAGATGTTGCTGGAAGAAGAGTGCTGGCCGCGGAACCAGCGGTGCTAGAGTCTGTAGCGACCGGAGTATTCGAACCAACCTTCACCGGTGTGTTGTCACTCTTCTTTGTGGTCTTTTTGCAAAGTGGGCAAGTCCAGTCCTTAGACACAGTCCCAGATTCAGGTATGGCTACGCATCCCTTATGGTAGATTCCCGCACAGACACTACAGGAAGCGGCACCTACCGGCGAGAGGAATCTTCTGCACGCACCACATGCAACTTTACCCATTATGGTTCTTGCAATTGTAGTTCAGTAAAGTATCGATCTAGTGCGTGATATATGCAGCAGATGGCAGTATTTATCAAAAAGTTATTCCACAATAGATGGCGCGGATGGTAAAAAAACAATGTAGAGTTGTAGATGGCAGTAATAGCGAACACGATGTTATGTGAGGTTGAGTAATCAGTCACTAGGTGGCGCTTAAATGGTCAATAGTTATTAATTACAGCCACTCGTCGCCAGGTGGCAGACTGGAACAGTCAGCTGATCGCAACACTTAGTGCCGCAAATCTACCCACATGGAATAAAAAGCGGGCCGTATTAGTCTAGATATATTAGACAATTGAGCCCAATCACGAGCACAAAGGAGCCTACAAACACTCACTCAGTAGAGATCAGCGATAGTCCACACACTGGCAACACTTTCAGAAGGATATTAGTGCATTTCCAATTTTTAAATTACTATGAAGTGACACAGACATGTAGTGTACGATCGTCCGTAACGTCAACTCCCCACTAAGGCGAGAGGAGAGTTTGATATTGAGAGGAGGTTTTATACTCAGAAATAGAGTTCGTTCCGGAAGCCTTTTGTGGTCTGCATCATAAGTTCAACTTCACCAAATGGTGCTTTCCGAGAGCAAATGCACTACTAGTTAGAGATATTAGAAATTATAGAGAACTATAAAAACACTAAAAACGCTAGATGTGCCTATAATATTTGAAGAAGAAGAAGAATTCATTTATTTAATCATAACACAATAACATATCGAACTCGCAACTAGACGATACAAAACCCAATAGGCACAAAAGAACATAATTTTAATAACAATAGCGGCCTGTCCCGGCTTCGCACGGGTAAGGAAACTTTTTTACACCTTAGGGTTACGTTAGTTAAGTATTAGTTAGGATCCCTAATCTTTTCTAGCAATAAATATAGCCTATGTTACTCAGGGTGAATGTAGCTTTCCAATGGTGAAAGAATTTTTGAAATCGGCACAGTAGTTTTTGACTTTATTCATTACAAACATACACACAAAAATATTTTTTTCTTTTTTATATAATTTGTGTAGACTGGCTTGAAAAGAGTAAGTGCCCACCGAGTGGTGGGTAGGTAAAAATGAAATAATTCAAACCTTACAAACTTCATTTATTAGTTAACTTAAATAGGTATTTCCTAATACCTTGGAAACCACGGTTAAATTAATTAGAGTAACTTAATTTATAAAGTTACACTTATCAGTCTTTCCCTGTAAATATGTATTACATATTTATTATTCCCATAAATTAATTATTACGTCATTTTCATAATTTTACCTGTAACACAGAAAACTTGTATTGATAAATGTTTATAATAACCTTTAATTTTTCTATTAAGTAGGACACTGGAACACTAGATTTAGATAGATTTATTTATTTCTTTTTTTACTAGTTTCTCACTTTAAAGTTTAAGATTGTGTAACTACGTATGGCACTCGCTGTTCTTTCTATATGTGAAAACTTTTGGAGGCTTTTTTGTTCTATTATAAATATCTTTATGAATATCATGTATATGCTGTTAGTTTTTCAAATAAATAAATAAAACAATTACCTAAACCTACTATAATAATTAGGCCTATTTACAAGGTCAAGTAAGACTGTCTTATTATTATTTATTATTATTATGACACTTTATTTATTTATTTGCTTACATGTACTACAATTTACATAAACAGGTTAGGTTGGTATTGTAGCCTGATTGTGATGAGGTACATGTACCCTGTAAGGGCACTGCAAAGTGAGTTGAGTCCTAGTTACTTATACAAATAAAAGGAATAAAAGATAATTCAAAACAATACATGTCAACAGCTAAAAATAATATTAGTTTAACTATTTTAATCTTTTTTACATAAACCTAAGTCAAAAATAAAAGCCAAAGTATCAAAAGACAAAATATCAAAAGTCTTAGACTTGGTGAATACGAGTAAGCCACTTGTAAGTCGGTATAAGACAGTCTTACTAAGATAGACTGAATATTGCGTAGTCTAATAAGCCTTTAAGACCTTTAGAGAACATTAGATCCTGCTAATATTTAAGGACTTGTACACAAAACTGCGATGCGACGTCGCATCGTATAAATCTGCGGGCTCGCGCGACGCATCGCAAGAATTCGCATCGCACATTCCTGCGATATTAGAATTAATAATGAAGGGCCTTGCCTTGCCGGCTTGCGGCATGTAATCGCATCGCAGCAATTCGTGTAGCAGTTATCTGAGTTGCGAATTCGCATCGCGCAGATTCGCAGTTTATGTACAAGCTTTATGTATAATGTAAGTGAAAGTTTGTATGTATGTATGTTCCTTTGATACGCCAAAACTAGAATACGGTTTGAGGTAAAATTCTTTACATACCTAGTTCTAAACCAGGAATAAGATATTATAGGCTACTTAATATGCGGGTACCATGACAGCGAAGCCGAGGGCGTTAGCAAATTATACAGGTACATTATATTATTGGATCAACATGTTTGTTTTTAATTTACTAGCCTCCGCCCGCGGCTTCGCTCTCGTGGTGCCAGGATAAAAAATATCCTTAGTGTTAACCCAAGTCACAATCTATCTATATTCCAAGTTTCATCAAAATCCGCTGACCCGTTATCGCTGTATCGATCAGCAAACGATTTCCTTCATCATAGAATTCAGGTCCAAATTCACTTTTATTTAATGTCACTATTATTTTATCTTATCGTAGATTCGTTAAAATACCAATAATTTTTAACAATAGATATAAATCAGAAAAAACACTAGAAAATAAAACGAAAACGACCTAAATGAAAAACAATTGTCCTCGACCCCAACTAATATCTGCAACTTGCAAACATTTTTCTCTTGTCACCTACTTACATAACACGCTTCTATAAGCTTGTCTAAACTCCTTAGACATAACAACATAAATGATTGGATTAAAGCACACCGTCAGATAAACAAACATATGCACCAGTATAATGCCATAAGGCCCTACCGCCGACTCCCGTTTAGCTATCTTTAAAATTATGATCGGAAGATGCCCTCCGAAGAACGATAGAACTATTGCAATGATCATACTCTGCAGTCTCCGGTCCCGTTTCGTCGGATGAGTCGACACGCGCTGCCTCAGTCTGAATGTAAACTTATTCCTTTTGAATTTTGACATTGCAACATTCGTGTCGACTTCCTCAAAGTTGTTTGAGTCGTTAGTTGATGGTTCTTTGGTAATGTGACTGATTGAACTTTGTGAGATTGGCTTAGATTTCTTGGATGATCGTTTAACGAGATACAGTATTCGGCTGTAGCAAACTATGATGGAGAGGCTTGGGAAAATGAAAGCTATTAGGGTGGTTTTCGATGTGTTGCCATTTCTGTCTGGAACGATACTGCAGGAGCCCTTGCTCTGATCCAAGCTGAACCGTCCCCAGATTTCGAATAGCATCGGAGTAACGACACCAATGCCGCCTGCCCACAGTGCGATGATCATGATAATTATATTTTTCTTTTGGTACAACCTAAAATAAAAATTACAAATACATCTTCACGACTTCTTCCTCATTATGGATATATTCAGATATTGCTAAGTACGCAAATCTATTGAGGATAGAGTAGTCAGAGGCAAGTCCAAACATTACGTTCGATACATGCCCGCTTGTTGCAAGCAGCTAGCATTCCACGTGACAGGTTGCAAGCCCATACCCGCTTTTTATTGGAACACTAACCTAGCACATACCTTTCCAACTTTTTAGTTCGAGGGCATGCCGGTTTCCTTATGATGTTTTCTTTCACCGTTTCGAGCTCGTGGTAATGCGCACATAAATTTTTCGAAACGAAAAATCCTAGACAACCTAAAACAAATGCGTGGAGACGATCGGGGCGCCATTTAGTGGTAGCCTTTGCCCATAGCCTATTTGGCATGCAACATGTTAAAATAAATACGTAACAAAGAACTTACTTGGGGTAGAATAAAGGATGCGCTACCATTATGTACCGATTGATGGTGATAGCCATTATTGTAAATGCCGAAGTTGTGAGCAAGCTGTATTTGATGGCAGGAAATATCTGACACACCAACCTCCCAGTGGTCCAAGACTTGCTTATGAATAAAGACATTGATACTGGATATATTGTTATCGTGAATAGAAGATCTGAGATAGATAGGTTGATTATGAATAATGCCGTCGCATTTCGCACCTGAAAAAAGAAGTATATTTATAAAAATCAATAAAGTTAGTCAATCTTTTAAAGGGATACGTTTATTTAACAAAATTCCAGATGACGTAAATAATTTATCTGTAAATGCTGTTAAACATAAACATGACCTCTGTACATACTTAGTATTAAAATTTCTGATTATTTAGATGACAAAAAAGCTTGGGATGAAACTGTCTCTAAAACACCCAGACCCCGTGCCAAATTTTCACTTCATACAAATATTTGTCTCGCAGCGGGAATTGAACCCGAAAATAGGTTAACTATTACATATTTAAATTAAAACTATAACAGACCTATTTTGACGACGTGAAAAATTCAATATCGAAACTAACTGGTTCAATGTAAGAGAACCGTGCAAATGTATGTGAGGAAACCGGCATGCCCTCGAACTAAAAAGTTCGAAAGGTAAGTGCTAGGTTTGTGTTCCAATAAAAAGCGGGTATGGGCTTGCAACCTGTCACGTGGAATGCTAGCTGCTTGCAACAAGTGGGCATGTATCGAACGTAATGTTTGGACTTGCCTCTGACTAGCCCCGTTAAGGTATCCTCAATAGATTTGCGTACTGAGAAATATCTGAAGATATCCCTAATGGGGAAAAAGTCGTGAAGATGTTTTTTCATTTTTTTTTTCTATGTAAGTTATTCAAAAGACAAAATATTTGGGAAGTGAAAATTCTGATAACTTTCGATAATGTTTCGCCTTCCCCATAAGGCATAGACACAGGGCATAAGGCATCCTTATTAAATGATCGGCGAAGAAAAAAGAAAAAACAGAAATCTGTTTGGCGTCCAAAACATATGCCGTGTTTAGCGCCTGTTACCGTTTGCATCGCGCACGCCTCATGCACGCCTGGTGCACGCCTCGCATCCGCTTGTACTACTGGTGACTGGACTACATGAGGCGGACGCGAGGTCTGAACGCATCGTTATGGGGTGAGATGGCCAGACCGGCAAAATTACGCCTACGGTTCGCCATTTTGTTGCAAACTCGTGTGTTGGATTCGCAACATTATTTCATGGCGGAGGTGTGCCATCGCCCTAAAACTTAATTTTAAGATAACAAAAAATCTTACTTTTTTGTATTTCGAGAGGGCAATAATAGTGATAATGTTGCCAACGACTCCGATGATCAGAAATATAAAGCAGCACGCGGCGGCAAAGTACAGCAGTCTATCTGGGTAGTTTACGAACAACGGAACTTGCGCTAACTCTTCATCTGACTTGTATTCGTCCAGCCCTTTAGCTGGATATCGCTTTACTGAAGAATTCCACGTATCACCTATAACACTCATGTTTAAATAGGCGGGTCCACACCGGACGATACACCGCGCTCCGATCGCGCGTGTTCAAGCACACGTGTTACAGCGCGCGTTTGTTGTCGGTTTTCTAGTTATGCTCGAGTTAGGTCCACACTGGACGATCGACTTTCCACGCTCCACGATCCTGACAGCTCCCTGATCCAACTTTGGATTGTCCGGTAGACCCTGATAATAAATTAATAAATACAGGATCACACACGAGCCACTGATCCCAAACTAGGCAGAGCGTAGTTCTGCCTTCTACTTATCACTATGGTATAAATGGTCCCCATGTGATACTACCACACGTATGGGTACTTGTATTGAGCCTGTACTTTGGTTACTGGAGACTGATCAATTTACGCATATACGTATAAAACATACAGGGTACAGGGTTCCAACCCCTATCTTCGGAACCCAAGCCAACCCCACCTGCACGTGGTGCACCCTGCTAAACAACGAACGGGGCTCTGGCGGCCGGCTGATTGCGGCATAGCACAGCCTACATCGGCACAGCTTAATGCCCTGGCCACTGATGGGCAGCAGCGTCGGTGGTGCGAGAAGCTGTGCCCTGCGATCCCCAACCCGCATGCCCAGCGTGGGGATTATGGGTATATCCCCCTTTATTAGGGGAGACCTATGTCCAGCAGTGGACTGATATAGGCTGATGTGTGTGTGTGTGTGTGTATGAAACATTCAGACACACAAAAAAATCTATGTTTACTACACAAAAGTTTGTCGTAGACGGGAACCGAACCCGCGACTTATAACGTAGAAGGCAGAGTTACAACCAACTTAGCTATAAGGCCAGTCAGTTTCTATTAATTACATAGTCGAGGATAACACATTACGTAACAACAATGTTACAGATGTTTGTAAATAAATTTTCAGATTTCTGATTTTTATTGAATTAATAGTAAAATACTTTAAAAAGACTACCGATATGAAATCCTCATTATTCTTTCCTACTCCATCATCAGACCCTGAACGCCATCTATCTATTAGCTTTTCATCGAGACTGATATAATGAGCTCAAACACCTCTGCTATAAATTGATGAGGAGTTGGATATCCCGAAGATTTTAGGTGATGGAGCATCACATCGAGGTCAAGCTTCAAGTATAATGTTCTTGCAATATCATTGAAGTAACAGATTATTGTTCGGATCGGCAAACGTAGTGTAGGACGCCCTTCGACCAGGTGGAGTGACGATTTGCGAAAGGATGCTGGTATAAGCTGGATGCGTCGAGCTCAGGACAGGGCGCAATGCAGCTCATTAAGGGAGGCCTATGTCCAGCAGTGGACTGATATAGACCGATGATGATGATTATGATGATGAACAGAATCAGAACTTTACAAGTTACTCACTTCCCTCTCTAGAAAACTGTTGATGATTTTGATACGGCTGAACAGATCTTCTTGTTAAAGCTAAGGACACATATGTTACCTTTAAAACTCGGTTAACTTTTTGGTTCCAAAAAACCTAAAAGTTACCAAAGTCGACCAAAATCGGTTCATCCGTTTGGGAGCTACGATGCACATATACAAATAGACACAGAAATACGTACACGTTTAACTTTTAATTCGGCTATGTGGAAAATTACGAGCTTTTCTGTCAAATATAGCACGCACCGAATTTTTATTTCGCACTCACTACAATATTTAATTTTCTCCTTGAACCTGCGACTACCGCAACACGATCGAAACTTCGGGAAAATAAGGTAAAACAAGGAAAGGAATCAAAAATTAAACCACTTATTTACATAAAATTTAACCTACTTGTTAACAATCTATAATAAACATAACAATAACCATCAACGATGCGATATTATAAATAATGTGCCACAATACTAGGTAGGTACTATCGTTCGTTACTTTTGGATGGTTTTTCCCTGATGATTGAATGAATGAAAGGCCTTGTTGGCGCTGTGGGTGAAGCTGGCCGAGACGACGTGCAGGCTCGTTGGCTGTTTGCATAATCTCCAAATCTTGAAAAGCTATTTTTTGAGGACCCAGCCAGACCCTGACATAATAGCAATTTTCGTACTTATTAGTAGAGTTTTCTGTGAAGGACTCGTCCACCATGCGTATATCTGCCGTGATTCAGCTGGGGTTTGAAAGGTGTGGGTGCCTGTGACATTACAAGCATATGAGGCTTAACACGTGCTTGCCTCAAAGGAGGCAGGATGTTGCATCGTAGGCCACGTTAATCACATAATCTACGATGCAACGCTTTGTGATAGGTAATGGTTACCACGTAACATCAGGTGGGTCATGTGCTTGTTTCATCTTCAGGTATCATAAAAAAAAGAATTAGCTACCTCCATACCTAGATCATCATCATCATCAACAACCTATAGAAGTCCACTGCTGAACATAGGTCTCCCCCAAGGTATTCCCCGGAGAACGGTCTTGAGCCCTCTCCATCCACCTTGTACCTGCAATCTTGACGATGTCGTCGGTCCATCTGGTGGAGGGTCTCCCCACACTTCGTGTTCCAGATCGCGGTCGCCATTCGAAAACCTTTATTCCCCAACGGTTATCGGTTCTACGAGCTATATGGCCTGCCCACTGCCACTTCAACTTGCTGATTCTGGGAGCTATGTCGGTTACCCTGGTTCTCTTACGGATAAGGCATACCTAGATGGGCATACAAAATACCATCCTGGAAAGGACCGGCAGGGACAAGAAGGGGATAGGTAGACTAGTTCGATGGTCAGATGAGATGAGAAAAGTATCAAACACGCAAAACTGGAAACTGCCAGAAGACCGTGAGCAGTGCAAAGAGCTGGAGGAAGCCTTGAAAATACCTAATTAGATTTAAGAATAAGTAAATAATTGGTTTAAAATAAGTAACGTTACAAATAAGCAAGCTGGGTAGGATACATTGCGAGGTGATGATTCAAATTCAAATGATCCGATGGAGTAGGATAGAACCCAATCAAATCTACGAAATGTTTAACGTCCCCTTACCAACCAATAGGTTATGAAGCAGACGATTAAACTGGCAAATATCAGGACCTGCGAACAGTAGGTCTTGCTGCCGAGATGCAAAGTGCACCCCGGTACTGAGGTGATGGATGGTCCAATGGAGTAGGATATAGTTAGAGAGTGTTGGCCTAGGGATGGCTTTCGGAGTGTGGGACGTCCGGCTGCAAGATGGGCAGATGACATTGTCAAAGTCTTGGTCGTACGTGGGTAAGACTAGAACAGGATCGTGGTGGATGGCACAAGTTGAAGGAGGCCTATACCCAGCTGTGGGTAAGATCGGGCTGTGGATGACTAAGTAACATTAAATTATAATAAACTTGTAATGCATAGGAATAAATAGGCTTTTTACAATTATTTTTATTCTACCTCGCTTTGTAAATGTTGTTTTTTCAGTAAACTTCGTCGTTCTCCCCCTTCGACGATGTACTTCCGATGTTTCTTCAACATATCGAGTTGTCCCGTCACCTACGGATCCAACTTCTATGTAAGTGTTTCCCGTGACGTAACTAACTCCGTTGTTCTTAGATTTAATAGATTTATTTAAGGCGACTAAAAGGGTCAAACCTCCCTCTCGCTCGCACTATTCAAGTTTTTGAAGATATAAAATCACTGAATGTAGTTATGCAAAATAGCAAACCTTCACGGCGTAGATAATAACAAAACAAAGGTTCAGCAATAATATCATTTTGATTCTTTCACGTTTTCTTACCAAAACAATTGCACCAATGTGATCAATTTTGGTGCAAACTTTTTGGTAGGAAAACGTGTTGGGTTCAACATGATATTCTTGCTGAACCTTTGTATTGTTATTTTCTAGGCCGTGAAGGTTTGCTATTTTGCATAACTACATTCTGTGATTTTATATCTTCAAAAATGTTCAATAGTGCGAGCGAGAGGGAGGTTTGACCCTTATAGTCGCCTTAAGAAAGCGGCGAACGTCGCTCGCTTATTCAATTCGAGACGCGGGCAAAAAATCGCTCCGTATATCGCATCTCTGTTTAGCTGATGGATGATTCAGCCGTGCGGGCGGGATAGCAATATTGGCCGTTCAACATTTTCTAAGAATATGGTTGTGTTCCGTTATACCAAAAACAATGACAACTTTATGTATTCTTTACAAAGTATTGTTATTCTGTAACTAGATAATATATGCTATGTTCCTAAATAAACGACACGTAAGATATTGTTGTTTTTAATACGAAACAAAGAAGAAGCACAGTGGTCAATTTTGGCATAAAAATGTGCTAATGCTATAATAATGGCTTTTAATTCATTTAGGTAAGTATTTTGTAAAACCTATCTAGGAACCTAGATAAATATTATCGGAATACAAAAAAACATAATAATATAGTGGAAATATGATTAAATTTGAAATCATTTTGTTATTACGTTTGTATATACTCGTCCTCCGGAGGCCCCTTAAGACAGACACAAGTTTACAGTTTACACCAAAACACTTAGTATCCTAAATTATTATATTAAAACTTAAAAATATCTTAAGTGATCTAATATTATAGTTTAAGACTATCAGCAAAAATATCTACATCTTGGGGAAACTACAGCAGCACCAATAATAGCATGCTAGACAGGTCTCCCCTTATAAGAATGAGTTAGAATGAATGGGATTATAGGATCAGAACCCAATCATATCTATCTAGGTGAAACGTTCAACATACTAACTGGTAGGTTATGAAAAGGATGATTAAACTGGTAAATACCAGGACAAGATTGCATTAGATCTTGCTGCCGAGATGCAAAGTGCACCCCGGTACTCGGATGAGTTACTCGTACACTACCATTTGTCCATGAATGGTACCGAAGCTGTTATGTCGCTAACCACTGAAGGATAGCTAACTTGTAACCCAGCTTAGGTCGACAGTGAAGCCGACGACAATTTCTCCATGAATAGTACCGGAGCTGTAAAGCACGCTCACTTCTCGGGGACTATAGAATCGGTTGATTGTATATTTATTTACCTAATAGTATTATGTATTTCAGATCGTGTTATATAACCCGTTATCATGGCCGGTTTCTCTGCCGGTGAGGCTGCCGATAGACGCGTCTCCAGCAACATTCACTGTTCTCAAACTTAACCGTGAGTACTTGAGCAAGTGATACAGTCATTAGAGTTAGGATTTCTTCTTATAAGTTTAAAAAACCTATGAAGAAGTGTAATTTTTATATCATCTTCAAATAATTATTAATATCAACGGGATATTTGCCATGATTTGTGAGTGTGATCATTGTGATTGTGACCACGGGAGAACTGTTCTCCCGTGATCATGGCGCATGCAACTGCGTCGAAATATCGGGAAACAATAGAACTCACAAATCATGGTAAATATCCCGTTGATATATTAATATCAACTTGATAATAAATTATATGTTGATATATAAGATATAACTTTAGAAACTATCATGGTTCTGAACATTATTTAATAATTATGTTCACAACCACCGTGCGTTAAAAAGTAGACAGGGTTGCAAATGTTTGCAACCCTGTCTACGGACACAACTGTCAACGGACTTCAAGACAAGGAAGTGGTTCTCAATTCGGTAGATTTTTTTAAACTCCGTTATTTGTGAACCGATTTGGAAAATTCTTTTTTCATTTCGAAGGCACACTAACAGTTTGGCCCTATTGCAATTTCAAGAAAAATACCGGCAATTCATTGAAGTATTTTTAGTCATAGGCCTCCCCAAATGAGCGCCATTGCACCCTGTCCTCAGTGATTATGTTAGGCTGAAATCGAATAACATATAATTTTATTTCCCAGAACAAAAAGTAAAATCATCCATAATTAAACTACCAGACAACCTAATCAAGGTACCAAATAGAGATCTGTCAGAGACCCACGAGCTAGTGTTCCTAGCAGAGAGCATACCGCCTCTAGGCCTCGTCTCATACTTCATACAGCGGACCAACCAGACGATGAAGCTGAGACGATCAATCATAAAGAAAATAAACAAATCCATAAACAAGAAATACCTCACAAGACAAGTGAACAACAAACTCAATATCGAATCGGAATTAGACAAAATTGATCCCAATTACGACTACGATAACGATCCGATCCCATCTAATATGGAATTCGGTAATGTATCTGCCATTAATGAGTATAACTTCGAAGAATCTGACATAGTCTCGCCCGATCCAGGGTTTGAAAAAACTACAACCGAAGAACCGGTAACCATTTTAGTCATCGATGAAGAAGACACAGAAACAACTACGGAACATACAACTACGGAACATACAACTACGGAACACACAACTACAAAAACAGAGTATAAAACAACAGAATATAAAACTACAGAATATATAACAACAGAACCTACAACACCAAAGTATATAACAACAACAGAAAGTAATAACATGTACGTACCAAGTAAAGACAAATTTATAAGCAATAAGTACGTTAATATAAGCTTAGATGCAAACAATCAAGTCGAAAGCGTCACCCTTTCAAACGGGGTAAAAGTAAATCTTCAAATTCAGATACTTTACTATGCTTCAGACGATCCTTTTAAACTTCGAAAGATGGGAACGCGACCTGGTGCTAATATATTTAGACCTATGGACCCTAGACCGATTCCGATCAATGGTATAATGAGATTCGAAGTACTAAAAACGGATATAGTCGAAGAATTGCATGCAACGTACAGTAACTACGCTAGTTTCGCACTGAAACTGTATGTAGACCAACCAGTTATTGAAATAGATTGGCTAGTAGGTCCTATACCGATAGACGATGGGTTAGGCAAGGATGTGTTTATGAGATATGAAACTGATTTGTTCAATAACGGGGTTTTCTATACGGACTCCAACGGCAGACAGACTATCAAGAGGAGAAGGTACGAGAGAGGGGATTATGTGCCGGACGATCCACGAGCAATACCTGGTAAGATGATCATGATTCCTAAGGTGACGATACATGTCAAACCTCCCTCTCGCTCGCACTTTTCAACATTTTTGAAGATATAAAATCACTGACTATAGTTATGCAAAATAGCAAACCTTCACGGCCTAGAAAATAACATGTAAATAATACAAAGGTTCAGCAAGAATATCATGTTGAACCCAACACGTTTTCCTACCAAAAAATTTGCACAAAAATTGATCACATTGGTACAAGTTTTTTGGTAAGAAAACGTATAGAATCAAAATGATATTATTGCTGAACCTTTGTATTGTTATTTTCTAGGCCTTGAAGGTTTGCTATTTTGCATAACTACATTCAGTGATTTTATATCTTCAAAAATGTTCAATAGTGCGAGCGAGAGGGTGGTTTGACCTGTATAGTCGACTTAAATAAATAATTCTTCCTCTTCTTTGTTCATCATACATACATAGGCCTCCCCTAATGAGCGCCAAGTTCGTTAGTCGCCTCTGGGGTCTGAGTTAGTCCGCCCAAAAGCCTTCAACATGACTTAACACATTGACTGCGGGCCTCAAACAGGTCGACGTCCAGCAGGCGCACCTTTGTGTTTTCATTCAAAGCGTTAACAACTGAAATAGCGACCAACATCTTAACGTTAATGATGCCTTTCGAAACACTGAAGCTCTCAGAACTAAATTCCACTAAGGGTCGATTCAAACATATCAGTGAAGCCACAGTTCCGACACAGCACCGGCACAGTGCGAGTTCTTTCATACATTCTCTATGAACATCGCCATTGACACTGACACTGAGAGCACTGTGTTGTCACACAGGTTTAGTATGGGAGGGTGCGCTCTGAACAAAAATCTGTGCCTAATGTATTCTCCCAAATCAGGGTTGTCTCTCGTTTCGTCTTTAGTGTTACACATAAGAGGAAAGGAGACACAACCCTAATTTGGGCGCAGTTTTTTATTCAAATCGCACATTCCCTAAGTACGAAGTACAAATATTAATTAATATATAAATATAAATATATAAATATTTTATTTTATTAATATATTTAAATAAATATTAAGTACTATTATTAATTCCATGGTCGACATTGACAAGTGGGGATGCGTTCATAGAGAACGTATGAAAGAATAATTCGCACTGTGTCAGTACTCTGTTGAAACTATACCTTCACTGATATGTGTGAATTGACCCTAAACGATCACCCATCCAAGTAGTGACCGGATGGCGTAAAAACCCAAAGTAAACCACATCAAGAGCGAAACTGAAATAAATTTTCTTAATAAACTTTCAAAATATAATTTTACAGGAAACTTCTACCCAGTTACATCAAAAATCTACATTGAAGACGATGAAAGAAACATAAGATTCGCAGTATTCAATGATAGAGCACAAGGAGGCACATCTTTGAAAGACGGACAAATAGATCTCATGGTACACAGAAGATTACTAACTGACGACAGCGGAGTACAGAATTTCCTAAACGACACAGAACACGGACAAGGCATAACAGTCAGAGGGAAACACTATCTATACATAGCTAAAGCGACTCACAAACCCCATCGGATATTCGAGAAGAAATTCGCAAAAGAAATCGAACTGTCCCCACAAGTACTAACAACTGCAGTTGAACCGTATTTTAATGTCACTCGAAAAATATGGTTGACGAGTAGACATTTCAGTGGACTTAAAAAAAAACTTCCAATCGGCGTCCATCTTCTAACACTAGAAGAATGGAACGGAGGAACATTACTTATAAGATTCGAGAATTATCTAGAAAAGGCAGATGCAGTTAAAGATGGACACAAAGTAGTATTTCTAAAGGATTTATTCACCAATATCGAAGTCAAAGATGTTAAAGAAACAACGCTAGATGGCAGCAAATGGATCGAGAACCATACGCCTCTGAATTGGTTGAGACGGGAGGATTTCTATGAGAGCTTCAATGAAGCGTACGGAGGGAATCAGCAGAGACGAGCTGATGACGATCCGAAGCCGCGTGACGTTGTCCGAGTTGATAAGGGGATAGAACTCACCCCGCAGCAAATAAGAACATTTGTTGTTTGGTTTGATTATGTCGGTATTAAATAAAATACATAAAAGTATACAATTTTATTTACTTCATTTACCATTTAGATAAGATAAGATAACTCTTTATTCAGCTCAGACAATTACAGCACATAAAACATATTTTAAACACTTTAGGCAATTGAATTATTTAACAGGGTGCCTAGTGCGAGTTCTTTTACTAGCTCGATCGCGTTTGCGTTTACGCAAATTTGTATGGAAAGGAGTCAGTACCACACGTTCCACACTAGATGGCGCTACCTCTATTCCATATAAATTTGCGTAAACGCAAACGCGATCGAGTTGGTAAAAAAGTCGCACCAGGCACCCTGAATACAAATGCGACAGTCGAAATAATAATTATTGGACAAAGACAAGAACTGAGTAGGTTTAATCCTGCAGTAGTTGCGCTATAAAAATATACACAAGTAAATAAATAATGCTGGACTCTATCACACAGCATCATGTAGCCCCAAACTAATCAGAGCTTGTATTATGTGAACCACATGATTGATATACTACATATATACATTTTTTTTTTGTAAATACATACATATCATACATAGAGAACGTCCCAAGTGGTCGCGTGGAGTACATACGTAGACCAATACAAAACATATTTTAAACACATTTTCTAAGAAGTTACCAATATTTACTGTAATACCAATAAACATTCAGCTTCTTCGTAGTTCGCAATTCTGATGTTGGAGTGTTTAGGCCGCCCGCAGGCCTCCGATATGGCTCAACGACTGAATAAGCCGGGATCAACATCTTAACGTGCCTTCCGAAGCACGGAGTCGCTCAAATCTAAATGCCACTAAACGCTTAATCAACAAGATGCAATTTTGGTAGCCCTTATACAAACCTCTTTGAGAGTGTTAGGTCAGGGCGTGTAGAGCTAATCTGTGGAAGAGTCCTCAAGAGCACCCATGGTTTTGGCATAAGGCACTAGAACGAAACATCGTGATGGTTTTGGCCGGTAGGAATCCAGCAAAATCATTCTGTTACCCCGTAATGGAATGGTTATCCATGAGGATTTCCCCACGTTAGGGCGTGTAGAGCTAGGAGCTTGGCTCTCCATAATATCTGATAACTCTTTTACAGTACAAGAAATATGTAAATACTCTTGGCGTACTTTCATGATTGTGTTGGTGGGATGGGTCTTCAATAAAACTAAAATTAGAAATAATATTTTATTTGGCTTCAAAACTGAAGATATTACAATGTTTAAATCTAAGCCGGTCCAACGAATGTTTAAGATCTTGCGGACTTCAGTTTTAACATTATTATTATGCGTTGATTTATATTATACCAACCTCAGTCATCATCATATCAAATGGCTACCTACGGACGGTATATTAATGTGTGAAATCTTTTAGCCCGAATGCTAATACTCTACTTAAATATTTGAGATTTTGTATGGCCAAGTTGACGTTTTAGTACAGATTCAAGAATAGCGGTGTCAAATGGTTGAGACGATCGCAAACTGTTAAGACGATCTCGGATAAAATGAATGGTTGAGACGATCTGAAATGTCCGAGACGATCTAAAATGGCTGCGACGATCTCAAATGGTTGAGACGATTTTTACTGTTTGAGACGATCTCAAATACAAGAAAATTCTAAAAATTGATGAGTCTATGTATAATTTAAATTTAACCAACTCTACATCTCATAACATTACCTAGGTGAATATGTTGCTTCCAAAATCTACCCTAAACCCTTTCATTATGAGGCATCAAGTTGAAATACTTCATCATTATCGTTAGCCTATAGCAGTCCACTGCTGGACATAGGACATAGTTGAAATACTTTACAGTCGTCATCCTCCGAAGAACCAGCATTTAATTTAAATTAAACTACAAATTCATAATCTACAATAAACGTCTTGATCTCCTTCGCTTTAATCATTATTTTAAATCCATTATCAACAACTGTATCCTGATTAACTTTATCATCAACTTTATCTTCATTAACTCTCCTCTCATTAACTCTATCTTCATTAACAGCACTCTTCACATCATCAAACGAACCATAATCTCTGTTGAAACTCTCCGAAAATTCCTTCTCCGTTTTCCATTCCCACCGTTTAGACTTTTCATTCGCTGATAACATTGTTTCTTTAACAGATTTGATGTTTATATTATTGAGTATGTTGTTTAAATCTACTTCTACAGAAACATCGGATTTATCCAGCAAATTCTCAAGCCTTAGTAATAATTTATCACCCCAAGGTTCCAACGTAAGTAAATGAATACCTTCCGGCAGCTTATTCTTTAGCCAACTGTGACAGTTCTTTAATTTCAACCAGTCTTCTAAACTCAAGTTTTCAGCATCAGATACAAAGACTATAGGTCTTAAATGCATCTGTATTATATTAATCTTTTCTTTAGTATGATCTCCTTTAGATATCACAAGTCTATGCGTACCGCGAACGACTAAACCTTTACCACCAGCTGTTTCATTCAGTGCTTCTCCTACGCCGAAAGCATCATCATGCAGCAACCTCCTATGCAGCATCAGTTCCACTTCTCCTTCGATCAACGAACTACCTCCCTGAGATCTATCAGTCATAACCGTAAATCGTTTATCATTCTCTTCAATATATATCTCATTGACAACTGGATAGTAGTTACCTCCAACCGGTTCAGCTAAGGTAACATTATATTGCGGTCTCTTATTGAGCTTTCTCTTCAAACTCTGTCGTCCATTAGAATCTGTGTAGAACTCACCATTGGTTACTAAATCTGTTGCGTATTTTATAACAAATTCTTTACCAATACCGTCATTGATATCAATAGGTCCGACTATCCATTCAACTTCAAGAAAATCAAAGTCTTGGTATAATCTGAATGTGCAGTAGACATTATTAGAGTATGAGACTCTTACTTCGTCGACCACCTTACCCTCAACGGTGTAAGTGTCTACGGCTTTGATCGCGATGGGTTGGACGTTGCTAGGTCTGAAGATGTAGGCTCCTGAGGACCTGTTAGCTGCTTCCTCGTTGTCGCCAACGCTGCCGTTATAGTAGTGGAAGGAGACCATGAGATCTGCGTCTCCGTCGGGAAAGATAGCTCGCTTGATCTCGCCTGATGTATTATCGACGTGCAGTTTGATTTTCTAAAGGGAAAAGTATAATTAATTAACTCAGGCGTTACTTTGCGGGATATAGATTACAAGTTATTCTACAAATGCAAAATATTCAGTTTCTTCATCATCAATATATAAATAATAAAATTAATATTTTTTATTCAGACACGGGATCCACAGTTCCAAAATGCACAAGAAAAATCAGTATGAAATAAAATAAAGCCACAATTGAAATTATAAATAATTAATCTTATATATGTACTAAAAAAATAAAAGTAAAATTGAGTACTAAAAGTACAGTCCACTCCACCACTCCACACCAGCCTATATCAGTCCACTGCTGGACATAGGCCTCCCCTAATAAAGGGGGATATGCCCATAATCCCCACGCTGGGCATGCGGGTTGGGGATCGCAGGGCACAGTTTCTCGCACCACCGACGCTGCTGCCCGTCGGTGCATTTAGCTGTGCCGGTGTAGGCTGCGCTATGCCGCAATCAGCCGGCCGCCAGAGCCCCGTTCGTTGTTTAGCAGGGTGCACCACGTGCAGGTGGGGTTAGCTTGGGTTCCGAAGATAGAGGTTGGAACCCCGCACACCCCGTACACGTATTGTACGTAAAAGTACAGTCATCAAGTGGCTATTTGCACCCATCGTTTGTAGGTTTTAGACAGGAATATTCTGTCTGACAGACTTTTTATGATGGTGTTTCTATACGTGCCAACTTTACACATAAATCCAGCAATAGGGATGACTGGGTAAACAAATAATAAAACTAATTAGACCGTCAGTTTGATTAACAAAAAATATTGGACACGTATTTTTTTATTTATTTAATCAATAGAAATTAACAAAGTTATAGAGCGTCAAAGTTCGGGAGTGGGGGCTCGTGACGTCACGGCTATGTACAAAGTGTACTTACCCGTGACGTCACGCGGAACTTCAACGCACTATATCTTTGTCATTTTTAGTTTAATTGACAAAATAAAAAATACGTGTTCAATATTTTTTGATAATTTAAATGACGGAATTATTAAAATTTTTTAAGCATCTAGCCTATTCTCTTTCTTTGAATAACATTGAAGGTATTAACTTGTGCCTCCAGAAACATTCCAGATGCACTACAAAAGCGTTTAAGACCTATTAGTTGCCTAAAGATGTTGTTATTGGCAACCCTTATACCATCGTGGGCTTTCATAATTTGTCCACTTGACTATATCGCAGTTCACTGGTCGTCTCATGGTACGCCAGTAAACCCGATCCTCGGCTCTTCTCATCCACCAGCCAGCTTTTCAAGTTCGCATACTTTAAATGAACCTACTTTTTTTATTTCTTCCTTTATTCCTTCCTTAATTGTGTAAAAATATTATTGTATGTCCGAACAGGATAAATTTGTTGATACTATGATTTCGTTATAAGACCTTCATGTAACTATGATTCACACAAATTCACAATAAAATTATTCTTATTCTTATTCTTATTCCTAAATTACTCTTTTGCTACTCTCCTTAAAATCATCATCATCATTTATTTAAGAGCTGTGCTCTTGTCGTCAACTGATGCAGCTCCTTCCATCTCCCTCTCTCCAAAGCAGATTCCTTTACTTCCCTGTACGACATGACAGCTACCTTCTCTTTAATGTGCCTCATATTATTTATCCTTGGCCTTCCCCTTCCTTTTACTTTTCCCTCTATCCTTTCTGGCCTTTCCTTCTACTTTTCCTTCTATGATACTACTCCTTAGACTACTTTACTTAATTCTTCTTTTCCTAAATTCTTACTTTCCTATAATCCTTACCTCATTTTCCATCACGTAGTAATCTTCCAACTTGTCGACAACGTACGGTTCATCTGACAGCATCCTTATCTCCTCCTCGTTCAAGTTGTAATACTTCATGACAGACTCTCTCTGTCTCACAGTCATCTCTCTCGCTTCATTTATCAACCTATCTAGTTCCTGCACCTTTTCATCTAAAGGCATATCCTTATCTTTCAGTACATCTAAATCTATCGCTTCTATATCAGCTTGCTGGAGTTTTGTCGGCTCCAAGGGTATTTTCACGTCTATGTCTTTGTCTTGAACATTTTCAATATTTTTGATGTCATTAACTGCTTTAACTTTGTAATATTCATTTTCGTTTGCGTATGTGTCCGTTAATCTTTTGTTAGGTTGTATGAAATTTACATCTCGCTTTGTTTTGGTTACTTTTTGTATGTAGAATGATTTGTACATAAGTGGTTTGAGGTGGGCTATGAAGACTATCTCGTGTGTTGCGATCGACTCTCTTGTTGGAATATCGATCACTTGTTTGGGGATGTCTACTAGTTGGGAGTCGATCTTGTCACCTGGAATATTTAAGATTTCTTTATTCATGCTCAATAAAAATTATGTTATATATTTTCAGCCTCGGTTTGTAAGTAAGGTAGGGTATCCAACCCCCAGCTTCAGAACCCAAGCCAAGCTCACCTGCCCGTGGTGCATTTACTAACTAACAAACGGGGCTCTGGCGGCGGCTGATTCCACTTACCGCCGACGAGCAGCAGCGTCGGTGGCAAAAAGCTGTGCCCTGCGATCGTCAACCCGAATTCCCAGCGTGGGTATTACGGGCTTATCCCCCTTTATTAGATCCAGATTGTTGGCGGATGCTCAAACCCACGAACTATGAATCCCAAATCGGGGTAGGTACAACCCACTAGGCCATCCCGGCTCGGTATTAAGTACCTCAGTAATACAGGGTGTAATAAGATTACTACCGGAAACTGGGAGGTTGCCATCAGACCATTATTTTGAATATTATTAGCGAAAAAAAATATTTTTCTAGTTACATACACATAGTAAAAGATAATAACATCATATCTACCTAACTATCTCATTCAAATACTCAAAAACCATATAAAATAAAAAAACAACAATGAATGCATGCAGCAAGCAGTCCGCCCGTACAGTTTTGAAATCTTGTAACATATTTTCTCCGGTTATTTTTTTTTTCAGACAAGTTGTTTTTGTTTGTCTGAGTTTTGGTGTGCTTTACCACCACCTTTCGTTAACGGTAGACGTCTTTTAACACCCGATTGGGTGACGACGAGACTGTACTTCGAGAAACGGTACTTCGAGTTTATAGTTGAACGTACCGTTAGGAGCGTAGACTTCGTAGTTCCCTTCCCTGACCGGCACCCTGACTGCCTCGCTCACGTTCCAAGCCACGGGATTGTATAATGTCACCTGAAAGCATTATAAATCCATAACGATAACTCATTTTATATCAATTCTTTCAATTTTAAAGAGAATGTATAACATAGGCCCTAACTAAAGTCCTTGACACACACCGAATTTAAAAGTTCATATTCATTTATTGATTGCAGTCATAATGCTAGGTACAAAACATGGATGATTAGTATAACACTATGAGCACAATTTTGGGAACAGCAATGGTATGGAGTAGGAGTCAGCCCGTTAAAATGTAATATTGTTTTAATCTTTTAGTTTTTCACTTATAGCTTCAACAATGTTTTTATTCCTGATGTTTAATGTAACACTTCTAGACCGATGTTTTCCAACACCATTTGTACCCATATTTTCCATATCCGATATATTTTAACAGATCTATGGCTTTATTGTTTTACTTAATCTTTGAAACACTGAAACAACACTCAGGGGCGAGTTTATTAGAAGCGGGAAAAGCGAGTGTTAGCACGATGCGGCTAGATAACTGTTGTTTTTCATCACCGTTTACATCAATGTTTTCAGTCATCAATCATCATTTTACTATTAGTTACTCATATAAAAAAATTGAGGCCTAGTGCTTGTGCCATATAGGATGGATTTTTGAAGTACCTACTCTTGAACATGGAACAAACACATGGCCCACCTGACGTTAAGTGGTAACGATCACCTATAATAAAGTATTGTATCATGTCATGCGTCCATCAAGTTGAGGCATGCAGGTGTTAGCCTCATGCCTGTATCACATACATACCACAACCCGGTTGTTATGCTCCGAGGTGTGACAGCTGGACTCGTTGAGGCGACATCTGTCAAAAGTGAACAGAGGCGGCAACGTCGCGTCGCCCTGAATCACCTTGCTGCAATTATAAACTTAGATTAGTTAAAAATCGTTTATAAGAAGTGATTCAGTTTGGTTGAACTGTGTAGTATGGCCGGACTACATTCCATTCGTGAATATATAAAAATGCATAAGTGTGAGTGTGAATATCATGCATACGCCTAATCAAGTAGGTATACTTGGATGGTATGGTTAGGATTTCGTATTATATTGATGTTTGGGCTAGTTAGAAACCGTCTCGGTTTCTGACTAGCCTAAGTATCTATATTAGTGCAGGTTTAATTGTGTTGACTACAGTTTAATCAATTTATGTTAAATAGGTGAGAACTTAGTGCTTAGTTAAACCTAACATAGGCTTTAAAGCACGGTTAACCAATCTATGTAACCTACGTTTACTGAATAAATGATATGTCTATGTCTATGTCTATGTCTAAGAATCCGGCGAACCTCGCTCGCATCTTCAATTCGAGGCGCGTGCAAAAATCGCTCCGATTATCTATCTCTGTTTAGCTGATGGATGATTTAGCCGTGCATGCGCGATAGCAATATTAGCCATTCAAAATTTTGAAATGAATTTGGTTGTGTTCCGTAATACCAAAAATGATAACTGAAAACTTTATTGTTTTTTGCATAGTATTGTTATTCTGTAACTAGATAATATAAGCTATGATCCTTTAGAAACAGAACGTGAGATATTATTGTTTTTAATACGAAACAAAGAGGAAGAAAAGTGGTCAATTTTGGCATTAAAATGTACAAAATGCTATTGTTTTATTTCATTTTAGGTAAGTATTTTGAAAAGCAAACTATCCAGGAACGTAGATAAATACTGGAATACAAATAACATAACAACATAGCGGAAATATGCTTAAATTAGAAATCATTTTGGTATTACTTTTGTTTGGGCAATTCATCCATCACAGGCCGCTTAAGCTAATTTTTAAGTGAACTGTTCTTTTAACATTGGATGGACCTTCGTTTGATCACGAACTCACCTGATGTTAAGTAACGTTGTGGTCTAAGATGGAGCACGAAGGTTCAGAAGACACCTACTCACTCTAGACTTAAGCTGTCTTATTCCAAAACGAAGTACATTTTGTATACAAAATACCAGTTTTAAACCTAGACTATCTTAAGTCTTCGTTTTGGAATGAGGGGGAAAGAGTCCGGGATTATAGTTATCAGGTAATACAGAGGCCGGTAGAGAGTTCTAGTAAACGGCAGTTCCCATGATAAAAGTAGTAGAAAACCGCTCTCAAATTTCTCTCTAATTTGATAGTAGGAGCCATGTTGGCCTAGTGGTATAAATTATTTTGTAACGTTCATTTCATAACTTTCAATGCAGACTATCCATCAAAACGTATAATAATAAAATTAAAAAAAACCGACTTCAAAAACAAAAACTGCAAAACTAAAAAGTAAAAAATAATTGCTTATTTTTTTGTCATACAATACAACTAACAATCAATCTTTTCTATCAATTTATCCCGTACGATATATGCGTCTACCACATACGTAGATCTAGATACCAAACTACCGAGGAGGTAACTATGGCGTGGCGCGGCGCACGAAGGGCATGACCGAGGTGGGAGGGGTATATTTTCTATAATATCGTATTTCCTTAGCTGACTCCGACTTCAGCGGTTAAGGTGTTATAACTCACGCCCGTCACGTCATGTACATTTATAATTTTTTGAAGAATTTCTGTACATATGACAAATGATCTTATTTTTGCCTCCTTTTTTGATGTGGGTAATAGTCGATTTTCCAAAGTTATATTTCTGCACTTCTGAACGGCGCGCGGAGCGTTCAAGTACGATACGTGTAGCGTCTAAAAAGCACTAAACACAGAGTAATAGGATGCTAACGCATGCACTAAAATAAGAGTGTGACATAGCGAGTTACCAACAAACGGCAGAAGCACGGGGGCGGGGTCGTTCCGATTATAGAGGTATTCGGATTAGCTTGGGTACGGATTATCGAGGCCCTACTGTACTTATAGCTTCCTACCTAAAGTGGGGAGTGAGACCGGCCTGTCTTAGAGTGACTCACTTGAATGCCTGGCGCGGAATGAGCAGTGAGTCGTCAATGGCGTCGTCCAACAGCCGCTCGTAGTCGTGAGTCACGTGCTGCTTCTCAGTGCCAGTTATAGCGTCGTGGTGTTGCATCACTCCTACATAGGGAAAGCAATATCAAATCATAGATTTTTAAATATCCTCACCGCGACCGCCTTCGAGTATGGCGTGGAGCGACGCCCGCCGTCAACGTGTTAAAACACACCTAGGGATGGATGTATGTACCAAATTCTCTTACCCATTGCACTTTTGAGAGAGTTCAACATGAACTGGTTATGTCTCTCCAGGCCGGCGAGCAGCTGTAGTTGTTTTGCCATCTGCAACAATATGGTACTAATGTTATGTACTCGTTAATATAATTGGTAGTAATCTTACACAACCTATAGATAGTATTAAAAAAAACAGATCTCACACTGCTCTCACTCTACTTTAGCTTGCTTTGAATTGGTAAAGATTGTTTCATAGAGCATAAATAAGGATAATAGTCCCGCTTTAACATTATTTATGGATTTGAGTAAAGCTTTTGACTTTGTAAATCATAACATACTACTGCATAAACTTGACAATTATGGTATTCGAGGAAAAGCGCTTGACTGGCTAGATAATTACTTACAAAATAGAAAACAATGTACAGAAAGTACCCAAGTTATTCAAAACAATAAGAAAAAATATTGCAAGCAAATTTTTAGGTCTTCACACCTCTTAAATAACTCTGGAGTCCGTCAGGGAAGCATTTTGGGCCCAATGCTATTCCTTTTATATAATAATGACTTGCCGGAATATATGTCACATAAATACATTATTTTTGCTGATGACACAACTGTCATAATAAAAGTTGAAAATAAGGACCTAGCCCAGCCAACTTTAAATAATGCCCTTATGGACATCATCAACTGGACTGCTAATAATAATTTATGTATAAATATTAATAAAACAAAAATAATGCAATTTAATTCCTATAATACTAATCCATTAACTCTTTACATTGGCTATAATAATGAAAAAGTGTGTGAATTTGGTTCTTTTAAATTTTAAGGGATTACCTTAAATACACACTTAAATTGGAAAGATCATGTTAATCTTATATGGCACAGGCTTAGTAGGTTCGTCTTTGCCCTCAAAAGAATACGTCAGACCATTTTATATCAAATAAACACGGCACTACAAACAATAAGACACAGCACTAGAAATAAAGACAAACTAGCTGTTCCTACTGTAAGGCTCCATAAAGTTAGTCAATCATTTAAAGGGCAAAGTGTACGTTTCTTTAACAAAATACCAAATGACGTGATTAACTTATCTGTAAATAAATTCAAAAATGTTGTTAAACGTAACCTCTGTAATAAAGCTTATTCAAAAACTTCTGATTATTTAGATGAGAAAAAAGCTTGAGATGAAACTGTCTCCAACTCCCTCAAAACCAAATGTAATAGTTAAGAAAAAACATTGTAAAACTGACATTTAAAAAAATATAAGCCTAGCAGAGTTTCTTGCCAATTCTTCTCTGTTTGGTCACGTTACGAATTGGAGTAAATTAAAAAAATTGACGATTCAAAGTGTACTGTAATGTGCGTACTGAATAAATAAATTTTCATTTTCACTTTCACTTTCAGTCGTTTGTTCTAATGTGTTACCTGTAGGACAGTAGTAATGTTTCTATGTTTACCTGTAAGTAGTCGTTCCCCTGCCGTTCGAAGTACTTAGTAGTCGGTCGCGACGTGAAGTAGCCGGTCCAGTAGGAGTGTCCGTCGCTCGCGTAAGGGAAGAAGTCATCCTGCTTCACCGGTAGAGTCGGCCTATAAGTGTACATACGTGTTTTATACTGTGAGTCGCTAGAGTCCATTTTTAAAAATTTTATTTTGTCACACTAAATCACAAATACGGTAAAAAAGTTGATCTCGCTGTGTAATATACGTGCGCTTCATAATTCATAATAATTCAAAACAAAAAAAGCGGGTTTTTTTTGTTTTTTTTTGCTTCAAGAAATTATTATAAAAATTCTGCGTGTAGGAAGTTAGATTTAAGTACTAGATTACATTAAAAACATGTAAAATTACAAAAAAATAATAGTGTTAGAGAAAAAAACTGAAAATAATGACCTTGACTTTGCGCGACCTCGCGCGCGGGAATTTCGACGTTGGTCGGTAACAGAACGGCAAATTTTCACAGATCAGGGGTTAAGTTCTACAAAAATCTGCCTTTTCGGACGTACGAATATTAATAATTAAAATTAAAATAGCCAGTCAGAAAAATAAAAACAAGCTAAACTTACAATAAATTAATAACCAAGTCAGACAAATAAAAATAAAATGAAATTACAATTTTTAACACGTTACATAAATTAAAACATAGGTTAATCATAAATATTATAAAATTAGTCATAATAATAACATTTTTATTTAAATTAAATTGTTTTCTGATTAATTTTGAGTATACATAGCTACCTACATTTTATATTCTAGAAATTCATTTAAACTATAAAAGCATTTTTCAGCAAGCCATCGAGTCAAATTGGATTTAAATCTATTAAACGTATTTCTTTAAATTCATTCAGAATTCTAAACAGAAGCGCGTTTTGTTTTAGAACTGCATATTTGATATTATTATATAGATTGGTAGAAATAAGTAAATATTTGGGGGCTGCTCTTGGGCGAGTCAAGGAGCTAACATACTAGCTTAAGTAAAACGTGTTAATAAAACTTACTTGGCATCTTTGACAGCTTTCAAATAGCAGTTAGGAGTGGAATAGAAGAGTTTGATGTTTAGACGTTCTTTAGCTGCCTTCAGGTTTGTGTATCTAAAACATACATAACATTTCAATTCAATTCATTTATTTTACGTAACATGGGCAAAAAAAGATGAGAATACAATATATTTAACAAATGTCAGCCATGAACAGCTTTACAACATGCAAAATTTAGATTTATAGTACAAAAAGTTATCTAATACATAACAGAGGGCTTACCACAGGTTTTGATAGTTTTCGAAAACTTTATAAGTTTCGGTATCTTTCCATACATTTTCGTAGTTCATGCACGTTTCCCTAGAGGCGCTGTACTGAAAATGTATGGAAAGATACCGAAACTTATAAAGTTTTCGTAAACTATAAAAACCTGTGGTAAGCCCTCTGGCCCCCTTACTTATGAACGCTACTCAAAGTAAACCAATGCTCAAAGTTATATCGCTGTCACTGTTTGACATTATCCAATAGTAAGAGATGGCAATAGTTTAAGCATCGTTTATATTTTGAAAAATGTTCATAAGAAAGGCCATTAGTGAAAGAAAGGCCATTAGTGTTTTATGTGTAAAAATTTAAGGTATTTACAAAAAATAATTATGTATGTAGTGTATCAGTGATGTGGTTCCTAAAATACAAGCTCTGCTTGGTTTGGGGCTACATGATGCTGTGTAGTGCCTTGCCAGTATAATCTGAAACATGCAAACATTTCTCGCAGCGGAAATTGAACCCGTAATTCTTGCGTCTCAGCCGCTTTTCACCCAAAATTAAACTTACTCCTCAAAACCTCACACCGTACATAGACCTCCTCTAATAAGGGAATATACCCATAATCCTCACGATGGACATACATACGAGTAAAGGATCAAGGCCCTCTCGGGTCGATAATTAGGATTTAGCAAAAAAAAATACGTGACGATTTGCGAAAGGCTGCTGGTAGAAGCTGGATGCGTCGGCAGGGCGCAATGGGACTCATTAGGAGAGGCCTATGTCCAGCAGTGGACTGCTATAAGCTGATGATGATGATAAAGATGATGATGAAAAAAATACAGTTTAGTAATGTTATGCCAAGTAGTTATGCACATGTTAGCAAGCTTCTAAGGCGCTGTGCAGCCGAACAACTTTGATGTCTAACTTGCGGCAGCAGACAACTCTTTTTCATACAATCAAAAGCAAATGCGCAGACACAGCAACTCTATTCTATAATAAAGTTGACAGTTGCGTGAGCGAACGTTGCCCAAGTGCAAAACGCAAAGACAATTCCATGATGTACCCCACGAATAGGGTAAAAACTAAACCGATTGAACATAGGACGTTTAGGCAAACTAAGTAATTTGTTACACCTGCCTAAGGGGAGACATAAAAAGGTCATATTATAAGAATTAAGGAGAATGCCGTCTGATGTATGGCGCTCGGTACCAAGACTAAAGTGAATGCGTCAAAAAAATATCCAATAAGTTTTTAGTCGATTCTACTGTCAAAATAATTAAAAATGAGGATTATTGCCATAGCACTTTACATCAATATTAATTGCCATAGCAACGTATATATCATTGGTTGTTGTAGTCTAATGGCGGCGTGCGGCGGAAACCAAATCAACAAAATATTTTTTTACTTGATTATTAATTCCGTCGGTGTGTAAAACTAAAGAAAATGTTAATATCATTTATAAAATTAAAATATAATAAATTTTATGGGATACGTTCGGTTTTGACGCAATTGGTACGGGTTCTCGGCATTCTCCTTTATTTTCCAAAATATCTTTTGCCTAAATCTGTGTAAACTATCTGTGTAAACATAAATGTAATAAGTTAGGCTAAGTTGTAAGGAACATGAGTGCTATATGAGATACAATTAGGCAACGAATCAGATAAAGAACTTTACCTTCAGTGCTAGTTACAAACTGTGTTACGGCAAGGTAATGCTTCACTCTATTGAAATGAGTGATTGAAGATACAGCAGAAAACAACTTCTTCATATATAGATAGACTAATAATTAATGTTGACTAATAGGTATTTTAGGGAGTGGTAAAGACGTACAACAGCTATGTTAGGGGGGGTTGGGGTAAACAAAGGTTAAGATAACCCAGACGTACCCTAGTTACTGCAAAGGGGTAAAATCACTTACTCGATAAGTTTATCTAGATTGGTGTACCACATTGCAGCGTCCTGGTAGGTGAAGTCACCGCCCATAGTGATCAGCACGTTATTGGTCCGGTAGTGATGCGACTGGACGCGGACGTAGTTTATAAACGCATCGATCTGGAATTTTTTTGCTGACTGAGTATACTTACTGTTTTACTGAGTACCTACCGAATATTACACTATGAATTAAATTACTTTGTTTTACTGGGTAAAATTGTGTTTGACCGATCAAGTCGAGTATACATCTGACGAAATGAGACGTGTTTGTAGTGTGTATTTTAGTGCCGATCGAGTAAACATCTGACGAAATGAGACGTGTTTTGTCTTGTAGTTCGGTTCGAGTATAAATCTGACGAAATAAGACGTGTTTTTAGAGTGTATTGTAGTGCCAATCGAGTAAACATCTGACGAAATGAAACCTGTTTGTAGTGTGTGATTGTAGTGCCGATCGAGTAAACATCTGACGAAATGAGACGTGTTTTGTCTTGTAGTTCGGTTCGAGTATAAATCTGACGAAATAAGACGTGTTTTTAGAGTGTATTGTAGTGCCAATCGAGTAAACATCTGACGAAATGAAACCTGTTTGTAGTGTGTGATTGTAGTGCCGATCGAGTAAACATTTGACGAAATGAGACGTGTTTGTAGTGTGTATTGTAGTGCCGATCGAGTAAACATCTGACGAAATGAGACGTGTTTGTAGTGTGTGATTGTAGTGCCGATCGAGTAAACATCTGACGAAATGAGACGTGTTTTGTCTTGTAGTTCGGTTCGAGTATAAATCTGACGAAATAAGACGTGTTTTCAGAGTGTATTGTAGTGCCAATCGAGTAAACATCTGACGAAATGAAACCTGTTTGTAGTGTGTGATTGTAGTGCCGATCGAGTAAAAATCTGACGAAATGAGACGTGTTTTGTCTTGTAGTTCGGTTCGAGTATAAATCTGACGAAATAAGACGTGTTTTTAGAGTGTATTGTAGTGCCAATCGAGTAAACATCTGACGAAATGAAACCTGTTTGTAGTGTGTGATTGTAGTGCCGATCGAGTAAACATCTGACGAAATGAGACGTGTTTTGTCTTGTAGTTCGGTTCGAGTATAAATCTGACGAAATAAGACGTGTTTTTAGAGTGTATTGTAGTGCCAATCGAGTAAACATCTGACGAAATGAAACCTGTTTGTAGTGTGTGATTGTAGTGCCGATCGAGTAAAAATCTGACGAAATGAGACGTGTTTTGTCTTGTAGTTCGGTTCGAGTATAAATCTGACGAAATAAGACGTGTTTTTAGAGTGTATTGTAGTGCCAATCGAGTAAACATCTGACGAAATGAAACCTGTTTGTAGTGTGTGATTGTAGTGCCGATCGAGTAAACATCTGACGAAATGAGACGTGTTTTGTTTTTTAGTTCGGTTCGAGTATAAATCTGACGAAATAAGACGTGTTTTTAGAGTGTATTGTAGTGCCAATCGAGTAAACATCTGACGAAATGAAACCTGTTTGTAGTGTGTGATTGTAGTGCCGATCGAGTAAACATCTGACGAAATGAGACGTGTTTGTAGTGTGTGATTGTAGTGCCGATCGAGTAAACATCTGACGAAATGAGACGTGTTTTGTCTTGTAGTTCGGTTCGAGTATAAATCTGACGAAATAAGACGTGTTTTCAGAGTGTATTGTAGTGCCAATCGAGTAAACATCTGACGAAATGAAACCTGTTTGTAGTGTGTGATTGTAGTGCCGATCGAGTAAAAATCTGACGAAATGAGACGTGTTTTGTCTTGTAGTTCGGTTCGAGTATAAATCTGACGAAATAAGACGTGTTTTTAGAGTGTATTGTAGTGCCAATCGAGTAAACATCTGACGAAATGAAACCTGTTTGTAGTGTGTGATTGTAGTGCCGATCGAGTAAACATCTGACGAAATGAGACGTGTTTTGTCTTGTAGTTCGGTTCGAGTATAAATCTGACGAAATAAGACGTGTTTTTAGAGTGTATTGTAGTGCCAATCGAGTAAACATCTGACGAAATGAAACCTGTTTGTAGTGTGTGATTGTAGTGCCGATCGAGTAAACATTTGACGAAATGAGACGTGTTTGTAGTGTGTATTGTAGTGACGATCGAGTAAACATCTGACGAAATGAGACGTGTTTGTAGTGTATTTTGTGGTTTACTGAGTTAACTAACTGGTGAAAGTACTGTGTTTCACCCACAGGTTCACCTATTATTGATTTAGTAAAAAATCTCCGATCGGACCGGTCGTGTATAGTGTGTTTGACTGAATGAGTCGTGTTTGACCGAATGAATCAGAAAGTAAGGTGGTTAGCACACAATTTGTGTTTGATCGGATGGTTTCGTTAGTTGATTGAGTGAAACTAAGCGAACAATCATGATTTTGAATTCCGAGATGAATTCTGTTTTTGAGTGTTTCCGAACGAGTCCCCAGAAAATTCATGTAGAAGTTATTATTAATAACAATATTTTGCAAGCCATAAAATAAGTATTTTAAATATGTTTTATAAACGCGTCTGTGTGGTACAAAAATCTAGATAAACGTATCAAATATGTACCTTAGCCAATGGCCCAAAAGCTGGCTGAAAATCAAAAAGTGCTGATGTGATTCCCGCTGCGGACAAAATCTTGCTTTTTTTCCGAGTCAAGACCCATGACAGCACGGTGTACCTACACTACACCGTGCTGTGAACTCATAGTTTCTGATACAAACGACCCAGGCAAAACACCTGTGTTGGGTCATGGCTATTTGATTGTTGGGTGTTTTTGCAGGTTTATTGTTGGGCTTGCTTTATTTTCTCGCAGAAAGTGGGAAAAGTAGAGCATTAATCTCGGGACTAAAACAGTCTTCGTCTTGGGTGTTCGGTGTTGTCAGGTGTGGGGTCAAATTGATATTCCATTTAACAGGACTAAGCGCTTCCAAACATCATTGATAATGCGCACTGCTAAAATATGGAATCAGCTGCCAGCGTCTGTTTTTCTATTGACTTACGACCCTCACGGCTTCAAAAAGAGAGTTAATAAGCATCTTCTGGGAAAGATCGTCCCATCGTCGACCTCAACCTTGCCCACGCAAGCCGAGCCGGTCAAGAGCTGGCCCATACTAAATAATTTCTAGATTATTAAACTCCCTTTAACTCCCTCTCCTCCACTCTAGAATCCTACATAACTCTCGCGATTCAATATGGCGCCAGTGACGTAAGTAAGACCCTACTTTATTTCCTTGGTTAATCTACTATTACGTACAATAAATGCGTATACATACAGACAGACATGCAGTAATTAAAAACTCCGGTTGCTGAATCAGAAATCTGGTCACACGTGATTATTTCTGCCAATTGACATGGATAATAAAAATACGCACATAAATAGATTTGGTTCAGTTAGTGAGCAGATAATTCATTTAATATTTACGATTGCATATGGAAATAATTTATTAGATTTAGTCCAGTTACGGTGAGCAGTTAATTTCTAAAATGTTTACCGAAAACCCCAAAATTAGGGAACTCCGTTACACATTGGCAACACTGATGACTCTGGGGAACGAATTTATTTAATACTAAGTATTCATGTAGGAACTTTCGCAAATAAAAGGTACTAATTAGTTTGATACTATACATTTGTATTCCAAGTATATACCTGTTACTGATACCTGTGATTTAGGAAGGTAGGTTGTAATGTGTACTAATCCGATAACTTTTGTTAACAAAATATCTAATACTCTCAAGTAACATTTTATGTGTATATTGTGTTAGTTATTGTTTATTTCCCAAATAAAATAAAAATAAAATATAAAAATAGAATTATTTAAGTTTTTTTACTTAAATGGCCTAGATAAATTGCACGAGAAATCGAAAAAACAACAAAGTACCATTATTACGATTTAAAATCCAATATTTTTTAAATTTAAAGTCTGACATTTATTTATTGACCGTATCTCGACGTTCAGCAACCGGAAGCTCGATCACAAAGACTAGCGACTAGCGACCTAAAATTTTGACCAATGAGAAAGCGTATATATTCACAATAACGCTTTGTCATTGGCTAAAATTTTCATTCCTACTAATCTGACTTACTGTATCAGTTTATCTAGGTTTTTGTACCACATCCCCGCGTCCATGTACTGGAAGTCGTCGCCCATTGTCACCAAGATGTTATTCGTCAAATAAGAGTCCGCCATTTTCTCGCAAATATTCACGAAACGTCTCACCTAGATTTGAACTTTGTTTTTAATACAATTTACGTTTATGTGATGTAGATGGCGCTGTTTTAAAAACACAAATAGAGTCCCGCTGACAGTAAAAACAGAACCTGTGCTTATCATTTCGGTGTGCAATTGAGTAACCTGATCTCAGGAAGCTGATAAAAAGAGGCTGCTGCCCATCGATGGCACAAAAGGAATAGGTACAGAAGTCAATTTCATGTATGTACTTCACTTTTCATATCTACGCTCGGCGGTCGCACTAGGGTTGTCAACATTGGGCGACTGAGCGGGTTAATCCAAACCCGCAGTATAGCCCACATAGTAGTAGTAGTAGCACTATTGCAATACAAAAAAGTTTACAGAACGAAAACGTATAATATTTTACATTTGTCAATTTTCACTATCGAAAATCCCTAATAACTTCTAAACATATAACCCTATTTACACAATTTATTTTGCCCTTGTCGACGGCTGGCTAGAGGATGTAGCTATTAGGTTGCGCTATGCCGCACTTAGCCGGCCGCCAGAGCCCCGTTTGTTTGGCAGCAGGGTGCAAGACAACCTCACCTGCCTGTAGAGGCAGGTGAGGTTGTCTTGGGCTCAGAAGATGGATGGATGAACATCTTACACCCCCAGATAAAATTTCCTATCTACTAATCTAAGCTTTAAGAAAGAAGATAAGAAAAACAAGCACACTCAATAATAAAAAGAAACAAACTAAATTAAAGATAAACCTACATTACATAACATGGTAAAAGAAAATAACAAATACAACAACATAAAGTGGTAGGTACCTACTTACAACTAGATTTGAGTGTGTTATAAGGTCCTCATCAAATTTGGACTCAACTCGGCATTGTGTTGAATAGATAATGTTAATATCTACTCAACGCTGATTTTCAGTTGAGACCAGATTTGCGAATATCATCACGCCCGTCGAAAAAAATGCGCATATGCCAATTTAAACGAGGATAAATATAAATGAATATGTATTATGTAATTATATCATATTAATAAAAGTGTCAGGTTAAAATTATAAAGTAAATCCAAAACAATTATTTAAGGGTATGTAGTCAGACATGTAGTCAGACTTTACGATTAGTTCTTAATGATAATATTGCTCCGTGTCACATTACAACCATAGCCAAATCCTTTTAAATTCTAATCCCCGTGCAATTACACAGATTTCGAGATTATAGATAGGTATGTTCTTTCTTAATCCTTGTAAAAATCTAAGCTTTTTGACGAGCTTGTTGACCAATGATATATGTATATTCATTTTAAAAAAGTTTCATGTGGTTCCCATAATACAAGCTCTGCTTAGTTTGGGGCTACATGATGCTGTGTGATAGTGTCTAGCATTATTTAAAAAAAAGCTTTATGAGTAGTCCGGGATGATAGTTTTACATGCACCATGTCACGTTGCACCTAAAGCCAAGTTATTTCAAACTCTAATTCCGTGCAAATAGGACTTACACAATCAGTTTGTCTAGATTGGTGTACCACATGTTAGCGTCTTGGTATTGGAAGTCTTCTCCCATCGTCACCAACACGTTGTTGGTGGTATACCCTCGGGACATGTTCCGAACTATAGTTATGAAGGCGTTCACCTATAAAAGCAAGTTGTCTAGAAGAAATTGTCTACTAGCGTCCACCCGCGGCTTCGCTCGCCTAGTACCCGAATAAAAAGTAGCCCATATATTAATCCAGGTCATAAATAAGTATATTACCAGTTTCATCAAAATCCGTTCCGTAATTTTTGCGTCAAAAAGTAACAAAAATCCATCCATCCATCCTCAGAAACTTTCACACAATATTTAAATAGGATTATTATTTCGTTTTTAAATATAGTTTAGCCTACTTGTTCCATAGCTGTTAAGACTTTTTGTTTGTTTTTATTTTACAGTATTTTTTGTGATGCATAAATGCCTTTTATTCCTATTTTCCAAATTTTTTAGTATGAATCCTAAAATTCAGGGTGAATAAATATTAAGATTTAAAACAGCGCCATCTATGTTTCTACCAAACCTAACAGCTAGTCCAAATGAGCGATTTACGCGCAATTTGAGTCGCGCGATTGTCGCGTGTTTCCAATCAGGCTTGCTGAATATTACATGGAATATGACGTGCGTACACATTTCACATCCCATCTAGACTAGCTGTAAAGGGAAAGGTTCTATGTTTTCAGGTTAAAGAATATTTATTTCACAAAAAGAAAACTACATTTCACTTGTATGAGAATATGTACAAACTTATTATACAATTTAATAAAAACTTCGAACAGTATGGGATAGGTAATTTACATCTACCCGCAAATTTAAGAAAAGGGATCGTGCGGAACCATTCGGCATGCATGTCACAGTATAATTTTTACGTTTTTTTATGGTAGGTACTAAAAGATGGAACAAGCACATGGCCCACCTGATGTTAAGAGGTAACCATTACCTATCACAAAGCATTGCTTTGTAGATCAGGTTTTACGCCCTGTGTCCATCAACTTGAGACATGAAGATGATAAGCCTCTTGCCTGTCACCGACACCCACACCCTTCAAACGGAAACACAGCACAGCTGCTTCACGGCAGAAATAGGTATGGTGCCAGTACGCACCCGGACGAGACAAAAACAAAGAAGTCTACTACTACTAATAATTGTATTAGTATTTCAAACAGCGCCATCTATGTTTCTACATCGTCAATTCTCACCTTGTCATCCACGTTGTACATTGGCGAGGTGATGTCGTCAATAATCGGCTCATCGTTGCAGAGCACGTCGAAACAGAAGCCGGGCGGCGGAGAATATGTATTGTATAGTACGCCAGTGAATATGTCGGACGGTTTACCTGGAAGATAACAGGCATTAGTACTTTTTTTATAAAAAAAAACTAGCGACCCGCCCCGGCTTCGCACGGGTGCTATAAACCTTCGTCTTGAATCACTCTATCAATAAAAAAAACAGCAAAAAAATCCGTTGCGTAATAGGGACAGACAGCAGGAAGCGACTTTGTTTTATAGGTACTATGTAGTAATAAATCAATATTTATAAAGACATTAAATACTACTAGGTAAAGACTTAGTACCTAGATCATCATTTCTTCTCCAGAGCAGTTCCATATACTCCTCTAAATACTACCAGGTTATAAATACTAGGTAAAATAAACTACCAGGTTATTAATTATTAGATAAAAACCACTTCCTGGTAATAAATACTAGGTACCCCGACACAACGCTAAAAGAAAAAAGGGTAGGCAGTATTAGAGATGAATAGATGACTTGAAAAAATTATTGTCCCTCTTTGTTCACGGTTAGCAGGAGATAAGAGAAAGCTAGTAGTCACAGGAGGCCTTTGTGTCCAATGACACGCTACTCTCGAGTGGTGACCAAGATACAGGGTGGGGCAAAATTTTACCTCATTGAGAGCACCTGCCTTTTCATTTATAGTTAGGTTTTGTTCTCAGGAAACTATAAGACTAATTTTGAAGGAAAAAACAATTGCATTTTCGCATTGTTGAAAAAATGTACAGTCAGTCTAGAAAATGAGATTTGTCAAAAGTAACAATTTGGTTTAATCGTCTCTATTCCCCAACGTAACTTACCAAATCAAATCAAAGCTGCCCTCAATGAAGTAAAATTTTGCCCCATCCTGTACATTTAGCTATTTAATAATTATATACTCTGCACACACTTTGAGAAGTAAAATATTGACCTTTTCGTTTAAATTATAATAATAATAAATATGTAATTTAATAATAATTAATGAATAAGCTTTGAATAATTTGACATACCTTGTTCCTACATACATTTGACATTTCTGTAAATTAATTATTATCCGGCAGTGCCCTGACAGGGTCAATGTACCTACCAACCTACTCATAAGCTATACTAGACCTAAGCTATACCACTGTAATGTAGGACATTGAAGCATGAATAAATTAATATGAATATGAATAAGAATATAAAAAATAAAAGGAAATTGAATAAATACTAGGTAAAAACTACTACCTGGTAAAAAATACTAGTCAGACACTACTACCTAGTAATAAATACTAGATAAAGAGTACTACTATCTAGTAATGAGTACAAGGTTAATACTACTATCTAGTAATAAATACTAGGTAAAAACTCCTTACCCAGATTATCATCCCCCCTCCAAAGCATCTCCATATTCCTCCCGCTGAGCCTGGCACTCTTGTCCTGGTAGTCTATCCTGCCCAGGAACAGACCGTCGTAGCCCATGCCCGCCAGCAGAGAGGCGAACTCGCGGGAATGCCCGAACGGGTCGATCTGCCAACCCACACGGGGTAGCGCGCAGGGACCGAAGGTCTCGTTGATTTTACTGAGGATATAAATACAAATATAACATTATATGTACCTATCTATCTTTGAGAAGAAGGCCAAGAGGATGATTCAGCTGGGTTGGGCAGCATTTGGAAAACTACATCGAGTTTTCTCCTCACTCATACCTCAATGTTTGAAAAAGTGTTTTGACATACGGAGCCGAAACGTGGACACTCACAATACGGCTAGTTTAAAGTTGCCCAGTGAGCTATGCTCGGAGTTTCTCTGAAGGATAGAATCCGCAACGAGACTATCCGACATAGAACTAAAGTTGTCGACATAGCTCAGAGAATTATCAAGCTGAAGTGGCAGTGGGCTGGCCATATCTGCCGAAGAACCGATAACCGTTGGGGTAAACGAGTTCTTGAGTGGAGACCGCGGCTCGGCAAACGTAGTGTAGGACGCCCTCCGGTCAGGTGGGGTGACGATCTGCGAAAGGCTGCTGGTAGAAGCTGGATGTGTCGAGCTGAACATCAACTCATACGGCTGATCTCTACTTTCTTGTGTCCAATATCATCAGTTAGAAAGGGACGCATACATATATCAATGCAACTTCAAATGAGATCAAAAAGTTAATCGTACCAGGGCGCTTGAACAAAATTCTATGCAGTTTCATTGAAATGAGATCGCTTCTTAGCGATAAGACCGCCCATTGTACCTTTTTTTATATTAGATGTCTGTCTTTTGTTTCTAAAATTAAGGTGTACTATAAAGAATTTTCATTCATTCATTCATGCCCTGGTATGAAGTCGCAGCAATCGCATTAAAGTATGCATCTCTTTCAAGCAAATGATATATGGACATAAGAAAGTAGAGACCAGACGTATCAGTTGACGTTCAGAGCATAATGAATTTTAAGACTTCATCCAGTTCCCTTCTTTATCTGTGGGCGGAAACAATCATTTTGGTGTTGCCACAATCAAACATTGAAATTTGACTGTCATTCTCGACATAATTAAAAATGTAACAGGTAACCTCACCTGAGTCCCCAAGTGAACTGATCCACGGTGCTCTGGTAATGGACGGCTGCTTCGTCGTTCATGCTCCAAGCTCCGCCGACGAACTGCAGGCGAGACTCCGCCACCAGCGTCCTGACCTGCTCTTGGATGGCGGACGGCTGGCGGACCCACCACTTCCAGAAGAACGCTGTCTCTACGTATATGAACCTGGAATTATTTTTTTAATTCACGGGAAATCTCACACACGTTCAACTGATCCCAAACTAGGCCATGCCTGTTCTATGTACCAGAGTCTGATAAATATACATAGATACTCATAAAACACCCAGACATAGAACAAACATTCATGTTTATTACACAAATGTTTACACAAATGTTCGTCCTGGGCGGGAATCGAACCCGCGATCAATTCATTTATTTGGAAAACATCATAACAGGTTTTAACCCTAAGGCGATGGTATGTGTTTGTGGTATATATGTCGTATATAACATAATTATGTATAATACAAAAAGGAATAAAAATACAAAAGACGTGTGGCACTCGGGGACTGCCGCGGTAAAGCTATTGCATAGCATTTTGTATCAACTTATGCAATAATAATTATTTATTTATTTTAAAAAATAATAATAATAATAAAATAATAATAATTGAATTAATAAATTCAAGTTACACTTTTTGAGCGTGGTGACCGATAAGAAAACAATTTTTTTTCTTTTTTATTAAATAAAAATACGTCTAGTTGCACGCACACAAACACCGTGTCGAAGACTGCCGAAAAGAAACGACGTTAGACAATGCACGGCCTTCAAGGCACACCTCCGTGCCCGTCGGAGTGGGGAGCGTGAGGTTTTTTTTCGTTACGGAATTTCTGGATTCGGTCCCCGCGCTCAAGGCCCTCGATAGAAGCTATGCAATAGCTTAAAAACAAAATGTTTAGAATGATTATGTAGTTCATATTTATTTTTAACAGACTTCAAAAAGGAGGAGGTTCTCAAATCGTAGGAAACTTTTTCAACGGAAAACCGATTTTCAAAATTCTTTTTTTGTTTAAAAGTGCGTACTTCACAGGTGGTCTCTTATAAATTTTATTCCTGAGGGATTGGTACTTTTCCCGGAAAACTCAAAAAACCTCATCCTCACTTGTGATTATAAATATCTCCGTCAATTTTGAACCGATTTTCAAAATTCTTTAGGGCAAGAAGAAAGAAGTGATTTATTTGAAGTCGTTTTAATTTTTATTTAAAGTTTATATTATTATTATACATTTATTTATTCTCAAACAATAAAATTATTGTGTCGGAAATATTTTACAAAAAAAAGGGTAGTTCATCTTAAGCTAGGTTAACTTATACTAAAACTCTTGTCCAGCAGTGGACTGCTACAGGCTGATGATGATGATGAAATAAATATGTTACTTACTTTCTGTTAGGATCCTCCCATAGTTCCTTGATAACTGAATCTAGAATGTACTGAACGCCTGCTTTCTGGATGTTATTTCGACCTGTCGACAACAACAACATATGAAAATACTAACTTATCAATACCCATAGGATTCTAAGACAAGTAACCACCTCAAAAGGACGATTGAAACTATCTCTCACAACACAGGTTTAAACCTAGGGTGGGAGATAGTGACACGCTATGATGGAAAGTACCTACTCACCTAGACCAATTTATCATTTTTAATAATTTATTGAGACTATCTCATAACACAGGTTTAAACCTAGGGTGGGAGATAGTGACACGCTATGATGGAAAGTACCTACTCACCTAGACCAATTTATCATTTTTAATAATTTAACTTTTAAACCTAGTTAATGTCATTGAACGATCTGATTTTGCATGCATGTTAATTTATTGTTTTAAATATTAAATTGAAATTACCATTTGTGTCTCAATAAAGTTTATTATTATTTATTATTAAAAGGATAAATAACAAAACATTGTGAGTAGGTATCCAGTGATCGTTGAGCTCAGGACGGGGCGTAATGGCGCTCATTAGAGGAGCTTTAGACTGCTATAGGCTGATGATCCACCACAGTGTGTGTGTGTTGACCAAAAAGGCCATAGCTCAGCGCATAATTATGTTCAAGGAGCAAACACGGATTTGATTTTGAACCCTTTAAAGTCACAAGCAGAACGAGTAAGGTAAAAAACCACAAACAATTTATTGAGACTGTGTACCAATGTTTGATTAATGGCCATGACAGTTATAGTACGCGCCATGTAAAAAGAACACTGTAAGAAGTGGAGGGCGTGTGTGTGCGCACGGGTAAATACCGACAAATCGCATAATGCGCAGCTCACCACCAGCGTTCTTTTTACGCGACACGACTCGTGGTGCACCCTGCTAAACAACGAACGGGGCTCTGGCGGCCGGCTGATTGCGGCATAGCACAGCCTACATCGCTAAATCCCCTGGCCACCGACAAGCAGCAGCGTCGGTGGTGCGAGAAGCTGTGCCCTGCGATCCCCAATCCGCATGCCCCACACTGGGCATGCGGATTGATAGACGTATATTTATTTGCAACTGAACACACAACACAACAAAATAAAAAAGTAACAAACCAAATAGAGAAAACGTTAACATAAAACATGGTGAAATGTGTGCTTAAGAAGCAAAATGGCTTCGACTCAGCATTATATCCACTGTTTTAGCAGCGGAAGCTGGTATTTTGCCGAACCCATCATGTGTAGAGCCATTAAACCCTGTGAGACTCGGTAAGACTAGCTTAGGTAGGTACGGGCTTTCCTGAAATAGTAAATATTATGAAATACTAATTTATTTAATTAATTTTAACTATGGCCATATCCCCCTTTGTTAGGGGAGGCCTATGTCCAGCCGTGGACTGATATAGGCTGGTGTGTGGACCCCTACCGCACATGATTCTCCATGTGAGCGTTAACCAAGAAGCAGCCAGTGTTATACTCACTTCCATAGTAGTATTGGTCGACGGTCTTCAACCAGCCGACGTCATCGTGGGTGTGGGCCACTATGTGGACGTTCAGGACATCAGGGTTCGTCTGAGGACAGTTCTGGAAGGAAGAACATAAATTAACAGCCAGATGGAGAGAAATAAAGGGTCTTTTAAAAGGAAAGAGTCACAAAAGGGACAATTGACAGCAAGATGGACACAAAAGGGACAATTGACAGCAAGATGGACACAAAAGGCACAATTGACAGCAAGATGCGGAAAAAGGGGCTTTTCAAGGTGAAGAGACGCAAAAGGGACATTTTAATAATAGCCAGATGGAGAGAAAGGGGCTTTTCAAATGGAAGAGACGCAAAAGTGACATTTCAATAATAGCCAGATGGAGAGAAAGGGGCTTTTCAAAGGGAAGAGACGCAAAAGGGACATTTCAATAACAGCCAGATGGAGAGAAAGGGGCTTTTCAAAGGGAAGAGACGCAAAAGGGACATTTCAATAACAGCCAGATGGAGAGAAAGGGGCTTTTCAAAGGGAAGAGACGCAAAAGGGACATTTCAATAACAGCCAGATGGAGAGAAAGGGGCTTTTCAAAGGGAAGAGACGCAAAAGGGACATTATATCAACAGCCAGATGGAGAAAAGGGGGCTCATTTTACAACAGGTTTCCTCTCCTATGTGTTTCATACGTCCGTGACATAATATACGCGTAAATGAGCAAAAGCGCCAATTTCCGACCCTGTTTACTTTTGGACGTGGCAAACAACAAAAATAAACTCACTCCGTACGCTCACGCATCATAAGATATACATTTTTATGGCAATTTTATATATAATATTCTACAAAATATACATAAATGTTCATTTATATTCAAATAAACAAACAGCGTGACTTAATCACACAGCATCATGTAGCCCCAAACTAAGCAGAGCTTGTATTATGAGAACCACATGATTGATATACTACACATATATTTATTTTTTTGTAAATATATACATATCATACATAGAAACACCCAGACCCGAGACAAATATCTACAGAACATGCACACATTTGTCCCGCAGCGGGAATCGAACCCACAACCCTCTGCGTCTCAGGCGGACCTTCGCCCACTGTGCCACAGAGGCCGTCAAAATGAGGTCTAAAACAAAGAAAAAACAAAATGAGGTCTAAAACAAAAAAAAACGCGGGTTATGGGCAATACTCCGCCATGGGGGCAGGGAACCTGTTGAGGTCCTGAAGATGAACTGCTAGCTCACCTGATGTTAAGCGGTAACCATTCGTAGCATGTTTGAAACGTGCGACCATCAACTTGAGGCGTGAAGGTAGGCCACCACCAAAGGTAGGCAATAAACGAAACGTTGTCGTACCTGGGACATGGTTACATGGAGGAGGCTTCAGCACCTATACCATGCTCTCAGCTTATTAAGCTTTATCCACAGGAAAGACATGGTCAATACGGTTTTCTCACGATGTTCATCGTTTTGAGCGCGTAATGTACAATTCACACCTAACGGCGCGCGTCGAAGAGCATCGAAGCGCATTTTAAAACATGCTAGAGGAAATTGAAACATCCTCAAAGCAGTTAAGTTTCTTATTTGCATGCAATATCTACTTGCGGATCTATATTTCTAAGTTTGACAAAGCTCAAAGCTGCGTAAATTGTATGCAAATAAGGAACTTAACTGCTTTGTGTATGTTTCAATTTCCTTTAACATGTTATAAAATGCTCTCCGATGCTCTCCGACGCGCGCCGGTAAGTGTGACTCGTACTAATGCAAGGCCTATACCCAGCAGTGGGTGATTTTGGCTGAGATAATGAATGCAAACTTAATTTTTTCTGGTTCGGCCGAGATTAGAACCCACGACCTCCGGTTCGGAAGTCAGGACTACTACTACTAGGCCATGACGAATGTTTATTTATAAGTGCCCCTATCATCACTACATATTATAAAACGTGCTGTCTGTCTATCTGTCTCTCTGTTCGCGATAAACAAAAAACTACTGAACGAATTTTCATCAATGTAAATGTAAATGAACTCCCTTTCCCGCAGTTGGACTCCAGTTGGTCCATTGTGCATGTGGGAGATCTGGTTAAATACTTAGCCAGCCTAACTCCGCCGAGAAGCAAATCAGTTTTCCAGGGTCTTCGCAGGCATCCCGGAGTGACCTCGGGGTTCCAAGTATTTGTTCGCGTTGTGATGCAAGTCGCACGCATTCCAGGTTTGGTTTTCACCAATAGACAGAGTAATTCATGAGAAAGGTTTAGATGTTGGAGGGTAAGGGGTTCCGAACCATCTTAGGAACTCAGGTCAACCTCACCTGCACGCGGTGCACCTTGCTAATTAACAAACGAGGCTCTGGCAGCCGGCTGATTGCGGAATACACAGATTAACAACGGCACAGCTGAATTACCTGACTGCCAACGGGCAGCAGCGTCGGGGTGGTGCGAGAAGCTGTACCCTGTGATCCCAAACCCGCATGCCCAGCGTGGGGAGGCCTATGTCCAGCAGTGGACTGATATAGGCTGTTGTAGCTATTGTTTAGGTGTATAATTTGGTACATTTTTGTATAAATCGGTTGAAATATGACGGTAATTGTTGAAAAACCAAGCCACCTAGGAGCTTTCATCGAAAACGCTGCCTAATCTTTTTGAGATATAACAAAAAATGTACCTATGGTGGGATAGGTCATATGCTACCACCCCCCGTACCAGTACGAAGCCAGGACGGGTCGATATATTCTAAATCCACATCAACACTACATAGTATAAAGCCCTTCGGCCTTCGGGAGGCCTAAAAACTCCGACACCAGAGTTGGTCACTAGCTCATACGAACAAGAAGAAGAAGTATAAAACAAAGTATCTTTCCGCTGTTGGTCCCTTTGTGTGCTTGGATCTTTAAAACTACGCAACTAATTTTGATACAGGTTTTTGAATAGATAGAGTGATTCAAGAGGAAGGTTTGTATGTACATCATAGAGTCTAAAACCACAAATATTGTATTATTTGTTTACTTATCAGTGCATGTGTAATGACGAAGCGCAGGTCATTAAGTTATCACTAGGTTAAGTGGTCACTGATAATACCATACAGATACCTAATACGTACATAGTTTTGACTTCCCACCAGGAGTTTCTCCAGGATCTTATCGAGAGTTATTATTTAGTAGATACCAAAGTACCCATACCGGAGTAGTAGAGCTCCATTTAAATATTTATTAATTATGGTTTTAGTATTTGTTGTTATAGTAGTAGGGGAGCCCAAGCGGGGATTTCGGGATTTACTAAAGCGCGGCAGATTAATATACAGGGGGATACCTTGTACCCGGTTAAGTACCTCCACAAAACATGAGGCCCATATATAAGGCCGCCCGTGAAGGATACAGGATCAGTTTAGTAAAAAAAAATTGACCATCAGAAATTCTCGAGCGCGTCAGATTAAGGTAGGGTGAGTTAATTACATCCTAAAAAGCGTATATTCCACTAATCTGACAATTTGAAAGTGACGTAAAAAAAGGGGTGGGCAACAAAGTTGTAAAAAAAAACGTCATCTCGACATTCTCGAGCGTAGCTAAATTTTTTTTTATTTTGAAGGAAATAATTCAAGAATAATGAAAAATATATAATCTGACGATTTCCGCAAGCCGAAATAACAAAAATTCGTCGATAAAGTTAAATGCGTGCAGCTGCGTGATGCCTACATTTCCTTCTCCGCGTTTCTATTCCTCTCTCTCTTTCTCTATCTATTACTCTCTCACTCCGTCCCCACTCTGGTTTCTGTTGCCATGACGCCATCACAGCTGATCATAAAGACTCGTTCGTGGCATACTGTTTACAACGTGTTTCCAACGTTTTGGCTTTTTTTGCTATTATAACCCTTCATCTGCGTCGAAAAGAAAATGGAAAATGGGAAATCTGCCACCAAGCTGGTCAAAATAGGTTGATTCGTTCGAGAGATATCGTGAACGAAAGAAACCCGAAAAAGAGTTTTTTCGGGATTACTACGAAATTTGTGGTTCGATCAATTAAAATTGCAAAATTACTTATGAGGATGATAAAACTGCGTCGAATGGTGCCAACCGCGTGAAAATTGGTTGATCCATTCAAAAGTTATTGCGGTTTGAAAATTCCAAAAATAGTGTTCTATGAAACTTCTATCAGACTTTCGAGCTGGGAGAGCTCAAATGCATAGAAATATTATTTCTTTGAACTCAGCGAGCTCAAAATATCACATAAATTATATTTTGAGCTCAAAAATGTCATAAGAACAATTTCAAGCGCCCAGGAATGGAATTAGCGGGAAGTTGCAGGGATGGCCTTTAAAGTGAACCGTTTTTCTATTTTTTTTTGTCAGATCAGGCGAATCCCTCTAGATAATCGTCAGATTATGAGACAGTACGTTTAGAACATAAAGATGAACCACATATATCTTAATCTGACGCGCTTGAGTATTTAAAAATGGCAATTTTTTTTTGCACATTATGAAAATGGCCGCGAGTTTGCGTCCCATCGAAATCGTCAGATTAGTGAATGAGAGCTTTTTTTTGGTGTACTTAACACTCCCTTAGAAAATCTGACGAGCTCGATTAAATTTTTTTTTTTTTCATTTTCAACCCTTAAATACAACCACCCGCATCATGCAAACGATCAGATTAACATACGTACATTATTAAAAATACGTAGGGCATTGATGCTATCAATATCTGATGCGCTCGAGGATGTCCATGCAACAGTTTTTTTTTACATATTTAGAAATCTATAGCCGCTTCCCCCACCGATGTAAAGGTATATATCATATAACATTTTTTTCTTCTTATCATCTAAGCTTTGCATCCCAATAGGTCTCTACGACGCTCGAGTAAATCCCCATTTAGCCTCGTGGGCTCCCCTACTATAGCGGCAACAGAACTACATAATCTGTGAAAATATCAACTGTCTAGCTATCACGGCTCATGAGATACAGCCTGGTGACAAACAGACAGACAGACGGACAGTGGAGTCTTAGCAATAGGGTCCTTTGGATACGAAACCTTAAAAATGCATAAAACTGTATAAGAAGTTTTTCAATTTGGTTTCAACAATAGCTAAACTGTGAGGTACCCGTACAGATCATAAAAATACTTAGGTATAACAGTACCAGATAAACCTGTTCCTAACACCTGTTATTTAATTTAGTAACTAGTAATCGAGGAATGGGAAGAGAAGTTTCAGTTGTCCAGTAGCACAGTGGGTTGACGATATAGTCAGTGGGCCGCCAGTGGATCAGGCTAGAGAAGGACCGTGGCAAGTGGCAAGAGCACCGGGAGGCCGGTTTTCTACAAGCTCCACTTTAGTGAATATGCCCAAGATGTTCACGACTTTCTTCCCCCTTTTATCACCGGGCAAGCAGGCGTATAGCATACCGCAATGTTTGAAAACAAAAGTTTTTAATCACGGACACTCACAGTACGGCTAGTCCACCAGTTTAAAGTCGCTCAGCGAGCTATGGAACGAGCCATGCTTGGAGTTTCTCTGAAGGATAGAATCCGCAACGAGACTATCCGACATAGAACTAAAGTTGTCGACATAGCTCAGAGAATTAGCAAGCTGAAGTGGCAGTGCAGTAAACGAGTTCTTTGAGACCGCGGCTCGGCAAACGTAGTGTAGGACGTCCTCCGGCCAGGTGGAGTGACGATCTGCGTAAGGATGCTGGTAGAAGTTGGATGCGTCGAGCTGAGGACAGGGCGCAATGGCGCTTATTAGGGTAGGCCTATGTCCAGCAGTGGATTGCTATAGGCTGATGATGATGATGATGATGATCGTACCACCTTGTCGTACCAAACGATTCGCTTCCACGTTTATTGTTAGTACTAGTAAGGAAAGGAACTTGCTTCCGGCGTCTGTTTTCTAGGACCAGTACAACCTGGGAGTCTTCAAATCCAAAGTGAATCGGTTCCTTCTAGGCAAGCTTACTCCATTTTAGACCACATCTTCACCTGTTCCAGGTGTATTAGTAGTCAAACGCTTGACTATTTTTTGTAAAAAAAAAAACAGTATCTGGGCTGCGGATGATGATGAATTCCTTACCTGGTACCCACATTCTTCGTGCTTGCTCAAAGGAATAGCATGCACACCGATCGCAAGCGACACCATCCATATCACCGTACTAGCCATCTGAAACAGAAAATATTCTTGACTAAGACGCGGGCAACTCTCTCTCGGGGTCGTTCGTTATTTAGCAGGTTGCACCACGTGCAGTTGAGGTTGACTTGGGTACCGAAAATAGATGTTGGAGCACTTGGAACCCCGTGGACTGCTATATGCTGATAATGAGGACTACAGTGACTCGGTGTATCACCCCCTCCACACCTCAACTCTCCCCTCTTTATCTCAGCTCAAGATGTTTGCATGATAGATGAGTGTAGGTACTTATTTCTTAACAGTTGCCTAAATAGGTTAAGAGCCTCTTTATATTTCATAATACTTATCTCAACCACAGTCCTATCTCTAAGTATTACCTAAGGTTTAGAGATCTAGGCAACTGATCTACCGTTAAATAGCTACTTATTTTTTTTTGTCTTGTGTATTGCTCTTAGACCAACTAATAGTATTTTGTAGAGTTGACAAGGTACCAGAAAAAACAGCCTTTATCAGTCCACTGCTGGACATAGGTATTCTCAATAAGAAGGTGGATATGTCGATAATCCCCAGGCTGGGCAGTGGGCATGCGACTTGGAGGACAGTTTCATCCTGGATAGGCACACTATAGCAATTCTATTAGATTTTAAAGTTCCTTTGAGTTTTTATATGCTGTAGCTTGAAGAAATCCTTTTTTTCATCGTCGTCAGCATCAGCCTATAGCAGTCCACTGCTGGACATAGGCCTCCCCTAATGATAGCTATTGCGCACTGTCCTGAAATAGTCGAGCACAGGACTTGCGTTATTTTTTTTTAGATTTGGGTATGTTTTATAGATATTTAGTGCAATTGCTCTTTGAAAGCACAATTTGGTACTAACTCAATTCCTGAATTAGTATAGGTAAGTAAATTAGTAGGTTTTATAATGAACTTACCTACCTTCTTTGTTAAAGTGGACTGGAATCTACCAGATAGGTACCGAATTTAGTACATAATCTAAATAACTTAGCCTACCTAATTATATCTTTTTAATTTATGTATTTTGAGACTTTTCTAATAGCAATTCTGTTAAAACCCGAGTGGATGTTTGGTTGCGATTAATAACTAAAACATTTTTATGTAAAGCTTTTAAATGATAAATAGGTAAAAGTATTTGATATAGTATTTGAAGTCAGTTTTAAGTTCTTTGTATAAAATATTTACTTGTTTAATAGATCAGTCAGTTTAACCTAACGACACGCTACACTTACCCTACTTGGAGTCCACAATGTGATATTATCAAGTTCATTGACACGATTGTTAAGTGATGTAGTTATGTAGCAATTAAGATAAGTACTTTAGTGACCGTTGGTATGTTACACATCTAGGATTCATCATCATCATCATCACGATCATCATCATCAAATGAATGAAAAATGAAAATTGTTTTTTTAATTAAACACCCTTACTTATAAACGCTACTTAAATTGAACCATTACTTATAGTTATCCCTGTCACTGTTTGTCAATATCCAACGGTAAGAGATGGCAATAGTTTAAGCATCGCTTATCTTTTGACAGGTTTTTATAAGTAAGGCCCATCATCTATATATATATAAAAATGAAACCCGTTTTCCTTGGTCACGGCATCACGCGTGAATGGCTGGACCGATTTCACTAATTCTTTTTTTGTTGTATTTGTTATTCTTAGGAGAAGGTTCTTACGGAAAAAAATATTGAGAAAATCTAGCTTACAAAATAAAGTAGTGCATCATTGCTACGCTAAGGCGGTACGAAGTTCGCCGGGTCAGCTAGTAATGAATAACTTTACTTACAAATTATTGTACACCCATTAAGTTGGTAACATAGAAATACAACTAATATTAAGTAAGACATGTATTATAAACAATAAATAAATTATCTTATCATTTATCTAAGAGCTGTGCTCTTGTCGTCAACTGATGCAGCTCCTTCCATCTGCCTCTCCAAAGCAGCCTCCTTTACTTCCCTATACGACATGACAGCTACCTTCTCTTTAATGTGCCTCATATAATTTATCCTTGATCTGCTCCTTCCTCTCATTCCTTCTACTTGTCCCTCTATGATGTTGCTTATAAAGCTGTCATGTGGTACAAGGTGTCCAAACATCTTTCCTCTTCTGTTTTCTATATTTTTTAACATAAGTTTATCTTCGGCGCCTCTCGGCGACTCAAAACTTCTTTATTTGTTACTTTGTCTACCCAGCTTATTCTTTCCATTCTTCTCCAGCACCAATATTATGTACGATTCTCACTTAACGGCGTGCGTCAGAGCGCGTCGGAGCGCGTCGGAGCGCATTTTATAACATACTAAAGGAAATTGAAGCATCCACAAAACATTTGAATTCCTTATTTTCATGCAATTTGCGCACTACTTTATCTACTTACGGATCTATTTATGTCAGATACTATGCTTAAGCGAATTCTTAATAATGAATTCTTTTCTAAATTTATTTTGGTGTGTGCTATTAATACTTCTATATATTCTTCTATTAATTCTTCTTGTTTCTGTTATTTACAACTATGTGATTGCTATCTGTGGAAACTTTTAATTGGCCCTAAGTATGCATTTGTGCTCCTAGGTGGGTGCTTTGTAATATTCTGTGATCTAGTTATCTTTACCTAGCTGTAAGTTTTCCTTAAATTGTAAAAAAAATAAAAAAAAGAATGTCAGTGTTTGATAAAGCTCAAAGCTACGTAAATTGCATGCAAAGTGGAACTTAACTGCTTTGTGGATGTTTAAATTTCCTTTAGCCTGATTTAAAATGCGCTCCGATGCTCTTCGACGCGCGTCGGTAAGTGAGAATCGTACATTAGCATATGCCTCCTCTAATGAGAAGCATTGCACCCTGTCAACTCGACGTATTTACGACGCTTAGAACTAGAAGATACTTCGTATTTATGCTATTAAGTAGGTACATAATCAATAAACAGTGATTTGATCATCATCATTATTTTCGGCTTTTAAAAACTTCTAGGCATAAGCCACCTCTACCCGTTGAGGGAGGAGGCTTTTCAATTTCAATTTCTGTATTCAACTTGTACATAAAGATAAGATATAGGTATAACGCATTGGATTAATCTTCGGTTTAAGACATTTATTTTTCCAAAGAATACAATTCACTGAAGAGAAATACAGGGATAAATAGTTTATATACAGTTTAGGCCGTAATGTTACAAATTATTATTATTATCTTATAATAATAATAATTTGAATTTGGTCTCCACGCTACGCTTAGTGTGGAGGCTGTTGGTTAAATTATTATCAATTTCCTTTTGGTAAATATCTACAAGTATAAACTTTTTTTATAAAATAAACCGACTTCAAATAAAACACTTCTTACTTTTTGTCCTAAAGAATTTTGAAAATCGGTTCACAATTTACGGAGATATTGGTGAATGATTCCGACGAATTGAGAACCTCCTCCTTTTTGAAGCCGGTTAAAAATATATTTACATTTTCATTTTTTAACTTACAGCTTTACATCCAAAGTGTATGTACGCATAATAAACATATAAATCTTATTAATAAATACTTTGGTTGGTATACTGGTCATCATCATCATCATCATCAACCTATAGCAGTCCACTGCTGGACATAGGCCTCCCCTAATGAGCGGCATTACGCCCTGTCCTGAGCTCGACGCATCCAGCTTCTACCAGCAGCCTTTCGCAGATCGTCACTCCACCTGGCCGGAGGACGGCTCGGCGAGTCGCGAGACGCGTTTGGTATCTATATGCCAAACTACTGCATTAAAATAATACAATTTTAGTCATTAGTATAGAAATATATTAATCAAAAGCAAGCATTCTGTAAATTCGTCAATGTGTATTGTTGAACACACAAGTAGTTACACCTATCACCTACGTAGAACCTTACGTGATTGGTAGCAAGTAGGTACGTTTACACTTTGTTTTCGCTCACAATTCGTTCTTATTGTTTCAACAATAAATGAAGTCATTTCGGTATCTCATTAGGTAAGTATCTACCTATTGTCATCGAAGATGAATAAATCATGGTAATTTTAAAACAAAAGGTACTTTTACGGACATTTTACAAAGGATCTTACACACCTTTTATAAGCAGAAAGGTATTTAATTATGTACAGTCAGCGAAAATATAGCTTATCAATAACTCAATAACACTTGAGATTTTTAAAACTGCTAATTTTGGAATGATCAAACTTCTGAATAAAGTTACAAGCCTAATTTGAAGGTTTCCTTTGAATTGATCTAGTTTAATGGACATAGGCCTACCCTAATGAACGCAATTGAGCCCTGTCCTGTGTTCAATTTAAAGCCATTTTTAAGGGAGAACGATTTTTAGGGTTCCGTACTTCAAAAGGACAAAAGTAACTCTCAAAGCATCACTTCATTGTCCGTCTCTCTATCAGTTTGTCAAGACCGTTTTCTCAGGAACGCGTTGTTGTGGTGTGTCGTGGTGGTGGAACTCAAGTTGAAGCTAAGAAAATATCAAACTTCTAAGTCAACCCAACAAAAAATACTGCCGATGCTCATCGAGATAATTATATACCTAGAACACTATAGAGTGACAGTTTTCAAGAAAAAAAAAAGGCCAAGTGTGTTTTAAAATGTTTAGAAGGGTCAGCAACGCGCATGTTACAGGCGTCCATAGGCTACGGGAACCGCTCACCATCAGGAGGACCGTATGCCTGTTTGATAACTTAGTAGTATAAAAAAGTGTGTTTGACATAAATAAACTTCTAAATGCCAAAGGAGAATGCCGTCTGATGTATGGCGCTCGGTACCAAGACTAAAGTGAGTGCGTCAAAAAAATATCCAATAAGTTTTTAGTCGATTCTACTGTCAAAATAATTAAAAATGAGGGTTATTGCCATAGTAACGTATATATCATTGGTTGTTGTAGTCTAATGGCGGCGTGCAACGGAAACCAAATCAACAAAATATTTTTTTACTGGTTATTAATCGAGTCGGTGTGTAAAACTAAAGAAAATGTTAATGTCATTTATAAAATATAATACATTTTATGGGATACGTTCGGTTTTGACGCAATTGGTACGGATTCTCGGCATTCTCCTTTGCACTAATTTAGACCATAAGTCGCATGAAAAATGTTCAAAGACCGCGCAATTGACAGCCTGCGCAGAGTTTTGGTGCAGACACTTCTTTTCCACGTTTTCCACTCTTAGAGTATTAATATTTCGATGCCGATGCCGCATATTTTGACACTAGTAAGGGAATCAGGGGGTGTACCTGTACTGGGTCCCAACATCCATCTTCAGTGCTCAAACCATCCTCACCTGCACGTAGTGCAGCCTGCTAAGTAACGAACGGGGCTCGGGCGGTCGGCTGATTGAGGCATAGTGCAGCCAACATCGACACAGCTGATTTCCCTAGCCACCTATGGGCAGCAGCGTCGGTGGTGCGAGAAGCTGTGCCCTGCGATCCCCAATCCGCATGCCCTGCAGCCAGTGGGTAGCTGTGCCGGTTTTAGGCTGCGCTATGCCGCAATCAGCTGCCGCCAGAGCCCAGTTTGATATACATATAGCAAGTAAATAACTACCTACCTACTCAAAAATCGACTCAAGGAATTCTTGAAAACATTGTTAAATCTAATAATTATTTAAGTTTCATACAAAATGTACGTTTGTCTAGACAGGTACTTACAAAACCTAGGTCTAGCCACCATTTCCGTTATAAATACCTTTACTTACCCCATTATACAGTAGCATCAAGTTAATCAGAACTACCAGGATACCATAGATCGAAGGAGGTCGAGCGACATACATTTTTTATTGAAAATACGTACAGTTTCCTAGACTAGAAGTCTACTCCGACCTAGTATTCTTATTGAGCTACTTAAGTACTTAGCTGTGTGTGGACATGAATTATTTAAACTAAAATAAAGTAGGTATAAACATTAGTGTAGACATTATGTGTGTACGTAGTTATGTACTAAATGCTTTATTGTGTGTTGTAGGTACTTTTCGTAACCTAAATATACAGGTTGGGGTAAAATTTTGTCTCATTGAGGGCAGGTACCTTATTTTTGTAGTTAGAACGTTTTGTTCTGAGGAAACTATAAGTTTATTTTGAAGGAATAAAGAATTGAATTTTCGGATGTTTGATAAGTGTACAGTCAGCTTATAAAATAACGAAAACAAATCAAATCAAAAAAAGTTTATTCAATATGCACTTAAAGTACACTTTGAAACGTAATTTTTTTCAAATTTGAATTTACACCAATTCGTAATGTGACCAAACAGAGAAGAATTGGCAAGAAACTCTGCTTTGCTTATATTTTTTTAAAGTCTTGTTTTTTACAAAGTTTATTATTAACTATTACATTGTTTTTGAGGGAAAATAACATTTTTGTCATAAAAAAAATAGTTGGGCTCATTCAATCGACTCTATTTCTTAATAGGAACACTTTTCCCAAAGTAGGTAACTGACCAAATAAATATAAGTATTGGGATTTTATTCAAAGGGCTGGCTTCTACTCCATACCATTGATATGCCCAAAATTGGGCTCAAAGTGTGAATAATCAAACATCCATGTTTTGTACCTAACTTTATTGACTGCAATAAATAAATGAATATGAATATTTGTTATGGATGAAAAACAGCAAAAATATTGTAAAAATTATATTTTGTAATAACGACCATAGTGGCAAAGTGGGTTGTCGGTTGACGCGAGTGCGGCTTTTATTCTCTCAGCACAAATAAATGTAGGTACCTAATACCAACCAACCCATATGTACCATGGTCTATCTAGGTATATGTTCTGGAACCATTTGTTACCTAGGTACCTCCCCTTGGTTTTGAAACCTGTAGCCACGATACATATTTTTACCTACCTATCAACCTATCTTTAAGAAAATCGATGAAGAGTATTTCTTAGTATATTTTTTGATTACGTTTAAAATATGGTGTCATTCATTTATCAACAGCGTAGACCCTACATAAGTAGGTAGGACCTACCTAGGTCAATTATTTACAAATAAGGTTTTTATTATTTTTTAGGTAGGTAGGTTTAAGTACCATTAGTAATGTAATAACAATCATAAGTTACAACAAGTCAAGACTTTATTATTTAATTAGGTTTGTCATTGAGGTATGTATATATTATTTATTTTTCCTTAAAATGAGTACCAACCTATAATCTACCGGGTCTTAATCATAAGTAGTTAGAACAACTTTAGGTAGTAGGAATTTATTTAGGTACCAATCTTATATAAATAAATATCTACTACCTAAGCTTTTGTCTAAATAACGTAGGTAATAAATAAAACTTACCAGGCAATCCGATTCACGAAAATGACTTCCACTGAACAACACGCCCTCCCCTCGCTACAACAAAATGCTACTGATAAAATTTTATCACACAACACAACAACAAAACCTCAGTCAGCTTATTGTTTACATCTCACTGACTGACGTACAACTTGTACGTACGTCAATCTTGACATTTTGATTGAAAAATGTCAAGACAACTGTCGACACGAACGTCTACAAGGCATATCCCCACTTCACGCGCGACCCCCTAGACCGCGTGGGTCCTTGGCGACCATTGCCCTGCAAACTGTTGCTGAAAGCACGTGCCACGCGACCCCCTGAACGCCCCCGCGTTCTTGGCGACCATTGCCCCGTGAACTGCTGCTGAAAGCACGAGCCACGCGGCCCCCTGAACGCGGGGCCTCTTGGTGACTGCTGCTGGAAGCATCGCCGCATGCCATGCGACCACTTGACTGCGAGGGGTTCTTGGCGACCATTTCCCCGCGAACTGCTGCTGGAAGCATCGCCACGCCACGCGAGCAAAGCTTCGAGCAGTCCTTGCCTCAAGACTGCCGTTACGAACAAAGTTGAGGGTATATAAAACTTGCATCCGCTCACGGCTCACATACGCAAGTCTAGCGTGGTACGCGTTTGCTCCGCCACATATCAAAATATGGCTCTCCGTGTGTGCACAGGAACTGGGCGCTATGTTAGGAACGTGTAGATTCCTAGTGTCAAGGTCTTCGTGTTAAATAATGTTGGCGCGACCGACGCGACGGATTTATGACCGCGCAGACAACAGCCACCACCTTCACCTTAACGCCATCGCTGCGCTACACGCACGGCCTCCTGATAATAACTACCCATGGCAACCTCTACCTCGCAAGCTCCTGGAGACACCAAATTCTTCGGACCAGCATGGGACTCCATGTCTCTGAGAACTCAACCCGTATAGGGTTGGTACTGGTACCCGAGAGTAGTTCCTCTAGAAGTTGAAGCTAGAGCAAAGAACTAACGTTCGATTCTTACCCGCACTTCCGTAACCAGGATGGTAGTCGTAGTGTTGATGACCTTGATTGAAATTGACGTTTGTTTGTTTGTTTACAAACATTTATGAGCAGTTTGTTTTTGGAGTGTGTCATAAGTTTTAATTAATTTTATAGTTTTTTGGGGCAATATGTCGAATTCATGGACTTTTTCACCATCCTCAGAAGCTTATTTACAGCTCTGTGTTGCCGCTGCACCACCACCGGACCCAAATAATAAATGGTTTCAAAAGTTTGGTTTTAAAGACATACCGGTTGTATCGAATACTATAAAAAATGCTGATATCTTAGAAAAACAACCTGTGGAGCACGTGGAGGTAGAAAAAGATGCTGCATTAAGCTATGAAGACTTCTTTGACACCATAGCAAATGAAGCAAACATACCACTCGAATATATTATACAAGAATGCAATAAAAACCCATCTCTAATCCATAAAATGTCCGAGAAACTATCTCCGAATACAATAGAACAACTGTTTAATGATATATTGAGTAGAAAAGATGTTGAGACTAAATTCCTAACATTTATCACAAATTTTTTACCGAGCTTCATAAAACAACACAACTCAAGACTCTGTATAGATCTCCTTGTAAATATTAGCGAATATCCTCAAATATTCAATCGGACATTAAAAATACTTATCAATGATACAGAACTACCCAGCCAAGTACTAAATAACTACATTTCTACATTAGACGAAGCATCTTTGACAGAATTTATGAAACATTTATCAACTATAGAGATAACAACAGAGGGATTCATACAAAATGTATTTACAATATACACGGCATACAAAGGCTGTGTCAAAACCGAATCCATTCAGTCTTACATTAAAAAATTAATCATTCAACACAGTAGAAGCTGTTCATCTGATAGAAACTTCGGTAGACTGTTCTTAACATTTCTCCAGACGGAGAAAAGTTTAAGAAGTTTAGAGAATATGGATGTTATAGAGGAATGCTTAGAAGCACATCGGTCTCCTTTCAGAAGACCTTGTTTTGTTTTACTACGAGAAATAACTGATGATAATAAATAAGTTAATATTGTTTGTTTTCTTTATATAACTTACTAGCATCCGCCCGCGGCTTCACTCGCATGGTACCTGGATAAATAGTGCCTATGTGGTGTTAATCCAAGTCATATGTCAGAAACTAGGTATACTTATTACAACTTTCACCCAAATCTGTTCAGCCGTTACAGAAATTTTCACAATAACAAGTAGGGCTTTTTAAAAAAAATAAACCGACTTCAAATAAATCACTTCTAACTTCTTGCCCTAAAGAATTTTGAAAATTGGTTCACAATTGACAGATATTAGTGATCATAGGCCAAAAATTACAAGTGAGGATGAGGTTTTTTTGAGTTTTCCAGGAAAAGTACCAATCCCTCAGGAATAAAATTTATATGGGACCACCTGTGAAGTATACTCTTTTAAGCAAAAAACGAATTTTGAAAATCGGTTTACAATTGAAGGAGATATCGGTGAACATACATAAAATATAAGGTTCCGACGAATTATTTGAGGAGACGTCAAACGTCTAATCATCCTTTCAGTATACCGTTTTTACGCGGCAATTTAAATGGTACTTAAATTTGTGAGCGTCAAGATGGCGGGACCACCTCTTGTATTTAATTATTTTTACCATAGGGATTTAGTACCTAACTAGATACCTCCGAAACTCAACTCTTTATCATAAAAACGTCAATAGTTTCAGAGAAAAATCGATTTCAAAACTAGTGACCTAGCACCATAGTGTGTTACCCTGCGTAACCCCAGCAAACGCAAAGCAAATACACTAAAATAAATGTTGACCTGCCTTAATTTTAAGTTTTGATCTAATTATCATTTTGGTATAGAATTTTGAAGGATAGCGGCGTCTCAAATATTTAGGACGACCTCAAACATTTAAGTAGCGTTTCAGTATTTGGGCGTCAGACACACAAACTTTTGCATTTATAATATTAATATGATCAACATACTTATTTTTACAAAGCTGATTTATACTTTTATGTTGTTATTTGAAGACTCATGCTAACCATGTAGTATACCTACAAGGGGGTGTAAAGGGTTCCAACAGCCACTTTCGGAACCCAAGCCAACCTTACCTGCTCATGGTGCACCTGCTAACTAACAAACGGGGTTCTGGCAGTAAGCTCTGGCAATCAGTGAGTAAAAGCTTCCACTTGACGCGTCAATGTTGGACGCTGTAGAGTGCAGTGCCTGGGACATTGTTAGATGGAAAAGGCCTATAGCCTATACCATCCCCTCAGTTGTAGCTAGAATTAAGCATAAATAAAACTTCATTGGTAATTATGAAAAAGTACAAAATTTTATTCAGTCGCAAAACCAGATACCACATTCACGAATTCACAATGTACTTACAGATACAATGCAATCATTTGTAGACAAAAACTAAGATTTATTTATCTTTTTTAATAGGTCATTAGTTAATTACTTACTTATTTATGGAAAGAACTCGTTTATCCCAACGGTTACCGGCTTTTCGGCAGATATGTCCAGCCCACTGCCACTTCAGCTTGCTAATTCTCTGAGCTAAGTCGACAACTTTAGTTCTATGTAGGATAGTCTCGTTGCGGATTCTATCCTTCAGAGAAACTCCGAGCATAGCTCGTTCCATAGCTCGCTGAGCGTCATTAAAGCTGGATGCGTCGAGCTGAGGACAGGTCGCAAAGGGGCTTATTAGGGGAGGCCTATGTCCAGCAGTGGACTGATATAGGCCGATAATGATTTATAGAAACGAAAACCCACAAGAGATTTTTGGTGAGTTGAGACAGTAGGGTTTAACGAGGTTAATGGAATTATTTACTTAGCCATTAATTTAGCATTTAATTAGCCGGTAATTTAGTAAAATTGTAAATTATATGATTAATTAACCTGAATTTAATTGAATCAACTCATAAATTGACGTTTACTTATTTGAATTAACACGTTAATATGGCGAGAATTAACAAATTAATCAAATAATTATTTTAATTAGATTTTATTTTCTCAAAAATATATTTTTTTCAAATTAATAAACAAATTTAAAAAATTAGATTTTTTTCTGCATTATCTAACTTAATCTTAAGATAACATAGGCTCTGTAAACAACATGTACGAAATAAAATAATTGAAATTTGAAAAAAAATCAAACGATCTTTGGATTAAATTAGATACCTATATGTATGTAGTTTTTTATCAATTAAATTATGTTCAAGAGTATTATTTATCTTTCATTCGTAATTTTAACATGAAGACGTTTGCGTTTTCAACACTAGCATGCAGATATGGCACTAGCAAATTTATACTCTTACCGTACGTCCTATTCATAACAGCGTTGCGTTCTATTAACCTCAGATAGCTAAAATGGCGTTAAAATATCATGTCGCCTCTTTTTATTTACATTTAAATGACAGGGACAACCTTACTCTATCGAGCGTTATAAAATGAAATTTTATTATAAATAAGGGTGTTAGTACAGGGCGCCCCACGGGATTTATCTGCCGGTGCACTTTGAATTTAATCAAATCCTTACTTAAAAGTTCATCCTCACACTATACAAGGATCATTCCCCGCAAACAAACTCTAGGACGCACGGTTTAGGCTGTGCGCTAGATTCATTACTGTTTTATACCTAGGTAATAAGATTTTACAACAAAATCAAATTATATTTTGTCTACAAACGACTGCAAAGCGTTATTTTAATGATATGAACACGTTATGTTTCATCATAATCACAGACTTATAATGGGGGTGATAAATTTGCGAATTTAAAAAGGAAATTATGAAAATAAATATTACGTAATGTCATCTATTTGAGAGTAGAGTAAGTACGTATAAAAACATAGAACGAAGACTCATGAAAAATACAGAGAAGAAATAAAAATAGTAAAATTATAGATCTTTTCAAACTCGCAAAATATCAAATCTACAACTATTATTAATAACAATTTTGGATTTTTCCTCGTAACAATTTTTCATCACAGATTTAGTATTATGTTCCTAGAATTGAGTGTCAGCCTCTTCAAAATCAGATTAATATTGCCATCCATTTGACAAATTAAGACAAATTCTTATTAACTACAGAATTTTGAGCAAAAGTGATCTAGCAGTTGGCGCTATGAGGCCCTTAATCTGGCAGTTGGCGCTATAAGGCCCTTAATCTGGCAGTTGGCGCTATAAGGCCCTTAATGTGGCAGTTGGCGCTATAAGGCCCTTAATCTGGCAGTTGGCGCTATAAGGCCCTTAATCGGGCAGTTTACAGTGTAGATATCAAATTAACTTTGTTAAAAATGGCACTTTTAAATACTGACAACATTTCAACTTACATGGGTTTTATCAAATGCGTTTTGCCTTATACAGATTACAACAAGCAAACCTACCAGCAAAATTAGCTTACAAGACTACATTAGGTTAAGTACGTTACATTTTAACTTACAATAACATTAAAACGAAGATATCGATTACAAAAGTTGCCATGTCAAATTTGTTTTATTTAATTTCTTTGTAGTTTTACTGTTGACTTAAATTGTGCACCAATACTTATTTTTTGACCAGAATACAACAATGCTACACTGAGATTATTAAAACCACTAAAACTAATGTAATCTTAAAATGACAAAATTTGCAAAAATATTAATGATAACTCGCGATATACCTCGTATTTATGTTAAAACCTAAAAGACTAAAATAGACTGGCTCTGTGACATTACAATTTAAAATCATGATTTTATATTAAGAAAGGTAAAAAGTGTGTATAAAAAGCAAAAAAAAAACTAACTTAGAGAGCTTAATATAACTATTATCTAAAATGTATGTTTGGCTCGTTATCCAAAATCTTTTTAAAATCGTGTAAAATGTAAAATCAGTCTTGTAATTTTGAAATTACAATGAGATCAATAAAAATAAATTCACTGGCTTTAAATTACAACTATGCATAATAACAAAAGGGTATTGACGTAATGAGTGAGAGGTAGATAATACTAATGTGGATTGGTCGAAAGAAAAGGATATTCAGTTACCTAGTTATCAAGCTAATAAGATGTTTTTTAAACCAGGCAGTGGGTTTAATGCACATAGGGTACAAAAACACATTCACTGTATCACACCTCTCCAATTCCACAGATAACAGTGGAATTGGAGAGTTCAGTAGTTCACGTACTCATGAGTTGAGTCCGCAGCCGACTTGTTGAATATGACCTACCTGGTTCTCTAGAGACCCATAATATATATAATCTAAAATCTGTAAATTAAAGCACGCCAATATTACAGTTAACATAGTAAAGGCATCTACATCTATAATTTTCTTTTTTTGTCCTAATTAGAAAATAACCTGTTTTCTAATTAAATTATAAGTTGTAAAAGGGAATATGGCAATAGCAAGGTTAATATTGCAATAATTGTTAAAAAGTACCTAACCTTCTACATCATTAATATTAAGTTAAGTTTCTTATAAAATTGTTAACAATACAGGCGCTTATCCTAAGACCATTGCTTTTTTGTTTAAATTTGATTAAAATCGCGATTTTTTGCAAAATTATTGGGTGAAAAAGTTCGTCCAACTTATATTAAATTATTATTTTGAGATCTCCGTCACTTTATGAATGTAAATTGCCAATTTATTTTGACTATAAAGTAAAACATACAAATTTTCTTTATCAAAACATTACTAAATATCTAATTAATATATTATAATAAGGGCAGTGAAATGGGCAGTTTTCAATTAGTTACACAATTTTTAAATACAGATTGCTATATCAAAAGGCACATGATAATGGTTTTAAGAAAAATTTAATTACTTAATTAATCAATTTTATTAAATAAATTGATTAATTAATTAATTTTTTTTCGTATTCCTATAACCTAATTTTATTACAATTTTGATAATGTGCTAAAATGTTGACCACAGCTATGGACATTGGATAATCTAGAATTTTGACCCTGTAAGGAGATTGCGCCAGCCGCATACATCATCAATTAACACCAATTTTTCATCTATTTCACAATATTCGGAAACAGGAATGAATTTTAGAGTTTAGGAAACTTTTTACGTATTTTCTAATTTTATTAGATTTTTTATTCCTCACTACGCAGGGGGAGACAAGTTTTGGACTAATCTAAATATTGATATATAAAAATGTATATTGGTTATATGAATAAAAAAGTGTTTTTTATGATTTTTGGAGTAAGCCTAGTTTAAATATTGCTACCAACACTATAGAATGTATAACAACACTATCTTTTGACAGAGAACGAGTTACTCGGAAAACATTAACTGACAGAAAATAAGTAATTTTTTCTGTTCTCGGTATTCTTGGAGAGTAGGCCATTATCACTAAGTTTACATATAACATACTCAGTAACTTAGTGATTAAAAAGATTATAAAAAGTTAAGCATAATTCAATTAGTCACTAAATTTGTTTTTTTTTTTAAATAAATCCTTAGACGAACTACAATTATTTCATTAACTAGCACCTATTAAACGATTAAATTGACCCAATGTTATATAAGAAAGGAAAACAGAATGTCAACAGAAAGACAAAGTCAAGAGATAGTAAAGAAATAAATTTCTGGATCAAATCTCAAAAGCCCGATGAGATTTGATCCAAATATTAAGACTTACAGACTTACTCAAAGATCTCGGATAGCCGCTCCCTTCTGTCAACATGCTCGTCCTCAGAGCAATGAGCCATCAGCACAGACTCACCAACAATAAGGTTCTCAAAACACAACGAGCAAGCGTACAACGCATCTCCAAAACACACTATCTTATTCTCATCTCGGTACATTGTCATCGGGTTCAAAACTGTGCTCGGCTGTATTTCCTTTCCAGCACTTATGCACTTCTTTACATACGCTGTTTTATATACGAAGTGGATCTTAGCACAGTGGGATGGACTGAGGATGTGTTTAAGGACTCCGTTCTCATCAAACTCTGTGATGTTACAAGCGGGGCAGTAGAATGATATAGAATTCCTGGATTCTTCGGATGATTCGCATTTGAGCTGGATGCTGTGGACCTGGATGTAGAAGGTGATGCGTTCGATGGCAGCTTTTTGGAGCATTGTGCTCATCAGACTTGTATCTTGGAAGCTGTTGTAAGAAATAACCTAAAAAAAATATTTCATAAAATTTAATTATGTAGATAGCAACCCCTCAGGACAAAATACTAGATTTATGGGTTAGTTCTCACGAGATAGATATATTTGACAGCAATAACAGATTTAAGCGGTGTGTCTGCAAGGCCTTGCTATTGTATTTCGCTAAACATAATATTTATTAAGATTTGCTGTTCCTAGTTTTAGGGTAATATAACTTTTATATACATGCAACACAAAAACTATGTCATATTACTTGCATATTCGATAACAAATCTAGGTTAAAAATATATTCTCAAATTTAGTTAAAGCTAAGTGGATTGCAAACTGTTTTGCGAAGTTAATAATTGAAATAAAAAAATATAACGAAAATAATTTTTTTTTTTCAAGAATTCTATCATCTGTTTACATAAACCAACCAGATGGGACCTGAAATTATATTAATTCATGCACATACACTACACTTTGAAACGTCAATTTTTTTAATTTGAATTTAAAACAATTCGTAACGCGACCAAACAGAGAAGAATTGGCAAGAAACTCTGGTTGGTTAGGTCTGGTTTCATTATCTTGACCCTAGCAACAAACTCAACAAAGTATCTCTTAGCTCGACCCCTGATGTATTATTTCTGCCATGTAGCATATCGTTGGAAAGGGTAATAAGTAAATAACTTGTTAAAAGAAAGCTAAACTCAAAATGAATTTCAGTTTTTTTTTTAATGAATTTAGAAGTCACTTTTCATAACATTTACACCGATTTACCACTTTGAATGCTCAGAAGTTTTTATTTATTTATATGAATTGTAACAAGTAATTATTTATTCACAATAAGAAAACATTTTAGAATACAAGCATACTTTGTTTTGTATAACCACAAAAAAAGTGGTTCCATCCTCCATCTAAGCGGAACCCAAGCCAACCTCACCTGCACGTGGTGCACCCTGCTAACTAACAAACGAGGCTCTGGCGGCCGGCTGATTGCGGCATAGCGCAGCCTAAAACACCGGCACAGCTACATTCCCTGGCTGCCGATGGGCAGCAGCGTCGGCGGTGCTAGAAGCTGTGCCCTGCGATCCCCAACCCGCATGCCCAGCGTGGGGATTATGGGCATATCCCCCTTCTTATTAGGGGAGGCCTATGTCCTGCAGTGGACTGATATAGGCTGTTGATGATGATGATGAAAAAAAAACAGTTAAGACGATTTAAAGGCAAGATTTCGTGAATTTTCCTAAAAAATTTACAAAATCGTATCTAGACTATCGTGAGACTTAGGACATTGGGTATCACGGGGAAAATTCGAACATGAGTCCATAGTATCAAACATGCATAGTAACATGGACATGCCTCGTTAACTGTTTGTCAAAACAATGCGCATGCGCGCTCACTCGCTTACTTCGGTTCGTTGAGTGCGTTTCTGTCTTTGCTGTGTTATATGATGTGTATATCGAAAATTCCCGGGGAAAAGGCCATGTTCTGATATCATGATGCAAGTACCAAAAATCACTCTATGTATTCCAAACTCTGATAATAACATACAAAATGTCTTTAGGGCTTAGGCCTCTCTTTAAGTGTTTGACGTTTTGCGTCAAGAGTATCGAGACGATTATTCTCTCAACATTTTAACTAAGACATCTAAACGCCTGTGATATCAATCCTTCATGTTGGGAGGAGCTTGTCACACAAAGGTCTTCTTGGTGCTCAAAGATCTGTATTTAGTAGCAACCATAAGGAACGCAAGTGCACTCATTAGGGGAGGCCTATGTCCAGCAGTGGGTAGCTAAAGGCTGATGATGATAAGGAACACTAAATCGTAATTTTAATTACTTTACACCAATTTTTAAGGAGTAAGTAGTGTAGAAATAAGGCGATAACTGAATGCCATCCAAGAACCGCGTACAAAAACGTCAGTCGTCCAGCAGCAAGATGAGCGGACGGTGTTGCATCAATCGTGGGCCGAAACTGGATAAGACGAGCTTTGAACCGTGGAGATTGACACAAAGAAAGGGAGGCCTATACCCAGCAGTGGGTAAAGTCGAACTTTGGATGAAGATGATGAATTCCATATGTCATCATCATCATCATCATCAGTCTACAGCAGTCCACAGCTGGACATAGGCCTCCCCTAATGAGCGCCATTAACGAGCCGCGGTCTCCACGAACTCGTCTACCCCAACGGTTATCGGTTCTTTTTCTTTGGCAGATATGGCCAGCACACTGCCACTTCAGCTTGCTAATTCTCTGAGCTATGTCACACACAACCTTATTTCTATGTCGGATAGTCTCATTGCAGATTCTATCCTTCAAAGAAAGACATAGCTTCCTTATGCAACCAAACAGAAAAGAATAAGCTTGTAAGCTAGTAAATATAAATTAAGTTACCTGATCAAGGGACTCGGAATAAGCAGACAGGGTCGTGGAGTCCAATGAGAAGTTACCAATGGATGATGTAATCGAATGATTGGAGTCTTTCTCCTTCACCAGGCCTGAATCCGAGGAGTGGCACTGACATGAGCAGTCCACATCCTCAATACTGGAATTAGAATCCTCAAACAACTTGATCATTGCTTCACGGATATCGGGGAAATCATAATGCTTTAGCTTTTTCTTGTTGTTGATCTTCCGTTTAATGTTTGTTTTGGGCTCATTTAAGTAAGTAGTTATGAAGTTGTCAAGTGTCTGCCTCATTGACAGTAGCTGGGTTTTGAGTTTGGTTTTTGTGCTTTCTTCCTTTGCCATGATAATGTACCATGCGGGGCTGATACCTCTCTCGAGCATCCCTGACTTATCCGTGTTAAGGGGTATGATGGATTTTCCATTGAAGATCTTAGACACTTCTATATGGAACTGGAATTCTTCTAGCAGTTTCTTGAGAAAGCACTCAGTCTTCTCAAACTTCATTTGATAGTCCAAGAGTAATGTGATTCGTTCATCATTCTTATCAATTTCAACATCAGCAAAAGACTCCGGGGTTACTGATGGTATCTGCGGTGTTTCTTCCACTTTCCTACACATCTTGATGGATGTTTTGTCATCTATATTTGTTGCAATAGATATATCTGTATCTGAATGATCGGATATCGATTCTAAATCAATGTTTTCATCGTATGAATCGGAGTCTGCATCGGATAGCTCGAATGACTGGTTGAAATTGAATCGTCGGAACAGCTCAGCACTTCTGCAATCCAGGAGTTTGTGTTTCGGAGTGTTTTCGATATTAATGGAGCTGTTTTCGGAATTGATGAAGGAATCACTTACAGACTGATTTGCCTTTTTGATATCCAGTTTTAGCTTACGGCATTTTTTCTTTTGATTTTCGATGTTAGTAAGGAGGTCTGTATCGGATAGTGAACCTTTTTTGATGGTGTAGTTTTTTACTGTTTCAGTGAGGTTTAGGCTAGCGCATTTTGATGTGGAATCAGCCTCTACGCGATCGAACTCTATATGTTCTGTAGATGGGATAGAAGAGAGGTAGTTATGTCTGTCTGACACGTCCAGGACATTTTGACTTTCTTCCTCAGACTTTGTGAAATAAGAAATGTTTGATATAATTTTTCGAAACGAAAACGCCATGTTTTTATTCAGTCTTCAGGGTGTAGGGATACGGGAGATGTTGTTTTGCGAATTCTAACGCCTTTGGGAGCTGACTGGGGGATAAAAATGAGTATAAACTTTATCAAATATTCAGGCAAACAAAGGATGTTACTATTTTTGATTAATCAGTAAATTATTGTACCTGTATCTCAGTTGCGACGCTTTCCGACACAGTCTATAGCTTCTCACATCATTTTTGAGGGTAAAAATATGGATTTAATGCAGAAATACCTTCAAAATAAATTAAATTAAATTTTACGAGAACAAAAACGGAACAAAACAACGACTGACAACAATTATGTCAAGAGTGAGTCATATTTTACAATAGAAAGTTCCGTAGCCAAATAAAAATAAGTAGGGGGTATTACATTCGTAAAAATATTGCTAATCGGTGATAAACAGGTTTGACTGGTAGAAGATGCTCCTAGAATACGTTTAATTTACTGTGTAGTAAAGTGTAAAGTATAAAAAAATAACACTCGACTATAAGTTATGGCATATTTTTTTACCAAAATAATTTTGCTGTATGACATTCCAAAGTGCAATGTAAATTGCCTATTGTGATGAATAAATAGATTGAATTGAATTGAAATAACGTTATTTTATGTACCTAGGTATCTATCTAGATACCTAAAACATTGTCATATAATGTTCTGGTTTTACTTACTTTTCAATCTATAATTATTTTCCTATAATTAATAAAGCTATGGGAAGTACGAGGTAATCAATACGACTAAATGAGATAGGGCAGTGACCGAGCCGAGAGCAATGACCCTTTGCTGTTGCCACTGTACCTCAAACTGAAAGGAACCCTAAAACTATCAAAGACAATAGAATGAGCTAGCTTTACTAATTCTCATTGGTCGCTTCCGTCCCAGTATTACCGTAGTAATTGCCAGATAATATTAAATCGGTCCATGTGTACCATAGATAAAGTATATATATAGATTTATAGTTTGCGTGGCCACCCTAGTCTTTCTCATTTCAACTGCAGGGTTGCCACATAATTAAAATTTCCATAGATTTTGGTAAAATATACTGATAATACGCCCTCCGGCCAGGTGGTAACGATCTGCGAAATGCTGCTGGTAGAAGCTGGATGCATCGAGCTCAGGACAGGGACTCAGGCGCTCATTAGGGGAGGCCTATGTCCAGCAATGGACTGCTATAGGCTGATGATGATAATGGGTAAAATATAAATCTAACAAGAAATTAATGTCATGCAGGTAAAGTATTAATCTATCAATTAATACTGCAGGTAAAGTATTAATCTATCAATTTTTTCATTTACACGAATTTTTTTTTCATTTATAATCTACCTTCACTAACAAGTTTTAATGACTTTTGATAATTTGTTAGGGAAGGAAGGATGTTTAGCAAATTTGATTGACTGCACCTACCTATATAATTTTTAAATCAAATCAAATCAAATTATATTTATTTGCATAAAAGTATGGTAATTACAAAGGAAAATATTAAAGGCTATGTGGATCGCATACTTATACTTCATTACAGAAGCGTGCAAATATTAAATTGTTATATGTATATATGTCATTAATTATCATTAATATCGGTTAATTTTAATTAACAAAATAATAATTTACAAAAACTTAATTATAAGTTGTTACTTAATAAATATATGTCAAAATGAAAACTAACCATTCAAATGAAGAAATAAAAATAGTAAATTATTATTTAGTTTTAATACATTCAATTTAATCGTATAAAAGCATTTATCTACAAGCCATTTGTAAAGTCTTATTTTAAAAAGGCTAAGTGTCAAATCTTTCATGTCTTCGGGGAGACTATTGAATATTTTAACGGACATGAATAAAGATATATTTTGCATTGATTTTTTACAGAACGGCAAAAATATCCTATTATTTATTTGTGTCCTAAGTTGTCATTCACGCATGTCTTTATGTTTCTTGTATACGCTTTCAAAATTCCTACATACTAAAAAGAATAGAATTATAGGAAATATATTTTTAATTCTCCAAAACTTCAACATTTAGAAAATATGCTTTCAATTCTGTAATCATATTTTCTAAATTCCCTACTTTTTTATAAAACGCCAACTTTTTTCCCCAAGAGCTCGCAGTTTTGCGCGTATCTTCTAATAGCTTAGCAGTCCAACGCAAATTTTTTCCGCAGCCTTCGTGGTGTGTATGATGGTGATTTACCCTAAAAACAGTCATCAAAAATTAATTTTGGTATTTAAACATAACAAATGTAATCTGTAGAAAATACGTACATAAAAGGCTAGCAATCTTACTAATATAATAAAGGCGAAAGGTATTGAGTATTGTTTATTTCTCCCTCACGCAAAATTTAGATACAAATACAATACAATACAATAAATTTATTGCTTTTACAAGGTCTTCCTCGTTCTGGCTGGGAAATATAACAAGCTATTAATGCTGCTGCTGATGATAATGATGAAACATATGAATTGAGGCATGGAACATATTGGTCTTCTTCTTCTTCGTATGAAGTAGTGGCCAACTCTGATGTCGGAATTTTTAGGCCACCCGAAAGCCTCCGACATGGCTAACAACTGAAAAAGCCGGGAAGAACATCTTAACGTGCCTTCCGAAGGGCGAAAGCGCTCAGATCTAAATGCCATCCAGATCACCCATATAAGTAGTGTCCGGGCGGAGTGTTGCTTAACCAAGATGAACTGCGAAGATCACCGGAGTAAATTACATGGTGTTAAATTGCATTGTGTTACAGGTTCTAGGTAAGGTATCTCACATAAACCCTGTCTAAGGGTCAATTTAGCAATATGGTTATATAGTACCGAGGCTTTGTAGGTAGTTAACTAGGTGTACCTATATAACAAATTGTCATTGCACATTATGTAGTGCTACACCAAGAATAACATTATAGGCTATTTTTTATCCAGGTACCATGCGTGCGAAGCCGCGGGCAGAAGCTAGTATAAAATCTTAGTGAAAACTTTTTGAAAACTGGAGCTAACATTAAAGTGTTTCTTTCCTGTCAGCCAAAGTCCATTGTAAATAAATAAATAATACGGGACATAATCACACAACATCATGTAGCCCCAAACAGAACATGCAAACACTTGCCCCGCAGTGGGAATAGAAGCCACAACTAGCTAATTAAATTTGCGGGTACTTCGGAGAAGGCAAGCAGTATCTTGGGTTTCACTTACCCGGTTTTGATAAAATATAGCTTAGGCTTTTTGATACTTACTTACTGTGGCAGATTTAAATAATTGGGGGCATATAGGTGAATTGTCAAAAAATGCTGTCAGTTGTGACTGACGAATCCCGAATCCGTTTTAAATCTGAATGATCCGTTGATTTAACGTAGCCTCTGGTTCTCTAGTCTGAAATAAAAAAAAACAGTTTTAAACCAAGACAAAAATGAACGAATTCTACCATTGTAGGTATGATAATAATAATAACAATAACCTAACATTTAATAGCACAAAATATAAAAAAATAATGAATTCTTTGGTTTTCGTGGTCTATTTTCCTATACATTCATTAAGACCTCGGTTAGTCAAGGTTGACCAAATATAGCACATGGCTTTTAAACGATAAAATCAGTATCAAAATAGACTTAAGTTTTTTATACTTACGAAGATTCACATAACTGGAGACATACAGGTGTATTTTCAGTTACCATCCATTGAATTACGTGGCCCTTTGGTTTTTTATCCTGAAATTAAAACGTCATCTTTAAACCGGGCTATGCAAATAATAATGAACCAAAGAAATTATATTATTTAAAGTTCTAATAAAAAATGAAACGACTTTCCTGTAAATGTAATGAACTTATGGGGTGGGGAAGGGCAGGGAGGGAGTGAGGACTCTCCCTCTAAAAGGGGGAATCACACAGTTTCTGAGAAAAAAATAATTAAGTTTTGAGGTTAACGAGACAAAAAAAAATTAAACAATATACGTCAAAACACACTTCCGGGAGAGTGACCTATGACCTACGATCAGTTTAAAAACAGTTTCAAATCATAAAAATGGATATTTGATTCGGGTATTTGACCTTGTCGGCCCTGAGTGTCGCTTCGTACACTCGTCCTCGCGGGCTAGCTCCACTCAGGATCTTCCACGCGAATTTCTGGTTCCACATTTTTTATATCCAGTCTACGCTTAGGGACCACAAGACTACGTGGCATCGGGGTGATCTGCGTCAGTTCTGTGATATATCTAGAACCTTTGCTACTCAAGTTGGGGTGTCCTAGAACCTACTGCTGCGGGAAGGATTTCCAGGTGGTTGTAAAAAAATCTAATTACCGACTGTCTATTCAATGTATTACATTAAAAACGAGAAATATCATTGTCAATGTCGAATTACCAAAAAAAACACAACGGAGGCCATAAATAAAAAGAAGAAGATCATATTTTTGATATTCAGTGATGAAAAAAAAATTGCCCGCAGTGTCATCAAGTTTGACGAAATTAAGTAAAAAATTTAAATTTTCAAATAATCATATCTCAAAAACTATTTGGTTCCGCACTACCCCATTTTAGATTTAGGCTTCCTAGATATAGACCTATCTGTGACAAAAGTTCCAGCCGCCTAGCTCACTACAAATAAATGAAAGTTGAGCCAAAAATTAATGTGCAGTGGGCAAAATTCATTTCAAATGCCGGCAACACCAAACAAAACAAAACAAAATTGAATTTCACTTTTTGGCTTATTTTCTTACAGATTTCTGCTCTAAATGTTGTTATTTATTGTGGAAGTCTAGTGCGTCTAGGTCTAGCGCAACATTGCGCTAAACAAACTTTGGCAGCTAACAGCAGTTTCGGAAGATTTTGTGAAAAACTTGCTTAAAACTAAATTATTACCTGGAAAAATTATGTTTCATCTATTGTAAATCAATAATAACAAAGGAATGTTATGGATTTCTCTATAAAAATGGATCGGTGTAGTGTATTTTGGTGCAAAAGTGGCAGTGATCAAAACATTCCGGATTTGTCTTTTCAAGCGTAAGTATCGTACTTTTGACGAGGTATTTATTCAAAAATGGATTATTAACTAGACTTCCACAATAAATAACAACATTTAGAGCAGAAATCTGTAAGAAAATAAGCCAAAAAGTGAAATTCAATTTTGTTTTGTTTTGTTTGGTGTTGCCGGCATTTGAAATGAATTTTGCCCACTGCACATTAATTTTTGGCTCAACTTTTATTTATTTGTAGTGAGCTAGGCGGCTGGAACTTTTGTCACAGATAGGTCTATATCTAGGAAGCCTAAATATAAAATGGCGTAGTGCGGAACCAAATAGTTTTTGAGATATGATTATTTGAAAATTCATCTTCTTTTTATTTATGGCCTCTGTGGTATTTTTTGGTGATTCGACATTGACAATGATATTTCTCGTTGTTAATGTAATACGTTGAATAGACAGTCGGTTATTAGATTTTTTACAACCACCTGGAAATCCTTCTCGCAGCAGTAGGTTCTAGGACACCCCAACTTGAGTAGCAATATCACAGAACTGACGCAGATCACCCCGATGCCACGTAGTCTTGTGGTCCCTATGCGTAGATTGGATATAAAAAATGTGGAACCAGAAATTCCCGTGGAAGATCCTGAGTGGAGCTAGCCCGCGAGGACGAGTGGTCGAAGCGACACTCAGGGCCGACGAGGTCAAATACCCGAATCAAATATCCATTTTTATGATTTGAAACTGTTTTTAAACTGAACATAGGTCATAGGTCCGTAGTAGTCCGGTAGTGTGTTTTGGCGTATATTGTTTAATTTTTTTTCTCTCGTTAACCTCAAAACGTAATTCATTTTTTCTCGGAAACTGTGAGTTTCCCCCTTTTAGAGGGAGGGTCCTCACTCCCTCCCTGCCCTTCCCCACCCCATAAGTTCATTACATTTACAGGAAAGTCGTTTCATTTTTTATTAGAACTTTAAATAATATAATTTCTTTGGTTCATTATTATTTGCATAGCCCAGTTTAAAGATGACGTTTTAATTTCAGGATAAAAAACCAAAGGCCATGTAATTTAATGGATGGTAACTGAAAATACACCTTTGTCTCCAGTTATGTGAATCTTCCACAGTATGTATAAAAATCTTTAATCTTTAATCTATTTTGATACTGATTTTATCGTTTAAAAGCCATATGCTATATTTGGTCAACCTTGACAAACCGAAGTTTTAATGAATGTATAGGAAAAAAGACCACGAAAGCCAAAGAATTCATTATTTTTATATATGTTGTGCTATTAAATGTTAGGTTATTGTTATTATTATTATTATCATACCTACAATGATAGAATTCGTTCATTTTTGTTTTGGTTTAGAACGGTTTTTTTTATTTCAGACTAGAGAACCAGAGGCTACGTTAAATCAACGGATCATTCAGATTTAAAACGGATTCGGAATTCGTCAGTCACAACTGACAGCATTTTTTTACAATACACCTATATGCCCCCAATTATTTAAATCTGCCACAGTAAGTAAGTATCTATATTTTATCAAAACCGGGTAAGTGAAACCCAAGATACTGCTTGCCTTCTCCGAAGTACCCGCAAATTTAATTAGCTAGTTGTGGCTTCAATTCCCACTGCGGGGCAAGTGTTTGCATGTTCTGTTTGGGGCTACATGATGTTGTGTGATTACGTCCCGCATTATTTATTTATTTACAATGGACTTTGGCTGACAGGAAAGAAATACTTTAATGTTAGCTCCAGTTTTCAAAAAGTTTTCACTAAGATTTTATACTAGCTTCTGCCCGCGGCTTCGCACGCATGGTACCTGGATAAAAAATAGCCTATAATGTTATTCTTGGTGTAGCTCTACATAATGTGCAATGACAATTTGTTATATAGGTACACCTAGTTAACTACCTACAAAGCCTCGGTCTGCCTACTATATAACCATATTGCTAAATTTACCCTTAGACAGGGTTTATGTGAGATACCTTATCTATAACCTGTAAAATAATGCAATTTGACACCATGTAAATAATTTACTCAGGTGATCTTCGCAGATCATCTTGGTTAAGGAACACTTCGCCCGGACACTACTTACATGGGTGATCTGGATGGCATTTAGATCTGAGCGCTTCCGTCCTTCGGAAGGCACGTTAAGATGTTCTTCCCGGCTTTTTTAGTTGTTAGCCATGTCGGAGGCCTTCGGGTGGCCTAAAAATTCCGACATCAGAGTTGGCCACTATTTCATACGAAGAAGAAGAAGACCAATATATTCCATGCCTCAATTCATATGTTTCATCATCATTATCAGCAGCGCCATTAATAGCTTGTTATTTTTCCCAGCCAGAACGATGTACGTGTGTAACTTGTAAAAGAAATAAATTTATTGTATTGTATTGTATTTGTATCTAAATTTTGCGTGAGGGAGAAATAAACAATACTCAATACCTTTCGCCTTTATTATATTAGTAGAATTGCTAGCCTTTATGTACGCATTTTCTACAGATTACATTTGTTATGTTTAAATACTGAAATTAATTTTTGATTACTGTTTATAGGGTAAATCACCATCATACACACCTAGAAGGCTGGGAAATTGCGTTGCGTTGGACTGCTGAGCTATTAGAAGATACGCGAAAAACTGCAAGATCTTGGGGAAAAAAGTTGGTGTTTAATAAAAGAGTAGCGAATTTAGAAAATATGATTGCAGAATCGAAAGCATAATTTTCTAAATGTTGAAGTTTTTGAGAAATAAAAATATATTTCCTATGATTCTATTCTTTTTTGCATGTAGGAATTTTGAAAGCTTATACAAGAAACATAAAGACATGCGTGAACGACAACTTAGGACACAAATAAATAATAGGATATTTTTGCCGTTCTGTAAAAAATCAATGCAAAAGATATCTTTATTCATGTCCGTTAAAATATTCAATAGTCTCCCCGAAGACATGAAAGATTTGACACTTAGCTTTATTAAAATAAGACTTCACAAATGGCTTGTAGATAAATGCTTTTATACGATCAAACGAATTTATTAAAACTAAATAATAATTTACTATTTTTATTTCTTCTTTTGAATGGTTAGTTTTCATTTTGACATATATTTATTAAGTAATCTTGATTGTCAACTTAATTATTGTTAGTTAAAATTAACCGATATCAATGATAATTAATGACATATAAACATATAACAATTTAATATTTGCACGCTTCTGTAATGAAGTATAAGTATGCGATCCACTTAGCCTTTAAGATCCTTTCCTTTGTAATTGCTTGTAATGGCTTGTAGATAAATGCTTTTATACAATCAAACGAATTTATTAAAACGAAATAATAATTTACTATTTTTATTTCTTCTTTTGAATGGTTAGTTTTCATTTTGACATATATTTATTAAGTAATCTTGATTGTCAACTTAATTATTGTTAAGTAAAATTACCGATATCAATGATAATTAATGACATATATACATATAACAATTTAATATTTGCACGCTTCTTGCAATTTTGCAAGATCCTTTCCTTTGTAATTCTGCTCGCAGTTTTTCGCGTATCTTCTAATAGCTTAGCAGTCCAACGAAAATTTTTTCGCAGCCTTCTAGGTCTGTATGATGGTGATTTACCATACTTTTATGCAATTAAATATAATTTGATATGAAAATTATATGGGTGGTGCATTCAATCAAATTTGCTCAACATCCTTCCTTCCCTTACTTATCAAAAGTCATTATAACTTGTTAGTGAAGCAGATTATAAATGAATTTTTTTTTTTTAATTTTAAAGTATTAATCTATTGATTAATACTTTACCTGCAGTATAAATTGATAGATTAATCGTTTACCTGCATGACAATAATTTCTTGTTATATATGTTTGTCTTTGAATTCCTTGTGCAATATGCAAATATTTTACCCATTATCATCATCAGCCTATAGCAGTCCACTGCTGGACATAGGCCTCCCCTAATGAGCGCCTGAGTTCCTGTCCTGAGCTCGACGCATTCAGCTTCTACCAGCAGCATTTCGCAGATCGTTACCACCTGGCCGGAGGGCGTATTATCAGTATATTTTATCCAAATCTATGGAAATTTTAATTATGTGGCAACCCTGCAGTTGAAATGAGAAAGACAAGGGTGGCCACGCAAACTATAAATCTATATATATACTTAATCTATGGTGGCAACACAAGATCTGTTCTGTGGTCAACACTGCTTCTTACTCTGACGCTGTCAAAAACAAAACCACAGAACAGAAATTACCTTTAAACTGCTTCTTTTTCTTTGCTAAACTGAAACTAAGATCAAAACAAACAAAAAAATGAATTAATTGTCTAAAATCAGCTGTTTGGTTTGGTTTGTTCATTACTGGTGCATCAAACATCGTAAACCAAATAATCTTAACGGTGCTCTGCTCAAAATAACAAAGTTAAGTAACAAATTAACTCCACAACAAAATGAAGACGAATCTCGACGTGGACTCGCTGCGGACGGAACACGAGTCGGAGGAGCAGTGGGAAGTTCGCCGGAACTTCCTGCTGGAGCATAAGGATGATTTTGAGGAGCAGGAGCTGGTGACCTTAGCTCAGCTGTTCACTAACATCGAGTTTTTGGGGTGCAGGTGAGTGGAGTTAACAAAGAGGTTGGATCAGAAACTTTTTTCGTAAACTATCCTAAAAGGCTAAAAGACTTATTTTATTAGACCATGCAGTATGTATTCAGTCTGTCTTACTGAAGCGCTCGTGGCGTGGTACTTCGGTGTCCTTAGCAGATTACCTTGGTTAAGCAACGATGCGCCTAGTCACTACTTGGATGGGTGATAGTTCAGTGGCAATTCGATCTGAGAGCTTCCATGCTTCGGAAGGTACGTTAAGATGTTGGTCCCGGCTTTTACAGTCGCTAAGCCATGTCGAAGGTCATACACTTACGGCCGGTTCCTATATTATAACGTTACCAATGATGCTTCATTTTCCCTTGGAAAAACTGTCAAATTTTCGATGCCTCGTTGTTAATTTTTTCAAAGGAAAATGAAATGTTATCGGTTACGGTATAATAAAGTATTCATTGGTTAGTGTAGTGTAATAAGAGTAAGTCTCCAAGCTGGTCTTAAGCTTGACTAATGAGTCAGTAAGACAAGACTGAATAACTCATGGTCTAAGCCTTTAATTTTTTTTTAAATTACAGATACCCACCAGAAACAATGAAGAGGATATCCAAACTTGCAGAGAAGGTGTCTGCTAAGTACCGAGAGAGTCGCAAGAACAAATTGAAGAGAACTTTTGTTGAAGCGAGTGATGCGGCCGAGGCGAAGGCTAAACGGAGATAACTCAGCTTACATATCCATCAAAAAACTCAATTATAATAGTTTTTGGCAGCATCAATCAATAGTGAAAGAATATCTATATTTAGTAGAATTCTTATGAAACACTTTGACACATCAGTCATTCCACTCCGGTCAACTGAACAGAATAACTAGTTAAACTAGCACAATTATAAACTTTTTATAAAAAATAAACAGACTTCAAAGATAAGATAGAGATTAGAATCCGTTACACCCCGTAACTTATTATGAATGGTGAATGTTATTATTTATAAAAAAAATTAAGCTATTGCATAGCTTCTATCGAGGGCCTTGAGCGCGGGGACCGAATCCAGAAATTCCGTAACGAAAAAAAACCTCACGCTCCCCACTCCGACGGGCACGGAGGTGTGGCTTGAAGGCCGTGCATTGTCTAACGTCGTTTCTTTTCGGCAGTCTTCGACACGGTGTTTGTGTGCGTGCAACTAGACGTATTGTACGACTCTACGAAGCTCGCACGAATCGAGACGATCATGACGCTCAAAAAGTGTAACTTGAATTAATATCTAAGAAAAAGAAATACTGCATAAATAAAATAAATAAATAATTATAATTGCATAAGTTGATACAAAATGCTATGCAATAGCTTTACCGCGGCAGTCCCCGAGTGCCACACGTCTTTTTTTTTTTATATTTTATTTAATGATTTCACAATTCAGATTACAAATGAGTTAGTTAAAACAAGGTTTACCTTAAATGTTTAGATCTAGATTAGTAATCAATTATGTGGACATGACAGCTTTAGTGTTGCAAACTTACAAATTAAATTAACCAAAAAACATAAAAAAAAGAGGAAATTATAAATCGTTATAATAAACAAGGTAATGTTCAAAGTTCTATGGACACATCGTTTAAATCTATTTACCCTAGGGTCAAAGATATCCAAATCTCTAGATGGAGCCAACTCGTTAGATAGGGGCGTAATAATTCAAAGTCGATCTAGAATCTTATAATTAAAAAAAAAACTTAAATGCTTGACTGATGCCCTAATTTATTATAAAAAGGCGAAATCAATAAAAATAAAATTATTCTTTTAAAATGTTTTATTAAAAAGGTTTAGATTTTGCAATCACATTCTTATATAACTTTACTTATTAAATAATATAAATTATTGTTGTCACAAAATGATTTCGAGATGACGTTCCGTCGCCGAGTACATACAAAATATCTTCCTAATAAATGCAATTATTTATCAATTTGACAAAAAAAGATATAAAAAAGTAAGCAAATTTTCTAAACAATATATTTGGAAGCCATTTTGCAATAGAATTTGTAATAAATTATAGTCTCATTTGATCAATGTTGCTTCAAATCTATGTGCCTTCTCCTTCGATCAACTTATACAAAGGATATCGCGCCCCGCACTGTGAATGCACTGTGAAAAAGTGGCCTATGTTGCTAGCTATCACTTGTCAAAAGCACATCATACAAATATCGCCTCTATAATAAACAAGATAAGGCAGAAAATCTAAGTAAGCAGACTATATGAAAACTGCTGCTCCGATAAGCACATCATACAAATATCGCCCATATAATAAACAAGATAAGGCAGAAAATCTAACTAAGCAGACTATATGAAAACTGCTGCTCCGATGCGTTTTGGCGGAGTTTTAGACAAGCCAGTGTACATCCAGATAGTGCAACATCCTTTGTATAGTTGATCGAAGCCAATGTGGGAAGACTCTTTGATTAACTTGTACCTAGCCGGACGTATTTGCAATGATCCGAGTCAAATTCCTAAGGAATCGAGTCAGAGCCATCTAGTGAGAGACACGTGGCGCTGACTCGATTCCTTAGAAATTTCCGTAAACGAAAAAGCGATCGAGACGGTAAAAAAACTCATAAGGCACCCTGCATGTATTTGTTCAAAGTTTTGCTCGATCAAAGACAATGGTTTAAATAAGGTTTACTTATGTTAATCAATAAATTATTTTCAAACTAGCTTCAGCCCGCGGCTTCGCTCGCGTTTATCCGGATAATGTATCTTATCGTGTAAGCTTCATGTATTATGAACTTAATATTGAACATAAGTGAATTTCAGTCCGTTCCGAGGTTCAGTTGCACACCGAAATGATAAGCACCGCTCCAGTTTCTACAAACTTGACAGTTTGTACGTTTCGATAGATGAAGAATGTCAAAGTTTGCAAATAAAGGTCCGGTGCCGACAATTTCAGTGTGCAACTAAAAAACACAATATATAATGTATAATGTTAAATGTCTTACCACATCCATAACCTCTTTCATTCAGTAAAAAGAATTATAATTTTAATACCGTGATATATTTTTTATTTTACACTTATTCGAATCATAACCAATCAGTTTCATAATCCCCAGCAGTTGCACAATCCTTAGGAATCTTCAAATCCAAACTTTATAATCATTTTATCTCTCTACAAAATAGTCAATGAAAAAATTTAGCTTCTAGGTATTATGTACTTTAAGTAATTTATGTATGTTTATGATATTTTAGTTTCTGTATTAAGTTTATTTTTATCTTCAGTACCTATGGTTTAGGTTTATTTTTATTATTATTAGTTATGTTATAATTTCATTAATAAAATTTGCAACAATACCAATCTCCACACTACACAAAGGTTATCTGGAAGAAAATGCTATTTAGCATTAAGTTCGCCTGTGTACTTGGATTTTATCTTGGTGCAATAAAGAATTTTCTCTCTATCTAACAATGCGGTGGGGATTACGACACATTAGTTTCATAATGCCCACTGATTATGGGATTACGATAATAGAAGATTTTATGAATAATTTTAATCAGTCTCTTGTACGCAGTCCCCAAATGGATGTTCTTCTCGTCCCAACAGTTGGCCTCGCTATCGCACTGTGGACAAAAAAATATTGAAGAAAAAAGTGTAACAAGCTGGTAGATACTCCTAGCTCCTGAATTAGCGTTAGTTTTGTTTAGTCAGCTACATTAACGGCCGTATCTTTTGATTGCGTTGCTTTAGAAGTTTAATTTTTTCACAGACAGACAGACGGACAAGAAAGTCAAAGTATATGTATTGTTACAGATAACATAATACTAGTATTTTTTAATCTAGGTATCAATGTGCTCTACCCTTTACGGGTGTACAATATTTAGTACATAAAACACAAAAAAAGTAAAAAAAAATACTTTTAATTTTTTTTCTTGTAATTTTTATTTTTTAATTGTAATTAAAATAAAAATTACAATCAAAAATAAAATCAATATTAGTACACCCGTAAAGGGTATAAAAAATATTGAAAGATTACTATGTCAAAGTTAAATTATCATCTGTCATTAATTCATTCAATTTGTAGTAACATTTACTTTGTAATAATTTTCTCAGCTCTCTCTGAAATAACGAAGTTGGTTATTCTCTCAGTGCCAGCGGTAACTTAAGAGGGGCCTGGAGCTGCGTTTTCCCATACAAAACTTACTTTCGGTATAACTTTTTATTTACATAATTTATTACATGCAAATTTTGTACATACAATCTGATGGGATATATAAAGGTTTGAAATTAGTTTTTGTTATAAAACCATTACCCAATTAAAAGATTAAGTGATTTGAATATTCACTCGTTTTGCACACAAAAACAAGTCATTTTTGGCATGTTAAAACACTTTATAGTATACATTCATCATTTATCCCAACGCGAGAGTACGCCAAGCTTCCAGGGGACCCTTAATATAAATAAATGGAGCCGAGCAGAAGACACTTTTGCGCATAAGTTTGAAAAGTTATCTCATAAGGGTTCCGTTTAACCTTCTGTGATACGAAACCGTAAAAAGAGAGTAAGCAAGCAAAAATACAGCTGATAGTGCGGAGGCGAACGAGCTAAACCAAACATGTTGCATTGAGTTAAAAAGATACAGAAAATGGTGTTTTTTTTCTTTATTAAATCCCTGGTAGGGTTAGTCAATACTATAGTCAGTTCGGTGGTTAGTATACTGTCCAGTTAGCGGTCGGTACAGTTAGTATACTGTCCAGTTAGCGGCCGGTACAGTTAGTATACTGTCCAGTTAGCGGCCGATACAGTTAGTATAGTGTCCAGTTAGCGGCCGGTAGTTACCTGAACATGAACTGGTTGATCTGTATGGCCGGTAGCGCGGCTCTGAGCGCGGTGAGTGAGGCGGCTGGTAACATGCCCCACGCCTCGAGGTACTGAAGGGACACCATGCCGCTCAGCTTACTGACAACGGAAAAACATTCATTAGTATTAACTACTTCAAAATTGAATACACAGCAACAATTTAAGAAAAAAAAAAATTTTTTTAAACACTTCCATTTTACCATATGAGTTGCTCATTTTCTGATTTGCATATCTACACTAATATTATAAAGAAGAAATTTAGAAATGTAAAAATGGACTTGCCAATGTTATGTAATATAACGAAATGGTTAAATAAATACATACTAAATACTAATACAGTTCTGGCCCAAATACAAGGGATGTAAAAAATTATAATAAACTCCAGGAAAAACTAAGATGAGGACGATGATAAAACTTTTGAACGACACCTAAACAACACCTAAGGCGCCGGCCACATGCGCATGCATGGAAATAAAGCACAATTTAGAACACACGGTATGTCGTTGCTCGGACGTGGTTATGACTGGGTAAAAATATATTATAATTCTAATTAGTCCGTCACATAGATCAACTAAAAATATTGGACACGTATTTTTATATTTATCAAATAAATAATAATTGACGGAGATAAAGAGCGACGAAGTTCGGGAGTGGGGGCTCGTGACGTCACGGCTATGTAAAAATTGTACTAAGCCGTGACGTCACGCGGAACTTCAACGCACTATATCTTTGTCATTTGCTTGTTTAATTGACAAAACAAAAAATACGTGACCAATATTTTTAACTGACTTCAAAAAGGAGGAGGTTCTCAATTCGTAGGAACCTTTTTCGACTTTTTTTATGTATGTTCACCGATACCTCGATACGATATAATTAGAATAAACCGATTTTCAAAATTCTTTTTTTGTTTAAAAGAGTACACTTCACAGGTGGTCCCATATAAATTGTATTCCTGAGGGATTGGTACTTTTCCCGGAAAACTCAAAAAACCTCATCCTCACTTGTAATTTTCGCCCTATGATCACCAATATCTCCGTCAATTGTGAACCGATTTTCAAAATTCTTTAGGGCAAGAAGTAAGAAGTGATTTACTTGAAGTCGGTTTATTTTTTATAAAAAGTTTATACTTGTTGATAATGTAAATGACGGATTAATTAGAATATTTCAGTCGTCATGCCAATAGGCAAGAAACTCTGCTAGTCTTATATTTTTTTAAATGTCAGTTTTACAATATTTTTTCTTTATTACATTGGTTTTGAGGGAGTTGGAGACAGTTGAGTTTTACTCACGCGAGTGCTGCTGCTGGCAGCAGATAGCAGCGGCTGAGCGCGAGGTGTTCGAGGTGCGAGAGTGCTGCCACGGCCGGTAGTGCTGCTGGCGACAGCCGAGAGCAGTCCGACAGGTCCAGCTCCACCAGTCGAGGGCAGCGGCAGCATAGGGCAGACACCACTAGTACGAAAACACAACTGTACCTACTACACAATACAAACGCAATGACTGAGGATTTATATCGGAATTTATTTATAACTATTCTAACTATTGTAGCGCCCATCAGGGTCCATAAAACTTACCTTTTTACCTTACCAACAGTATGCCTACTTAATTATGGAAACAATGAAAATATTGAGTATTGAACTGCTGTCGCCGGTTTGTCGTACACTACGTTTGCCGAGCGGTCTCCACTCAATAACTCGTTACCAACGGTTATCGGTTCTTCAGCACATATATATGTCCAGCCCACTGCCACTTCAGCTTGCTAATCCTCTGAGCTATGTCGACAACTTTATTCTGTGTCGGATAGTCTCGTTGCGGATTCTATCCGTGAATTTCTCGTTCCATAGCTCGCTGAGCGACTTTAAACTGGTGGACTAGCCGTACTAATAAAGTACAAAAGAGAATTATTATAATTCTTTTTAACTGACTTCAAAAAAGGAGGTTCTCAAACCGCCGGTTTTTTTATGAGTTAAGTTCTTAAATCTAAGCGAAATCTTCGTTTTACTTATGGGTGGTACTTACTGTCGTCTGTGATAAGTCTGGCGCCGCCTAGATTGAGCCTTTGAAGCCTTTCTGGAGTAGATGACACTATAACCTGAAAAAACAATAATGATTTTTAACTCAAAAAGGAGAAGGTTCTCAATTCGTCAAAATCTTTTTTAGGGTTCCGTACCCAAAGGGTAAAACGGACCCTATTACAAAGACTCCACTGTCCGTCTGTCTGTCTGTCAGCAGGCTGTATCTCATGAACCGTGTTAGCTAGACAGTTGACATTTTCACCTAAGATATATTTCTAAAACAACAACAATTACTAAAAACAATAAAATAAAATAAATTAAGGGAGGCTCCCATACATGTATAGCTAATGATACGGAACCCTTCGTGCGCGAGTACGACTCGCACTTGGCCGGTTTTATTTTATACGTATTTGCAAAACGAGATTTTATGATTTTACCCCACTAATATTTTATTTTATTTATTTAGTTTACAAAGCAGATTACAACCAACTAACTTATACAATATCAAGAAAAATGGTTTAGTTCTAGGTTGAAGCCCTTTATGTAAAAATAGCATTGAGTAGTGTTGCAAGCTAAAATTTTATTACCTAATTGCTCAATTTGGTTGAAACATATTTTTTAAATCTAAATATATTAGAATCAAAAATGTCAATGATTTTATCGATGGAAACCAGCTCATTATAAAGACGACACATTCTAGGAATTTGATTGTAGTATGACGTGTTGTTTTTACTTTATCTTAATAGTCAAAGTTACCTGTAAACTCTCCTCAGTGAAGTTGCACCAGCTGATGTTGAGTGATTGCAGACTGGAGCAGCCTTCGAGTATGTGCGCGATGCCTTCAGGTGAGATGCCTTGCGCCATCGTCAGGTTCAGGGTCTCCAGTTGACTGCATCTACCTGGAACGGACAAAAATATTTATAAATTGAGCCTGGCAAATGAAGCATGCATCTATTTTGTATAGAAAATACTTTAAAACTCTCAGACTTATATTCACACTCTCACTCTTCCACTCCATCTCTCCCACTCTCATCCTCACCCTTACTGTGTATCCGTACTTTCACTCTCACTCAAACAACCACCCAGCAGTGGGTGATTCCGTGGTGAGATGACGATTATATAGGTATAGCTAATTGGTATGTGGGTCTGACCTGTTGTGTCGAAGGTAGTGCACATTGAATAGACTTTAGTAGGTAGTTATGGATTTTAGCTTTTATTTATTATGTAAGTATCTATCTAATAAGATTTGTACGATGTTTTGCGTTGTTACTGTGGGACTGAGACAAATCCTACGTGTTTTTACAGTGTACATTGTTGAAAAAAGTATTAAGTCTTGTATAACAAAAATACATACCATGGCACTACAAGACCCAGGCCCAGAGCAAAATATCTGCAGATCATCCTCTTTTGAATTGGAAGTTAAAAAAGAAAAGTACCAGGCGGCCATAACCAACCAGGAGAGGACTATTTGAGCGAGATTATTGGTGATAAACTGACCAATAATCTCACACGTTCTATCGTCCACTTGCACGTTCTCAAAACTAGCGAAGCGGAACTTGAGAAGCGGACACCGCACGAAATGATGGTGAAATTCGTGATTTCTATGGTCGCCATTAGACATTCTAGATGAACTACTGAACCGATTTTGAAAATTCACCATTATAAAGCCAGTGACGTGTCATTTTGGAAATGACAGGCAGAGCAGAGGTACGCAAAGATAGTTGATACATTTGAAAGTAGCAGGCGAGCATACCCGAGCAGGAGGTAAACAAACCTCACCAATAAATATGACAGTTTATACTATAAAAGTAAAAGGCGACTATGAGTCTACGACCAACCAGGAAGCTTAAAGGGTTTAGTAATACTTCGAAGAAATAGCACCAGGCAACGATAACCGAGCAGGTGGTAAGCTAAGTTCACCAAATCATATGTCCTAAGCAGAAAATAAGATCGTCAGTTGTTGTAACAACAAGTACTAGGCAACCATAACCAATCAAGAGGTAAACTCAACTCAACACAATATTTTTTGGATTATCCCATTTGAAACAAACAAGTATCAGGCAACCATAAACTACCAAAAGGTATGATCACCCTAAACATTACTTACTCGAGTTGTCACAGTTACAATAAGCATTAGGCTTGGGCGTTATTTCACGTCGCTAGTTACAGTAACTAGCTACGCGGCATGTAACCGAATAACTAGTTTCGACTCAAATGATAAGTAGTGATTTTTGTAACGTGTTACTCTACTCTGCCCTGTGCGTTTCATTTCTTTCGCCCCGCGCTACCGGCCGGCCCCGGCCGAGCGAGCGAAATAACTGATCGGAAGTTCTAAATACGCCTGCATTATACATTTTATTAAACTCATAGTTTTATAGTTATCACTATTTAATATAAAAATCTACAACATTTAATGCAGTCAGTCCTAAGCCTGAATAAAGTATGAAGGGAAGTTAATTTGTTTGTACTACGTTATTGATTAAACTATATGCAAAGAAACAGTAAGGTGATTTCAATAATTTTCATTTCGTGAGTAACTGTATTGGTGGTTGAGTTATTTATACAAACAATCACAGTAGCAGAATAAAAAGAAACTGGTTACAAAAATCACTAGTTTTAAAACAGGTGACGCCGACTAAGTCACTGGTTTCGTTACGTTTCTTGAAAATGTCGTAACGACCCACGTCTAATAAGCATTGTTTTCTTATAGACGGAAAAATACCAGGCAACCATAACCTAGCAGGTAGACTCACCAATAATCTCGCACGTCCTATCGTCCACTTGCACGCTCTCCAAGCTAAGTTTCTTGAGTAGCGGACACCGCTCCAGTAGATGATTGAGACTCGTGATGTCTATAGTCGCCATACTGAGGTCTAAATATTGTATTCTAGATGGAGTGGGGGGTGTAGTGGGTCTCCATTCGCCTATCTAAAACAAAAAAAATATTTATGCTACTTGAAGATGGAACAAGCACATAGCCCACCTGATGTTAAGTGGTAACCATTACCTATCACAAAGCATTGCATAGGATATCACGCTTTTTTAGAACGTGCTCTACGATGCAATGCCCTGCGTTCATCAACTTGAGGCATGAAGATGATAAGCCTCTGGTGTCTGTAATGTCACCGGCAACAAACACAGCACAGCTGCTTCACGGCTAAAATAGGCATGGGTGCTAGTACGGACCCTGACGGACCCTTCACAAAGAACTCTACAACTACTTAAAATAGTTGAAATCCTTTCCAACAATATTAGAGTCAAAGTTTTAAGTGCTGAATCGGTGAAAGGCGTGTTCAGATAAAAGGTTAAAAGCCGATATCTGAACAAAAGAGGAATAAATTATAATAATGCTGGACGTAATCACCACACAGCATCATGTAGCCCCAAACTAAGCTGAGCTTGTATTATGGGAACCACGTGATTGATATACTACATAGATAATTTTTTTTTGTAAATACATACATATTAAAGACAGAAAACACCCAGATCCGAGACAAACATCTGCAGATCATACAAACATTTGTCCCTATGTTAAATTGACGCCTATGTTTACTTACTTGAAATAACAATTATTTATGTTTTCAAGTTAATTTATGACAAATGCTCGGTTTGCCTAGTTGCAATGCTCTTAGGCAGGGTTCATGTGTGTTACTTTCCTTCCATACCACGAGTTAGCTAGCAATAAATGTATTGAGTATTGATTTTATAATATCCCACAATTTTGTTACACAGACTTTCTTATAAATACTATTGTCAAATCGTCGCCATGTAAATTTTCTAGCAGCCACGGATAAGCGCCGTTGGCTCCGCCTACAGGGAAACGTTGCAGCCAAGCCTGCTCAATGATTAATAGTATGCTAACAGTAGAGGAGTCGATTTGCTCATTTAATTATTTAGGATTTCGTACGCAAAGGGTGAAAACAGATCCTATCACCAGGACTCCATTCTCCGTATGTCTGTCTGTTACCAGGCTGTATCTCATGAACTTCATGATTTTCACAGATGATGTATTTCTGTTGCCGCTATAACAACAAATACTAAAAACAATAAAATAAATATTTAAGTGGGGCTCCAATACAACTTTTGTCCACCATTTCATTTTGACGTGTATGCCATGTTTAATAAATGGAAACTTTAAAGGTCCGCCTTCGGCACTCCGCAAAAATTCAACGTTGTTGAACTTTCGGCTTCTGTTGAGTTTTTATGAAACTGGTCAGAGAGAGTTGGCGGAATTTGTACTAAATATTTAATCTTTTATATTTAAAATTTTATTGAATTTTATAAAATTTTATTTTATTTGAATCAGGCGTGACTTTGCGGTAATCCATTACAAGATATTTCTTGTAATGGATTACCGCAAAGTCACGCCTGATTCAATTCATTATTGAATACTGCCTCTTAAACGTTTTGGCTTTAGCTGTAAGTTTTTGAGTTTATGATATAAATAAATATAAATATAAAAAATTACATGCGCGTTGCTGACCCTTTTAAAAAGCCCTTTTTGAAACGCTGCATATAGCATATATATGTATTCATTTGGTATTTAATTTAGTTTATAATTTATGTATCTCTTGTTGGTGTGTCGAAATAAATAAAATAATATTGTTCTGTCTGTTTTTCCATTGACTTACGACCCTAACGGCTTCAAAAAGAGAGTTAATAGGCATCTTCTGGAAAAGCTCGCCCCATCGTCGACCTCATCCTTGCCTATGCAAGCATCTTAAAGTATTTTCCAAATTAAAAAAATAACACAAGTATTAAAACTTACAGTGTATATTGTATAGCATACCTCTGAACTAGCCAGCCTGACTATGACCGGTTTCCGCGCCAGTATTCTCCCGAGCGCGTCTCGCGACAACGTCTTGTTCCCTAAATCCAGTCGCTGCCACAGCGTCTCGTCGCAAGCAACGCGGTACCATCTGAAAATTAATACAATACGGATGACGACTGGATAAAAAAAAAAAAATCTAATTAATCCGTCAGATAGATCATCAAAAAATATTAAATTGACGGTGATACAGAGCGTCAAAGTTCGGGAGTGGGGGCTCGTGACGTCACGGCTATGTAAAAAGTGTACTAAGCCGTGACGTCACGTGGAACTTCAACGCACTATATCTTTGTTATTTTTTGTTTAAGGCGACGATACATGTCAAACCTCCCTCTCGCTTGCACTATTCAACATTTTTGAAGATATAAAATCACTGACTATAGTTATGCAAAATAGCAAACCTTCACATTCTAGAGAATAACAATACAAAGGTTCAGCAATAATTTCATTGATTCTATCACGTTTTCTTACCAAAAAACTTGTACCAATGTGATCAATTTTGGTGCAAATTGTTTGGTAGGAAAACGTGATATAATGAAAATTATATTATTTGCTGAACATTTGTATTGTTATTTTCTAGGCCGTGAAGGTTTGCTATTTTTCATAACTACATTCAGTGATTTTATATCTTCAAAAATGTTGAATAGTGCGAGCGAGAGGGAGGTTTGACATGTAAAGTCGCCTTACACAAAAAATAACAAAGATATAGTACGTTGAAGTTCCGCGTGACGTCACGGCTTAGTACACTGTTTACCTAGCCGTAACGTCACGAGCCCCCACTCGCGAACTTTGTCGGTTTGACATGTAACGTCACCTTAAAAAACAAATTGGGTTACGTTACTTAAGTTTTAGAAAGGATCCCTAATCTTTTCAAAAAAAGAATTTTTGAAATCGGCACAGAAGTTTTTGAGTTTATTCATTACAAACATGACACACACAAAAATACAAATTTTTCCATTTTTTTTTTTATAATATTAGTGTAGACTACTAGTATTACTACTATTGGTTTTACCTCTTACATAGCAGCATGCAGTGAGCTAACGTCCGCTTGGGCAGCCAGCGGAACACGCTCAGCATCACCTCGTCCGACAGCGAGCTGAACGAGTCAGCTCCTGACGGCTCCCATCGCTCGCGACGGGTTAACACTTGGTCCTCTTCCACTCCCAGCGCTGGAATTATAATCTCATTTATATTAGGTCCTTACATGTTTAATTGGCGTTTTTCCATCTATCCCCACCTGTTCTGTTGTTCTGACATTGCTTTTTATTTTATTTTTGACATAAAATTTTGACATTGTATAATTATTTTGGTTGGAAAATATTAGATAGCGATAATTTATTCATTTAATTCTCCTTATATTTTTCGTTTAGCCGCAAGATTATGAATTATACTTGTTTTGTATGCCATGTGACATTTTAACTAAGTAGGTACAAACAAATTATTTTATATTTGCATGCCTTTAGTTGGTAAGACATTGTATGGGACTTCTACAAACAACCTTATACCACTGTAACCCGTGTTTGCAAATAAATATTTTGATTTTGATTTTGATTATTTCTGTCGGCAGAACTAATGTGAAAAAAAAATCCCAGTGGTTCTACGATTTATAAAAGACTCTACTTTGCATCAATGTCATCGTCATTGAATGAAATGAAATGGTTTATTTGCTTGAAATATGGTAACAAAGTTCTTAAGTGCTATGGTACAGGATTCTCATATTTCACCAAATACAATTGGCATGCAAAATTTGAATATTTAATTGTCAAGGAATTTAAATTACATAATTCTAATTAATACAAACATGTCACTTCAATAAACCAATAAACTTATAGAATTAAAATGAATAATTTTGAAATTGTTAAGTGTCAGATAATGGTTTAATTTTTGTGTTGAGAAATTCATCTACGCTGTAGGAAGTTTTTTCAATGAGCGAACATTTTCATTTTCTTGTAAATAACCCAGTTGGTAGATTTTTCATCTCATCAGGAATTTTATTAAATATTCGTCCGCACATAGCAAAAGTGTTTTTTTGATAAAGCGCTGTTCTAGGAACCCTGGAAAGAACTATTATGTCTGGGTTCCTTACACATTTAGGGTATATTAACGTGCCCTCGTAAATAAATACGATTGCTCCTTAACAAACTTAGCAGCTTCTAGAATATACATCATAATCATCATCATCAGCCTATAGCAGTCCACTGCTGGACATAGGCCTCCCCTAATGAGCGGCATTGCGCCCTGTCCTCAGCTCGACGCATCCAGCTTCTACCAGCAGCCGACAGCAGAACGTCACTCCACCTGACCGGAGCGCGTCCTACACCACGTTTGCCGAGCCGCGGTCACCACTCAAGAACTCGTTTATCGGTTCTTCAGTAGATATAGCCAGCCCAGTGCCACTTCAGCTTGCTAATTCTCACTACACTAATCCTACTAATATTATTAATGTGGAAATTTGTGAGGATGGATAGAGATGGATGTTTTTAACTGTTTCACGAAAAAATTACTGATGGCTTACCACGAGTTTTGATAGTTTTCGAAAACTTTATAAGTTTCGGTATCTTTCCCAGTGTTGCTGTTTTAGCATTTTTAATGCTAAATTTAGCATATTTTCGGGTCTGTTAGCTTGAAAAATTCGCATTTAGCATATTTTTATGATTAACATTTTTTTGTACGTTACCTAAAAATTCAAAATTCCTAAGGAATTCAAAAGAAAAATATAGATTTTAGCATTTTATTTAGCATTTTTAAAAGTTATTTAGCATTTTTTGCAACATTTTTTAGCATTTTCTCCAAATAAAAAACGGCAACACTGATCTTTCTATACATTTTCGTAGTTCATGCACGTTTCCCTAGAGGCGCTGTACGAAAATGTATGGAAAGATACCAAAATATAAAAAGTTTTCGAAAACTATCAAAACCCGTGGTAAGCCCTCTGAACGGATTTGGATTAAACTTGTAGTATACATAGTTTGTGACCTGGATTAACATATAGGCTACTTTTTATCTCGGGCCCACGCGAGGGAAGCCGCGTGCGGAACAATACAAAAGCCTGATTATTATGTCTAGCAGTGAACTGGTACCTGCCTGAGTTAATCCATTAGTGGACTTATATAGGACTGAATGTTATGTTCAGCAATGGTATTATGTACTTACAAGTGTATCTCTGTCGGTGACATAATGCCGGTATGTATTCAGCGCTGACTGACTGCGCAAGAGGCGTTTCTTCGTCTACGACACACTCCGTGATAATAGTGCAGTCCAAATTTGATTCTGTTAAAGGTTTTGCTGAAAGTAAAACAGTATCTATATTAAAGTAAAGAACAACATAAACGACAGCTTCGAGCAATCGTTGATTTTAAAGAGATACAGTTTATTGTAGATATAGTTTACGATATCCAGTTACCTGGAAATTGGAAGCACCAAAGACTACTCGACGAATGTGCGATCTACCAGACAATTGTCCCCACAAACACCTACAAGGAATAGGCTTAGCCCATTCCTATCTTTTTTATTTTAAGGCAACTATACATGTCAAACCTCCCTCTCGCTCGCACTATTCAACATTTTTGAAGATATAAAATCACTATATAAAATTATTTTAATTCTATCACGTTTTCTTACCAAAAAACTTGCACCAATGTGATCAATTTTGTTGCAATTTTTTTGGTAGGAAAACGTGTTAGGTTCAACATGATATTCTTCCTGAACCTTTGTATTGTTATTTTCTAGACGGTGAAGGTTTGCTATTTTGCATAACTACATTCATGGCCGATTCCTATATTAAACCGTTACCGATAACGCCTCGTTTTCACTCGAACAACTGTCAAAAATTAACAACGAGGCGTCGAAAATTTGACTGTTTTTCATGGGAAAACGAGGCGTCATCGGTAACGGTATGATAGAGGAACCGGCCGTTGTGATGTTATATCTATAAAAATGTTTAATAGTGCGAGCGAGAGGGAGGTTTGACATGTATCGTCACCATAACTGTACGCGTATCCAATATACGCGTGAACAGCGAACCCTGACTATGCGTAAACAGGAACGCGTTACCCGTACCCAGCTCTAGGTTTATAGAACTGTTATGAAAAGAACGGTAAGTGTTCCCTTAATTATTGAACTCACTTTTATCACAGCTCCGGGGGCTGGGTTTGGAAGGGCCCGCGTTGGGACTGCAAGGTTTGCGCGGACTCTTGCGCGGGGACTGGATCACGTTGGGATTCACATTCTCTATATTATGCTTCCGTTTGAGTGGCTTGTGGTGGTGCTGGAACATTCATTGTTTATTGTTCAAAGTATTGTAGAAACTTTTGGAATATTATGTCTTTAATTTTCCCTCAAGTGTGGGCCATGGAGAAGAATGGAAAGAATAAGCTGGGTAGACAATAGCGCCCTGCACACGTAAAGTTCGGACCTTGGGAATCAGCACGCGCCATTCCAACCCGCACTCCGAGACGTACGTGTAGATGCGCGGGGCTGACAGTCCGATCTGGCCTAAGGCATGTCGACGCGAACGCAAATCTCACAGTTGTAACCGCGCATCACGTCAGTGATCAGTCCCAGATGCGCAGTCCGATCTTTACGCGCCATTAGCACGACAGTTTGATCCGCAGTCCAAGCCGTACAGACAGCCTGCCCCTTTTTCTAATTGTTATATATAGAATATAGAGCTTTGTCAATTTGACGACCTCTGTGGTGCGGTGGGCGAAGGTCCGCCTGGGACGCAGAAGGTTGCGGGTTCGATTCCCGTCGCGAGACAAATGTTTCCATGTTCTGTAGATATTTGTCTCGGGTCTGGGTGTTTTCTATGTATAATATGTATGTATTTACAAAAAAAAATTATGTATGTAATTTATCAATCATGTGGTTCCCATAACACAAGCTCTGCTTAGTTTGGGGTTACATGATGCTGTGTGATAGTCCAGTATTATTTATTTATTATTATTATTTATTTAATAATTATAGAACTCAAATGGAGCTGGGTAGCACACATTGCGGGGATAACCCATCCTGTGATAACCTAGGAGAGACCTATGATTGTTGGGTGAAAAAAGGTTCTCGAATGGCAACCACGATCTGGAAGACGCAGGCAGACCCGACCAGATGGACCGACGACATCGTCAAGATTGCAGGTAATCAGTGGATGGGACCGGTCTTCCTGGAAATCCTTGAGGAGACCTATGTTCAGCATTGGATGGAATTCTCTAGGTGGTTGATGATGTATACATGAGTGTCTGTTTGTGTGCTTATTTCTTTTAACTCCTAGACTGCATAAGGGCAGGTATTATGATACAGTGTTAATTATCACAATCTAATTGTATAAAAACCAGCCAAGCACAAAGGGTTCAGGGGGTCACATATTTATTTGTTGAAATAGCGGCAACAGAAATACATAACCTGTGAAAATTTCAACTGTCTAGCTATAACAAATCATGAGATACAGCCTGACGACAGACAGACAGAGGGACAGTGGAGTCTTAGTAATAAGGTCCCGTTTTACTCTTTGTGTACGGAACCCCAAAAATGTTATGATTGACTGACTGACTAACAATCAACACAGAATAAACCCCAAATACTAGTGACTTGAAATTTGGAGGGTATCTTCCATGCATGGTATAGGGGGCATTAAAGAAGTATTTTTTGAAATTTAGCCCCTGAAGGGGTACATAGACGAAGTTACGGAGCCCTACTAATTAAGTGCAGCACTTACAGAACTATCATTATGTGCTTCTGCATCATCTGGCTCCAGCAAACTGACACCCATTTCTTGAAGAACCTGCGAAATAATGGAAACATGTTTACTTAATCAATGTGCAAGGACCATTATCCCACCATACTTATTCAAATTCAATTTCAAAAATAATTGTGTACATCTTGTTTTCAGATATCTAATACTCCATAATGAAGTTTAAACAAGCTCAGGGCTTAGCAAAATAGAGGTATTTGCTAGGTGGCTTAATATAATAAAAATACCTAGCTTTCCATGCCAAACTTTTCTATCAGGAAAGTTTGACTGGCAGAAAATGCATCATCATGAAGTTTTTTTTTTATACTACTTGAAGATGGAACAAGCACATGGCCCACCTGATGTTAAGTGGTAACCATTACCTATCACAAGGTATTGCATCATATATCGTGTTTTTTCCAGAACATGCTCTATGATGCAATGCCCTACATCCATCAAGAGGCATACGGATGATAAGCCTCTGGTGCCTTTAAATTTCACCGGCACCCATGCAACCCTTCAAACCGAAACACAGCTCAGCTGCTTCACAGCAGAAATAGGCATGATGGCAGTACCTCCCCGGACGAGCCCTTAACAAAGAACTATACTACCTTCAGAAGATCCCCTTTATCTTAGCTGTGTTGGTGTCAGACTGTGCTATTTCGCAATAAATCCGCCGCCAGAGCCCAGTTTGTTAGTTAGCAGGGTGCACCATTTGCAGGTGAGGTTGGCTTGGGTTCCAGAGGGGGTTTGGGACCTTTTACACCTCTGTGAGTATGGTTTTTCCCACTCAACTCCATAACGGCTGAATGGATTGGGATGAAACTGGATAGGCTACTTTTAATCCGGGTACTACGCGAGCTAAGCCACATGTCAAATAAATGTTTCCCTAAAATATGTATAAATTGTTTCTCTTTGAAGGGAATGTATATATTTATTTTTCTTCACGACAAAACTATTGGACAGACTCAGCTTAAATTTAGCATTTGCGTAGTTCGAGACCTAGTTCTGGAAAATTAACACGACGTTGAATGCAAGATTAAAGCAGATTACAACATACCAGATTATTGATATTGTAGATTGTTTAGTGTGCAATTTAGGTGTGAATTAATGCACTGAAAGCACAAATTTTATATTCATAACCAAAATTACGAGGGAAAAAATAGCGGGAACAAAACGTCATACTCACCTCATGATCAGTTTTACGATCCATTAGGCTCCAACTTTTTCGTGAGGAATTTTCTAAGCGCATTCTTTTCCTGCAAAAATACGCTAGTTTTTAAATTTTACTTAAAACATTGCTAAAATCACAGGGGGAAGGAATTTGCCGCCATTTGACTTTCCCGCCCGCCAATCAGCTGTCACGATCAACACATTTATTATTTTGAATATTTGCACATGTACCGTGAACTTTCCACTTCTTCTAGGTCTAAGGGCGTAGAATATTCGTCTTCAGAGTTATTGACGCTCATAATTCACGTTTTATTTTTATAATTCAGTAATTTATTTTTTACACTGTACGGTCATCGACCAATTTCGCGAATGAATGAATGAATGAAAATGAATGAATGCCATAGCCACAGACTACAAATAAGATGATGAATGAATGCCAATGCACAGACTATTGGAATGAATGAGAGGGAAACAGTGTTGCCAAGATAAATTAATGAAATAAATAGATTTAATGAAGAAGATTGAGTGAGTGTTTCCAACTTGTTTAGTTTATTTAAAAGTTGAGACGAGTGCTAATTATGTACTACATTATCTATTGTCTCTCTTGATGCCATAGACAGCTTGTTAGTTCTTTAGGTTGACAATAATTTAAAACTAGCAATATTTCATTGTTTACATAATTTGGCCAATCACTTCGTTGTGTCAAAACGTATTGAGTTGTTATTGGTTAGAAAATTAAAAAAAAAGACCAATGAAATCAACGAATCGCGCGCCCCCTGCAAACGTGGCGGAAGAAAAACAAAACTTTTCAAAGAAATAAAACAAAGACATCGGGTGGTTGGTTGTTTCCAATCAGAAATAATCGAAAATACACGCAAATATATACCGCGAGTGAAAAATCCACGCGACATATCGTTCTTGTGTTGAGTGCTTCAACTTTCAAGATGACCACACGAAAACTGAACACCGTGGAAGACTTAAGCGGTAAGTAAACAAAGCCCTCAAAACAAAAACACTGACGAAACTCGTTCTACCAGTTCTCTCAAGGCTTCAACTTACAAAATTCAAGCTCAACTACGCAGTAAAAAACAAACTTCATGCAAAATATAATGGATGTTATCAATTTTATGCAATTTGCGTCGTATCAAATCAAATTAATTGACCTGCGTGATTTACGCATACAACATATAAACCGACAAAATCTCCGATCTACCGACATGGAGGAGAAAGGATTGTTTCAAGACACTTCCGAATTTATGCGCATTCAACTTGTGGAGGTGTACCTCCTGTGAACTTCTGAGCGCCTGATACTTGGCCTATCGATTGGCGGACATTTTTGTTTACTTTCTTTGTTTGTAAATATTGGGTGGGTAAGCACCCAAGCAAGCGCTTTTGAGGTTGTTGATCTTCATAATTATGTCGCCCTAGTACAAATAAGTCTATTAATATGAAACCTTAAAAAAATGCAAACAACAAGCTCTTGCCACCTCAGAGGCCTTTAATGAATGCCAAATATTAGATTTATGTTTGAAGGCCACAGAGAGAGGAAACATCTGTCACAATGTTTTTAGGTATCAAGAAACTCTAGGAACACTTACCAATCGCGATTTGCCTCTTGCTCCATTAGAAGCATTCCATAGAGGCCCCCTATCACTTTGCTTAAGAATATAAAGTTTAAAATGCTACAAAAGCCTTGTACTTGATCCCTAAAACAAATGTCAGACAGAAATTTGAACACTGCACTTACCTTCCAACAACAGCAATCATAATAAAATATCTTCATCACATAAAATCTTTATGAGGATATAGGATGATCCTAGGACAACTTTGAATCTTCCCAAACTTTGGAAGCCTTAATTATAAAGCCTTCAAGTAGCTCTGACTTCCGACTGGTAGGTGACCTGAGTTTGATTCCAGCACAGGAAAATTATTTATCAATGCTTGTTGTGTCGGAATATCTATCTATGCAGTATTTGTTTATTAGTGCTGCCAACATAATTCTAATTTGAAGTGGGGGGAAAAAGTTCTGCACCTGACATCCAGCATTGGGGTGTATTGTGCATTGCCTCCATGCTAACCTGACCCCAGCCAGCACAACTCCTTAAAGTAACAGAGAAGGACTCTGGGTTGGTGGCAACATTGCTCTAGAATTCACAATACTGCCTGGGTTTGTGAGCCCCGATCAAGCAGTTTTTGTAACCTGGATTTTGTCCTGGCTTCGTTTGTGGCAGTGCAGTGTAAGATGACGTGCTCCACTGTTTCTTCAGCTTGAAAGCAGCCTCGACAGGTGCCCCTGTCCGTAACTCCTGACTGTACTAGGTGGTGGCAACATAATATAAGCTATTTCAATTAATTAAACATCAAGATAAAGGAAAATACGAGCCGAGTGTTATCATAATTATAGGCAACAGACAGCTTGCTATTAAAATACATTGAGAGAGTACAGTAAAATAATACATTTAAAATAATCCTAATTAAAGTTATAAAATCAAATAATTTGAGTAAAGAAAGTCAAAATCAGTTGGTAGGTGCAGTTTGGGTTCTGTTGGCCATGTGTGGGATGTCCCATTTAACTACCGATCAGGTACCAAAAACAAAAAAAATGCAATACAAATTCGTGCCACCTCAGAGGGCTGGTTTAATGTGATTATTAAAAGCATATTAGCAACATGCAGTCATATCAAATCTATTCAAGGTTGAATATTAATCAGCGAAGCTATATAGATTACATACACATTGTTTTGGTAAACTACATATTTTACGCACTTTCCTAAACATTATTTATGAGCTAATTAAAAACAAATACAACATCTTCATCATTGACCTATTGCAGTCCACTGCTGGACATAGGCCTCCCCTAATGAGCGCCATTGCGCCCTGTCCTAAGCTCGACGCATCCAGCTTCTACCAGTAGCCTATCGCAAATTGTCATTTCCACCTGTCTGGAGGTCGTCCTACACCACCCAAGGGTGGAGACCTCAGCAAACGGGTTCTTGAACCCGTTTACAGCAATGTTCATTGGTTCTTCGGCAGATATGGTCGCCCACTGCGACTTCAGTTTACTAATTCGCTGAGCTAAAAACGAATACAAAATAGTTAAAACACACATGGACAGATTATAGTCTGCCCGCCCGTAACTTCGTTTGCATGGTTTTCATAGCACAAAAACTTGTTACTTCCTTTTAATCTAGGCTAGTGAAAGCGCTGTTTCTCTGTACTGGCAGCAAAATCACTATCGCTGTCTATAGAAGTGTGAAAAATGGGGGTTAAAATCCCTTATTTTAACCCCCATTTTGGGAACCCAAGCCAACCTCACCTGCCCGTGGTGCATCCTGCTAACTAACTGGGCTCTGGCGGCCGGCTGATTCCGGAATAGCACAGCCTAACACCGGCACAGCTACATCCCTGACCGCCGACGGGCAGCAGCGTCGGCGATGCGAGTTTTGCCCTGCGATCGCCAACCCCAGGCATGCCCAGCATGAAGATTATGGACATATCCCCCTTTATTAGTCCAGCAGTGGATTGATATAGGTTGGTTGTTGTTACCTAAACAAAACTTAATACACCAATTTAATTCTATATTTAGTACCTATTCAGTTCTTATTGGGTGCTTTGGACCAATTTACCAATCTAAAAAGATTGGCCAATTCACTCAGCGGCCAAAATGGTTACTGAATCTAATTTTAGATATGTTTTGTGAAGACTTCATTGCTTTAGGCAGACTGAAGAAAGATCTCAATACAAACCATACTAAATGACTGGTCTGGTCTCATAGCTAAGTTGGTGGTAACTGCCTACTGCGCTGCAGGTTATGGGTTCGATCCCCGCTCAGGACAAATATTTGTGCGATGAACATCGATGTTGGTTCTGTGTCTGGATGTATTATGTGTACCTACATGTATGCTTATCAGTTTCTGGTACATAGTACAGGTTCTGCTTGTTTTGGGATCAGTTAACCGTGTGGTAAATGTCCCTTAGTTTTTATGGTTAAAACGGGAATCTATTACTATAAATAAATAATGCTGGACATTATCACACAGCATCATGTAGCCCTAAACACTGCTATACTTTTTTTTACATACATATTATACATAGAAAAAGAAAACATCCAGGCCCGAGACAAATATCTGCAAATAATGCAAACATTTGTCCCGCGGCGGGAATCAAACTCGCAGCCTTCTGACCTTCGCCCTCTGCGCCACAGAGGCCGTCGAATATGACTCCTCTGTCCGTCTGTCCGTCTGTCTGTCAGCAGGCTGTATCTCATGAGCCGTGATAGCTAAACAGTTGAAATTTTCACAGATGATGTATTTCTGTTGCCGCTATAACAACAAATCCTACTTTCTACTATCCTACTAATACTATAAATGCGAAAGTTTGTGAGTATGGATGAATGGATGAATGTTTGTTACTTTTTCACGTTATTACTATTGAACGGATTTGGATGAAACTTGGAATATATAAGTATATTGCGACCTGGATTAACATATAGGCTACTTTTTATCCCGGTACCACGCGAGCGAAGCCGCGGGCGGACGCTAGTACAGAATAAAATAAATATTTAAGTGTACAACGTAAAACAACGTACGGAACCCTTCGTACGCGAATATCGCCGGGCTACACAGCAATATTGCAGCAATTGTTGGACTGTGTGTGTTGAGAGTTGTACTTTTCTGTGAAATGTTTCTGTGACATGACTGTTGCAACAACAACAACAACAACAACAGCCTATTCAGTCCAATGCTGGACATAGGCCTCCCCTATAAGAAGGGGGATATGCCCATAATCCCCACGCTGGGCATGCGGGTTGGGGATCGCAGGGTACAGCTTCTCGCACCGCCGACGCTGCTACCCGTCGACGGCCAGGGGATTTAGCTGTGCCAGTGTTAGGCTGCGCTATGCTGCAATCAGCCGTGCACCACGTGCAGGTGAGGTTGGCTTGGGTTCCGGAGATGGGGGTTGGAACCCCTTACACCCCCTGACTGTTGGCCGTTCAATAAAATATTGCTAACATATTTTTTTTGCCAACTTAGGTGGAAACTTAATCGCTGAATAAAAGATTTAGATTCAACTATTTATTCGTGTAATTGAATATTTCATTCAAGGTTTGTACTTACTTCCTTCTTTGTATGAGCTAGTGGGTCTGGTTCCGGAGTTTTTAGACGGCCCGAATGCCTCCGACATTCCTCGTGAATCACCCTGTGTATTGGTGAAATCCGTTCAGTCGTTCCGTGGCTAAAGAGTAAAAACGGGACCCTTTTACTAAGACGCCAACGTCCGTCCGGTTTTTAAGTTTATCGCGAACAGACAGACAGATAGATGCGGAGGGGGACTTTGTTTTATAATATGTAGTGATTTATTTATAATATAAGTGCTCCCTAAGTTACTGTTTATTAGCTCTTCTGGTTATAAAATTTAGATTATAATAGGTTCAAAGTCTCCTTATCTTGGTATACGTCTTTAGGTATTTGTCTTTGTGCCTACAAACCTCTAATGGAGCCGACTGATTTACTAACTAATTGATTGACCAGACGATATGGTTGAGCGTTAACTATCAATCAACTAAAGAAAAAAAAACCTATTATTATAATTCCACTTTATTCATCTTAAAACTCATCAAAAAACATTTCTATTCTACACTAATATTTTTATTTTTGGAGGATTTATTTTTATTTTTGGGTGTGTGTATGTTTGTAATGAATAAACTCGAAAACTACTGTGGCGATATCAAAAATTCTTTCACCATTGGAAATCTACATTCACCCTGAGTAACATAGGCTATATGGTTAAAAAAAAGTGCCCTAACCCGTGCGAAGCCGGGACGGGCCGCTAGTCTTCTATAAAGTTAAAACATTATTAATCTACTATGTAGGTACATAAAATAATAGTACCTGGATGACCGAGCTTTGCTCTGTTTTAACGACGTTTTCTAAAAATGAAACCTAGCTAGATCGATTTATCGCTCCCGAAAACACCTGCATACAAAATTTTATGAAAATCGTTGGAGCCAGAAAACAACCAGTAGTAAAAAAATAAATCCAAAATGGTGACCACCGACCGCGAGCCAAGGCTCAAACGGCTAGGGCTTTTTAATATTATTATTTAAGAGCCTAGCTCTTGTTGCTATAGTGATTCAATCTCCATTTAGCTAAATTCTCTGACTGCCGACGGCCAACAGGGTCAGCGGTGCGAGAAGCTGTGCCCTGCGATCCTCATCCCGAATTCCCAGCATGAGGATTATGGGTATATCCCTCTTCTTAAGGGAGGTATATGTCCAGCAGTGGACAGCTACTGGTGTTGTTGTTGTTGTTTTTCAATTTCTATGGAAAAGTGTCATTAACAAGTTGAGTTCCTGTGGACGGCTATGACCGGCCAAACAGACATTTTGTTCTTTCACCATGCAAATAGTTGAGCCTAGGTTTCGTTGACCTCTTATCGTTTCTGATGGCCTGGTACTTTCTAAGCGAAAATAGCCTTTATTTTGTTGTAAAATTCAAATGCCTTACAAAGGTTATACGTCTAGACTTTTGCTTACCGCTTGTAGAGTTATGATTCCCTTGTACTATACTAGTGAAAATAGTTAAAGTTTTCCGTTTTTGGAAACCCTATATAGAATGGGGAGTATGAGGGAGTATGTATGTGTCCAAAGACAACAAAATCAAAACCGGTTTCGGAGCTACGATGCTACAGATGCAGAACAAACGCGCCCCTTCATATTGAAAATCCGTAAAGGCACTGACGACGCGCCGTTTCGACTCTTTTAGAGAGCCTTTATCAGTGTGAGTGAACGCGACCGTCTCCCTCCGCGTCTCGTCTAGCAAAAACTTTTTTACAGTAGATCCCAGACTCGATCCTATCACAATATTTTTATCTCAAACCCATTCTAGGTCAACACCCCCCAATTTTACTCGCAAAATCAATGTAGGGGTCGCTACCCCACAGTTCAAACACCTAGACGTCTCGACAACACGTTCGTTCAACCCTAACATCTGCTATTTTATGTGCTCCTGGTAGTTAGGACGTCGGGCGGGGGTTTTGGTCTGTGACCTAAGTTTAAAAGTACGTACAGTATCTTCCTTCTCTAAAATTGCGCAAAAATTTTTAGACAGATAAAAACATTTATTTTGGAACACATGACAGTGTAGGAACAAAGCTAAGAAATAAAAAGCCGTTATTAAGTTACTAAGTATCTACTCAACATTATCATAGTAAAAGAACGAATAATTCCCTACAGGTCATGTGCATTTTTTGTTTGCATGTATGTGTTTTGATCTCAAATTTCAAACTCGCGACAATCTCAGAGCTGCCCTCGGTCTATAAATACCAGCCTAGAACTCTGTCTTCATTCATTACTTGATCGACAGAGCGACACTCGAACGATATTATTCCTAGTATATATGTAGTTCCTAGTACTATTCGTCCCCTAGTAGGATTGGATTAACTTAGAACAAAAGCCTTTAAATTTGCTCATGCATAGTGATTTCCTCGCGATGTTTTCCCCTTGCTGTTTTGGCGGCACTTTCGTTGAATTCATCAAAAGAAAATAATGATTCACTGATTTAGCACATCATTATGTATGTATCAAGATTGTAAATGCGCATATAGTTTTGCGAAAACATGTTGTTGACTCAAATCTGCAATTTTTTGACTCCAAGGCCAAGGTTTGCACGAGCAGTTATATCATTCTGATATACTATCTATGTAGCTTTACCTAAGTACTATTAGCTACTCGGTTCGACTTATCGGAAAGTCGCGAGTTCTAATCACGGTCGTGCACCAAGGATTTTTCGATTCAAATACTTATCTGTCAAAGTAAAACATCATCATCATCAGCCCCCCTAATGAGCGCCATTACGCCATGTCCTGAAAAGTGAAACAAACTACTAAAATAACGACTTACTGTTGGTTCTTCTGGTTCTCGGTACCACGATGCGATAGCTCTTTCTACCGTGAAGCACTGTTATTACTGTGTTTTGATTTGAAAGGTGTGGGTGCCGGCAGTATGCCTCAAGTTGCGTATATAAGCATAATTATATCGGCATATTGAAAGCCCTCGACATCCAAGAAATCTGTCGGAGTCTAAACCAACCTCACCTGGTCGTGGTGCACCCTGCTATCTAACAAACGAGTCTCCGCGGCTGATTATGGCGCAGCCTAACACAGGCACAGCTAAATCCCAAAAAGCGTCGGTGGTGCGAGAAGCTGTGCCCTGCGATCCCCAACCCGCATGCCCAGCGTGGGGATTATGTGCATATCCAGGAGGCCTACGTCCAGCAGTAGACTGATATAGGCTGGCGTTGTTGTTGTTGTTGTAAGTAAGCTAAAATCACTTGTATAGTCTATCGACTGACATATTTTAGAGAGTAGGTCAATTGGTACACGTTCACTATTTGGACAGGCGCCATGTACCAACGTGGAGTAGGTTACGATGTCAGATTTCGACCTTGACCGTCAATATTTGCTATGATCAAATAAAATATATTGGGGCACATGTTTGAGAACAATGGTGGCCTCAGTGTTGCCACCTTTCTTTTTGAAAAGGGGCATTTTGTCGAGCTAAAAAGGGCTAGATATAGGTAATTTTGTTATGAAAAGTTCTAGAAATCGGAGTTTTAATCGGAATCTTTTAAAATCATGTATATTTTATTTTATTTCTCTTTTTTCTGGTCCTTTGTTATAATTTAATAAATGTTTTGATTGTTTTACTTCTTTCCCTGATCTTGTTTTATATTTTGTTCTTGTGACTTGATCTTGTGTTTTGGTTTCTTCTTGATTTACTTTATATTTCATTGTAATTTTCTAGCATATAGCTAATTTTGTCATATAAGAGAGATGACGAGTGTGACTGACGAAATTTATGCTACGTGGCGCGCATAGTTTTAGTAACTTGGTAGGTGCACGGTGCAAATTTTTTAAGTTTTGTATCGCAATAAGAAAAGGGCTAGATTGCTCTTTCCGGGCTAAATCATCAAAAAATGAGTTCACCTACTGTAAAAAGTGCTAGATCTAGCCCTAAAAGGGCTAAGGTGGCAACGCTGGTGGCCTAGTGGGAACTACCCCGGTACGATTCGCGCTATGCCGCATTCAGCCGGCTGCAGAGAGCCTCGTTAGTTGTACAGCTGGGTACACGGGCACCACAGGTTGGCTTGGATTCTGATGAAGGTTCAAATTGTATATTTATAATACAAAAGAATACATCCAAATACATACCATGCCTATTTCTGCCGTGAAGTAGCATGGCTGTGTTTCGGTTTGAAGGGTTTGGGTGCCGGTGACGTTACAGGCACAAGAAGCTTATGACTTAAATGCCTCAAGTTGATGGACGCAGGGCGTTAGACCCTAGACCACGATCCATAAAAGCGTGATCTACGATGTAATGCAGGCAAGCCGTGGAGCCTGGGGTGTCCGCACAACAAGAAAGAAATAAAGAAAACTCTTTATTGTACTCACACCAACAAAAACAAATAGAACAATATACAATAACAATAATGAAAGTACAATGGGCGGTCTTATCGCTTAGAGCGATCTCTTCCAGATAACCTTTGGATGGACTGGAGTTTAAATTACTGTAGCAGACGATGGTGTTTAATATCAATAAACACACTAAATATCATCATAATACATTGCGGACGAGGAAAAAAAAATACGATAATTAAACATAAATATCTACATAAACATAAATATCAAACATGTAAAATAGTAGATACCAAATAATAAATACAATACTAATACTTACTATAGATAACTCAGAAATGAAATATACTAATAGATATAATAAAGGTAATAAAATATGTATAGGTAATCATATACATAATAAAATAAAGGTAATCTAAAACAGATGAAAGTTTCATTTCAAACGTCATGTGAAGCTGATGAATAAAAGTTGAAGAGAAGCTTTTTGAAGATAGGCAGAGATTGAGCAGTTCTGATGCTGACAGGGAGAGAGTTCCAAAGACGAACAGCTTGAACAGTAAAAGACAACAAGCTGGAAGTGGAGTGGAAAGGAGTGGAATGCTCTTCCCGAATGTGTGTTCCCCGATGATTATAATCTGGGTGTCTTCAAGTCTCGAGTGAACAGGTTTCTTCTAGGCAAGCGTGCTCCATCGTAGACTGCATCTTCGCTTACCAACAGGCGAAATGTTGTCAAACGTAAGCCTATTTATTATAAAAAAAAAGCTTATGCTTAAGCTGTGTCGGCAGTATACTTATATACCGTTTTGTTGAAATAAACTATAATTGAATAAGCGTAATGCTTTGAGATATGTAATTTTTACCACTTAACTTCAGGTGGCACATGTGCTTGTTCTATCTTCAGGTACCATTAAAACATACTAATCCTATCCTGGTATGGACTCAAAAGGCTGTATGTGACCATTGAGTTTTGTTATGTTATCTAAAAGCCTATAATCCTGGGCCACACAATGCCCATAGCTTATCACATGGTGTTATCACATGTATTAGAAGGCTGTTCTTATCAGAGGCCTAGTTTTAGCATGGCAACAGTATTACATAACTCTAATAATAAGAATGCGAACATTGTGTATTGGTGAGTGTGTATGTTAGATGTTTGTTCGCATTTAGCTTCGTAACGACCAAACGGATTTGGATAAAACTTGAAGCTGGAATATACTTATTTTTTATAGTTTGTGACCTGTATAAATCACGCGAGCGAGGCCGCGGGCAGTAGCTAGTAATTGATATGTCCTGCATCTACAGCAGGATCCCGGTCAAAATACAACGAAACAAAGGAGATTCTCACCAAGATATACACTAATTGAAATTTAAGTAGAAGCTGGATGTCGAGCTCAGGACAGGGCGCAACGGCGCTCATTAGAGGAGGTCGCCGTCCAGCTTAAGTGGAATGCTATCTGCCGATGATGATGATGATGATGTAAGAATAAAAGAGTTAACAGGCGTTCTTTTCACTGCATATAAACAAAGTCCGCCGCTGCGTCTGTCTGCCTATTCGCGATAAACTCAAAAACTACTATTTTCATGCGGTTTTCATCAATAGACAGAGTGATTCATGAGAAAGGTTTAAGTGTATAATTTGTTTTTTTTATTTTTTATATAGGTTTTGTGTGAATTGGTTGAAATATAACGATAGTTGTTGAAAATGTCAGAGAAAGTCAAGCCGGCTGGGAGCTTATATAGAAAACGCTTACTAATCCTTTTTTATTTATTTTTAGACGGACCTCTGTGGCGCAGTGGGCGAAGATCCGCCTGAGACGCAGACGGTTGCGGGTTCGATTCCCGCTGTGGGACAAATGTTTGCATGTTCTGCAGATATTTGTCTCGGGTCTGGGTGTTTTCTATGTATGATATGTATGTATTTACAAAAAAAATATCAATCAATCAATATGTGTGTAGTATATCAAAATATCAATCAAGTTGTTTACATAATACAAGCTCTGCTTAGTTTGGGGCTACATGATGCTGTGTGATTACGTCCCGCATTGTTTATGTTTATTTGTTTATTTATTATTTTTATTTATTTATTTAATGGTGCTTTCCAGGAGTAAATGCACTACGAGTTAATATAAAACGTACCCAAGTCGCTATAAGTGTTCCTGTAATAAATAAATAAAATAATATTTCAAGCGTCTACCTGTGGCCGTTTTTAATATCGAGCAAAAAAATGGCAAAAAATTCATGTTGTATGGGATTTTAATATTTATTTTATTTTGTTTTTAGTATTTGTTGTTATACACGAGAAATGTCTTGCTATCACCATTCATGAGATACAGCCTGGTGACAGACAGACAGACGGACAGTGGAGTCTTAGTGATAGGGTCCCGTTTTTACCCTTTGTTACGGAACCCTAAAAGAGAAAAAAATGACGTTTCAAAGTGTACTATACAGTTCCTACTGAATAAATGATTTTTGACTTTGACTTTGACTTTGATTCCGACAAACTGTAAACCTCCTCCTGTTTGAAGTAGAGCGAGCACATGCCTCGCATTTTTGATCCCTCTGTCAACCGGCCTAAAATAGTAACGTCTGTATTGCCTAACAATAAAGACAGATACAAGGTCGATCGAATTGGAACAATACGTAGTTTGGTAGAACACTTATTGGATGCTCCAATTGACGCTGATCTCATAAAAGTCTTACCAAGCCTAATTCACATCAATTTTATGACATTTGCATTGCCCAGCGTGGGGTTTATGGGCAACTCCTCCTTATTATTAGATAGGAGAGGCTGTGTGCAGTGGACTGATATATGCTGGTGTGGTGTGGTGGTGTGGATGGACTAGATTGGATTCCAAGAACTACATGCGTGCGAAACAGCAAACCGTTCAGTGCTTTGAGCGTAAAGGAGGAACCATCATCTATTTGAGATATCTCGAAGGATAGAGATGGTTGGCGAAATTTGAGAGAGACCTTTGCCCAGCTGTGGGACGATGCAGGTTGAAAAAAAAGTGTAGTACGTACGTGCGGGTTCGGTCTGCGGTCATCGAGATATTTATACTCTAGAAATGGAAAACGTGGAAAAAACTAAATTAGCGCAAATCTGGCATTTTGAAGTTTATTCATGTCAAATACGCTTGGACGATTTATGTCAGTTTTCACTTGAAGACTGTCACTCTAGTAGTAGATATATTATATCAGTGTCTGCGGTATTTTTCTTCTCGATACAAAGCAAGCCGCGGACGGAGGCTAGTCGATAAAGGTCTATAACCAGGGCATGATTAGATAGACACCGGGGTCGCTGACACCAATTGACGCTTCCCATCCTGACCCTAGAGGAAATGAGGAGTAGTCTCCGCAAATCTATTATGATGTACTAGCGTCTGCCCCTTGCTCGCGTTGTGCCAACAAGTAGCCTGCCTTCATTATCATCATCAGCTTATAACAGTCCACTGCTGGACATAGGCCTTCCCTATTGAGCGCCATTGCGCCCTGTACTCAGCTCGATGCATCCAGCTTCTGCCAGTAGCCTTTCGCAGGTCGTCACTCCACCTGGCCGGAGGGCGTCCTTACAATATACGTTTGCTGAGCCACGGTCTCCAAGAACTCGTTTACCCCAACGGTTATCAGTTCTTCGGCAGATATGGCCAGCCCACTGTCACTTCAGCTGATCAATTCTCTAAGTTATGTCGACAACTTTAGTTCTATGTCGGATAGTCTTGTAGCGGATCATATCCTTCAGAGAAACTACAAGCATAGCTCGTTCCATAGCCTGTATTAATGGATTACAGAATAATAATTTAATAATGCTGGACTATATCACACAGCATCATGTATCCCAAAACTAAGCTGAGCTTGTATTATGGGAACCACATGTCTGACATACTGCTTATTATGAATACATTTTCTTTTTTGTAAATACATTTTATGTATAGCAAACATCCAGACCCGAGACAAATATTTGAATACCATTGTGATATCATACAAACATTTGTCTCGCGGTCGGATTCGAACTGGATTCGAACTGAAGACTTCTGGGTCTCGCGGCGGCCTTCGCTCACTGCGCCACAGAGGCCGTCATAAGGAGAGGACTATGTCCAGCCGTGGACTGCTATAGGCTGATGATGATGATGATGATGATTAACTCTACTAGGACGTGACTTATCATGTCTGTTTTGAGCTCCACAAATCATGACGCTATAAGTTCAATGTCTCCGTATCGCAGTGTCCGAGCTCACGTATTTAATGACGGAGAGGGGAGGGTAGATAACCCCTCCCCTCTCCGCAATCAGCACGTGGTATCAGCAATAACTAATTAAATAAGTTTAAGTAGTTTTAATGTGTTTGAAGCAGTACCCTGCGATTAGGGTTACTATATCTCAGGATTTTTCCTGAGATCTTAGGGTTGCGGCCGGATTTTGAAAATCTGAGGAAATCTCAGGATTTTTCAATGGAAATCAAGCTTTTTCTCCGACTGTATCTGGTAACCGGGGGTATTGTTAGCATATCCCTCTTTTTAGGGGAGGCCCATGTCCAGCAGTGGACTGATATAGGCTGGTTTTGCTGTTTTTTGACTTTCCTTATGTCGCTGGTTCGATTCCCGTCCTGTACGAATATGTTTGTATTCGAACATGTTGATTGATATACTACATAGATACATTTTTTTTTCGTAAATACATACTTATTATACATAGAAAACACCCAGACCCGAGACAAATATCAGAAGAACATGCAAACATTTGTCCCGCAGTGGGAGTCGAACCCGCAACCTTCTGCGTCACAGGCGGACCTTTCGCCCACTGCGCCACAAAGGTCGTCAATAAGTCCATATATTTGTTATACTAACAAAAATATGGACATATAATTTTGTCTGATTTAATAAATTAATTTAATGCTATATAGTGCATAGCATTTAGGCATAGCATTTATGCGAAACTCTGCCATACTACTAACAGTTTTGTCGATACTAACATTCGAAGTACTAACAGTGTTAACGACTGCAAATCCGGAACCAACATCACGCTCAGACCTCACACACACACACCAGCCTATATCAGTCCACTGCTGGACATACGCCTCCCCTAATAAAAGGGGATATGCCCATAATACCCACGCTGGGCTTGGGTTGGGGATCGCAGGGCACAGCTTCTCGCACCACCGACGCTTCTGTCCGTCGGTGGCCAGGGGATTTAGCTGTGCCGATGTAGGCTGTGCTATGCCGCAATCAGCCGCTCAGACCTAAATGCTACTAAACGGTCACTCATCTAAGTAGTAACCCGTTGGAGTGTTGCTCAATCAAAACAATCTGCAAAGAACATCTAAATACGCCACGAGCGTTCCGTATTAGTTTCGTAAATTAGTTAGAGTATATATATCTGGTTTACTACAATTACCGTGGTACTAAATGAATAGGTAGGCACTGATAGTTAGTTACGCTTCGGTTCTTATCGCGAACAGGTAGGCTTGCATAATGTACTGTAAATTTTAATAAATAAGTATTTTTTTCAAAATTATAAATAGCGTTAAAAAACCCGGCCAAGTGCGAGTCGGACACGCGCACTAAGGGTTCCGTACCGTTGTATGACCCACTTATTTTTTTTAAATTCTGTTTTAGTATTTGTTGTTATAGCGGCAACCGAAATACATCATCTGTGAAAATTTCAACTGTCTAGCTATCACGGTTCATGAGATACAACCTGGTGACAGACAGACTGACGGTGGAGTCTTAATAATAGGGCCCCGTTTATACGGAACTCGAAACCGAAGTTTAAGCTTAAGAAAATCATTTCTCTCTTTAAATTTGGTTTGAATGTGATTGTGACAGTGAGTCAGTCATTTTCATGTGAGTTTTATATGTATTTAGAACCGGTACAGTTCGTAAACCTGACTTGACGCATCTTTCAACACCCTGGATGGGTGCCAAGTTTCCCTTTCAGAATGCGCACGTGTTTTCCATGCTCTCGAATATATTACTGACGTCAGTGCGAAATACGCATTAAGGGCGCTCGTAGTTTACTAACGGTGTTGAGAGCAGAAACTCAAACTGAAAATTTCTTACTTTCACCGGAACACCATGGCGGCGCAACCAGACGCCGATACCAACAAAATGTATACAGCTCTATAGAGTGGTACTCACCTGGTGTTCGTTTGGTTGCGCAACCAAACGGACGATCTCTGTGGCGCAGTGGGCGAAAGTCCGCCTGTGACGCGGAAGGTTGCGGGTTCGATTCCCGCTGCGGGACAAACGTTTGCATGTTCTGCAGATATTTGTCTCGGGTCTGGGTATTTTCTATGTATGATATGTATGTATTTACAAAATAAAATGTATCTATGTAGTATATCAATCATGTGGTTCCCATAATACAAGCTCTGCTTAGGTTGGGGCTACATACATGATGCTGTGTGATAACGTCCAGGATTATTTATTATTTATTTATTTATTTATCATACATTTTTTGGTAGCGGCGACTGGTTGCGCTGCCATGGTGTCCCGGCCATATAGCCCTTAAGGTTCATACTATAAGAAATTTTCATTTAGTGTTTCTTCTCTCAATACCAAAGTAATCTACGAGCGCCCCTTAATGCGTAGTACGATCCATATGGCACGATTGACTCGCATATTTTTTTTAATTTACACCAATTTGTAACGTGATCAAGCTACAAACGGGGTTCTGGCTGTGTCTGCTGACTATATATAGAGATACTATATATAACATCTATATACATGTATAAAAGAGAGTTAACAGGAATCTTCTGGGAAAGCTCGCCCCATCGTCGATCTCATCCATGCCTATGCAAGCCTCGAGGTCATGAGCTGGCCTATTATAAATAAAAAAAAATATAGAAATAGCACAATAAATAAGGTAGGTACTATGTAACTATATTAAGTTTTTGTGTGTAGATGCACGAGGAGGCCAAAGACAATAGATGAATGGATTGACTGAAACAAGATATTGACTTGAATGGAGTACAAGTAGGACTTAAAAAAAAACGACTTCAAATGAATCACTTCTTACTTCTTGCCCTAAAGAATTTTGAATATCGGTTCACGATTGACGGAGATATTGGTGATCATAGGGCGAAAATTACAAGTGAGGATGAGGTTTTTAGAGTTTTCCGGGAAAAGTACCGATCCCTCAGAATCAGCAGATCACCTGTGTGTGTACCTCTTTAAACAAAAAAAGAATTTTGAAAATCGGTTTACAATTGACGGAGATATCGGTGAACATACATAAAGAAAAGTCAAAAAAAAGGTTCCGACGTTTTGAGAACCTCCTCCTTTTTGAAGTCGGTTAAAAATGTGCTGATAAGAGCAAATTGAGAAAATACTTACCTTACAGTCGGGTAACAAGAAACATGGTGCGCCGACCCCACCAGAATGGGATAAGAGCGACCAAATGATGTTTTCCATCACCGTTTCGAGTGCGTGGTAATGCCACACCTACAGACAAGCAGTAAAACGTCCCACGATGTGTTTACAACCTTGCGTTGTGTTTACAAGTTGCCGTTCACGGCCGTTCGTCCACCTACAGACGGGAAACTGCTTGAAGGTTTACAATTTACATTATAGTATAGGACTGAGCTTGGATACTGCGCAGAACAAGTAGATAGACCAGTGATTCCCAAAGAGACGGGACATACACATTTTACAAACTTTCGCCCTTGATTAGATTTCAAAGGAGAATGCCTTCTGATGTATGGCGCTCGGTACCAAGACTAAAGTGAGTGCGTCAAAAAATATCCAATAAGTTTTTAGTCGATTCTACTGACAAAATAATTAAAAATGAGGGTTATTGCCATTGTAACACTTTACATCAATGTTTGCAACGTATATATCATTGGTTGTTGTAGTCTAATGGCGGCGTGCAACGGAAACCAAATCAACAAAATATTTTTTTACTTGATTATTAATCGATTCGTTGTGTAAAACTAAAGAAAATGTTAATGTCATTTATAAAATTTAATAAATTTTATGGGATACGTTCGGTTTTGACGCAATTGGTACAGGTTCTCGGCATTCTCCTTTTACAAACTTCCCACTTGCGCTGTTCCATTATCATCATACTGAAATATACAAACTTTGCAGCGAAGTATAAAATGACCCTAAACACCGACAAATAAAGTTGCGAGCTGGTATAAACGAAAACTTTGTATTAATGTATGTCATACTCGAGCTGTAATTGTCTATGGAATGGAACACCCCTAGGAAGGTTGTTAACTGACATCTCTTTGCAAGAATCTCACTCAAACTTTATAATTTATATCATTTTACCCTACTCAGATTTATAAATCTATTATCTGGGCGCTCCCGTCCATCAAATAGCAAGCACTTGGAGATGGGTAAGTCCATGGATCCCCATAAATCCCTATTATTGGGAATCCGTGGAGTTGTAAGATTCCATTGTTTCAAAATCGGCCGTTTGAAAATCCATGACGGCGACCCCAGTTATTTTGTATCTCTAATAAGGCTGGCCAGACCAAATTTAGTAAAAGGTACACTATTACATGTTTAATAGAGTTGACCTGCAGAATTGGAAGTAAATGTTTGGAGGAGGGGTTAGGTCTCCCTTTAGGTATGTGTTTTTGGCAATTATAGACTAGCACCACTAGCACTTTATTAAGCTAAACGCTAACGCTTTAAAGAACGCGTTCTAAAGAGAGGCCACGAAAAAATAAATTTATTTGTCTAGTTTTGTGAAGATATGATTGTTTCAAATAAAAGCCGATAGAAAGGGACAGCGTCCAGCCAGGTAGACATATCGGTGCAACGCCTCACGTAAGCAGTGGTATACGTGACTCACCCCACGTGACTGCGTCCAATTCTTTGTGTCCAAGTCTTTGTACTGATTGTTTTGATACTGTGACTTTGGTTGTTAGTTGTGATATCCTGTGTCGAGTTACCAAGAAAATTGCTGTAAAATTTTATACCGAAAGTCATCCCATTTGTTACCAAGTCGTTTACTATTGCGTAAACAAGTGAATTGAGAAGTTGCAACCCGTTATTTCTTTTAGATACTCGATTAACTCTTGACCATGGGTTATTGATAAGGCGCTAACAGTCGGGTCAAACCTGTGTTTCGTTTCTTCCTTCATGTTTGCTTGTGGCTAACTCTGATGTTGGATTTAGCGCCGGGAGGCCTTTGGGCCTTTCTTAGGGGAGGTCTATGTTCACTGCTGATTTGACATATCACTTTGAGGGCTGAATAAAACCGTGCAAGAGCAGCAGGTCATCCTCCGCGTCCATGGTTTATAGCGTCATATGCATGGCCCTCAGTCAACGCGTTGACGACTGAGCCAATTAGGATCAACATCTTGACGTACCTTCCGAAGCACGTAAGCACTCTACCTAATGTCACCCATCCAAGTAGTGACCGGGCGGAGTGTTGCTTAACCAAGATGATCTGCTAGGGGTGTACGGGGTTAGGGTTACCATATCTCAGGATTTGTCCCGAGATCTCAGGATTTTTAGGCTCTTCTCAGGTTTGCGGACGGATTTTGTAAAACTCAGGAAATCTCAGGATTTTTGGAATGGGGTAGTTTTTTCACAATTTCTTATCATGTACAAAAACAAATAATAATCTTCTTTGAGTATTTAAAAATCAATCACTAATTTAAAAATCATCTTTGGTCATGTGAATTGCACAAATAAAATCAACACTAAAATCTATTAAAACCTATTCTTATCATCTGTTTTATCATATTTCATTTGTGATGATACCTTTTTGAGTAAACTTCTTGTAAATTAGGTTTTAGAGCGATTTTTTTAAAAATCCAGGAAATCAGGATATTTCAATAGAAGTTTCTATCTGGTAACCTTATACGGGGTTCCAACATTCATCTTCAGTATCCAAGCCAACCTCACGTGCACGTGGTGCACCCTGTTAACTAGCGAACGAGGCACCCGGCTGATTGCGGCATAGCGCAGCCTAAATAAAAATAGCTAAGTCCCCTGGCCGCCGACGGTGACGGGCAATAGCTTCGACGGTGCGAGAAGCTGTGCCCTGCTATCCCCAACCCGCTTGCCCAGCGTGGGGATTATTGGCATATCCCCTTTATAGGAGAGGTCATGTCCAGCTGTGGACTGAATATGCTGGTTTTGGTGTTGGTCTCCTAGGAACTCTGAAATAAGCCACACACAGCGCTATTCTGTTTCAAAACATTCCGTTTACGTAAATTTTCAGAATAAACAATAGCATTTGTTCTTCCATTAGCATCAAAGAGGTTATTGTTTAGAAACCTATTGTATACTTTCATAAAGCTCTCGCACAAAGAAAACACCTACAGACCTGACTAATTCTAATTCAGGGCGTTTCATTACAATGTTTTGATGGCTGATCATTCTCATTTTTGAAAAAAATCGCTGTCTATGGATTTTCTAACATATAGTTGCTAAATAATGTTATCATGCTTTGTATTAATAAAATATACCAGAGTTGGTTACTAGCTCATACGAAGAAGAAGAAGAAGAATAAAATATAGATAACATGATATTATTCTATAACAAAAAAGGATATAAAAAAATCATTTTTTTTTATATTTAAGTTTTAACCATCAAAATTTGTCACTTCCGTGGATATGACTCGTTTCTGCTCTGGTTTCATAAAGAAAGAAAAAATCCTGAGTTTTATTTGTCTAAGTGAATTTGTAAAAAAAAATGTTTAAATATTATCTCGAATGTATCTGCAATTTATTGATAAAACGTATGTATCAAAAGCTACTAAGAAATACATAAACTTTGATATTAAGTTTGAGATCGATTTTTTGTCACTTCCATGGCCTGTAAAAATGAGAATCACCCACCTATATGACATTGACTGTTAAAGAAAAGTGCCTGGATGACGAATGGCTAGTCCACCAGTTTAATGTCGCTCAGTGAGCTATGCTCGGAGTTTCTCTGAAGGATAGGATCCGCAACGAGACTATCCGACATAGAACTAAAGTTGTCGACATAGCTCTGAGAATAAGCTAGCTGAAGTGGCAGTGGGCTGGCCATATCGAACCGACAACCGTTGGGGTAAACGAGTCCTTGAGTGGAGACCGCGGCTCAAACGTAGTGTAGGAATGATGATTTGCGAAAAGTTGGATGCGTCAAGCTAATAACAGAGCGCAATGACGTTCATTAGGCGAGGCCGCCGTCTGTGGATTGCTATAGGCTGATGATGATGAGCATAATCTCCACGCTGTGCCTTGTGGCCAACCAAATGGTAACCAGGCAGGTTGGGGATCACAAGGCGCAGTTTCTCACACGACCGAGACTGAGGGCATTTTTTATTTCGTAAAAGTTACGCGCCCATTATCACGTGCTCAAAACTGTGAAAGAAAATCGCAGCTTAGTCAGCTCTACAGGTATTGACCATGTCTTTCCATGAGGCCGATTAGGCTAACGTTCGGTTTCTATATTATACCGTTACCGATTACGCCTCGTTTTCCCTTGAAAAACTGTCAAAAATTAACAACGAGGCGTCGAAAATTTGTCAGTTTTGGGAAAACGAGGCGTAATCGGTAACAGTTCAATATAGGAACCGGCCATAAGAGGATTGAATAATCGTTGGGCAAGCCAACTCGATCTTACTACAATACATAGTAAGTCCCAACTCCCAAGTAGTGTTCCCATCAGTGAGTAAAAATTACCACTTTAGCTGTATGTAGATTAGATCATCTAATTTAGATGCAAAGGCAAAGGAGAATGCCGTCTGATGTATGGCGCTCGGTAACAAGACTAAAATGAGTGCGTCAAAAAAAATACCAATAAGTTTTTAGTCGATTCTACTGTCAAAATAATCAAAAATGAGGATAATTGCCATAGTAACACTTTACATCAATGTTTGTTGCCATAGTAACGATGGCGGCGTGCGGCGGAAACCAAATCGACAAAATATTTTTTTGCTTGATTATTAATCCCGTCGGTGTGTAAAACTAAAGAAAATGTTAATAAATGTTTGTCTTTGACGCAATTGGTACGGGTTTTCGGCATTCTCCTTTAGATAAAAAGTAACATCTAATTTAGCTGCGGCGGCAGCAGCGTCGGGGGGCGCTGCGAGAAAATGCGTCCTGCGATCCCCACCTTAATTGGGGGTTTCTTATGAGGGGAGGTTCAAGACCAGCAGTTAACTGATATAGTAATGTAAAGTAAAGGATTTATTGTCACAACACAGATCATACAAAAATAACAAAGTGCTGAAAGGCTGGTGTTGTCCCTATGATATAACGGCCAGTGCTAAGAAAACTTATTCCAATAAAATAGTTTGATTTCAACAAATTTTTGAAACGCTACTGCATTCAACACGTACACAAGTACAGTACCATTTAATCTGTACATCACCTGTTTGTTCACTTACTTGTAAACATAGCGTGGCGTCGGTCTGCGCCCACGCAATCGCGACCACGCCACCCGTTTGTTTACTCATTCTATATTCGAATCCAACTCAGTCGCGATCGGACGCTCGGCGCGGAAAGACGCGCCGGGAACGCTCCGTGTTTTTACAGTGATAAATAAGAGTAAAAGTGATTGGAATTTGCGCAGTGACCGTGACATTTTACTTGAAGGATAATAAGTGAATTGATAATGACGGAAGCGAAGTGTTTACCAGAGGATGAGCTCGGTTTGTTCTTTGTTTACTGCCATTACTGCGCATGTTTTGGATTTAGTGTTGTGTTATCGTGGGTTTTCCTACAAGATTATTGTTTACAAATTGTAAACGCAATTGTTTTATTAACAAGCTTTCGCCCGCGGCATCGCTCACCCGGATAAAAAGCTTAGTTCTTCCCGGTCTAGGAATGACTTGTGCATTTGTACAATTTTAACTTAATCCGTTAAACCCTTCTGTAGTTCTGACGTTAAGGAGAAACAAACATCTCACATGAAACTTTTTTTTCTTTCTTTTTCAAACCTTCGCCTTTGTTAAATTAAGAATAGGATGGTGATTTGCACGTCAATGTTTTGTTTTTTGAGCTGGCTTCGGATAAATTTCGTAAAGTATGTACCTGCAAATATTTATTCCCAGACACGATACCACACGATCCTAGACTCAGAGCAAATTGTGTGGGTAATGATTTGAAATTTATTTAGTGGAAATACTATTGGATTTTTTTCTGCCTTGAATATGTGACTGTTAGGTATTGTATTATCGATTTCCAATATTCTTAGGGGCAGGCTAGACTTTATAACAGGGCGCGGACGCAAACGACCAAAATGTATTGAATTAAACTGAACTTAAGGTTCTTTTTTAAATGAACTGGTGGCCAACTATTGCGGATTCCTAGGGTGCATGAAGGTCTCCAGCGCTTTTTTGTTTTTAAATCTCGACGACATAATCATTGGCAAATTTGTAGACGCTATTTAATAGAGGCCAGAAAATAAGAAGAAGAAGACCCCGTAAATGTCAAAACTAGTTCAAAACCTGGGATCTACGAAGCTCGAGTCAGCTCTTGTATCAAATGATACTAAACGGTCACTTTAAAGTAAATCAATTTAAAGTAAAGTACAATGAATTTGATTCAAAAATAAGACAAAAATAAACAAAGGCAAAACTTAAATCTAACAAGAGAAACAGTGACAAGAAAAGGTCGCCATTTAGCGTATGCTGCAGAAGCATGGTAGCAACTGCAGCGTTGCGTTGGTATTCAGTGGCGCCGCCGTACTAAACGCTGCAGCATCCGCGATATGCACTATTAAAAGGATTTTTTGGAACGAAGTTCCTTATCGCGCATTGCGAAAGGGGGCTAGACGGAAAAAATTAAGACCAAAAGTTGTAACGACACTTTGTAATAGTCAAATGGTTGGGCTGATGACGTCTTTGTATAAAGACTTCTGCGCTTATTTCAACCGTCTGTGCTAAGTGCTCGTTAGCCTCGCCGTATAGGCTTGGATTGCTGCGCCGCGACACCCAGTTCAAATCGCTGTGATGATTTCGTCTTTTTGCATGTTTTGGAACGAAAAAGTTCCTTATCGTGCCGGAGGTGCCTGAGGTGCCTCTTTATCTCATAGAAAGCTACTTCGTTCCATCCGGGTGTCCCTTGACACCGCTTAAGTTTTTTATAATGAACATAGGTAACATAATAGTTAAGAGCGATCATTGCAATCTGAAAACTTTAAAGCAAATGTAATATAAGCGGCATAAATTACAGAATTGGTTTATTTAGGGTAACTCATCTCATCTGTGTTGCTAGACAAAATTACTAATAAAGAAATTTTGAGAAGAGTCGCCGAAGAGAGAATTATGTTAAAAAAATATATAAAACAGAAAAGAAAAGATGTTTGGATATCTTATACGAGCTTAGCTTTATATGCAAAATCATAGAGGGAAAAGTAGAAGAGGTAGGGGAAAACCAAGGATATATTACATGAATTAAAGAGAAAGTAGACGTCATTTCGTATAGGAAAGTAAAGGAGTCGTATTTGGAGAGAGGCAGATTGAAGGAGCTGCATCATATGCGCCGACAACAGCCCGGCCCTTAAATAAATGATGATATGTCTTGGATTCTTTAACATGTGAAAGCCTTTTGTTATTTGAAATTGAAGTATGATTCATCAATGTATGAATGCACAGATAATTGGAATTACTAATTAGGTTTTCTTGCAATATGCTATCGTGATCGTTAGAGCGTGCTGTCTGTCGGCTATTTGATTAATTTTTATAACAAAAATTTTTGATGATATCTGACGATGTTTGTGTATGTAAAACAATGATTTTAGCTGACTGATATGATAGTTAATTCGGATCACATAACAGTGTAGGAACAAAGCTAAGAAAGAACAAGCCAATTATTAAGCTACTAAGTACCTGCTCAACAAAATCATGATAAAAGAACGAATGATTCCCTACATGCGATGTGCTGAAAAGGGGGTGGACTCATCGGCTGTGTATGTTATGAACAAACTCAGCGCTCATTATAGGTAGGCACCTATTATAAATGCCAAAATTTGGATGTACCATTGTTACTCCCAAAAACTACTGAAATGATCTAAAACTTCGGCCGGCGACGAATCGAAAACGACCATCGGAAGTCGGCACATGCAAGAAGAGCCACTTAAAATCCACATAAACTTACATAAAAGTATTCATCCACATATTCAACAAGTCCATATTCTGAATTAACTACTTGGCCTTCTCGCCTACATTCTTGAGCTCTTAAACAGATGTTCTTTGAACACGTCAGAGCTAATAGGATTATCTTACGCTACGCCTATTAGGCATCTGTTTTATGATTGCCAGAGATGCCATTTGATACTCGTACTTGCCTAAAGTAGGCGTGTATCGATCCCCAATAGTTTTGCATACTGAACCAACTGAAGAAAAAGTCGTTGTTTTTACATAGAGCGTGGAGGTTGACACATCGCTCAACTTTTGTGTGAAACCGCATACCCCACCTTAGAGGTGGCCAATGTCTAGAACGCGTACTGAACCTCAATAGCTTTGCATACCGAGCGAACTGTTTTATATATAGATGGAGAAATAGTACATTTTTGCAGCGGCCAGCAAAAGAGGCATTGATGGACGAACGTGTAAATGTGGGGCACACATACGTGAGTCCATCAATATCTAGTTGTGGCCAAGGCTTGTATAGTACTTTTCTCAAATAATGCGCGGAAATTAAAATTAGGTAGTTCCTAGGCAGAACTTATACATTTTTCTATTTGGAAGGCAGTTCGAAATTTAAATAAAAACTTTGATTTGATAAATGAAACCTCCTTGGTTGCCATGTTTCGGAGTAAAAACTCGTTCCATTTTTCATCGTCCATCAATGCCTCTTTTGCTGGCCTCGGCAGTAATGTACCATAACTGGTTGGTGCCTTGAAGACTGGTTGCATGGAAGGGTGTGTGGCGTCCGAAATCAAAGCAAAAACATTGGGATAACACTTTTTTAAGTGCTGAAAACACACCGCTTCTAGGGCGCGAACTGCTACTCAACCCGCTGCTGAGAGGCGTGTTAAAAGATACGTTGAATATCTAACATTTGAAAACAAAGGGTCATGGCCGGGCGACTCTTAAAACTCGTGTTACATGGATTAGATACCGGTTCCACGAGTGTGGATCTCATTAATTGTTTGAAACACGTAAGAGCGTGACATAACTAAATCGGAGATTTTTATGTGCTCGGTCGAATTTGGTTTTAAAGCATCTTCCTACCAAATTCAAGATCTCGCTTCGTGACATTACATCTCCTTCCTATCTAGTTGAGGTTGTGAATTCGAATTTCATTTTGATATCAACGTTGAATAATTTAACCTTTGATCAAAAACGTGTTTATGAAACATCAAAGAAATTTGAAAAAAACTTTTAGACCAACACAAATTTATGAGTAGACCTGTGTGTAAGCAAACACTACCCACACACAGCCTGCACGACCAATTAATGTATTGTTACGGCAATATCAGTTTTATGGTACCAGGCAACCAGTAATTGCTTAGAGTGAACAGAATTCTGTTTAGAAAACAAAACACAAATGTAGACGCAAAATATACGCATCGACCTGCCTACCCAACCCACACACTTTGTCTCCTCCAATGTACCTATTGCTGCGGCAACAAAATAACAAAATCAGTTTTAAGGTACCAGTCAACCATAAGTTGCATAAAGTGAACTTGATAAAACTTCTTAGCCTTAGAGAGCCTTAGATTAATTTAAGTTCCTTTGCTTTGTGGCTGGTGAAATGTTGATTCCAATAAAAGATTCCGACGGATTGAGAACCGCCTCCTTTTCAAGTCGGTTAATAAAGGGGGTGGGGTGACCCGACAAAGTAGAACGCTAGATTCCAAGAAAGTACTAGGCTGTCATGACTCGCCAGAAGTAAATTGGTGTCCTTGATTGTATCTAACAGGTAGGTCGTTGATTCAAAACAAAAGGGGTTGGGTGACTTGACAGTGACAAAGAGAACCCTTTTTTTTCTTGGCGTCGCACAAAAAGAGTACACTTGATCGATTCAAAATAAAAAGGATGGGGTGAACTAACGAAGGAGAACGCTGTATTCCAAGAAAGTACTAGGCTTTCATGACGCGACAGAAGTAAACTGGTGGCCTTGATTCTAGATAAAATCACACCTTTGTAACTGTGTACGTATAGGTTGTTGATTCAAAACAAAGGGGGTGGGGTGACTTGACAGTGACAAAGAGAACGCTTGCGCATGAAGGCTACTAGGCAATCATAACCTGCCAAAGGTCTTTTCGTTGTTCATTAGCGGCCAAAACACGGAGTTTTTTAGACCGACGACCTGAATTACGTCTAAAAAAGTTTTTATTATTATTTTAGTGCTGAATCTATTTACGATTCTCCTAGTAGGCATATTATTTTTAAAGATATTGTGATCTGTCACATTACAAATTCATTGTTTCATTCAAGTTGACTCTTACATGTACTAAGACAAAGTAAAGAAATCAGATCAAGTACATGACCTCCTGTTTCAGTGTCAGTGACCTTCCTTTGTTTCGAGTCGGGTCACCTGAAATGTAGAAATGTAAAGGATCAAGAGCACCCGTTTACCCTTGGTGATTTATGAATGCCTGGTACTTTTTGTCTTAGTTAAAGAAAACTAGTCCTCCAAATGTCATATTGATCTTCGGAAAGGTATATTATCTACTACTGCAATGATATTTATTGCAAGAAAATGGTATCTTGCCTCATGCTGCAGCGTCATCTAAAATCTGCGGGATACCTAACCCCTCACCAACTTAGCAGTATCGTATTTGGGCTCATAATGAGACAATTAATAAGATACAGATAGGTGATGTTTGCTGTTTTGTTTGTCATTTATCGCATTGGCGTTGACAATTGAACACATGTCAACATCCCGCGTGCTGTAATCCCTCTCAATCATTTTACGAAACAACAATTGCCTCTTACGATCATGTACACAACACAATCTGTCACATGATTTTGAAATATGTTTGATGATGTGTATTGTGTAGGTTTATGTATGTTTATTACATATTTTATCTATCCACTACAATACAAGGCAAACATAACTTTATCAAGAGTAAATTGCGCGGTACTGTATTATGCGAACGTATCATAACTAATTGTACCAGGCAATCAGTAGTTTTACTATGAATACTTTGAGATTTCCTTGAAAACTTAGTACCCGGGTCTATCTTTCTTCGAAAACAATGGAAATTTGTTTTACATTGCTAGCCGAGGCGACATCGTTTACAAGGTCGGCTAGCACTGTATTCAAAGTTTTGTTTTATTCGAAAACATAATTCAAAATTGTGTGAGTACCAAGCAATCATAACTTTAGTAACGCTATAGGTCCTTAAAATTTGGTTTGACCTTTGTTAGAGAATAGAAAGGGACCGCTCGATGCCCACCTGTTTGACTTTTGCTTCCTTTCCGAGCAATTTCCTAAATTCGTAGAGTCGCTTGTGATTAATTAAATTCCCCAGACTTCCCCACTTCCGCAAAATTTTCCCGCAAAAATTCCAGATGGCGAAAAATATTTTATTTCAAAAATTCCATATTGCTCGGTACGTCTATTTGAGACAAAGAGGTCATGACGTAGAGATGTTATCAGAAGACTTACGTACCTACTGTGTTGATAGGACAAGCCGACCGGGACGTAGAGAAGAATGAGTCATGTCTTAAAATGATTAATTGAAGGCAAACATTGTTTTAACAAAGTGGCGAAAAACATCAAGATAATTAAGACAAAACAAATGTGTTATTTTATGGTTGATCTAAAAAAAATGGGCCTTTTCAAAATTATTTTTTAGATTTTAAGGAAAAGTTATACTTCACACAAGGGAAAGTGGTCCCTAAATTTTATTCCTGAAACCTGGTGCTTTTCCCTCAAAACTCAAAAAAATCTCATCCTCACTTAGAATTTTCGCCCTTAGTCGAACATTGATCTTGATCACAGTGTTATACCAGGGTGTACGGGGTTCCAACCCCCGTCTTCAGAATCCAAGCCAACCTCACCTACACGTGGTGCACCCTGCTAACTAACAAACGGGGCTCTGGCAGCCGGCTGATTGCGGCATAGCGCAGCTTAACACCGGAACAGATAAATCCCCTGACTGCGGTTAGGGCAGCAGCGTCGGCGGATCCCCAAACCGATTACCCCTTTATTATAGGAGGCTATGTTCAGCAGTTGACTGATATAGGCTGGTGTGGTGTCGTGTTACCACCATGCCTATAACTGCCTCACGGCATTGCAGTTAGTTTGAAGGCTGTGTGTTACATTATAGGCACAAAAGGCTAACCTTCATGCCTCAAGTTGATGGACGCACATTGTATCGGTTCCAACATCGGTTCATCACTTTGCTATAAGTATTGGTCACCACGTAAAATCAGGTGGCCATGTGCTTGTTCCATCTTCAAGATTTCTTTTTGACGGGAAGAGACGCAACATACTCGTATGTACAAATCCGCCTCTTAGTAGGATGTTGTTTTGACATTGAGCGCTATCGTTATGAATGATGTCTTTGACTGTCCACCTTGACCTGGCTCGCTGGACAATGATGAATGACAAATCAATATATTGTTCCAAGCTATTTATGTTTTATCCTACTAATGTTTTAAATAGGTACGCTTGGATGTATGTTTTTTACTAATTCACGCCAAAACAACTGAATTGAGCCAAAAATTTGCACAATATGTAGCCTTACGCCAGGTATATTAACGTATATTATTATTTTATTAATAAGTCTTCTCCCACTGCTAGGCAAAGGCCTCCCTTCCCTTGTTCCACTCTTCGCGGTTTAGCGCTGTGATAGGCCATGTTGGTAATCAGAGTCAAGTTCAGTGGCTTGAGTTCGAGAAACATACCTTACTACAAAATATGCGTTAACTATATTTTTGTGTAGAATTTTCACTTCCAAAATCTCCAAGACAGTCAGAAAGAAATTTATCAAAACATACATTTGGAGCATAGCTTTATACGGGTGCGAGACGTGTACAATGACTCAGAGAGACAAAGAGATTTTGGAAGCATTTAAAATGTGGTGCTGGAGAAGAATGGAAATAATAAGCTACGTAGACAAAGTAACTAACAAACAAGTTTCAAGTAGAGTCGCCGAAGATAAACTTATGATAAAAAATATAGAAAACAGAAGAGGAAAGATGTTTGGACACCTTGTACGATATGACAACTTTATACGAAACATCATAGAGGAACAAGTAGAAGGAATGAGAGTTAGACGAAGACCAAGGAGGCACATTAAAGAGAAGGTAGCTGTCATGTCGTATAGGGAAGTAAAGGAGGCTGCTTTGGAGAGAGGCAGATAGAAGGAGCTGCATCAGTTGCGCCGATAAGAGCACAGTTCTTAGATAAATGATGATGATCATATTATTTTTGTGTGAAATTGAAACAGCGACAAGTTTGACATCTTGATACCAAAATATAGCAAAATTTAGTAAGGTAAAGTAGTCAAAATTGTTCGATGTCCTCTGAATTAGGCTCAGTAAAAGATTCGACCAATCCTAAAACAACAACAACAACAGCCTATATCAGTCCACTGCTGGACATAGGCCTCCCCTAATAAGAAGGGGGATATGCCCATAATCCCCACGCTGGGCACGCGGGTTGGGGATCGCAGAGCACAGCTTCTCGCACCTAAAACAATCCGATACAAATATAGGAACAACTTCAATAATAAAACTACTTAAGTTTTTGTTGAAGGGATGCTTTTACTCAATTAATGATTTCGTGACATGTAGTAATTTAGAATAGTAATAATAGTTTATTTTATTTTATTGTTGTGGACATGTTTTTTTTTATTTAATTTTAATCTGTATGTTTTTGTTTTAGTTTAATCCTTTATTTAAAATACATACGATTGTTAATTGTTGTTGAATAGATAAACTGAAACTTGCTGACAACTTGCAAGGACATAGTTTTTATTGTGACTTGTGCCTTTTGAATGTTTTTCACAATTCAGCCACAGGTTCGTCGACTAGGATCAAGTAGGATCCACAGGATCCACTGTGTGGTTCTCTTAGCCCAAAAACGCTTGGCAGGTGGGGGACGTGTCCAATAACATATAGGCAGGCACTTATGCTACTTTTTATCCTTCGATGGTGTGAGATTCGTCAGTTTGTAAACATGACTTATTGAAGTTATCATTCGACGTGGCATGTTTCAATTGTATTGTGTTGTGAAGTGTGAGTGACGTAGGCGAACAAGGCGAGCGAGGCCGGACGTTGATACGTGATCAAATATAATTAGTTAACCAGTTCTGACATCCTGTCGTGCACCGATTCATATCACAATATTATCTACGTAGATATAAATAAACTAGCTAAAACATTTTTAATAAAACATGATAGAAATAAAACAACACCAGCCTTTATCATTCCTCCTGCTGAACATCGGCCTCCCTATAAAGAAATTGGATATGCCCATAATCTCAAACTGAGCACAGTTTCTCGCACTGTTGACGTTGCTGCCCGTTAATGGCCAGGGATTTTAGCTATGCCGCAATCAGCTGCCGCCAGAGCCCCGTCTGTTATAGCGGGGTGAACTACGAGCCGATGTGATTGGCTTGGTTTCCGAAGATATTGGTCCCGGTTTTGCAGTTGTTAAGCCATTTTGCCTAAAAACTTTCACACCAAGGCTTGGTCACATTAAGAAAAGTTGAGGACAGGGCAGAATGACGCTCACTAGGGCTGGTGAGGCTTATATCCGGTCCAGAAGTAGATTGCTATAGTCCATGCTGTTTAATAAATGCAGATTATGAATATCATGATGATAATGATATGAAGAAAAAGATGTAAAATAAAGAATATGGAATCAGCTGCCAGCGTCTGTTTTTCCATTGACTTTCGACCCTAACGGCTTCAAAAAGAGAGTTAATAGACATCTTCTGGGAAAGCTCGCCTCATCGTCAACCTCATCCTTGCCTATGCAAGCCTCGAAGTCAAGAGCTGGCCCATATTAAATTTAAAAAAAGAAAAAAGGACCCCCCTATGACATCACACTAATGTTATTTAGAATGCGAAAACGTGTGTGTTTGTGTGTGAAACTGATTCTTCTGGGCCTTGGTCGAGTTGGATTCGGTGTATATTCAGTACCTATCACAAATAACAACGCTTGCTTTAACTACTATTCAAAGTGGTCCTAGCATCGAGATAGTTCTCTATGTATATCTCGATGGGTTCTAGATACGAGTTTTGGAGTTAACGACACTAAATGGAATATTCTTTGCAGAATCATGGGTGGAACTGAACTCCGGCAGTGGATTGGCTGCCGTCGAGAACGAGTACATCAGGCTGCTTAGGGAGGCTCAACGGGAGAGCAGAGACTCCTCAGTGAGGCATTCCCGCGCCTCCAGCGTCAAGGGCAGGTGAGCACTCCTGATAATTTATAGGACCCTGGTACTTCTTGTCTGTCAAAAGGCAGGTTGTGTTTTTATAATGGATCTTCAAGTATAACTGGGAGATCCTTCTACGAGTCCCAAAAGTAGCCAGTGTGCTCTTTAATAAAATCGGTTTTTAAAGAACTAGGGCATATAGGTACTCATTCAAACATCTATTATCCAAAGCATTATGTAGCTTCTAAACGTAAGAGAGGGAACATCGACTCTGTGAAGCACTCGCGCGTCCTTCAGTGTCAAGGGCAGATGCGAACTCCTGATAGTTGATGAAACCCTGGTATGTAAAATGAGCAACACTTGAATTGTTAACTGATATGACATTCCGCGCACCCAGCTAGCGTGAAGGGCACGTTGACACTTCTGACAAATTTTAATTTCCTTGCACAACAAATGTTTGATGAATATAATGATACTATACTAGGGTATTATAATTATTAGGTTATGTCGTGGCCGAGAGAAGGTCATAGGAATAGGGGATGGCCTCCGACGAAACGGGTAAACCATATCAGGCTAGCGATCCAGACATTCTCAAAAAAGGTCTAGAGATTAATAGTAGGTCTATAAGTGGGTCGAAAAAGGTTAAGCGTCATATAAGTCTTATTCCAAAAATAAAACAGTAATAATTGCAAATATAATATAATATGTGCAAATCAGAGTTACCAACACTAAAAACATTGGGTTACAGTAATGATTAAAGTTAAATCTCCACTTCCGAATCAGAACTAAACACAAATATTATTTGGTCCAAAGTAAAAAAGTATGAAAAATAAACATGACATTAATGTGAGACAAAGGTTCAGATTAAACGTAAGAAGGTCATCAATAATAGTAGATTTTACAACAAGTGCACAAAACGAACCATTTTTGATAAAATTATATGGACGAGTTATAAGCTCTGCTTTTCACTTCGATTGCGAGGAAATAAAACAGCAGTGTAACATAACATTTCTTTAATTAAAATTCAAAGTAAAATTAGTACAGGTTTGAATACTGAAGGAAATTGTTTTTATGTCTTAAAAAACACAAGGCAAATAAATTAAAGTAAATATTATAAAATAACAAATTCTATCTATGAATTTCTTATTGTGTTTGGGTGTATGGCTCATTTCTTTGGCTTAATATAGATACATTTATGAGTAGATATGTTAATGCACTTGTGCACAAAATTCGATTTTGTGCAGCCTATATCCTGCACAAATAAGTACTTTCAGAGCATAAGACGTGAAAAAAATTAAAGTTCGCCTTCTCATTTCTTATTCTATTTCTCATTCTTAGCGCATAATCTATTTCTAGTGTATCACTGATTTAAACTCTAGTGGCAGTTTATTTAACTTGGATCGCTTGATACCGATGATTGATGATGAAGAGTACCTACATCTTATCGACAGTAGATTTTGTGTCATCTAGTTCATTCCTTTCTCAATGCATCCCTAGTCTCCACTCGCATGAAACACCCGACAAGCCTAAGTGAATCGTGAAAAGTGCAAGAATTATCTTCACTTCTTGCACTTGACTATTGGTTTACGAGTCATAGTTTGTTTACAAACGTGAGTTCTTTGTCCACGTTTCGCAAGTTGAATCGCAACGCTCAGTGATTCACGATACGGTTCGGCGACCTCTTCTATAGTTATGTTGGCCTGGTACATTGATAGTGAATATATTTAGGCCTAAAAGCGAAACTGGCCTTGTTTAAAACATGTTTTTTTGAATTTTTTTGACGAAATTTGTAGCATAATTTTATTTTATTTGGATTGGTTCCATTCAGTTCAGTTCTTTATTAGCTTGTTTGACAGCAACTACTAATTGATTTAAACTATCACGAGTATTTATATAAGCTTTACAAATTCCTTTCATATGACATTTGCATATATTTGTAATACTATTGTATAACCCCCTTTTGGTTACCAATATCTTAACAACCCCTCCACCGATTCATCTTGTATACCAAATAACCTTTCAAGTGAATACCATGTAGATCTCAAACTCAAACTCAACTCAAACTAAAAATTCATTTATTCAGTAGGAACTGTATAGTAGTACACTTTGAAACGTCATTTTTTTTAATATACCACCAATTCGTAACGCGACCAAACAGAGAAGAAAGATAAGAAGGATCAAATTCGATCCACGTTTTTTCAAAGCACTTGGATGTGATGTCGCGAATTTATATGAGCGTTTATGAGAGGAGTTAACACGAGTTTCAAACAATAACAGTTTGTTTATTGTTTGAATTTTATTAATCGACGTCCGTCCTATTGAAGATCTCAGGAGTGCGGAAAAGCAGTAAGTGCAAATGACACAAGCCGAGCTGTATGCTTCTGGGCATATTCAAAACCGCGCCACGCGTGCCACTTTTGGGTCCGCGAGCCGGGGTTTAGATCTTAAGGCCTAGAGGATTGTAATTTGGAGGGTACCTACCTTCCTTGCATAGTGTAGGAGGACCAACCAAGAAAGGATTTCAATGAATGCAAATGACTTTGAAATTTGAACTTTTTTTTAATTAAATTTGAATTTCTTGTAAAGGAGCCACTGAAGGGGTGCAGCGGGAAAAAACGACCATGCAGACGAGGTCACGGGAAGCTTGCTAATGATCTACAACGCAAAATTGTATATCTTGCCTTCTGAGATCTTCGCTTACTCACTCGATCTCTTAAATTTATTTGTTGTGTATCAAGGTGGCACTTTAAACCCTCGTACAATCCTCGCCCAGTCTATAATTACTTGGGAAATAATCTGCTAAAAGCTGGAAAATAACGATAGATGTAGGAACCATAGAAGTAAAGTGCTCTATGTTATTGGCTCGTCCTTAGTAGTATAAATGAATTAATTTATGAATGAATGCTTACAACAACACTGTCCTATTCAGTTCACTGCTGAACATAGGGTTCTAACCTCCATCTTTTGAACACAAGCCAACATCACCTGCCCGTGGTGTACCCTGCTAACTAACAAACGGAGCTCTGGCGGCGGCTGAATGCGGCATTGCACAGCCTAACACCGACACAGCTAAATACTCTGACCGCCAACGGGCAGCAACGACGGTGCTGCGAGACGCTGTGCCCTGCGATCACCAACCCGCATGCCCAGCGTGGGGATTACGGGCATATGCCCCTTCTTATAGGGGAGGCCTATGTCCAGCAGTGGACTAAATAAGCAGGTGCTGTTGTGTTGTTGTTGTGAAGCCGCGTGCGGTAGCTAGTGGTACTGTGAAGAAAGTTGTCATCAGCCAAGGACTAGGAATGCATAAACAAGTAGGTATGCGCTGAGCTCATTACTATGTGGCTTCCTTGCATTGTGTTCTAATTAGCGGGATTAGCCTTGTTGGCTAGCGTCACTGCCCGGTTCCATACATGTCTGTACTGTACCCCTAGTACGAGTTGCACAATTCGAAAACTTTCATAGTTTACGGATTTCAAGCTCAATTTTAAAGTATATTTTTTTGTGAATTACCTAACTGTTTTGAGCGATAATCATTGCAATCTGCAAAAAGATTACATTGCTTATGTTGTTCGATCAGTTTCTTTTTAAAACAAGTCGCGTAGTTTCCAATAAACGTACATTAAAATTGAGCTCGTAAACGAAAACTATGAACGTATTGTGCAACTCGTACTAGGGATGCTGTAGTCCACTAAATACAATCCTACCTACATTATTATCACTACATATTATAAAAGTCTGTCTGACAGAACTCAAAAACTACTTATTCTATTTTGATGCGGCTTTCACTTGACCAATAGACAGAGTGATTCGTGAGGAAGGTGTTTACGATTTGAGATTATCTGAGTGAAGCTCAGATTATTAATAAAAATTAAAATAAAAAAAAAGACCAAAAATAATACCTACCGTTGAGCCATCTACCAGCAGCCTTTCGCAGATCGTCACTCCACCTGGCCGGAGGGCGTCTTACACTACGTTTGCCGAGCCGCGGTCTCCACTCAAGAACTCGTTTACCCCAACGGTAATCGGTTCTTCGGCAGATATGGCCAGCCCACTGCCTGGCTGTAAAAAATTGTAATAAGTTACCAGAAAAACTAAAAACCCAAGAAAATGATGAAATTTTTGCAAATAATTTAAAGGAAATGTTATTAACTAAAATATACTATTCTCTTGACGAATTTATAAATGACTCAAATACAAATAATGACAATCAGTAATCAACAGTCTTATGTATTTAAAATATCGGTCTGCTCCTACTCACTGTTGTGAACACCCTAACTGAGTACATATTATGTATTGATACTTTCCTAGTCTTAAGACCTGACTAAACTTTAATGTACCGGTATATGTCATATGATTGCAATAAACATTGAATACTGAATACAGAAAATGTTGCACATGTACTTTTAGACCAGGAATTGCGTATACGTCACTTTTTATCAGGGTACCATACGAACGAAGCTGCGAGCCGAAGCTACCAGAATTATATTTCAAGGACATCTGGTTTTTTTGATCTGCGATTGTCCGAGTTATAAATACGCTTTCTGTGTTCTGTCTTTCTGACATTTCTGTTTTGTATCATTATCATTGCCAAGCTGACGTTTTCACTAGAGGCACAGAGGTGCTGGTTCGATGCCCGCTACGGGACATTTGTTTGCATGTTACAGATATTAGTTGAAGGTATGTGTGTTGTAGTGCCATGGTCATCAAAAACAAACATCCTCACGACTTTACCGTCGTCAGGTTATGTTTTTAGGGTGTATGTAGCCCAAACGGCTGGACGGATTTTGACTAATGAGGTGTCGTTGGATTCGTCTAGATCACAAGAGTGACATAGGCTATATAAAATTTCAAAAAATCCAATATGGCGACAGTAAAAAGCCATTTTGAATTTAAAAAGACTACTAAACTGAGAATTACTAAAAACTTACTCGTCGGGTTTTATTGATTTAAAAAAAAAATACTTGTTAACTGACTTCAAAAAAATTACGAAGCTCTATGTTACTTGTATGTGGGTGTAAAAAAACATACATACAACCTGTATGTATGGTTTTTTACGTATGTTCGTGTTCACCGATATCTCTGTCAATTGTGGACCGATTTTCAAATTTCTTTTTTTTTTTGTTTAAAATTCTTTATGTTTATTATACTTCACAGGTGGTCCCATTAAATTTTTTGTCCTGATTATTTGGTACTTTTCTCCGCAAAACTTATCCTCACTTGTAACTTTCGCTTTGAGTCGAACATTGAAGTTGGTTTTCGTTTTAGTTTTTAAAACGTAATGTTATGTTTTGTAGAGTGATTATAATTACAATATTCATTCATTCTTCTATCTATTAAACGAACAATCGCCAGTTCGCGATAAAGTGGCCGCATATTATACAAGTTTGACTATCGACTGAGGTTGTATAATCGAAATGTTACGTCAAACCTCATTCACATCTCCTAGCGTTTCATAAGCGCCTGGTAGTTTGGGTGCTGCGGCGTTTTCACTTTTTGCAAGCTTATGTACGAACTCTTATGTTGTTATACGCTCCTGGTACTTTTTTGTGGTGATCTGAGCTTTTTCCCTAGGGTAAACCTGCCCGCGAGTTCGTTTGCGTGGTCCGAGAGTAGTAGGGTCAAATGTTTTAAGTAAGTAAAGTAAAGTAAATTGGCCTCCTAATTGAATAACTTTGGTAGCCTTAGTCACAAGTTCAAATCCCCCCTCAAGACAAATTTGGCGATCTTGTATTTTGGTCTGTTTTGTTACGTATGATGTACTTCCTAGCTTCTAACCGCGGCAGAGCCCGCTTGGTTCTCGGACAAAAAAATATGTTATTTCTCGTCAATCACTAGATAACGGTTAGAGGTCGCGCGTCACGTAAAAAGAACGCTGAGGGGAGGCTTTTTTTTATTTAGTATGGGCCATCTCTTGGCCTCGTAGCTGCGCAATAGGCGATTTATCGGTATTTATCCGTGCGCAAACACACCCCCTCCATTATTTTTACATGACGCGACCTATCCCTACCACTTCACAACTGGTGGTCCATAATTTTTTTAATTTATTTTAGCTGTGGCTTACCTATAAAGAGCAAGCACAGGAAATGCATTTTAAATATTAAGTATTTTTGTAAGAGTTGTGTAATTAATTGCTCTTTGGGAATTCAAATAAATAAATAAATGGCGCTCATTAGGGGAGGCCTATGTCCAGCAGTGGACTGCTATAGGCTGATGATGATGATGATGAAATAAATACAATACTATAGTCACCTGCGAGTTTTATCGACCCGTGAAAATGAGGCAATTCGACTGGAGAATTGAAACGGCTATAATATCGACCCATGGAATTCCATAAGGGTTTCAGTTTCACCATAGAAAAAGCTAGCACAGCATTCCTCTGAGCTATTTACGTGTAGGTCGGCTTTCGGACCGGTTTCTCATGAACAACCGGATTCGTTGCGGTCGGTGCGTTTCGCTTGGTCTAGTCTGCGGATGTGCACCAATCATCTACACTAATATTATAAAGAGGATTTTTTTTTATTTATGTGTGTGTGTATGTTTGTAATGAGTAAACTCAAAAACTACTGTGTCGATTTCAAAAATTCTTTCACCATTAGAAAGCTACATTCACCCTGAGTAACATTGGCTATATTTATTGCTAGAAAAGATTAGGGATCCTTACTAAAACTTAAGTAACGTAACCCAAGGTATAAAAAAGTGCCCTTTACTTGTGCGAATCCGGGACGGGCCGCTAGTGTTTAGATAATGATACAAGTTTATTTAGAAAATAAACATGGCAGCCAACAAGTCTTGTCCTCATACTGTACAGGATGGATTTTTAGATAGGACAGTAATTAATGACGGGTTACAATTTTGTGTAGGTAAATTAACAATTTCCTTAGGAGCTGTAATTTTCTAAAATTTGTAAATGCAGGTCACAATATCTTTAAAAAATATCAAAGTTAAAGGTATCGCCTAAGAATGGAAACACCATGACACAACATAATTTGGCCCTAAACTAAACAGATCTTGTATTATGAGAACCAAACGAATTTGATATACTATTGATATAAACATACAAACATTTGTCACGCGGCGGGAATAGAACCCGCAACCTTCTGCGTCTAGGCAGGCGTTCGTCGAGCTCGCCGAAAAGTCGGATATGTTGATTTATTTATTTAATATTGCTTGCTATATACATGGAGAAAAAATGCTGGTAGAAGCTGGATGTAGATCTGAGGACAGGGCCAATGTCGCTCATTAGGGGACGCCGTCCAGCAGTGGACTTCTATAGGCTGATGATGATGAATGAGGCCTGCCTGCGGTTCGTGGTACGTGCGCCGTATCATATTGCATGCGGTGCAGGCGACAGACAGACACACTTGACGGGTATCCTATTATTAGTTTGATTGTACTTAGTAGTTGGCAGCGTGGCGCGGGTATAATTTTTACAGATCAATTCAAAATAACAATACCAGCCTAAATCAGTCCACTGCTGGACATAGGCCTCCCTTAATAAGAAGTGTATATGCCATAAACCCCACGCTTGTGTTAGCGATTGCAAGGTACAGATATTCGCAGCTGATACTGCCCGTCGGCGCTCAGGAAATTAACCGTGCCGATGTCAGGCTGCGCTATGCGGCTATCAGCCGCCGCCAGAGCCTCGTTTGTTAGTTAGCCAGATGCCATGGCCGGTGAGGTTGGCTGTGGTACTAAAGATGGAGGTTCGAACCCCTCATAGTTCCTTTCACGAAAGAAGACCCGCGGCAATTAGGTAATAAATAAATAATGCTGGACACTACCACACAGCATCACGTAGCCCCATACTAAGCAGAGCTTGTATCATGGGAACCACATCACTGATAAACTACTATATGATAATTGACGGAACTAAAGCCGTATTTTCGGTTTACGTAAAAAAACCGAACACATCATGAAATTCTAGTCAAAACAGATTATTTGCATCATATTTGGATTTGCGTTGATGTGTTCAGTTTGATTTACTTTTGTTTTTATTTCCATTCCATTTTAATTTTCACACGCCGCGGCTGCGGGACTTCTGTCTTCAAAATGAGTTGCCTTCAAGGATAAGGTTCTCCTTGTTCCTGTTTTTAGCCTGGTACAAGTAGCGGCACGAAACTCTAGCTCTGACCGTTATTGCACAGAAGTCAGAAGTAAGGTATCATATGGGAGCTAGAGGCGAGAGAGAGCGAGAGACCCATGCGGAGACGTTTCGTTCAGCGCTAGACTTACGTGCCGCTAACTGTACACCCCTTGGAAACCCGTGACTTGTATCTCGTCACAACTCATTAAACAATATATATCTTTATTTCCAGCCCCAAATCTCCTCCGAACAGTCCTAACTTGGAGCCATCGACCGAGGACGACCTGAAAGGAGTGTACATCAACTGCTGGCGGGTGAGTGCTCACCACCATCTTTTAAAAATAACAGACTGACTGACTAGCTATCAACGCACCGTATAAACTCTTAGCCATATAATTTCACCATTTTGTTGGTAGCGGCGACTGGTTGCGCTGCCATAATGTCCTTGAAAAATACCCCTAAGTCCTCGCTAGAACACGACTAGGCTCAGATTTAAGGCGGCGATACATGTCAAACCTCCCTCTCGCTCGCACTATTCAACATTTTAGAAGATGTTGAACCCAACACGTTTTCCAACCAAAAAATTTTTGAATTGTTATTTTCTAGGCCGTGAAGGTTTGCTATTTTGCATAACTACATTCAGTGATTTTATATCTTTAAAAATGTTGAATAGTGCGAGCGAGAGGGAGGTTTGACCCTTATAAGCGCCTTAAAGAAGACACTTCCTGCAACGTGAATGAATGATCATTTATTTGCCAGAATATAGGTTTGTACATTGGTTGTATGTTTTAATATTATGAGCGCTATATTCGACTTATTAGTCGTGCAAATATTTTCTAGAGATAAGACGGCTTTAATCGAAATATTAAAATTATATTACAAAATATCAAATTATAAATCTAATACAAAATACAATAATTATTATGATACAATGATATTATGAACGTGTACAGGAGTACACAAAAACATCGGCCAAAGGCGAGTCGGACTCCCGCAAGAAAAGAGTTCCATACCATAATCTAATATCTATATTCTATAAACATGTGTGGGTACCCTACCTAAATTATTTTATTTTAATTTAATGATTTATGTTTTAATTGAACATAAAACTTAATATTCCCTGAATATTTCAAGCGTCTACTTGTTGCAAAAAAACTCGTTTGTTGTATGGAAGCTCCACTTAAATATTTATTTTGTTTTTAGTATTTGTTGTTTTAGCGGCAACAGAAATACATAATCTGTGAAAATTTCAACTGTCTAGCTATCACGGTGCATGGGATACAGCCTGGTGACAGACAGACAGATGGACAGTGGAGTCTTAGTAATAGGGTCCTGTTTTGCCCTTTGGGTACCCGTAAAAAGAAAAATAAGAAAAACAGACAAAAACATTTTGAATCATGAACTATCGCAAAGTGTTTTATGCTTGATGATGATGCTGTTCCTTTCCAGGATGACTCCAACGACTGGGTCTGGGAGTGGAGCAGTCGGCCTGACCAGTTGCCTCCCAAGTGAGTCCACCTCCACACACACCACACAAGCCTATTTCAGTCCACTGCTGGACATAGGCCTCCTCTGTTGAGCGGCATAGCGCCCTTTCCTGAGCTCGACGCATACAGCTTCTACCAGCAGCCTTTCGCAAATCGTCACTCCACCTGGCCGGAGGGTGTCCTACATTACGTTTGCCGGGACGCGCGCGATCTCCAAGAACTCGTTTACCCCAATGGTTATCAGTTCTTCGGCAGATATGGCCAGCCCACTGCCACTTCAGCTTGCTAATTCTCTGAGCTATGTCGATAACTTTAGTTCTATGTCGGATAGTCTCGTTGGGGATACTATCCTTCAGAGAAACTCCGATCATAGCTCGTTCCATAGCTCGCTGAGCAACTTTGAACTAGTGGACTAGCCGTACTGTGAGTGTCCACGTTCCAGCTCCGTTAGTATTAGTTTATAGATTTAGTACCTTACGCACGCGTCTCCGCTCGTGGTACAGGTATCATAAACAAGGAGTTTTAATTCGTATTCACTAGTGGCCAGTCCCGGCTTCGCACGAGTGGACTTTTTTTACACCTTGGGTTACGTTACTTAAGTTTTAGTAAGGATCCCTTATCTTTTCTAGCAATAAATATAGCCTATGTTACTCAGGGTGAATGTAGCTTTCCAATGGTGAAAGAATATTTGAAATAGGCACAGTAGTTTTTGAGTTTGTTCATTACAAACATACACACACACAAAAATACAATATAATATTACTGTAGATTTCTTTTGTGATAGTCCAAATCAGTAGAGTGGTAAACAGGTGTTATGTTTATTTGTTCCTAGGGACTGGAGGTTCAAGCACCCAACGCAAGCGGCCCGCGGGCCACCTTCAGCGACCTCCTCGATCGAGGTGTTGGACCAGCAGTTGACCGCACCTGCCATGCAGCAGGTAACTTTGTTCCTAGATTCGTGCAGCAGGAAACATTGAACGTTTCGAATCCTGATATGTATTTATTAATTGTTTTTTTTTTCGTTAATTTGAATAATTTACTTAAGATAAACTATTTTGACGAGTCAAACATTCTCCGACCAGTCTTTCAGTTGTATTTTTTTATGTGTTGTATGCAGTGACGATAAAGATGTTGTATTGTATTGTGTGTAACAGAGTCACTGCCTGTCCGTTCGTCGCTCGTGCCTGTTCAGCCGCGGCGCGGTGTGCGCAGTGCTCGTGACTAACCTCGTCTCGTTGCTGCTCGGCGCGGGCATCGGGTGAGCATACGCACATTTATATTTTTACAATCAATCAACTTATTATTTTATTTATTTATTTATTTTTCTGGCACAAAAATTATTATAGAATATGTTTTAATTTATTGTAAATATCATAAATTTTGCGCGTCCTACGTAGTGTAGGACGGTCAGGTGGAGTGTCGATCTGGTGTCGGCTGCTGGTAGAAGCTGGATGTGGAGCTGAGGACAGGACGCAATGCCGCTCATTAGGGGGATGGCCTATACAGCAGTGGACTGCTATAGGCTGATGATGATGATGATGATAATGAAATATCATAATGATAATGTATAATGATGTTGTTTGTATAATGTGAATTTTGACATATTATGTTTTAGTTTGCATCACAAAATTGGTAGAAATAGTATGTTACGGTACAATTATTATTTAAGAACATGTAACCCTATTTGAGGCAAATAAATAATATGATTTATTGATTACCATAGATTTAGTATATTACCAGTAGATGACCTGAGGGATCTCAAAATTTATACGACTTTTGTATTGACAATGTATTGTTTGCACATGCGCATCTGTGGTGAACTAATTAAGTTAGTTGATAATCAACGGCCACAGAGGCTTGTCAAATGACAAAGTGCTTGTCAAATTTTTGGAATTCAAAATGTTTATCATAGTCTCTCTCTTTTCCACTCATCAATGATTCATGTATAGACATGTTGTTTGTGTCTCTATCTAAAAAAAAATACAAAGTCTGACTTTTTTGATGTAAAACATCTAAAGGTACAGATGTCACGGAAAGGCATCGTCACGTCGCCGTCAACCTAACGTGACCGTTTAGTTACATTTAGATCTGAGCGCTTCCGTGCTTTGAAAGGCACGTTAAGATTTTGGTCCCACCTTTTTCAGTCGTTAAGCCATGTCAAAGCCATGGAAAACGTAGTGTAGGACGCCCTCCGGCCAGGTGGAGTGTCGATCTGCTGTCGGCTGCTGGTAGAAGCTGGATGTGGAGTTGAGGGCAGGCCGCAATAGCTCATTTAGGGAAGAACTATGTCCAGCAGTGGACTGCTATATGCTGATGATGATGATGATGATGTACAAGAAGAAGTAGAAGAAGATGAACAATTAAATATCTTTATCCTTTAAATATAATGTTTGTTCCAGGGTTTGGTTGAGCAAGAAAGGAATGCTGCCCCCGCGACTGATTGTCATCAACTAAGCGAAGACTGAACCGGACTGTCTGTCTGACTTACATGCTGATACATTATAATATATATATATATACTAACTACGCCCTCATTATACATACATACGACCTCTGTGGCGCAGTGGGCGACGGTCCCGAGACGCAGAGGTTGCGTTTGATTCCCGCCGCGAGACAAACTCGGGTCTGGGTCTTTACTATATATATAATGTATGTATTTACAACAAAATGTACGTGTGGAGTATATCAGTGAAGTGGTTCCCATAATACAAGCTCTGCTTTGTTTGGGGCTACATGATGCTGTGTGATAGTCCAGCAATATTATTATAAATGCTGTTATATTCAGACGAATGGAACCACATTTGATGTCAGCTCAACCGACCCTAAGCCGTTTATTTATAATAACTTCATAATGAAAAATTATAAGACCATGATGAATAACAATAAGACCATAATGAATAATAATAAGACCATCATGAATAATAATAAGACAAAACGAATAATAATAAGACCATAATGAATAATAAATAAGACCATAATTAATAATAATAAGACTATAATAAATAATATATAAATATAACAGCGTGTAAGCAAGACATGTAAGAGAAGAATAGATTTTAAACATTTTTTAAATTAGAAAAAATGTAGCCCTAGTTATACCACTTTTGTATTTTACAACACGTTTTCAACGATTCTTGATTTTTAATTTTAAATGTTGAGATAGATTCATTTATTTGCGTTTTTAATTAACATTTAGTTGCATTGGTGAAAAATATGGTGTTTTTTTGGATTTTCAGTAAATACTAGTAAAGTTGTTTGTTGTTGGCTCGTCCGGGTACTGGCACCATGCCTATTTCTGCCGTGAAGCAGCTGTGCTGTGTTTCCGTTTGAAGGGTGTGGGTGCCGGTCACATTACACGCACGAGAGACTTATCATCTTCATGCCTCAAGTTGATGGACGCAGGGCGTTGCATCGTAGAGCACGTTCCAAAAACGTGATCTACGATGCAATGCTTTGTGATAGGTAATGGTTACCACTTAACATCAGGTGGACTATGTGCTTGATCCATCTTCAAGTCTCAATTATAAATCAGGATGTTGCATCTCATCTAGATGAGTTATAGAATATCAATTGGCATATTTTGGCTAAAATTTTGGATGCTGTAGCTCTCTTAGCTTAGTTAAATATCAACTAAACATATCAGATATTTTTGTTCATATAATAAATTTCCATCGCTAGCCTATTAAGTCCACTGCTGGACATAGGCGTCCCCTATAAGAAGGGGGATATGCCCATAATCTCCACACTGGGCATACGGGTTGGGGATCGCAGGGAACAGCTTCTCGCCGACGCGATATTGAGCTAAATTAATTTAATTTGATGTCGATTCTGTTGTGCATTTTCCTAAACTAAACTTAATTTGACATTCCTAAAAATGATACTATCCCTTTCCTAGAAGTTTAAACGACAAGGATAGCTATAGTTTTAAAGCTGTCAAATTTAATTAAGTTTAGAGAAGTGAACAACAGAATCGACGCTATTGTCAAACTGACGGAAAGTTAATATAAAAAATAGTTTTTTATATGTAATAACTTTAAAATTAAAAACTCAAGAATTAATAATGCTTGAAAAAAATATTAAATATTTTTTTATATAAAATCCTAGTCGTAAGCCTTAAATAATTATTTTAATTCATTCTTATTCGGCTTGTAACCCCAATTGCACCATTAGCATTTTAACCCTCGGTTAGGTAACTCCGGTTAGAGACTGCGGAATAGTATGTTAGGGTTAAAGTTTTTGGTGAATGGGCCTGCATCGATTTGACGTATTTGTGTAAATTCATAATATTTGAACTCCTGCCATCGAGATAATTGTATAGAACTCTATAGAGTGTCAGTTTTCAAGTGAAAACGTCAAAAATCGTCCAAGCGTATTTGACATAAATAAACCTTATGTCGCTTGAAAACTGTTCAAAGACCACGCAATTGACAGCGTGCGCTGAGTTTTAGCGCAGACACTTTTTTCCACGTTTTCCACTCTAGAGTTTAATTAACTTGATGCCTCGCTATTGTTGCTATTTTATTGACATTTGAAAGACAGTGACAATTGCAACAGACTTTGACAGTTTGACGTCACGTCACACAGAAAGGAGGGTGGCGAGAGGGTAGTTTGTGCAAATACGTCAAGTTAGTATTGTAGCTGTAATGCATAATTTGTCGTAAGGTTCGCTTAATCGGCTTTCTCTAAGCATTCCATGAGTTTTACTGTTTTAAACGTGATTGGCCCTAAACAAATTATTAAAGACATTTTTGAAATCCCAAAAAAATATGATTACCCGTGTAATTGAGCTCAAATTAACCGAAAACTTATATTCTTTGATACAAAATAAATAATAATTATTACATATGTTTATTATAATTATTCGATTTAAATCTGAGCTCTTGTCGGTGTAGTAATGTTATTCTCCAATATGCTTTTTGTTATTTCAAGAAGAAACTATTGCAAAAAAGAGATATTTTAAATCTTGTTTAATAACTGAGTTCTACTATTAAAAAACTTTTAACATTTCATATGTGTACTACTAATAGTAATGATTTTAATAAACAAAAGATTAAAATGTTAATATTTTATTTTATCTTTTTTTAGTTTTAAAATCAATAAATATACGGGCCAATTAGCGCGTTTAAAAAAAAATGGAAAAAAATATCAAAATTGAATTGAAAAAAAAGTGTATTTTTAAGAGCCTTACTAAAAATTATCGCCATTAGCGTTTGAACAACTATACAAAGGATTTTGCACTATCCGCCTGAAATCGGCTTGTCTACAACTCCGCCAAAACGCATCGGAGCAGCAGTTTTCATATAGTCGGCTTACTTAGATTTCCTGTCTTATCATCTTTATTATAGGGGCGATATTTGTAAGACGTCCTTTTGACAAATGATAGCTAGCAATATATGCCACTTTTTCACAGTACGGCGAGCGATATCCTTTGTATAGTTGAATGAACCAGTAGCGGACATTTGAGCCGGTTGTTCTGTTCAGTAGATACTATCTGCACTTAGAATTAGATTTTATAATTGTAGGTTTAAGAATTGTAAGCGTAGTTATGTTTTATACTGGATTTAAACATTAAAAAACGGGATAGTTTGCTGGATTCTGTTTAACGATATTTATCGCTAAAACTATTAGTAAAAGTCATTTCGTGTCTATTACAAGTAGAGGCACGAAACTCTAGCGCTAATATTGCATGCGTTATTACGATGTCTGTTTTAATATTTTCTTCGAAGGCCAAGATACAAGTTTTCCGCTTAGTTTGGTTCTTCACAGGTATCTTTACGATTTAATATTGTTTATTGACTTAATAATTAGAACGGCTAGCGCCAATTACTATAAAATTTGGTTGGTCATCTTACATAAACATAGTCAAATCAATCAATATCTTACACACACTTTTATTATAAAATAAAAAAATAAATTAAATATAGTACCTTATATTGTTATAATTTTGTGAATTTTGTCATACCGCTATTTAACTTTTTTGGAAATAAAATGATTGTATTATTATTAATAAAGAACGTTATGTATTCAGGACGGGTATTGCATAACGCATGCGATATTATCGTTAATAATAACGCACCTATGTGGGGGAGTCTTTAATTTTCGAAATGAATGTCATTTTTTTTTTAATAGGTCTTTGATTGGTTTTTGGCTCTTAACTGTTATTTCTTGGAGTTTAGTAAAATGACCTGAAAAGACCGTTGGGTAGAATATTAATTTGTTTCCGAAATAAAACTACATATTGAGAATATATCAGCCTTTCTGTGATTTAAATTTATTTTCACTATTTATTGATAAAAGAATTTCGGTTTGAAATATTGTATTTAAGAAAAAAATGTTATTGTCTTTTCTGTTTTTGAAGTTAGTGCTGACCTGTCAAAGTTAAATATTAAACTTGTAGACGATTCGAATATGTACAAATCCACACTCTACGAGAAGGCGCGAGAAGTTCGCAGTCTTCTCGCGAGAACACTGCACTATCCACACTTTGCGAGACATTAGCAGCCTTCTCGCGAGAACACTGCAAACGGACTATTGACAGTGCTGCATTTAAACAATAGTGTGGGTGCGTTCTCGCTTTCTCCGCGCAAAAAACCGCTAGCAAGCCGAGAACGAGAAGATGAACCAATCAGCTTCTCGTTTACTTTAACGTAGATCATGTTCAACATTCACGCATCTCGGGTGTTCTCGTTTAGAATGTGGATGGGCTATCACGTCCGGAAACTGAAATGTTATTCAATCATTAGAGCATTGGCAATAGGTCAGCGCGCTGTTCATATTATTCGTCTATAGTAGAGTTTTTTTAAGTTTTAATAAAAATAAATTTATAATGCTAGCTTTTATATATTGTTTTATTTGTACCTACTACCTGTATAATTCTCTTTTAGTATTACTAGCTACTGCTCGCGGTTTCGCTCGCGTATAACTGGGCTTTGTGTTAATCCAGGTCACAAACCATGTATTTTCCAGGTTTCTATCAGATCCCTTCAGTCTTAAAGAGTTCAGTGGTAACAAACAATAGGTACTAACTATTCAAGGTAGGTCCCGGCAAGAGTTTAAAGGCCTGAGGTGAAACAGTGGTTGTCTGGGTACGGCTTGTTTCCAATACCCAGAATGATGGTAATGATGATTGCTTGCTTTGATGGGACCGGTATCATATTTAGTGAACGGAGTCACGGATGTGAGGTTTCAAATTTACTGTCTATGCACAATCAGCTAATTGTTTGTAAAGGCTGAATGTGCGGGCTGCGGCCCGTTCAGTGGTGATACTGCGTACAAGTAAACCAAACAGTCCATACAAAAGTGAAACTGGGAAAATGTGTTCAGCGCATTTTCAAGGTCAAAGTCCTGTAGCAGTCCACTGCGGGCCGGCAGCGTCCCCACTATTGAACGCCATTGCGCTCAGTCCTAAAGCTCGACGCATCCAAATACTTATGGTGTTCACCAGCTCGTATGAAGAGAGAAAGAAAGGGACGCCTGACACCCCAACAAGCGACCGGATCGGCTAAATACTCAATTATATTATATTTGGTCCTTACCTATGAAATTCGCGTTTCTTCCCTTTTTTATTTTTTACATGTTTTTTTTAATTCAACAGTCATATACAAAATTAATTTATATTGTGAACGTAACATTATTGCAGAGGCTATGCATACTTTTCATAATGTTGTTCCAATAAACACACAAAATTTTAGGGGAATAGGATTTGTAGTTCCAGAAAAAAAATACAAAAATGTATTTACTGAGAAATCGTTTTTCTGAATTCTCCATACAAAACGCCAATTTCATAGGTAAGGACCTAATATAACCTTATAACATATATAAGGTTAAATTAGGTTCTAATAAAACCTTATATGTTGTATTAGGTCATTACCTATGAAATTGGTTAAAGTTAGCACAGTATATCACATGTGGACATACATAATGTGGACCCCTTATGCCATAGCAATATGTAGAAGGCAGACACAGGCTTTCATTTATCAAAATTTAGGTAGGTAGGTGATTTTCCATGAATCTTAGGTTTTAATTTGTTATCAAGTAGGTATTCACGTACATTCCATACTAAGAAAGAGATACAAGAACCCTCTTCTTATCACACTCGACCTCCATCACCTTAATATTGTTAAATTTCGTCAACGTCGACATTGGCAAAGTTGTGGACGTTATACCACAGAGGCCAAAAATAAAAATAAAGAGAGATGACCCATAAGACTGGCGCGAGCAAATAGCCCATCTGGGAAGGCACTTAGAGTGAACCCCTAACACTCAAACAAGCGATCGTCAAAATAAAAGAGTATAGACTATACATTAACAATATATTATCGGTATCTATATATCTAGTGCAGGGGCGCGGGTGCGGGGGCGGGGGCGGGGGCGGGGGGTCGCTCGCGCCAGTGCTTCTCCACGAACTTGCGGATGTAGTTGTAAGGCTTAGAGTCCTTCTCGCCGAGGACGTTGTCCACCTGGAATACACAGATAGTAAAGCATTTTTAACAGACTTCAAAAAGGAGGAGGTTCTCAATTTGTCGGAACCTTTTTTTTTCGACTTTTTTTATGTATGTTCACCGATATCTCCGTCAATTGTAAACAGATTTTCAAAATTATTTTTTTGTTTAAAAGATATACTTCACAGGTGGTCCCATATAAATTTTATTCCTGAGGGATTGGTACTTTTTCCGGAAAACTCAAAAAACCTCATCCTCACTTGTAATTTTCGCCCTATGATCACCAATATCTCTGTCAATTGTGAACCGATTTTCAAAATTCTTTAGGGCAAGTGATTTATTTGTAGTCGTTTTTTTTTAACTTTCAAATTTTCTTCAAATCATTTGGAATTTTTCAAATCGTTTGGAATTATAATAATTAAATGACTGAAAAAGCTGGAACCAACATCTGACGTTCCTTAGTAGACCTCAGGTCTAAATTAGGGCTTGCAAATATTCGAAAATTTTCATATTCGAATATTCGAATTTTTTTCGGGTACTATTCGAATTATTCGAATATTATTCGAATAATAGAAAAAACACTATGTTCTTCTTAAATCACATCTTATTTTGTTATTTGAAGTGTTTTTTTCATGAAGAAGTTTAAAATATCAACTTATTTTATTCTTAAAAGCGTTATTTCCATGAACTAATTTAAAATAACAAATTAAAAAATAATACAAAAAGTTGTGTCGCCGTAACGAGACATTGGCGATTTACACGCACAATCAACCACAAATTTAAATATTCTTCTTCGTATGAGCTAGTAGCCAACTCTAGTGTCGGAGATTTTAGGCCACCCGAAGGCCTCAGACATGGATTAATGACTGAAAAGCCGGGACCAACATCTTAACGTGCCTTCCGAAGCACGGTAGCGGTCAAATCTAAATGTCACTAAACAGTCATCCATCCAAGTACTGACCGCGCTGAGAGTTGCTTAACCAAGGTGATCTCTTAAGTACACCGAAGTAAACCTCGCCAAGGACTGACGGACACAGTCTTAAAAATCTATTTTAACAAAATCATGAAAATAAACATTCACGACAGAGACCAATGGACAGAACAGTCTCGTCAACTACGCGACACTTCTGAGTGTATCCGAACCGTGTTCCGAACCCGATAAAATTTATCGGGAGGGGGGGGGGGGATCGGATCATTCGTCATGTTGTTACCCGAACAACGACGTAAACTTGTATTGTCTTGTATGGATATATCGCGCAAACTCATAAGTGGCATTTCATGCACATCTGAGTTCCGATTTCGGTGTTATTAATTTTAATCGAATATTCGAATATTGAAATATCAGTATTCAAATATTCGAACTAAAATAATATTCGAATTATTCGAATATTCGAATATTCGAATGCAAGCCCTAGTCTAAATGCCAATAAATGGTCATTCATCCAAGTATTGCCCAGGAATGTTGCTTAGTGTAATACTCTACACCACAAATGCTTCATACAGGGTTCGAAATTATCGGATAATTAACGTAATCAGTAATCAAGAAATGAAGTGTGAATTTTTCTTGTAAGGGTATTATGGGAATCCCCACGGGCGGGGCGGTACGTTGACGCTTCGTGCGTTCGGATTTCGGATAGACGCAAGGGCGGAAATATACGTTCAAATACAGTTCACTTTAATGGGTGCAATTTTTTGTTACTATCACGATATTTATCCATTCGAATCCTGCTTCAAATAGATCTTGTGATTTACCTTATACGGTGGGGTGATGATAACTTCGTTATATACTCTGATGTTCTGTCCGGCCCAGCAGACGTCATCGATGACCCGTGCGATCGCCAGGAACAGACGCTGGCCTTCGGGATCCAGGCATGCCGCAAGGGCTGTCACCTGGAAATACAGGAAGCCCATTTTAGACATAAAACTTACTGTGTAGAGTCCACGCCTCGACTCAAGTGCCACCGCAAAAGGGGTACACTTAGATCCCGATTGTGAAATATTGGATATCTTTGAGCGATTTTGACTGAGAATTTTTTTTTTTATTCTGAAAACAAAATCCAAAAACAAAATCTTTTGAGTATAATATAAATTAAACTTATCACCATAACTGAAAGCCAAAGTCGGATTCACATTTTACGAGTATTAGATAGATAGATAGATATAATGTTTATTTGCAACTACAATCACACACCTAAACTACAATTTTAAAATTTAACAAGTAGGTAATTTGACATTAGGTATACATACAATATGAATAGTGAAGACATTATATCTAGAAAAATATAAAAATTAAATTGAAAAAACAATATCTACGACAAAACATTGTGAGAAAGTCCATCACAGTGTATATGTGTGTTGCAGTATGACACAAAAGGCCATAACTCAGCGCATAACTTTGCTCAAGGAGCAAACACTGATTTTCAGCTACCCTTTGAGGCCACCAGCGGAACGAGTCAGCAACAAAACAACAAACAAGTGTGTATATAAGTGTGTGTTAGGGTAATGTGTAAACCCAGTATGTAGGTGATTATGCTTCCCTGAGTTCACATATAAATAATATTCGTAGGTAGACTAAGTTGCACGCGATTCAACATCATCAACAACTCAAAGAAGTCCACCGTTGACTATTGGAGCACTAACAGTTTCTGGATGCCTATTCCAGTCATGTTTGATATGGGTTAGGACAAATGTGCTTTCTTGGGTTGCTTGTACCTAGCTGGTTTAGCAGCTTATGTAATAGGCGTCCTCTTGTCATCCTCATTCTTGCCCATGCAACCTAAGCCGGTTAAAATCTAGCTCAAACATATATACATGTATATGGAGCTCATTAATAACCAGACCCATATTTTTTTCTCCATATTTCTGGGGCTCTGCGAGTCACTAACATTGAAATACTACAAAGGTTCCAAAATATCGCCCTAAGAACTTTTTCAAAGTTAACAAAGCGCTTGACAAAGTTCTTAGGGGGATATTTTGGAACCTTTGTAGTCCGTTTGTGTCTCCGTTAAGGAAGAAATAAGTACCTAGCAAGCGATACAAAGAAAGGCTTAACAAGCACACAAATGAACTGGCCAAAAACTTGCTCAACGACCAAGAAAATGTTCAAAAGATGGCAAATACTGAATCTCAACCAAAGAGGATGACCAAACCTCTAACACAACCAATTTCTGGCGCAACTCATTGGAATTGCGCCCATACGACTCACCCCCCAGATCACATCTGATTATGGCTGAACGCCGATTGCAGATAAGAAGAGGAAAAAAATATATATTTTTGGGAAATTTTGTCGAGTAACGACAATGTCAGTTCCATTGTACCTAAATGTATCGTAACTATCAGCTAGAGTTTTCAGTAACCAACTCATATATGGACCTGCAGAGACCATTAGCTGCATCTGATGTTTGAACAGCTTATAATACCTGGAACAGGCCCACATAGAGAAAGCTAACATTGACTTTTTTTCTTGCTATTCCAATAATCTTTCTTCAACAGATTGGTACATTTGGCCAATACAGCATGATACCGCTAGACCATTGAATACCTTGATGGGGGCTGCACTGACAGCGAGTAGATAGGTAATATAGCTACACATATTGTTATAGTTATTAATGAGTTCCACAGTGTTAAATAGGTGTGTGCTGTGAGATGTGAATAAATGTTCCTCCTACAAACCAAAATTACTAAATGGATCAAGCTGAAGTTTTTCTCATATCTATTAGACCAGGAATGAAATAAGCTAAGTTAATTTTCATCCTTTATCAGTCATCTATTCGCCAGAGGCAGTCAATTAACAGAAACAACTATTTCAGCTAAAAATTTTGAGCATTGAAATGTTTTTTTTTGTATTCCAATCAGTACATTATTGCATCAGATTTTGAAAGATTTAACTACCCAACAGCTACTTGGCTGGATCTTATAACTAGGGCACATAATAAGCGGTACTCACCAGCCTTCGTTTGTTTTCTATTGAATTTCTGACTCTAGTGTTCAATCTATGGAGATTGAGCGAGGCAGGCGCCTCGGGCACCGAGGTCACCTCCTTCTTGATCTGAACGTCGGAGACGAGCGAGAGGTTCACGATATTTACGTCGTGCCGTTTTGGATTGCCGCTAGAAGACGGACATTTCAATATTAACATTTTAGTCTGAGGATCGAAAGCGAGGACCTCTCCTTCTATTTCTTCATTGTAACACGTTCGCGTGGCCACAATACTGCCGATAGTGAAGCAGTCGGAGACGACAGTAGACATGTTTAGCTTTAGAGATTGGTCGCGGGCATGTATTTTTATTTTGTGGTGTTAGATTTGCTAGAAATTGTTTTGTTCCGATGTATGGTTGTCCGCCATTGATTTGCGAATTTGACGTTATTTTGACGTTTCTTTTTTCGTTCATAAATAGCATTGTCATTTTATTACATTCGGTTTTTCAACGAAAAAAATTTTCTGTCATTCATCATTCACCATACAAATAATGTACTACAGTCAAGACAGTACACGACCCAAATAACCCTACCTACAACTACAACGATGCCTGAATCCTGAATGAAGAAGTAGAGTAACCTATATGCTTCCTATCCTACCTACCTCAACTGTTTCAAAATAATATTTTATTTTCATTTGGGGTGTGGTCGTATACTGCTTAAGCTTTGATTTTAGGCTTTTTTCCATGAATGTTAGTGAAAAAGAAAATAAAACCATACTTTTTTTTACTGACTACTGAAGTCCTCTTCAGTCAAGTTCAGTCAGGTTATATTTTAGGTAAGTTTGTAATCAACGATATTTTGTAATAGTATATTTTGTCGGTCGCTGTAGCCCAAACGGCTGGACGGATTTTGACTAATGAGGTGTCGTTAGATTCGTCTAGATCACGAGGGTGACATAGGCTATATACAATTTCAATAAATCCAATATGGCGACGGCAAGAAGCCATTTTCAATTTACGATGAACTAAAAACCTAGACAGAGAAAAGTACTAAACTGACTAAGTATTATAAAATTTCTGTTTCTGCAGTCGGGTTTTTTGTTGTTTTAAATAAATACTTGTTTCTTTTGTTTTAGGCATAATAGGATGAGCAATAAAGTAACAGTACAATATCTACATACCTTTAAGTATAATTCGATGTAATACTACTCTATGTTTAAGTAATGTACCTACATAGATATAATCCTGGATGGACTGGATTTGCCTGGCCTCTGACTGTGACTACCATCTGTTAGTAGCATAACAAATATGATCTGCACTCTGTACTCTGTACTCTGATTATAAAAAATTGTACTCAAATTGCATCAGGGGTAAATAGAAAAATATGTGCTTAGGGGTTTTGTAAAACAAATAAAACAAGATTGTAAGCATTAACATTTATTATTTTTCTACACAAAACAACTATATTTAATAATAAACATGATTAATACACATTAAAATCTACAACATTCATGGCATTCGTGCGTCAAAATTATCTAAGATTGAAACTTTTACAAGAAAATTACCTTAATATTTGAAACTTTAAGAATTCACGAACATTAAATAAATTTCGTGCCCGCCATTTTCATAAATAATATGCAAAGGGGATATCTTTACTAAAGCTAGATTTACTTCCGAATAGGTACTGAATCTAAACTTTAGACTCTTAAACTCTAGTCTACAGCAATGTGTGATATTGGCATACAAAAACATCTAGATAAGTAATGAAATAAATTGGAATGATTTGATTAAAAACATCATAAGTGCGTATACAATATCACATAACATAATTACACATTTTTTTGGTATTTTTTATTATTATTTTCTATTTGTTGATTCTAAAAGCTATGGCAACACCAGCCTATCTACATTTAAAAGTTTCCATTATAATTATATTTATTCAGAGCAGATTCCAATTTAATATAAATTAAATACATAAAGATAAAAGTGGTTAACGCTAACGATATTTGCACACGGGTTGGCCAGTCATTACATAGATTATAACAAAGTCGTTCCCCGCTGTCTGTCCCTATGTATGCTTAGATCTTTAAAACTACGCAACGGATTTTGATGCGGTTTTAAATAGATAGAGTGATTCAAGAGGAAGGTTTATATGTAAAACTAGCACCCGTGCGAAGCCGGGGCGGATCGCTAGTTTTAAACACAATTAAAATGGAAATCTGCTCGGAATTATACATTAAATAGATACGTAATTTAATACTAAGCCTTATATTTCACTGCGACACCATGGCAGCGCAAACAGTCGCCGCTACCAACAAAATGTATATGTATGTTTAAGTATATTTTGGAGGATTTCACCTCAGATCAGGGCGGGAACTGAACACGCAAACAAGAACTATTCATGAATGAAAACGTTTGTTGTACATGTAAACAATATCTTTACACATAAGATAACACACCAGGATACAGTCTAAGATTCACAGATCCGCGGTATAGTAAGTTAATAAGTAAGAGTTTGACAGACTTTTATAAACACCGGAAAAAATCTCGCGAGCGCGTAAGAAAAATGTTCTGTTCCATCTGACAAGTCCCAACTTGGACACAGGTTTTGGGACTTGATTAGACTTGGTGTTCGGGATAATAGTGTTCGGGGTAGTTGTAATTTTAAGTTTTTTTTTCTATTATTTGTCTTATAATTGTATTAATTTTCTTATTACTAATTTGTTTCACATCAAATATTTGCATGCCTATTAGGTATAATATAATTGGACATTAACATAATTTAAGACCTAAAATTGTGACATATATTCTGGCAAATAAATATATCTTTTATCTTTAAAGCGGTTTTTGACAGCAAAAACCGCTTTCCCGCGCGGCGCCGGTGTCGTTCGGAAACCGAACGCCACAGAGGGTTACTCCCCTGGTGTCTCCTGGTTTGGTTGCGCAACCAAACGGACACCACCATACATTTTGTTGGTAGCCGGCGACTGGTTGCGCAGCCATGGTATCGCAAAGAAATATAGCCCAAAGCAGACTACACATTGCTCGCAAAACATGATATCTTTTAGTTTAGTTGACCAACTTAGTTACGTAGTTACTCGGGAACAGTCCAGTCATACCGCGAAGTTCACCTGGAAGAACAAACATTTATTATTTTTTTAATCTATCAATAGGATCATTTCGACAATAACACCAGTTTATATCAGTCCACTGCTGGACATAACCCTCCCCTAAGGCTGCCCGCCCACGACAGATAATCTGTGACCGATTTTTTGTACGAGAAAAAATGAAACGTACTGATTGAAATATGAAATGAAATTAAATCAAGACTATAGTTATATATATTGAAGGGTTTAAATCTGTGTTTGTGGTTTTTTTTATTTTACTGCAACACTAAAATTTGTATTCTCAAGGTAACATAGATATAATTACGAAAGTAATGGACTTTATATGCAATAAATTAAACTGATTTGTAAACAGATTTTGTAAATAGTGCAACGCACACGTCCTACGAAAAATCGGCCTGATTATCGGTCCTAAAAAAAGTCTGACGTGGGCTAGCAGCCTAATAAGGGGGATATGCCCATAATCCCCACGCTGGGCATGCGGGTTGGGGATCGCAGGGCACAGCTTTTAGTAGCCGACGCTGCTACCTACCCGTCGTTGGCCAGGGGATTTAGTTGTGTCGGTGTCAGGCTGCGCTATGCTGCTATCAGCCATCGCCAGAGCCCCGTTTGTCAGTAAGCAGGTACACTACGGGCAGGTGAGGTTGGCCTGAGTTCCGTAGATGAAAGAAATAACAACTTTATTTGACATTCTTTATATTGAGGGAGGGAGAAAACTTGAAAGTTTATAAGAAAGAAAGAAAAGTATTTTATTCTGATAAATAAATAACACAGGTTATTCCTAGCGTGGTTTACGACACAATAATCACCATTGAAATATTGCATAGTTCCTACCTACTTACAACCAACGTGTGAGAGTACTCAGGTATCTAATGGATTATAGAAAACTATAAATAGTACAAGCATATATTGTTAGGGGTGTGCGGGGTTCCAACCCACATTTTCTGAACCCAAGCCAACCTCACCTGCACGTGGTGCACCCTGCTAAACAACGAACGGGGCTCTGGCGGCCGGCTGATTGCGGCATAGCGCAGCCTACGACGGCACAGCTCAATCCCCTGGCCACAGACGGGCAGCAGCGTCGGTGGTGCGAGAAGCTGTGCCCTGCGATCCCCAACCCGCATGCCCAGCGTGGGGATTATGGGCATTTTCCCCTTTATTTAGGGAGGCCTATGTCCAGCAGTGGACTGATATAAGCTGATGTGGATATATTGTTCTTACCAAAGTATCAATTATTGTATCTTCGTCTGTCTTTATTAAGTAAGAAGTGTAAGTATTTACTAGTAACGGATTTTGGTATACGAATAAATTATTCTTATTCATATTCTTAAAATAACACGACAATTAAATAAACAAGTAGACAATAAATATACAAAAAACAAGTATCTTCATACTTGTTTTTTGTATATTATTTATAATATGAAGATTCGTCAGAAAAAGGTCTGTGCTCAGTATAATAGGCTAGACGACTGAAAAATTATAACTAGTCCGTTATTAACGTATCCAAAAAATATTCGACACGTATTTTTTATTTTGTCAATTAAACAAAAAATAACAAAGATATAGTGCGTTTAAGTTCCGCGTGACGTCACGGTATAGTACATATTTTACCTAGGCGTGACGTCACGAGCCCACTCCAGAACTTTCACGTTCTTTATCTCTGTGAATTTATATTGATTCGATAAATAAAAAAATACGTGTCCAGTATTTTTTGTTGATCTATCTGACGGACTAATTAGAATTATTATTTTTTGACCCAGTCCTCATGCCTATTGTTGTGGATGATATCCGCAACACTGATTTTTAGTACAGACCCAAGTTGGGAGTGACAAAACATGTGACACGGACTTCATAACTATATATCTCGACGACCTCTGTGGCGCAGTGGGCGAAGGTCCGCCTGTGACGCAGAAGGTTGTGGGTTCGATTCCCGCTGCGGGACAAATGTTTGCATGTTCTGCAGATATTTGTCTCGGGTCTGGGTGTTTTCTATGTATGATATGTATGTATTTACAAAAAAATATGTATCTATGTAGTATATCAATCATGTGGTTCCCATAACACAAGCTCTGCTTAGTTTGGGGCTACATGATGCTGTGTGATAACGTCCAGGATTATTTATTTATTTATTTATATATAAAAGTAAAGAGCAAAAGGAGTAAATTATACTAACGGCCCGTCCCGCACGGGTTAGGGCACCTTGGGTTACGTTACTTAAGTTTTAGTAAGGATCCCTAATCTTTTCTAGCAATAAATATAGCCTATGTTTCTCAGGGTGAATGTAGCTTTACAATGGTGAAAGACATTTTGAAATCGGCACAGAAGGTTTTGAGTTTATTCGTTACAAACATACACACACAAAAATACAAATTTTTCCTCTTTATAATATTAGTGTGTATAAGTATATTAATATTAGAATACCTTGCCACCAGGCGGGGTCCTGACTCCTATCTGTGACGGCGATGATATCGTCCTTCTCGAAACTCAGCTCGTCCGCATTCTGAGCCGAGTAGGGGTACAGAGCTATCACCTGCAATGTACAAATAACTGTGACAAACAGACGACGGGCGACTTTGTATATATTTAACAAGCTTCCGCCCGCGGTTTCGCTCGCGTGTGGTACTGGAATAAAAAGTAACCTAAGGCGTTTTCGCAGTACGTCCGAACCAAATCCGATCCGAACCCAAATCAAAGAATCAGAGATCGGACTAGTGCGTAAGCAATATCCGAATTTGGGTGAGAGATTTATAGATAAATATTTTCATGGATACGAAACCGACCTAAGTCTAAGCAAGTATGTTAATCCAGGTCACAAACTATGTATATTCCAATGGAGAATGCCGTCTGATGTATGGCGCTCGGTACCAAGACTAAAGTGAGTGCGTCAAAAACATCTCCAATAAGTTTTTAGTCGATTCTACTGTCAAAATAATTAAAAATGAGGGTTATTTCCATAGTAAAACTTTACATCAATGTTTATTGCCATAGCAACGTATATATCATTGGTTGTTGTAGTCTAATGGCGGCGTGTAACGGAAACCAAATCAACAAAATATTTTTTTACTTGATTATTAATCGAGTCGGTGTGTAAAACTAAAGAAAATGTTAATGTCATTTATAAAATATAATAAATGTTTATAGGATACGTTCGGTTTTGACGCAATTGGTACGGGTGTTGTAAATCAGTATAATATATATATTAAAAGCATTAATTTAAATATGATTATTGAAAATATTCTGTATTTTACTGGCATTCAAAACACTGCTTAAAATTAATTGTAAAAGCAGTGTTTTGACTTCCTGTCTGCATCTGCCGGCGCGAGTTTTGATTCCACCAATCATGACCCGACGGTTGCCAATCATGGTTGTGGAGGGGGGACTCGCGTCTGACAGGGCCTCAGTTTGGTTCGGATTTTTGTAAGCTAAAGACGTGTCATAAATTGATGGAATGTGCGAATAAACCGAAGGCTAATTTTGTGAGTACTTTCTAGTTTTATTCTACTGCTACTCTTTAAGATACCCAAGCTTGTTAAAGGTAGGTAAAGTTTGTAGACAGTTCAAATATTGTCAACATAAGTTAGTAAATAAAGAAATTATCTCTCTATAATATATTTGATAGTATTAATGTGGAGGTAGTCAGCGGCAAATCCGTTACCAATATTCGTAAACTTTACCTTGTCGATAACAGTGTCTGAAGGAAGCGTGTCGGCCTTCGAGAACACAGGCGTCGTACGACCGGACGTACGACCGGACGATTGTAGCACCTGCGGACAAGAGAGAGTTGTACCTACGTAGTTTTTGTGACAGAGAATTTCTTTATTTGTTTTTAGATGTTCAATGTTTTTATTCAATGAATAACAGATACTTATGTACGCCAATGGGACCGATAATCCATTTTTGTGTGAATATAATTTAGATTTAGATATTTATTTATTCTGTCAACTTTTGACATCATCATCATCATCATCGGGAACCACCCTATCTGTTACCTTGACATAGCTGGCCGGGAACCACCCTATCTGTTACCTTGACATAGCTAGCCGGGAACCACCCTATCTGCCTGTTCCTGCCCTTGGCCTGCAGCTCGCCCTCCCACCAGCCCGAGTCCGCCTTCTTACGCACCACCAGCAGCTGGCCCTTCACGAGACCCAGCTGCTCGGAGCTGGAACAACGCACAAACTAAATCGTCGTAATGTCGACGCGATCTTTGGACAAGCGCCATCTACCCACACCATCAACCAACTCACGGTGGCGCACGTAAACTTTTAAGCAGATGTCATTAGATTTTGAAGTGTAATTCAATCGTCGCCATTGTATCGCTATCTGCAAGCAGCTACTCTGTACATAGTATTTTCATATTATCAAAAATAAACGGTTTTTACTGAAGAAATCATTATAATATTCATTGAAGACACCCCAAAGACCCCCGTAGCTACCACTGACTCATTCAACTTTAAAAGACCAAGACCGGCTCCTATAATATACCGTTACCGATAACGCTTCCTTTTACAACTGTCAAATTTTCGACGCCTCGTTGTAAATTTTTGACAGCTTTTCAAGAGAAAACGAAGCGTTATCCGTAACGGTATATCATAGGAATCGGCCATAAATCAGAATAAGAATATTCGTTTATTTAACATAAAATTGTTACACTGTATTTTTGTATCGGTATATTTTGTTATCGGTTTAATATTCAATGTCATGGTAAATCCAAGATGGCCGCCGCCACAAAATGTCAATTCCTAGATCTTGACTAGCAAAATTGGTTAACAGAGTTGGCTACAAACTGATACGAAGAAGAAAGGAAACCAATAAAATACAGTATTGATGAGACACCAATATTTGCAAGCGGCAACATTTCCTCCGCCTTATAAAAGCAGCGGCCCTGACGGCACGAGTGTCATTGCTTATCGAGACTTGGTACTTTACAGACTTGTTTCGTGTTGTTTTGTAATCCTATGTCCATATTCCTTGCGTGAATTGTTTCTTTAGTTAATTTTGTTACCCACTGGTAGTGTTGTTACCTGGTGGGTGTGAAGTTGGCGAGTGCCTGCGCCACCTCGTTCTTCCTCCGTCCCTGTGCGGAGTCCCGGCCGGACTCGCTGGTCCGTCGGCCAGCGCTGGCGGCTCGGGTGCTGTTAGCATTGCTGCTGGAGCCGCTAGCAGCAGCAGCCGCAGTGATGCTGGCCACCTCTGAGGTCGTAGGGGTTGAGGACTTTTGCTCCTGAGACAACAACAAGTATTTATTTAAAAATAACAAAAAACGCGACTCATAGGCAGAAAATGTTTAGTACTTGTCAGTTTAGTAGTCTTTTTAAATTCAAAATGGCTTCTTACAGTCGCCATATTTCATTTTTAGAAATTTCATATAGCCTATTTAAGATCTTGGCCTGTAGTAGCGACGAATCGCGAGGAGTGGATGGAGGGGAGGGAGGCCTTTGCCCTGCAGTGGGATCAAAACGGATTAATAATTGTAATTTAAGAGCCCTTTTTAGTTCTTATCTATGTAAATCCCGCCTGATTCGAAATTTCTTAACTTCGCACTTAAAACACAAAAAATCACAGGATACAAAGAGTCGACTTAAAGGGGAAAAAATGCAATTTAAGAAACTAGCCCTCCGCAAATGGAAAGTGGTCAGTGGGATCTGTTGTAAAGATGGGTTTAGGAGATATTAAGGTTCATACGTTACTATAGCTTAATGGTGATCTGAATGAAGAAGTCCATAATTCAATTATTGATTATATTTCACAACTGTTACATGCTTACACGGGTTGAGTGGGGAGAGACGACTGGCGTCGCGATGCAAAAACCTACGCATCAGCCCGATTGATACTTGTGGCTGGTACCTAGCCGCCACAATGGCAGTCACTAGGAGTATTCCCCGATTAATGGAAGTCGAGAATTATACCAGTCAGTTATAAAAGAAGATCCCAAAAATTGTAACCAATTGTCGTCCAATTTCAATTCTTTTTTCAGTTTTTTATTTTATTTATTTATTTGTAAAGGAAAACCAACAGCTGAAGTATCACAATTTTATAGACTTATAAAAACAGAAAGCCAATTACAGGTTTTCACGAGTAGAAGTTGCTTAGAAACCAATAGTGTGAATAGCTTAAATAAATAACAATAATAATTTTCTAAGCTCTGAATCTCTTATCAGTCCTACCCTAACGCGCCATATTGATGTTACATTATCAAACTCTCAACATGAATTCAGGTAAGTTAATAACTCTTAATAATCAAAGACTTATAAGAGCACTAGATGATAGACGAAAAGTTGATTCAATTTTAGAAGTGCTTTTGATAAAGTCGATCACTCTCTTTTATTACAAAAACTCGTATAAAACAGTGTACATGGATCTTTATCAAATAGGTTCGCATCGTATTTGCTCAGGCGCACACAAGTGGTGGCAGTAGATGGATACAAATCACACACACTAAGCTAAATTTAGGGTTCCTCAGGGTTCGCATCTGGGTCCGGTTTTGTTTATTTTATGTATTAACGATTTCAATTATCTGCTTAAAAGTATTTTTTTATTGTTTATTTTGAAGAAAAACATTGCATTTCTGTATTTATGAAAAAAATTATAGTCAACCATCTAGGTTGACTATAAATTTATTATGTATAAATTTAATTTGTCAAATAAAAAAACAAGTTGGTCTCAATCGAATCTAATGGTTGTCCCAACAGGAACACTATTTCCAAATTAACTTACCAAATCAAATAGACTTCGCGAACATTTAAAAAGTTTTCGTGTACAATTTAATTTAATAAGTATTTATTTTTCTCAGTAAACTCATTTATTTAACCATTTCGTTATCACATAACATTGGCAAGTCAAGATAAAGCTAATTATATTTCTCATGCCTAATTGAACAACATAGTCAGTACCTTAAAAAAAACTGTGTATTGAAGGAAAAGTAAAAGAATAAAATTTATGAAACACGGAATATATCGGTATTTAAGAAGTATATGAAACCATGTCGTTTAGCAGCCGTGCTAGGCGTGCTAACACAGGGTTACTGTTGTAATATTTAAATATGGCCCCTTCCATTAACTTAGAGACAACTAAGACCTGTGGTTGTAGATTAGGTACAGTCAATGTCAATCTGACAGCTGACGTATCTCTAACATTTGGTAGAACCAACTTCTTGCTGGTCCGTTCATGGTCTCAGACACAATAGAAAAGTGCTTTCATAAAATCTCGTTTCATGTAATCCCACAGTTACCTGTGTTAGAGCTGCTAAAAATTCTCTATAATACAATTTTCATCGTTCTATAAGATAAAAGTCCCTTATAAAATGTCTATAAAAATCTTTGATAAAATACTTGAAAAAATAAAACACGCAGAGTCAGATTCGTTACTTATTAAAAAATTAAAACTATTCCTCATTGACAAATGTTATTATGACCTAAATGAAATTTTGACAGATAAATTGAAATAATTTAATTGAATACTTATATACTTTTGACATGAAATTTGTTATTAATTTAAATTTTGTTTCACTTCTTATCTAAATCTTATTGTTTTAAATTTTCAATTTAAATTTTATACTTTAATTTTATTATTAAACTTAAAACCTAAGATAAAATTATATAATACCTACTCATAAAAATCTACCCACCTAAAATCTAATGCATGAAAGCCTCTGTCTACCTTCTCCATATTGGCATGGCCTAAGGGGTCCACATGTGATACTACCACACTATACTGTGTTAACTCTGTTACCTTATACCATGTGATGACGATACATATATTGAGTATTGAGTATTAATAGTCTAAGTTAACCTATAGTGGAATACTTAAGTATTTGCATTCTTATTACCAATCATGAATCTATGAAGAGCCATTCGCCACAACATTGAGCCTATGTATGCAATTGTATTGGAAAATGTATGCAGTGATTGTAATGATGATTGCGGCATAGCACAGCCTACATCGGCACATCTAAATCCCCTGGCCACCGACGGGCAGCAGCGTCGGTGTGCGAGAAGCTGTGCCCTGCGATCCCCAACCCGCATGCCCAGCGTGGGGATTATGGGTATATCCCCCTTTATTAGGGGAGGCCTATGTCCAGCAATGTGATTGTGTGCAATGTGTGAGGTGATTGTAATACATAGAATAGCTTTTCTGCATGGTGATCGGCTAACTCTGTTGCAAACAAAAATGATTGACTCCGACCCTTCTTTAACAAACTGTGACAGTTTGTCAATTGACTTTATTGAATTTCGACGGATGAAATGTCAAAGTTTGTAAAAACAGGATCGCTGTCAATAATTTCTGTTTGCAACAGAGTTAGCCGATCACCCCGCTGGTTTAATAAAGACATTTAAAATTGAAAAAGTATTGTATAATATGGAGAGGAGAGCGCGCAATGGCTCTCATTAGGTAAAGCCTATGTCATGTCCAGCAGTGGACTGCTATAGGCTGATGATGATGAAGATGATGGAGTAGAAGAAGATAATATTTTTATTCCTACCTCTGTATCCTTAGGACTCTGGGGCTCGTAGGGCGGGTAGGAAGCGGGAACGGAAGTGGGCTCCTCCCGCGCCGGAGCAGGGGGGGAGAGTTCCGGTTCCGGAGCTTCCGGTATGTCGCTGGTTCCGGGCCCAGTGGTGGGGTCCTTTGTCACGTAGTTGGATGGGAATATTCCCGTTCTATTAAACAAACAAACTAATATCACTTCATTCATATATTTGTACCACTGCAGAAAATATTTATTGCTATACAAGTAGCAACCCTATTCCGCTATCTCCTCTAGTTAAGTACCTGATTTCAATCATTCCGATCCACCCTTCAATGTTACCCTTACTCCCTCTTTATCTCTGACTAAAGAAACCCCCGACAGTGATATACACCCTCAAGTGAGGATTAAATTAATCAAAGCAACCCTATCTCCTCTAGTAAAGGTACCTGATTATAATCATTCTGATCCGCTCTTCAATGTTACCCTTACTCCCTCTTTATCTTTGACTAAAGAAACCCCCAACGGTGACTATACCCTCAAGTGGAGGTTTATCAAAGCAACCTTATCCCCCTATTTAAGGTACCTGAATTTTTTTTTCTATCCACCCTTCTTTGTTACTTTCGAAGTTCATACTTCGTCTTTTTCCTAATTAAAGAAACCGCCAAAAGTGACTACCGCCTTAAGCGTGATTCCCTCTAAGCCCTAAGTATGAGTCCTCTCAAAGCCCATAAGAGTGAGCACCCTCAAACCCTTAAGTGTGAGTTCCCTCATCGCCCCCTCAAAAAGCCCTTAAGTGTGGGTTCCCTCATCGCCCCCTCAAAAAACCCCTAAGTGTGGACCCCCTCAAAAAGCCCCTAAGTATGAGCCCTCTAATCGCCCCCTCAAAAAGCCCTTAAGTGTGAACCCCCTCAAAAATTCCTTAAGTGTGAGCCCCTTCATCACCCCCTCAAAAAGCCTTTAAGTGTGTACCACCTCAAAAATCCCTTAAGTGTGAGCCCCTTCATCACCCCCTCCAAAAGCCTTTAAGTGTGAACCACCTCAAAAATCCCTTAAGTGTGAGCCCCTTCATCGCCCCCTTAAATCCCTAGTGTGAGCCCCCTCGTTGTGGTTGCGTGGTGCGTGAGTACCTGGCGCCGATCCTGCCGGTCCACCAGTCCCCGTCCCTGCGCAGCACCTCGATCCTCTCGCCGCCCTCGAACGTAAGGTCCCCGCCCTCCGCAGACAAGTACGGATACGCCGCGATGTAGAACTCACCGCCTTCTGCACGACGGAACGACACGGTTACTAAACTCCGCGCCACCACTCAACTCCCAAGGCAAAAGGTACAATTCGATCCCGATAGTGAATGGATATGTACGAGCGATTTTGACTGCGAAATGTCCGGAATAAGACCTCTTCTAAGAGAGCATAATAGGCTCATTAATCCGTCATTTAAATTATCAAAAAATATTGGACACGTATTTTTTATTTTGTCAATTAAACTAAAATTGACAAAGATATAGCGTGTTGAAGTTCAGCGTGACGTCACGGGTAAGTACACTTTTTACATAGTCGTGACGTCACGAGCCTCCACTCCCGAACTTTGACGCCCTATAACTTTGTTAAAATGCTTTTGGCGACTTAGGTCTATCAGGAATAATGACTAGATATAAAAACTATTGATTAAATAAATAAAAAAAATACGTATCCAATATTTTTTGATAATCAAACTGACGAACTAATTAGTTCGAGTTTTATTATTTGTTTACCCAGTCATCATCCCTATTGAGGAGATCCGCAATAAAAACAGATAAATTGACTTAACATGATTTTTGAGTATATACAAATCATTGATTTATTTAGAAATCGTAATGCTTTTTTATCAACTAAAATATGTCAAGAATAGGTCGCAGGAAGGGCTTGAATATCGTTACTAAAAAAAAATTGTAGTATGAATGCTTAGGACACTAAGCATTATAATTTAAAATATTAAATTATCGGGTCTTGGTCCGACCATTACGTAATTATCGGCTTTTCAGCGACTTAACTATATAAACCAGTTTTTTTTCCGGCGCCCCTGTAATTATCTATAAATAAACAATTTTACATTCAACAAAAACCTAAAAACTAGAACGCGATCCCATAAAAAACATTTATCGGCAAATGATCCGAATGGAATTCGGTCTTCTATAATTTGTATAAGATTTATCGGTTACTGGACTACTGGTCCGAAAACTAAAAATTCTGTTACGAATTGATAAAAAATCATGTAATTGTCGAATTTTGTTCTGGCTGCCCATCTTCAGTCTTATTTAGTACGTTTTTAATAGGTTTTGGACGCGTCCAATTAAAGTATGGCATGTAAGAGAGTTAAGAGAGACGAAAAAAAAAAAAAAATAGCTTAAAAAGACGTGTGGCACTCGGGGACTGCCGCGGTAAAGCTATTGCATAGCATTTTGTATCAACTTATGCAATTATAATTATTTATTTATTTTATTTATGCAGTATTTCTTTTTCTTTGATATTAATTCAAGTTACACTTTTTGAGCGTGGTGATCGTCTCGATTCGTGCGAGCTTCGTAGAGTCGTACAATACGTCTAGTTGCACGCACACAAACACCGTGTCGAAGACTGCCGAAAAGAAACGACGTTAGACAATGCACGGCCTTCAAGCCACACCTCCGTGCCCGTCGGAGTGGGGAGCGTGACGTTTTTTTTCGTTACGGAATTTCTGGATTCGGTCCCCGCGCTCAAGGCCCTCGATAGAAGCTATGCAATAGTTTAAAAGTTATTTGATCAAAAACGGATTTATCGGTTTTTGTTCCGGAGCTCCTCAATTATTATAATCGTCCCGGCTTCGCACGGGTTTTAGTAAGGATCCCTAATCTTTTCTAGCAATAAATACAGCCTATGTTACTCAGGGTGAATGTAGCTTTCCAATGGTGAAAGAATTTTTGAAATCGGCACAGCAGTTTTTGAGTTTATTCATTACAAACATAGTTAGTTATTCGTAATAGACGTGACAAAAATAAAGTCTTTGTCCACAGCGCCAAAACCACAATGATGCGCAAAAGTATCTTTTGTATGGCTCCATCTTTATTCAATAAATTACCCGAATCATTAAGGCAACTACAGCGTTCGATGTTTCAGAGTAGGTTAAAATCGTTATTAACAAAAAAATGCTAATACACCGTTCACGAATTCCTAATTGACAAGGATTTAGCTAATTCCTAAATTAATTTTAGTTTGTTTTTTTTTTGACATTTTAATACATAAATAATAATATATATATTTTTGGTCGTTTATTATTGCATATTAATATACTAGAAGTATTGTCTTAATTTATTAGTTATTCAATCGTAATTTTATATTAATTTGAATGTAATGTGATATAATAATTGCATGCCTAACTAGGGTAGAATACATTGATACAATAATTAAGTTTGACATCTTTATACAACATGTATTTCAAGCAATAAATATACTTTGACTTTGACTTTAACTAAACATACACACACAAAAATACAAATTTTTCCTCTTTATAGAATTTATGGGCACAATCTCCACTGATTGTGCCCATAAATTCTATTAACCTCCCGCCCGCGGTTTCACTCAAGTACCCTGATAAAAAAGTATGTATATGTATATGAGGCAAACCGTTAGCGGGTTCAATTCCCGCCGCGAGACAACTTATACAGGAAATAACTCCAAATGTTGCGTGCGGGTCTGCATATCGCTAAATCAGTGAAGGCACTGATCGCGCTCATTCATCCTGATGAAGGGAAACGGCGTCGGTGCCTTCACGGTACATGAAAACTCATGAGGAGTACCAACAAAATTGACAGACGAAGGCAAATTTTGCCATACTTGAAGCAGAAACGCTTCGCTCGCTCGGTCTATTAACGCGAGCGAAGCGGACAAAGTTGGTCAAAATATAATTTAGGAAAATTAAATAGTACGTACCTACTACCGGCATGGCGCCACCTAGATCATTGGCCATTTCCGCTTCCGGTACCTCGGCGATACCTGAAATAATTCACATCAATTTATTAATAACATTATAGAGGGTCAATTTGAACACATAAGTTATCTTGAAAGGGGGTGATTTGGACTATGGTTGTCAACAACTTTGGATTACCGCACTTAAACACAATTAACATTTAGAGTATCTATGACATATTTATTTTATTTTGAAGTTTTTTATTTTATTTTATTCAATATGGGCCAGCTCTTGAACGGCTCGGCTTGCATAGGCAAGGATGAGTTCGACGATGAGGCGAGCTTTCGAGCAAGTATTGACATTGACAAATGAGAATGATTAATATATGAAGTAAAATGGAAATATTGATTTGTTCGACTGTTAACCTAATTAGTATCTAATAATTATCTTCTTACTTAGCGATATTTTCTTTTGTTTTGATGAATTGTTTATGCTTAACGATTTTTTTTCCTACTACTTATAATTAATTTAATTTAAGCAAGTAAGTTCTTTTAGTTAGAGTAAGTGGTTTTATTTTGCCATTCCAATTAATTTATAATATTATTATTGACATCAATTTATTTAAACTACTTCTTTGTTTTTATTTTTTGTATATTTGCACGCCATAATGAGGCAAAATGTGGATACTTTATTTTCAATTGCTAAGACCTATTGTACCTACATATAAACAAAGCCAATTAATAAAAATACGTGATGAAAAAAAAATGTTTTTCTTGAAAAACTTGCCGAATGAAAGACGAAAATGAAAGATAAATGAGCTGTCTGACTGAATCTTTAGTTACCTTCAAGTTGTGTCTTTGTGTCCAACGGTTCGATGACCTCTGCATATGAGGCAGCCACCGAGATGTCTTCTACGTACGACTCAGGGAACCACCCCGCCTGACCTGCCGCCCCCACACGAGACAGGTTCAATCAACACACTTATAAACGCCACGATACATCTCAAACCTCCCTCTCGCTCGCACTATTCTACATATTTCATGATATAAAATCACTGAATGTAGTTATGCAAAATAGGAAACCTTCACGGCCTAGAAAATAACAATACAAAGGTACAGCAAGAATATCATGTTGAACCCAACACGTTTTCCTACCAAAAAAATTGTACCAAAATTGATCACATTAGTGCAAGTTTTTTTGGTAAGAAAACGTGATAAAACCAAAATGATAATATTGCTGAACCTTTGTATTGTTATTTTCTAGAATGTGAAGGTTTGCTATTTTGCATAACTATAGTAAGTGATTTTATATCTTCAAAAATGTTGAATAGTGCGAGCGAGAGGGAGGTTTGACATGTATAGTCGCCTTAATACTGACAGCATTATATTTAATTTCTTAGTTAGATAAGTTATATTATAACATAAATTTTATAAAGGACATTGCTGGTGTTAGGTCCAAATACTGCCCATACGTGGGAGTACCGCTATTGGATTATTTGCAATTCGAATAATGAACACACCAAACATTTTAAAAATCGGTACTGGGGTTCGTTATAAAAATGCTTCTACATCGTACTTTGCCTCTGTTTTCTACAAATTCCGCAATTGTGACCGCTTTTAAAATCAGAAGTAAAAAAAAAGTAATATCACGCACGATCTTTTACCTTTGAGTTGTTTTTTTTTGAGGAAAGACCGATTTTAAGTGTGTCAACACTTTGCGTCTAACAAAAATTTGTTTTATTCTTATTATAAACCTCGAGTTGTGCCTACTGCTAGACTACCCTCACAAAACACCAATCTCCCACACAATACACCAATCCCTCACACAATACACTATAATCCCTAACACAATACACAATAATGTAACTAGGTATAACTATGACGTCCTCTTCTCTCCTATTTATTATTGTTGTGCCCAACAGGTTCTATAATGATCTTAAAAAGTTGTTAGCACCTGTATATTTCCATTATGGAATGCAATAAATGATTTGAGTATTAAGTATAAACCAATCGCTCACACAGCACACCAATCCCATCATCACACATCAATTCCCCACCAAATACACCAATCCCTCACAAGTACCAAGTGTAGCTATGACTGTACACTAGTGATGCTCACTTTTGAGCTGTGCCCACTGCCAGCTCACCCTCACAAGACACCAATCCTCCACACAACACACCAATCCCCCACACTACCCATCAATCCTCCACACAACCCGTCAATCCTCCACACAACACACCAATCCCCCACACAACCCATCAATCCTTCACACAACACACCAATCCCACACACAACACACCAATCCCCATAAGTGCCTGTCTACTATCATATCATACCTACATTATTACATTGGGAAACAGGATAAAATTGACAATATAAAAAGAAAAACTGAAATAAAGTGTAAGGGAGTATGAGTGTATATAAGTGATGCGTACCCCTGAGCTGTCCCCACTGCCAGCCGGGCTCGGGCTGCCTCGGCGGCGGCGCGGAGCTGACCAGGTCGCCCGGCTCCAGCGCCAGCTCGTCCGCCGCGCGCGACACGAACCCGTACAGGCAGCGCCACACTACCCCCGCCCCCACCCCCGCCCCCGCCCCCGCCCCCACGCCCGACGCAGGCACCGCCTCCACTGCTGACACAACACTCGCTACTTACACATACACAAACCACACATTTAAGGCGACTATAAGGGTCAAACCTCCCTCTCGCTCGCACTATTCAACTTTTTTGAAGATATAATTACTGAATGTAGATATGCAAAATAGCAAACCTTTATATTCTAGAGAATAACAAATCAAATGTCCAGCAAGAATATCATGTTGAACCCACCACGTATTTTTACCAAAAAATTTGCACCAAAACTGTGCAAGTTTTTTTGGTAAGAAAACGTGATAGAATCAAAATGACATTATTATTGAACCTTTGTATTGTTATTTTCTAGGCCGTAAGGTTTGCTATTTTGCATAACTATAGTCAGTGATTTTATATCTTCAAAAATGTTGAATTGCGCGAGCGAGAGAGAGGTTTGGTACTTATAGTCGCCTTAAAGAGAGATGAGAGAGATATGTTCACGACGTGCCTATTGGCCGTTATGTAACTGCTTGTACGGTTACGTACATTCAATAAGTAATCCGAGAGAGAGCTACCTTCGCCACCGCGTTAGACAGTCGCGAGCGCAGATCGTTTACTTAACTACTTGTTATTTTGTTAATTTAAATATTTGAATGCTAGGAATAGTAATGTGCCGATCTAATTTTAATTATAAAGAACCTATAACCACATTATTCGCAAATAAATATGATTCGATTTGGTTTTTGATTTATTAAGTCTTGAGTAAACTTTGAAATAACAGTGAAACTAACTATTCTGGTGCACCTCAAACTTTACTACTAAATTATGTTCATGTCCTTACTGGTGCCGTACAGTGCCTATTGGCCGTTATGTAAGTGCCAATTGGCCGTTATGTAAGTGCCAATTGGCCGTTATGTAAGTGCCTATTGGCCGTTATGTAAGTGCCAATTGGCCGTTATGTAAGTGCCAATTGGCCGTTATGTAAGTGCCGATTGGCCGTTATGTAAGTTTCGATTGGCCGTTATGTATGTGCCTAGTGGCCGTTATGTAAGTGCCGATTGGCCGTTATGTAAGTTTCGATTGGCCGTTATGTAAGTGCCTATTGGCCGTTATGTATGTGCCTAGTGGCCGTAATGTAAGTGCCTATTGGCCGTTATGTAAGTGCCTATTGGCCGTTATGTATGTGCCTAGTGGCCGTAATGTAAGTGCCTATTGGCCGTTATGTAAGTGCCGATTGGCCGTTATGTATGTGCCTAATGGCCGTTATGTAAGTGCCGATTGGCCGTTATGTAAGTGCCGATTGGCCGTTATGTAAGTGCCTATTGGCCGTTATGTATGTGCCTAATGGCCGTAATGTAAGTGCCTGTTGGCCGTTATGTAAGTGCCTATTGGCCGTTATGTATGTGCCTAATGGCCGTAATGTAAGTGCCTGTTGGCCGTTATGTATGTGCCTATTGGCCGTAATGTATGTACCTATTGGCCGTTATGTAAGTGCTTATTGGCCGTAATATATGTGAGTGTTGGCCGTTATGTACCTATATCCCAAATGATAAGTTAATTACATAATTAGTTATTGTCTGTTTTGTTCTTTACGTTTAAGTTGGTGTGAGTACAATGAAGAGTTATCTATTTATCTATGTATTGTCCGTTATGTAGGTGCTACGTGTCGTGATGTGGTACATACCGGTGGCTGAGGGGGCGTCGCCCCAGGCCTCCTCTGCGGGCGTGTCTTCGCCCCAGGCTTCGTTAGAAGTCCCCCAGTCGGGCTCTGACAATACAACAGTTGCACTTGCTAATCAAATACTCTTCCTTTTCTTAATTCTTTATTGTACACAGAACCATAATACAAAAATATATTAACATAAATGCTTTGTTCAAAGGTGAGCTTAACCCTGAAAGAGTTTTCTTATAGCAGAAGGATAGATACATGTGTAAATATAATGGACATGTACAATAGGGATGATGTTTGTGTAGAAAAATAATAATTCTAATAAGTAAGTATATTCCGTCGATTAGATTATCAAAAAATATTGGATACGTAATTTTTTATTTTTAAAATCAATGGAAAACTTCAAAGTTATAGAGCGTCAAAGTTCAGGAGTGGGGGCTCGTGACGTCACGGCTATGTAAAAAGTGTACTAAGCCGTGACGTCACGCGCAACTTCAACGCACTATATCTTTGTCATTTTTAGTTTAATTGACAAAAGAAAAAATACGTGTCCAATATTTTTGATAATGTAAATGACGGACTAATTAGAATTTTTCAGGCATCTAGCCTATTGTACATATAATGGAATTCTTCATCATCACTTTCAGCCTATAGATAGTCTATTGCTGGAGAAAGGCATCCCCTAATAATGATTGCGATCTGCACGGAAGTAAGCTACACCACGCTTCAAGTTGGTAGTAACGACTCGACTCGACGGGATTAGAACCCGCCACCTTCCTATCAATACAGGAACGCGCTGCCAAGTCAACTCCTCGCCTTGTCTAAATTCTCGGGCAGTCACGGCTATCAGTTCGGTCAAGTTTGTGGAGCAATGAGTGGAGAGGGTAGTTTGCGGGGGAGTCAGTGGAGAGGGTAGTTTGCGGGGGAGTCAGTGGAGAGGGTAGTTTGCGGGGCAGTGAGTGGAGAGGGTAGTTTGTGGGGCAGTGAGTGGAGAGGATAGTTTGCGGGGGAGTCAGTGGAGAGGGTACTTTGCGAGGCAGTGAGTGGAGAGGGTAGTTTGTGGGGCAGTGAGTGGAGAGGGTAGTTTGCGGGGCAGTGAGTGGAGAGGGTAGTTTGCGGGGCAGTGAGTGGAGAGGGTAGTTTGCGGGGCAGTGAGTGGAGAGGGTAGTTTGCGGGGCAGTGAGTGGAGAGGGTAGTTTGCGGGGCAGTGAGTGGAGAGGGTAGTTTGCGGGGCAGTGAGTGGAGAGGGTAGTTTGCGGGGCAGTGAGTGGAGAGGGTAGTTTGCGGGGCATTGAGTGGATAGGGTAGTTTGCGGGGCAGTGAGTGGAGAGGGTAGTTTGCGGGACAGTGAGTGGAGAGGGTAGTTTGCAGGGCAGTGAGTGGAGAGGGTAGTTTGCGGGGCAGTGAGTGGAGAGAGTAGTTTGCGGGGCAGTGAGTGGAGAGGGTAGTTTGCAGGGCAGTGAGTGGATAGGGTAGTTTGCGGGGCAGTGAGTGGAGAGGGTAGTTTGCGGGGCAGTGAGTGGAGAGGGTAGTTTGCGGGGCAGTGAGTGGAGAGGGTAGTTTGCGGGAAACGCGCGACAGCATCGCTACAAAAAGTCGCCGTTGGCGAGGGCCCTTAATCGAAGTCTCCATTTTTTAACATTGAATGTCTATTTCGGACTACAAGCGTAATTTTAGACTTGTCAATTACTTTTAGTAATTTTCTTATTCAGTAGCTTTGCAATGTAACAGGGAATTATAAGTAAGAGGTAACGCACTCACCAATTGGTTGTTCCATTGAGCTCTCAGCCGCGGCGGTGCTTCGCTGAGCGTATTCACTTCTGCAAAGACAATAGCATTGAGAGGAGGGCCTAGCTTAGGAATAACAAGGACCTAGCGTGGGTCCTTACGGCACACCCGTAGTTACCTACATTTTGTAGTGAAATCTATCAAATGCATTGGCTAAATCCAAATGAAATACACAAATCACACTTTACCACATCCCATTAATAATGTTATAAATGCGACAGTTTTTGTTAGTATGTTTGTTATGGAATTGCAACTCGCTGAACCGCTGAACGGATTTAAATGAAACTTGAAATATAAATAGCTTGTAACCTAGACTATTACCAAGAGTAAGTATAACGTAAACTATCACTATTAACTTTTTAAATTCTAAAATAATTCAGAATTGTGAGAGGCAGTACAGTGTGAACAGATAAGAATTGAACGATGAGACCATAAAATTTCAAAATAAATCATTTCATTTGAAGGATCAAGGCCCAAGCGTCGAACCTTGCGGTACACCCCTATTCACCTACAAGTTATGATGAACGCTATCAAATGCCTCGCATAGATCCAGTATAATTACCTCCGTTGCTCGTACAGCTGCCACACCGTCTCGCACTTGTCGCGCAGCTGCGTCACCTGCGCCGTGAGTTCTGACAGCTGAGCGTCACTCGCCGACAGGTCAGACTTCTTGTGCTCAACGATGGCTTTAGCCGCGTCCACCTACAAAATAAGGTTTTATATAAACTTTTATTAAGCTTCACCTATCCCGTTGTCTGTTATCAAATTTTGCAAGTTAAATTTGACACACTTCCCGGTTTCCGGTTGAGGTGAAATTTAGCACGCATATGTATATCGCGTGCCAATGCGCTATAATGATGATATGGAGCTGATTTGATGTTGGAAACAACGCAAACCCATCGAGTTTGGATTCGTTTGATTCGTCTTGACGAGTTCTTTGTCTCAAGATGGTATCCAGGGCCTGATGGTGGAGAATCTCCACTGGAGATAGGAAGGATTAAGGAAGGTGGCTGTAAAGCTAGTTTAAAAAAAAAATTAAGTGAAGACTTATTTATAATTTACGACAGTTTCACGCAGTGTGCAGCCCTAAAGTCCAAAGCAGATCGTCACTCCACCTAGTGACGACCTGCTGTCGGATGTGTGAGCTGAGAACAGCGCAATACCGCTCATTAAGGCGACTGTAAGGGTCAAACCTCCCTCTCGCTCGCAATATTTAACATTTTTGAAGATATAAAATCACTGAATGTAGATATGCCAAATAGCAAACCTTCACGGCCTAGAAAATAACAATACAAAGGTTCAGCAAGAATATCATGTTGAACCCAACACGTTTTCTTACCAAAAAATTTGCACCAAAATTGATCACATTGGTGCAAGTTTTTTGGTAAGAAAACGTGATAGAATCAAAATGATATTATTACTGAACCTTTGTACCTATATTGTTATTCTCTAGAATGTGAAGGTTTGCTATTTCGCATAACTATCATCATGATGATGATAGTCAGTGATTTTATATCTTAAAAAATGTTGAATAGTGCGAGCGAGAGGGAGGTTTGACCCTTATAGTCGCCTTAAGGAAGGTCTATGTCCAGCAGTGGACTGCTATAGGCTGATGATGATGATGAATAAGAAGGAGGATGAAATCACTTGTAAACGTCTTATATACTCTGTTGTATGCAAACGCCTCAAAACTCCAAGAACAACTACAAGAAACAAGAAGGTCCACGAACGACAGTTTGACGATTTCTATAGAGCAGTGGGCGAAGATCTGCCTGAGACGCAGAAGGTTGCGGATTCCATTCCCGCTGCGGGACAAATGTTAGCATGTTCTGCAGATATTTGTCTCGGGTCTGGGTGTTTTCTATGAATAATATGTATGTATTTAAAAAAAAAAAAAAGGAAAATAAGTTTATCAATCATGTGGTTCCCATAATACAAGCTCTGCTTAGTTTGGGGCTACAGGATGCTGTGTGATTACGTCTAACATTATTTATTTCTTACTAGCGGCCCGTCCCGGCTTCGCACGGGGTTTAGTAAGGAACCCTAATCTTTTCTAACAATAAATATAGCCTATGTTACTCAGGGTGAATGTAGCTTTCCAATGATTAAAGAATTTTTGAAATCGGCAGTGGTTCTTGAATTTATTCATTACAAACATACACACAAAAATACAAATTTTTCCTCTCTTTATTATTAGTGTAGAAGTGTAGATTTAGAACTAATAGAGGCATAATGTCCTTTAGATAATTTTAGTCACTGAAAATGAAGTGCGTACCTTATCCCTGAGTTGTTTGAGGGTAACTTCCATCATATTCAACTTGCCGTCTTCACCGCCCTCAGTGGCTTTGACCTGAAACAAACGAGATGCTAAATATTGGCAAACTTTTACTAGTATTAGCTTACATGCTTGTAAATAAAATTAGTGATAAACTTTTGTAAATAGCGATGATTTTAAAGTGAAAACGTCACGCGAAAATTTAACGCACTATATCACTGTAATTTAGTTTATTTGACAAAAGAAAAAATACGTATTTAATATTTTTTGATAGTGTAAAGGCCCTACACACATGCCGGCGGGGTCAGCTTGTTTGGCACTGTGTGTAGGAGTCTTAATTGACGGACTGTTTTTAATTATTCCATAATTAGTGGAATATGTTATAATACATAAATACAAACGTCAAACATCAGTATGTTTGACGTTTGTATTTATGTAGAGTCAGTACTCTACTAAAAATAACGTGATGTTTCTATTTCAAAAGTACCAGGCTATCAGAAATAGGAGAAACCTTTACGTCCAAATCAGCCTTTTCCTTTTTGAGAACATCTTACCACAGTCCATCTACCAGGCTAGCAGAAGTAAGTAGGAGATATACACAATACTAATAGAATCTCCTGTTATTGATATGCAGATTGGTGTTTCTAAATCAAAGTAGCGTTTGTTTAAATTACAAAACTTAAGTAATTTTGTGCTAAATTCTTGATTTTTCTACATCAAAGTACCAGGCTATCAGAAGTTGAAGGTACCTTAGAGTCCAAATCAGCCTTTTCTTTGTTGAATACTTCTTAACGTAGTCCACCTACCAGGCTAGCAGAAGTAAGTAGGTATACAATAATACAAGAATCTCCTGTTATTGATATGAAATTTGGTGTTTCAATATCAAAGTTAATGTTGAATCAATATCCAGGCTATCAGAAGTTGGAAGTCACCTCAGCGTCTACTAAAATTATCAAAATCTAGTAATTTTTGTGCAAAATTTTAGATTTTTTCCATAAAAGTACCAAGCTATTACAAGCTGGAGATCTTAGTGTCTGCTAAAATTATAAAAAATAGTTATTTTTTTGTGCTGATTCTTTAACTTTTCTACATCAAAGTACCAGGCTATCAGAAGTACGAAGTACCTTAGCGTCCAAGTCCGCCTTCTCTTTGTTGAGTGCGATCTGCTTCGCGTTGAGTTCCTTCACTCGCGCCTTCAGCTGTTGCATCTCTGCCATGCTGGCGTCTCTTTCCGACCTGAAATGAACATTCACACTCTCGGAACAGGAAACCTATTAGCTAATAGAAGGGCAAAACACTATCTGTATGCTCAGTGAGAGCACAGGCTCGCGGTCGCTCAGCGCTCGAGCGCTTCCATAGTACCCTATAGCATCCGATCCCCTCAAACACATTTGTAGACTCGATTGAAAATCAACCTGAATATAAGTTCGAGCTGAGCGCTCGAGCGCTCACACGTACCTCATAGCATCGATCCCACACTTGTGGTGTGCCACCGCGGTCCTCGTGTCCCGTATCTCAGCCGCCAGAGACTTCACCTTGGCGGCGCCGCTACTCAAGCTCGCACTGAGCGCTTGAGCGCGCGCCTTCAGACTGAGCACCTTGGACTGTTCTTCACTTCGGAGGAGCTCGAGCTCTCGCGTCCTGAACACAATAATAATAGCGAGAAACGATAAACGCCATCTTGAATTCAACATGGCCGCCATCTCGGAAGTCAATGTGGCCACCATCTTGAATTCAATGTGGAAGCCATGTTGAATTAAAGATGGCGGCCACATTGAATTCAGCATGGCCGCCATGCAAAGATAGCGCATCTGAAGACAGACTCAACGGGCACTCGCACTATAAGATACTTTAATGACATAATTTATTTTTAAAATAAAAAAGACGTGTGGCACTCGGGGACTGCCGCGGTAAAGCTATTGCATAGCATTTTGTATCAACTTATGCAATTATAATTATTTATTTATTTTATTTATGCAGTATTTCTTTTTCTTTGATATTAATTCAAGTTACACTTTTTGAGCGTGGTGATCGTCTCGTTTCGTGCGAGCTTCGTAGAGTCGTACAATACGTCTAGTTGCACGCACACAAACACCGTGTCGAAGACTGCCGAAAAGAAACGACGTTAGACAATGCACGGCTTCAAGCCACACCTCCGTGCCCGTCGGAGTGGGGAGCGTGAGGTTTTTTTTCGTTACGGAATTTCTAGATTCGGTCCCCGCGCTCAAGGCCCTCGATAGAAGCTATGCAATAGCTTAAAAAAAAACACCTTCAAAAATTCAATATAACAAAATAGTGCTTTCCACCATAACAAATTAACGCACAGACAAGTCAGTCGGTATATTTTTTGTTTTTTTTTAAAGTGAATTTGTGATGTAGTTGTTGACTTTAAGTTCCTAAAGTTGAAATAAATGAAATGAAAACTATAAAATACTCTAATCGCTTCAAATGTGCCATAAAATTGAGAAGAGCCTTCTCGATTTCGATCTCTATCGTTGATTAATATTATTATTTTAAGACATTTAAAAGTTATTCACCTCTTTTTCTCCCATTCCAGTTGACATTGCCTCTCCATCTCTTTCCTTGCCGCTTCCCTCTTTTCCTGAAACAGCGATTGTAAACTTGGCGGAACTTTTTCGTAATAGAAAGTGTCATAAAAACCGGTCAAGTGCGAGTCGCACACGCGCACGAAGGGTACCGTACCGTTGTATGGGAGCCCCACTTAAATATTTACTTTATTCTGTGTTTAGTATTTGTTGTTATAGCGGCAACAGAAATACATCATCTGTGAAAATTTCAACTGTCTAGCTATCACGGTTCATGAGATACAGCCTGCTGACAGAAAGACTGACACAACCCAATCAAATCCACGAAATGTTTAACGTCCCCTTACCAACCAATAGGTTATGAAGCAGACGATGAAACTGGCAAATATCAGGACCTGCGAACAGGTCTTGCTGCCGAGATGCAAAGTGCACCCCGGTACTCAGGTGAGTTAGTCGTGCGCTAAGGACGCACTACCATTTGTCCATGAATGGTACCGGAGCTGTTATACAGACAGACGGACAGTGGAGTCTTATTAATAGGGTCCCGTTTTTACCCCTTGGGTTTTGGACCGGACCTTTAAAGATATTAAAAAAAAAGTTTACCTTTGCCTCCTAGGAGTTGCATCGAAAAAACAAATTGTTTTATAATTTTGTAACAAAAAACCACACTAATATCATGCGAAAGTTTGTGTGCGTGTGTGTGTGTATAGACAAGAAGTTTGATTTAATTTAAAGTTATTTTTTCTTTTTTTAGAGCTTTAAATATAACCTTGTTTTTAAAAGTGTTTTTTTACTAATAATTTATTCTATTCCAACCTCGTGATTTTCATGACATACCTGTTCCTCTTTTTGTTTCCTCAATAGTTCCTCTTGCTCCCTCTTCAGAGCTTCAAGTCGTACCTTCTCTCTCTTCTCCGCTTCTTCTCTCTCCTTCCTTTCCCTCTCCGCCTGCCATCAGAATTGCAATACTAGAACCTTATCAACTATGATATTGTTCAATTTAATCAAAAACGCTTTATTTAGTAGTTGATCGAAGACGTGAGGTCATTTTATCAATTTTTAGAACGTGAGATTTGGTGAGATTTGGCTCGACCCTCTCCCCCCCTTAAATGCCTCACGTAATAATGGACGCCCCCTAAGCATGGAAATGATTGCTACTTTAAAATCATTTTCATTCGATGATTTTTTTTTCATCACAAGATAAAAGTAGCTGTAGTTGTAGTAGTAATAGTAGCAGGGTTGAAAATTCATCCCCTAAAAGGTTTCATGTATAAGTTTCTATAATAACATTCCCTAATAGTGTACTTTTAAGGAAAAACCTCACGACGAAAGTTAGAAGAGTTAGAAGTAGTTGTAATTATAGTAGTAAAAAAAACAGGGTTTTTGAAAATTCATGCCTTAAAGGGGTTTATGTATCAGTATCAATATTAACATCCCATAATGAGTACTTTTAGAAGTAGCTGTTATTGTAGTTATAGTAGCAGGGTTTTAGAAAATTCATCCCCTAATTGGGTGCATTTCAGGAAAAACTCACCAAGAAAGTAAGAAGTAGCTATTGTTGTAGTAATAGTAGCAGGGTTTTAGAAAATTCATCCCCTAATGGGGCATATTTCAGGAAAAAAACTCACGAAGAATGTTAGAAGTTATAGCAGGGTATCTTGCAAATTCATCCCCTAAAGGGGTTCATGTGAAAAAACTCACGGAAGAAGTTAGATGTAGCTGCAGTTATGGTAGTAAAAGTAGAAGAGTATTAGAAAATGCTTCCCTTAAAGGGGTTCATGTCTAAGTTTGTATACTAATAACATCCCCTAATGGGGTACTTTTAAGGAAAAAGGACCAATTTCTAGTAACATGCGTTCTAATAAATCACTACTTTATACGTATTTTTACCTCTTCGTCCTAGATCGGCGGTAGAATATTAAATATGGTTTAGTTTCTTATAATTAAAACCATGTGATGACAATAAATACAGGGTGTACAAAGACCACTGTCGAAAACTGGGAGGTTGCAGTCATACCATGATTCTCAAAATATTGAGCAAAAACGAGCAATTTTTTTCGAGTAACATACACATTGTTACATCATTTCTATCTAACTATTTCATTCAAATACGCAAAAACAAAAACCAGCAATGTATGCATGCAGCTAGCGGTCCGCCCAGACTAGACGGTGCGAACAGCTGAGTGAGCGCGCGAGGTCATCGACCGCGCACGAGCGTATGTAAGCGAGCGTTAGCGGAGAACATACATTGCTAGCTGCCTATATAAATGGTAAATTTGAAACATTGTTTTCTTTGGTTATATTTTTATTCAGACAACAGTTTTGGCTGGGTTTTGTTGTGCTGTACCATTACCTTTCGTTTTCGGTAGATGTCTTTATACACCCCATATATTGAGTATTAAAATCTGCTAGAAGTTTGTGTACTCCAAAACAAAGAAATAAATAGACAGTGAGTAGTGAAGTTACGAACCTTCTCCTTGATCTGTATGTCTTGCAGTTGTTCTCGTCTTCTCTCCAGCTCGGCCTGTCCCCTCGCCATATTCTCTCTGCGTCTCTCCTCGTACGACTTAGCACTGGTGTTGGAAGTCACCGAGTCACGTCTGCACATCAAACAAACATTATCACAGCCTACACATCAAACAAACATTATCACAGCCTACACATCACACAAACATTATCACAGCCTACACATCACACAAACATTATCACAGCCTACACATCACACAAACATTATCACAGCCTACACATCACACAAACATTATCACAGCCTACACATCACACAAACATTATCACAGCCTACACATCACACAAACATTATCACAGCCTACACATCACACAAACATTATCACAGCCTACACATCACACAAACATTATCACAGCCTACACATCACACAAACATTATCACAGCCTACACATCACACAAACATTATCACAGCCTACACATCACACAAACATTATCACAGCCTACACATCACACAAACATTATCACAGCCTACACATCACACAAACATTATCACAGCCTGCACATCACACAAACATTATCACAGCCTACACATCACACAAACATTATCACAGCCTACACATCACACAAACATTATCACAGCCTACACATCACACAAACATTATCACAGCCTACACATCACACAAACATTATCACAGCCTACACATCACACAAACATTATCACAGCCTACACATCACACAAACATTATCACAGCCTACACATCACACAAACATTATCACAGCCTACACATCACACAAACATTATCACAGCCTACACATCACACAAACATTATCACAGCCTACACATCACACAAACATTATCACAGCCTACACATCACACAAACATTATCACAGCCTACACATCACACAAACATTATCACAGCCTACACATCACACAAACATTATCACAGCCTACACATCACACAAACATTATCACAGCCTACACATCACACAAACATTATCACAGCCTACACATCACACAAACATTATCACAGCCTACACATCACACAAACATTATCACAGCCTACACATCACACAAACATTATCACAGCCTACACATCACACAAACATTATCACAGCCTACACATCACACAAACATTATCACAGCCTACTGTAAATACTTCATGACTTTTTTCTTTATAACTGAATAGCTACTGTTTTGTAAAATACAATAGTTTTGTCTAAGTAGAATATGTTATGAAAACTTCTAATATTAATTTATATGTTGTACAGATTTATAGCTAAATTATGTTTAAAGGGACTGCATTTTTTATAAACTTATGTCCTCCTGTGGGCTTACGGACAGGAGAAAAATAGTACGTAATGAACTAACATTTGTATTTTTCCCCGCGTTACTAAATTTTAAACATTGAAATTGACTTTGTGAATAATAAAATTTATTATAATATAATAAATTTGTAACAAATTTCTAATGTAAAATCATATGGTCAAACGTGGGTAGACATAAAATCAAATAATCAACTCGTTGCCAAACGAATATGAACCTTACCTGAAGGTGGGAGGGATCATCTCTACCGGCAGTTTGGCCGGAGGATTCTCTCCTTGCGTGGCTCTCTCACACAGATACATGGCCAACACGAACTCCTCACAGCCTGGGAACAATAACAATACTCAGCTATGAGACCAGCCAAACAAACTGGTGATAAAATAACAATACTTAGCTATAAGACCAGTTTGATTTTTTCCTAGGTGCAAGGTATTTTAGACGTGATTAATTCTATATTGATTTTAACTTGTTACCTTCAAGCGTTCGAGAAATGATCAGATCAGACGAACAGACAGAGAGACAAGACAGACAGACGGACAACGATGAGTCTCGTTGGCTGTAAGTCTCACCTAGCTCCCCGTCGGAGTGAGTGCGTGACTGACCTAGCTTCCCGTCGGAGTGAGTGACTCACCTAGCTCTCGTCGGAGTGAGTATGTGACTGACCTAGCTTCCCGTCGGAGTGAGTGTACGACTCACCTAGCTCCCGTTGGAGTGAGTATGTGACTCACCTAGCTCCCCGTCGGAGTGAGTATGTGACTGACCTAGCTCCCCGTCGGAGTGTGTGAGTCACTTAGCTCCCGTCGGAGTGAGTCTATGACTCACCTAGCTCCCCGTCGGAGTGTATTGTATGACTCACCTAGCTCCCCGTCGGAGTGAGTGAGTGACTCACCTAGCTTTCGTCGGAGTGAGTATGTGACTCACCTAGCTCCCCGTCGGAGTGAGTATGTGACTGACCTAGCTCCCCGTCGGAGTATGTGAGTCACTTAGCTCCCGTCGGAGTGAGTCTATGACTCACCTAGCTCCCCGTCGGAGTGTAGTGTATGACTCACCTAGCTCCCCGTCGTAGTGTGTGACTCACCTAGCTCCCCGTCGTAGTGTGTGACTCACCTAGCTCCCCGTCGGAGTGAGTGACTCACCTAGCTCTCGTCGGAGTGAGTATGTGACTGACCTAGCTTCCCGTCGGAGTGAGTGTACGACTCACCTAGCTCCCGTTGGAGTGAGTATGTGACTCACCTAGCTCCCCGTCGGAGTGAGTATGTGACTGACCTAGCTCCCCGTCGGAGTGTGTGAGTCACTTAGCTCCCGTCGGAGTGAGTCTATGACTCACCTAGCTCCCCGTCGGAGTGTATTGTATGACTCACCTAGCTCCCCGTCGGAGTGAGTGAGTGACTCACCTAGCTTTCGTCGGAGTGAGTATGTGACTCACCTAGCTCCCCGTCGGAGTGAGTATGTGACTGACCTAGCTCCCCGTCGGAGTATGTGAGTCACTTAGCTCCCGTCGGAGTGAGTCTATGACTCACCTAGCTCCCCGTCGGAGTGTAGTGTATGACTCACCTAGCTCCCCGTCGTAGTGTGTGACTCACCTAGCTCCCCGTCGGAGTGTGTGACTCACCTAGCTCCCCGTCGGAGTGTGTGACTCACCTAGCTCCCCGTCGGAGTGTGTGACTCACCTAGCTTGAGTCGGAGTGAGTGTGTGACTCACGTAGTTCGAGTCGGAGTGAGTGTGTGACTGACCTAGCTTCCCGTCGGAGTCGAGGTCAGCGAGCGCCCAGATCTCGGCGAGCGTGTTCTGCGGCAGGCGCGACTGCAGCATGATGGCGCGCGCCTGCGCTCCCGACACCGCGCCTGCCTTCGCGCGGTCCGTCGCGTTGAACAGCTGCGTGTATCTGCCATCATCAACAACACAGAGAACCACTTACGACAAGTTTAAAGAAACTAATGTCATGACAGTGCCGTGCCAATATATATATATGAAAACGTAATGTATTCAAAAAAAAAACTGACTATCATAATGTTAACACTAGAAATAAATATAAACTTGCTGTTCCTACTGTAAGGCTCCATAAAGTTAGTCAATCATTTCAGGCGACAATACATGTCAAAACTCCCTCTCGCTCGCACTATTCAATATTTTTGAAGATATAAAATCACTGAATGTAGTTATGCAAAATAGCAAACCTGCACGGCCTAGAAAATAACAATACAAAGGTTCAGCAAGAATATCATTTTGATTCTATCACGTTTTCTTTCTTACTTACTGCAAATTTTTTGATAGGAAAACGATTCAGTGATTTTATATCTTCAAAAATGTTGAATAGTGCGAGCGAGAGGGAGGTTTGACATGTATCGTCGCCTTAAAGGGCAAAACGTACGGTTCTTTAACAAAATCCCAAATGACGTGATTAATGTCTTTAAATAAATTCAAAAATGTTGTTAAAGGTAACCTCTGTACTAAAGCTTATTATAAAATTTCTGATTATTTAGATGACCAAAAAGCTTGGGATGAAATTGTCTCCAACTCCCAAAAAAATATAAGCCTAGCAGAATTTCTTGCCAATTCTTCTCTGATTGGTCGCGTTACGAATTTGTGTAAATTAAAGAAATTACGATTCAAAGTCTACTGTAATGTTCGTTCTAAATAAACGTTCACTTTCACTTTCATAGAAAGTCAGTGTAAAGGTCTCCGCACGTTGCATCGACTGAACGCAGACTCAACTCAAACTCAACTCACAATAAGACATTGAAATGTAAGCTTTATGTTATGTTTCTGAAGAGTGAATTTGTCAACTTGTAAGATGCTTGCGTGGACGACGCGTTATTCACCTATTGACGTCACCGACCCGTTTTTTTTTATATTATGGTCCACAAAACTGGTCATACAAAATCAATAAACATAATTAAAACTAACAATTCAACAATTTTTATCGAGTTTTTTGTTTCTGTGTTTGATAAATTCACTTTTAAAAAACATAACATAAAGCTTACATTTCAATGCCATACTGTGAGTTGAGTTGGAGTTGAGTGGGCGTAGAGTCGATGTTATGTGAGAACAGCTTTCGGCTCAAATAACACTCGAGATGTCAGCGGCTGGCAGCGAAGCGGGGAACAGTTTTAGTTTCATATAATTTGTACAAATGGAAGGCGTGGCCGTGGCCAAGAAAGCGTTGGCGGCACGAACTCGAAGCCTTCGAGAGGATGGTGGGATATCTCAAAGGATAGAGATGGTTGGTGGAATTTGGGAGAGACTTTTGTCTAGATGTGGGACGATGTAGGTTAATGAACAAAAAAATATATTTTTAAACTTTATCAACAATACTATACACATTAAAAAAAGTTTATTTCAGACTATGTTAAATAGTCCATATTACACAGAATTTCACACAAATAATTTAACATTTATTATCAAACATTAATATGAACATTATTAGGAACATAGTATCGCTTGAGAAAATTGAGGTCGCGTCTTCTTGTAGTCGCGAGTGGCCGCTGGCAGTATCTCATTTTCACAGCCAAGAAAGTACTCACGAGTTTCCTTGTTAAATGTAGAATGTAAATTGCGCATAGGGATACCAGAGTTTCCTTGTTAAATTTAAACTGCGCATAGGGATAGCCCGAACCGTGACTTCGTACAGTCGCGAGTGGCGTCGAGCAGTCGCGGAAGGACCGCGTGCCTACTCTGCCGAGCCGGCCGCTGCCGGTCACTGCTATTTCGGCGTGAATAGAGTCTTAGAAATCTTATGAGCTAAGTTACACAGATTTTAAAAAAGCCTTTGATAGGATGGATCATGAGCTACTTTTTAACAAGCTAGCGTTTGATGGTATACGAGGTGGTTTGCTCCGTTGGTTTGCATCTTATATTCAGAATAGGTCAGAGGGTTGTTGTGAATGGATACCATTCTAGATGTACACTTGCAACATCTGGTATCCCCCAGGGATCTTTACTTGGATCACTTCTTTTCATATTGTTAATAAATGACATAAAGAATTGCTCTTTGCATACCAATGTCTTGTTCCAATAAAAAATAAAATATCTTTTTGTCTATTTTATTGTTCTCAGAATAAGAGGTTTTAAAACGTCATTTACTTCTGTAAGATTAAATACATTTTTAAAATAAATTCTCTTAGCTCTTACTTGAGTTTCTGCGGCTGTGGTATCGCCCACTCGACCGGCGGGGGGCTCATTACCCCCATGGGGGCCTCCAACGGACTTGTTACTGCCGACCCCACCACTGATCCTAGAATTACATGCAATAATAAATAATGCTGGAAACTACCACACAGCATCATCTAGACTACAACAAAGCTGAGCTTGTATTATGGGAATCACATGACTGATTCGCTACTTATTTGTGACCATAGAAAACAATCAAATACTCGTATTTCATACAAACATTTGTCTCGCGGCGGGAATGGAACCCGCAACCTTTTGCGTTTCAGGCGGGTCTTCACCACAGACGTCTACTTACATCATATCATCACGAATTTAGCGCCAAAAAATAACCAAAAAAAGTATTCCAACTCACCAGGTTTCGAAAGAGGATCCTTCATAGCTGTAATAGGCGTAGATGTGACGGGCTGCGGAATCGAACCCACACCCATCGGCTTCGGAGGACTGCTTATCAACGATGCCACTGGGGTAGGAACATGTGGGGGAGACTGGATCAGGGAACCCACCTGGGAACCCATAATGGGCTGGGTAGGGGGTAAAATGGGTTGAGTAGCACCCATAAGCGGCTGGGTAGCGCCCATAATCGGTTGGGTAGTGCCCATAATGGGTTGGGTAGTGCCCATAATGGGTTGGGTAGTGGACATAACGGGGGTAGAACTCATACTTGGTTGTACAGGGGGTATGATTGGTTGTGGGGGACCCCCGATTAACGGCTGATTGAATTGACTCATAGGCTGTGAGTCAATTAGAGACTGAGGTTTGACACCGGAAATCAAATCTGGGACAGATGGTAAGGGAGGCTTAATTGGCGGTATCGCTGGCGACATCATTGGCTGAGTACCCATAATGGGCTGGTTAGTACCCATAATAGGCTGGGTACCACCCATAATCGGTTGGGTACCACCCATAATCGGTTGGGTACCACCCATGATCGGTTGGGTAGCACCCATAAGTGGCTGGGTAGCACCCATAATCGGTTGGGTACCACCCATAATAGTAGTGTTCATAACAGGTTGGGTAGTGCCCATAACAGGCTGGTTGGGCATCATATTCTGCGTGGGAGGCGCGTTGTTGAAATCTCCTAGCAATGAGTTACTAGACATGGATTGTGGAGGCATGCCAATGGGTTGAGCGGGCATTGCTGGTAAGGGGGGTACGGCCGGCATTGGAGGGATGGGGGGCTTAGCAGGGGGAGCAAATTGTTGGGGAGGTTTTTGAGCGCCTGTGAATAAAGATCTTAATCAACCTTAATGACCTTTATATTATTATTTTATAATTAGATTTTTGAATGCCACTCTCTCTCTATGATTTTGCATACTTATACAGGTGAACCATGTTGTGACAAATTAATTGTACATTCCATCTTATTCTACACATGTTTTTTGCTAATAAATTATCTTATATAATCTTATCTTTACTCTCTCTTTACTCTCCCACGTGGCATTGCTTCGTACGGAGGGTGATCTAACTCTTAGTATGTAAGATTTATTTTTTATGATTAGCTTTTTATGTTGTGTGTACTATGGACTCTCATTGTCTGAAATAAAAGTATTTTATTTTTATTTATTTATTTTATTTACTTTAACAGCGTTGTTTTATGAGCTATACATTGGTTTGTATCTTGTGTTGTCTTGTTTATAGTGGGTAGGCCGAGGCAAGTCCCAGTTACTAACCTGCAGGGCTGAGAGAGGCGAGCAGCGATGGTGGTAGAACTTTGGGCACTTCGATACCATGTAGTTTCAAGTTAATGATCTACAACAAAAAGGATAAATTAACATTCATCATCATCATCCTATAGCAGTCCACTGCTGGACATAGGCCTCCCCTAATGAGCGCCATTGCGCCCTGTCCTCAGCTCGACGCATCCATTCCTAACAGCAGTTTTTCGTTTGCAGATCTTCACTCCTCCTAGCCGGATGGCAGGGTTCGAAATTATAAAGATAATTATGCTTCTTGATAATTATCGCCGTAAGAAATTCATTTGCAATATTGTTTCATAACAAAATCTAACAAAGATTAAAAAAAACTCACTTCACTTCACTTCTTTATTAAATGGCTTTTTGGATAGTTATCCACAATTTCGCCAGTATCAAGTATAATAATTGTTCATAATAATATGAGGCAACGTAGTACGGTTTATAAGTCCAGTCGTCCAGTCTTCAGTCAGCTCCTGTTTTCTGCTATAGCAATGGCGACTATAACAAAAAACGATTGGTGCACAATTTTCTTCATCAGAGAATTCCCGTTCAATCTTCTTTTATTCCATTTCACTAATACTTGTGTCTTATAACTAACTAACGTATAACAGTTATAATACCATGACTAATAAACGACATACATTAGAAAAACTCTAGAAAATAAAATATAATAAAAGTGACAACCGTCGTTCAAGATGAAAAAAATCGTGTCAAACAAAAAAAAACTCTTTTGAAATGATTATGACAATAGCATGATATGGACATTGGCAGAATTGTGACATAATTTTGACACAGAAGCCACAATCAAGAAGTGTAGTGAAGTGAATTATTCTTGTAAGGGAATTAAGGGAATCGCCACGGGTAGCACGGTGAGGCTTCGTGCATTCGGATAGACACTTATTATAGATATTATCCTTTCGGACCCCACGGGAACTACTCTACCAACTACCCTTCAGGAACATCACTTTTTAACTGGATAAAATGAAAGCCCAATAATGTTACTTTTAGCTAATAACAAAAAAATTACCTTGCAAGCGATAGAGAACTCTCTTAGATCCAGCTTGCCGTCCGCGTTGGTGTCCGCCAGAGACCAGATCTCTCCGAGCACTCGCGGGGGCAGCTGACTCTGAAACCAAATATATTTATTTAAAGACAAATGGATTGGGCGGGACACGTCAGCCGGATGGCTTTTAATAGGTGGGCCATCACCACAGCCTGGATACCTGAGGGCCAGCGGCGTCGAGGTCGGCCGAGGATGCGTTGCAGGGACAATGCCTTCTAAAGAGAGTGGTGGAAATCTATGTGTTGGATGTCTATGCGGGAGACCTTTGCCCAGCAGTGGTGAGAGGTTAATAAAAAAAAGACAAGCTTTCACTGATGTTCAAAATTGCCATTTTTAGGGTTCCAATTCTAATTCTAATTTGAAGTGGGGGGAAAAAGTTCTGCACCGACGTCCCGCATTGGGGTGTATTGTGCATTGCCCCCGCTAACCTGACCCCAGCCAGCACAACTCCTTAAAATAACGAAGAAGGACTCTGGGTTGGTGGCAACATTGCTCTAGGATTCCCGATACTGCCTGCGTTTGTGAGCCTTGATCAAGCAGTTTTTGTAACCCAGATTTTGTTCTGGCTTTGTTTGTGGCATTTTTAGGGTTCCGGTTGTGTGAGAGTTTTGATCATCCTCTTTGGTCGAGATCCAGTATTTGCCATCTTTTTAACACATCCGCTCGCCTATTTGGCTATAACGAGCAATGCAATGAAAAATGAGATAGAGGATAGGAGGAATAGGGAGAGGAAAGGGGGACTGATGTTGCCCAATGGAAATGTTAGCATGGACCACACTGAGAGCAGTGTTAGGCATTCAACATTTTCTCGTTCATAGAGCAAGTTTTTAGCCAGTTCATTTCCCGTAATACTTACACCCCAGAGTAGATAGATAGAAAACTCTTTATTATATTCACACTCACATAAACTAGAGTAATAAACAATAAAAATAATGAAAATACATACGCTTCAAAAATGCTACGGTCTTATCGCTTAGAGTAAGTAAGTAACGAGTAAAGACTCCATTTTCCTTAGACTCCATGTTATAACTTGATATAACACATGGCTCAGCTTTCCTTTAGCTGATGTGAGCTAGGCGGCTCAAACTTGTGTCACAGATAGGTTACTAGGAAGCTTAAATCTGATATGGCATAGTGCAACAACGATTAGTTTCTAAGATATGAATATTAAAAAATTCAAATTTTTCACCAAATTTCATCAAACTAGATGTTATTATTTGCTATTGATTGCTACTTCTACTTATGAGAATATCACATAACTTACCTGCAGCATGAATCTCTTGGCCTGCTCTCCGGACAGGATGCCCCCGACTGGCCCGAGGTTCCGGAAGTGCTCTGCGAATTTGGCATGCTCGTGAGCCTGGACCACCCATGGATCCCCTCCCATCTTGGCACTGTAACAATTTATATCAGTCTAAGGTTAAAAAAGAGACATAAAATCATATTTTTGGTTCCCTGATAAAAAAAATCAGATCAGAAAGAATAATAATAATAAATAAATAAATAGTGCTGGATATTATCACACAACATCATGTAGCCCCAAACTAAGCAGAGTTTGTATTATGGGAACCACATGATTGATATACTACATATATACATTTTATTTTTGTAAATACATACATATCATACATAGAAAACACCCAGACCCAAGACAAATATCTGCAGAATATGCAAACATTTGTCCCGCGGCGGGAATCGAACCCGCAACCTTCTGCGTCTCAGGCGGACCTTCGCCCACTGCGCCACAGAGGCCATCAGAAGAAGAGAAGATAGATTCAGGGATCAACTCTTATAAATATCCTTTGATATTATCCTCCTTGTGTTAGAGTGATAAGAGTAATAATAACAAAAACTCAATTTGAAAAGGGACCTCTTTTCCTATAAAAATTCTTGAAGTTATTAGTAATATAAGATTTTAATAGGGCTGCGAAAGTTCATTATGAAGAAGGAGATTCACCCCTTCAATGCAGCGTTATAGACTTTTACAGAACGTGAAAATCCAGTAGAAATTACGATCTTTGGAAAAAATGCAAAATGAGACTGAAAGAGATGAAAATTAAACTTGGATTATTCTGTTGTGTGGTTATAGTAACGAAGCTACTTACCGTTTTATGTAAATGAGTGACAAAAACGGATAAAAACGCTTTTTCCTCTCTAGTCTGAAACTTTGCAGATCCTGGAGAAATCGATTCACGAAAATTATTGATCGCGAAAACGAAGGGGTGTGTTGTTTACAAAATTAAATGTCAAAATCAAATGAATAGCAGACAGAATAAACACAACCTTTCTTGCCTTGTGCTATTACGACGAATACGTGTCGTGAAAATAGCCGTTGGCGTTTTACGCATGCTAAAATGCATGCAATCTCTTTGGTTTTCGCAATTCGCAGTCTGTTTGTTTTGTTCATTCATTTCATTGTGGTGAAGGAAGGGTTTGTTTTTCGTTCTTGTTCTATAATACTGAGAGATTTTAGATCAAAAAGAAAACAAGAAAGAAGATTCGATCAAGAATTTGTTTACGTCGTGCGTTTGTCGTCCTACTTTCCAGTATTTTCCCTCTTCATCGCGTCATCAAATTGCGTACATCGGAAGCACAGTCAGGTACATAATATCCCCGAAGTCCCAACCACCATGACCAAAACAGCCGACAACGTAAACCCTGATGTTTACGAAAAAGGTTCCGAGCGTGAAATCACCTCTTCCGACCACGACGAAGACGTACCGGATGCCTTCGACGCGCGGGAAATCTTCGATCTAATTCGAAATATAAACGACCCTGAGCATCCACTTACACTAGAAGAACTGAGAGTCTTGGAACAGGAGAACGTGGAGTTAAATGATAAAGAGAACGAAGTTGTGGTGCATTTCACGCCCACTATCCCACACTGCAGCATGGCTACTCTGATAGGTAAGGGAATTTGCTTTGTAGATGTAACACAGCTGTCCGCGGTTGGATATAGATGTAAAATTCATCAAATCAAGACACAAATAGATAGTTGGGAATGAATATTATACAGGCACATTATCATTATGCAGGTACTCACTTAGGGCTTTTGATGTGGGTTACCATTCTTAGGCTTCTAAGTAAGGCAACACTCCACCCAGTCACTACTTGGATGGGTGATTTAGAGGCTTTTAGATCATGCTTGAAGGCATGTCAAGATGCCAGTCCTGGCTATATCATTCATCAAGCCATGTTGGAGTTCTAAAACTCTGACAGTTGATCACTAGCTCTTATGAAGAACAGTCCACATTCCATCACCATGTAATATGCAGCTGTATAGTTTGGAGCTATATGATGCTGTGTGAAGTACAGCATTATTTATTTATCTCGTCTCTTACAGGTCTCTCCATCCGAGTCCAGCTCCTCCGAGCTCTGCCTTCCCGGTTCAAAGTGACAGTACAAGTGACGGAGGGGACTCATGTATCGGAGCATGCAGTCAACAAGCAACTAGCCGACAAGGAGAGGGTTGCCGCCGCGCTTGAGAATAACAACCTGGTTCAGATTATCAACCAGTGTATAGCTTAGGAGGTGTAAGGGTTTCCAACCTCTTTTAAGTCATCCTCACCAGCCTGTGATCATGAACCTATATCAGTCCACTGCTGGACATAAACATGCCCTAATAAGGGGGACATAATCCCCATAATAAGGTTGTATGTACACTCAGAAAAAATTAGTAAAATACCCTGGTCAATTATACCCTCTGTGAAACAAAATGGTTCCAGATGGAACACAGATCACAGGGTTTGATCTTCTTAACAATAGGCAGGTAGTTAGCCTTAGTTTAATAAGTTGTCCAAGCCAGATATTATAAATAACAGTAGAAAAAAGCTCTGATTAAGTCAGAGGACTAGGAAAAAATCCCCATGCTGAGCATGCGGGTTGTGGATCATAGGGCTAGACTTCTAATAGACAATGCTCCTGCCCGCTGTCAAGAGATTTAGCTGTGCAGGTGCTAAGCTGGTCTACATTGCAGTAGTATAGTTAGTTAGTCGATATAGCACCTATTCTCACTACAAGTTTAACATCTCCTTTTACTATGTGAACTGCCAAGAATTGGAACTCTACCAGCCTTTGCCTTTCCTGATAACTGTAATCCAGGGCTCTAAGTCGTGAGTGAATAGGTGTCTTCTAGACATTTGTGCTCCATCTTAGATTACAACGTTACTTAAAAATAGGTAATTTGTAGTCAATTAAAGGTCTATAAAAAGATGGAGTGAATATCTGTAATGTATCTGGAAGACAGTAGATGAGAAGAGTATGGGGCACAGTGGCTTAGCTCGGAGGTTCTACGTCCAGTTGGACTGCTATAGGTTGAATATGATGAAAAGAGCCCAGTCAGTTAGTCAGTCTGTCTTAGTAAGACTGTCTTACTGACTAATTAGTCAAGCCTAAGACAGACTTAGTGGCTTACTCTATTATACTAAAAGGCTTATTAGACCACGCGGTTTTCAGTCTGTCTTAGTAAGACTGTCTTACACTTAGCGTAGTGTAATAAGAGTAAGCCACTAAGACGGTCATAGTATATCTAGTTAGTCAGTACGACAGTCTTACTAAGACAGACTGAGTACCGCGTGGTGTAATAAGCCTTTTAGTATAATAGAGTAAGCTACTAAGTCTGTCTTAGGCTTGACTAATTAGTCAGTAAGACAGTCTTACTAAGACAGACTGAATACCGCATGCTATAATAGGTAGGTAATTAGAGCATGTGGTATTCCGTCTGGTTCAGCTTAGTAAGAAGGGAGGTAAGAACTCTGAGCCACATAGTGCCTGTGCTATTTTTGTCTTTCTATAGGTGTTCCCTCTAGAAATAGCACATAAGTAAGGTACTATGTAACTATATTAAGTTTTTGTGTGAAATAAATTATCTTATATTATCTTAGTAGGTAGGTAATATCAGCGACAAGTCTACCTTATCAATTTTAAAACAGTTTCGCTTGCAAGCAGTTTAGCTAGCTGACTCTGCTTTTTTCTTTGTCCGATTATTTTGACCAATCAGAGATACAACATGTTTCTTTTTGAGAAAGCCCTTTATTTTTATGAGTCTTCGTATTTAAGTATAAGTCTCTAGTTTACGTTTACTAGAGTTTAAAATTTGACAAGGCGGGACTAGCAGTTAGAGCATTAGGTGGCATGTTCTGGGGTTGTGTGAAGTCCTTAGAGAGGGAGAGGACACCATTACCCTAGACTCGGGCCATCTAATGTACTTCCACGAGGCTAATCAATCATCACAGGTTGGGTTAGGGATTTCTCATCAATAAGGCCCTCTCTAACAACATTCTGAAAATCTCCAGGGTGTCGAAAAGAGATCGTCTGGTGTTGTTTAGCTTGCAGGTACTAAATTATTATTATATTCAACCTTGTGACTCAACAATAAGTCAAAATGTATTCTCAATATGTATATTTATGTAAATAGTGTAAATATAAAATATAATAAATAATTATGGTTTCACTTAGAGTTAGCTGCCTTCGCTTCGTTCTTGATGTCTTCGTAGGTTGCTTGGTTCTGTGGACAGACAGACAGACAAACATTAATATTTTTAGTACATAAGGGTTGGGCTATATTCATCCAGAATCCGCATAGAATAAGGCTGCCAGCCCACGTCATACTTATTGTAGGATCGATAATCGGGCCGATTTTTGCTGCATATTATTTCTGACAGAATTTTTATAGGACGTGTGCGTTGCACTATTGCAATCAGTACGTTTCATTTGACTTGTCGAAGTACCGCTAAGTATTATCTAAATATTATGGAGATTTCAACCTGAGTTTCGCTCTTAACTGAGACTTGGGTCGGAAATGCTAGTAAATTAATAGATAGTCAATTAAATGATGGGTCTGACTTACAAAGCGGTAACCTGACACAAATTACTCAATCGAATTTGATGGCTCAACAATGGGTATTCTTGACTTTCAAATGTTTGCTTTTTGAGTCGGGGCGGGGGTTTTTGAATTATCAGTTTCGTAGATCATACTTCAGAGGTGGTCCCATATAAAACTCCTGAGGGATTGGTACTTTCTCATCAAAACTCAAAAAATGATTGAACGAAGCTCATAGCCTGGTCCAGGGCGCAGGATTTTTTAGTTTAAGTTGGTACATTTAGTTACAGTATTGAAGTCGGGTTTTGATTTATTTTTAAATAATGTGGGCTGTCAGCCTTAAAGGCCTATTAGACCACGCGGTATTTAGTCTGTCTAAGTAAGACTGTCTAACTAATTAGTCAAGCCTAAGACCGACTTAGTGGCTTTCTCTTATTATACTACGCTAAGTGTAAGACAGTCTTAGTAAGACAGACTTTATAGCGCGTGCTCTAATAGGCTTTTTAATGGTAAGTATAGCTAAGCGTAGTAGCATTAATCACCTCCCACATATCCTCGTCCCACTGAGGGAACAGCTTCTTGAAGACAGCCGGCTCGGCGCCCTGCTTCACCGAGACCACCAGAGCAGACTCCACCGTGCGCTCCAAGCCATCGTCTTCTATGTACTCCTGCGAAGGGTTATGTACATTGATCAAGTAATGTAAACGACTACGAATAATACATCTTTCTCGGAGTGGAAACCGCGGCTCTAACGTAGTGTAGGACGCCCTCCGGCCAGGTGGAGTGATGATTTGCGAAAGGCTGTTGGTAGAAGCTGGTAAACCTGGTTGGAGAGCGTTTTACACTACTACATTCTGTACCTAGATGGAGTTTAATTTTTCCCTCTTTTAGATAGATAAATATTTTTAGATAGATATTTTATTTATTAAATAAACTTTTAACAAAACTCTGGTTAGTAATGTTTTAAAACCTATGTTAGGTTTGTCTAGACACTAGGTTCTCGATGAAAACAAATAAAAGTACCTACAGAATGAAAACAAAGTAAAAGTAACATTGGCACGTAAAAAGCGAGCGCATTTAGAGGGCATCCATCTCGTTGGGGATCGGGTTATCTGTTTTCCCTCTACATGTCCCACGATGACCAACTTCTGGAGGCTGTCGCTACGTCTCGCTATATGCCCGAAGTAGGAGTGTATATGACGATGACAAATCGCGTAAAGCCTGTGATAGATTTTCAACTGCATGAGGATCGATACATTAGTACGTTTCGCAGTCCACTGTAAAAAAAATACTAGAACTCCGGTATTCAGTCTGTCTTAGTAAGACGTTAAGTTTGACGGCCTCTGTGGCGCAGTGGGCGAAGGTCCGCCTGAGACGTAGAAGGTTGCGGGTTCGATTCCCGCTGCGGGTCAAATGTTTGCATGTTCTGTAGATATTTGTCTCGGGTCTGGGTGTTTTCTATGTATAATATGTATGTATTTAAAAAACAAAAATTATATGTGTATTATATCAATCATGTGGTTCTCATAATACAAGCTCTGCTTAGTTTGGGGCTACATGATGCTGTGTGATTACGTCCCGCATTATTTATTTATTATTTATTTATTTAAGACTGTCTTACTGACTATTAGTCAAGTCTAAGACCGACTTAGTGGCTTACTCTTACACTACGCTAAGTGTAAGACAGTCTTACTAAGATAAGATAAGATAAGGTATTTCAATTTTTCAAATTTTATTTTATAAAAAACTTAATACAGTTACATAGTACCTTAATGTGCTATTTCTAGAGGCAACATTAGTTATACGAAGGCAAAAATAGCGCAGGCACTATGTGGCTCACAGTTCTTACCTCCCGTGCTAGTTGTAAACTGTTACGGTGACGAAAATAAACTCTTCACCCCATTTATTATTCAAAATTAGGTACCCACGAAACATTTAATTAAGGTCTGATTATAATATGGTAGGTGAACGATAAAGTGGACTGTATTTTACGATAAAACGATACGACACGAAACGGGGTTTAAACAACTGATAGCTTGTCAACGAATTGTGGGCAATACAACTGAATTTCACTAACCTTTGAGCAAGGTACGCCTTGCGTGTAATCCTGCAGTTCAGCAAGTGATGCGGGCTCGTCTCAGCTAGAAAATGGGTCCGATATCTTACCAAGTCTGCCTCGATTTACCCAACAAACACTGCGTCCAGGATGTCGAAGACTGGCTGGCGAAACTCTGCTGTTTGCTTACACTTAAGCTATCAGCTGACGATAAATTAGCGAAAGTTGAGAGAATTTCGACGATACGATAAAATAACGAAATTGCTCTCTTCGCGTGACTGACACGACGACGAACGTTTGTGCAATAATCAAGATTAACGAAAAAACTATGTAAAATTTTAAAACTACCTTATATTTTTTACCATTCTAAATTCAAACTAGCCTATCATAGCCCAGGAAACTATTAGACAAATAACAGAATCGCCGGCGAGAATATAATAAGCTAATGTAATAATGCCAAAACTAAACAGTAGGTACAGTTGTATTACAGTTATTAGAGTATTCTAAAAGACTTACATACTATTTAAATATAACAACTAAAACAATTCAACGTAAACAATATGAGACAATAAAGACAAGGATTATTAAAACAACCTGGAAACTCAACTTACTAAGTTACCGCGTGGTCTAATAAATCTTTATCCGAAGCATTCGGCGAACTCCTACTGCAAGTAGATTTGTTTACCTTGACGATGTCCCCTCTCGCAGTCTTCACTCGCTCAGGGATGTTCCGTCCCTGCCATAGGTACAGCTCCTCGCCCGTATCCAGGATGTACACTCCATCATCAGACAGGTCCTGGAGACAGATGGAACTATTGCTTATTTTCGAAAAATATTTGGCGTATACAAGGCTCAATGGCGCTCATTAGGGGAGATCTATATCGAGCAGTGGATAAGCTGATAATGATGATGTTGACATCAAAATGTCACTGATAGAATTTTACAACCTAGTGGGTATCTCTTTTAATACTGCCCCTGCTGTAGGTAGGTTAATTACTAATTAAGATAATTGAAATGTAATAACTAATGTAATTAATGGACCTAATTCTGTTTTGTTGTGCTTTCTATGTATGATATGTATGTATTTACAAAAAATTTAAATACGTAATATATGAATCATGTGGTTCCCAAAACACAAGCTCTGCTTAGTTTGGGGCTACATGATGCTGTGTGATTAAGTTCAACATTATTTATTAAAAACGTGGACACTCACAGTACGGCTAGTCCACCAGTTTAAAGTCGCTCAGCGAGCTATGGAACGAGCTATGCTCGGAGTTTCTCTGAAGGATAGAATCTGTAACGAGACTATCCGACATAGAACTAAAGTTGTCGACATAGCTCCGAGAATTAGTAAGCTGAAGTGGCAGTGGGCTGGCCATATCTGCCGAAGAACCGTTGGTAACGAGTTGTTGAGTGAAGACCGCTCGGCAAACGTAGTGTAGGACGCCCTCCGGCCAGTTGGGGTGACGATCTGCGAAAGGCTGCTGGTAGAAGCTGGATGCGTCGAGCTCAGGACACGGCGCAATAGCGCTCATTAGGGGAGGCCTATGTCCAGCAGTGGACTGCTAAAGGCTGATGATGATGATTCATTATTATTACACGACTTTATTTCATTTAAAACTCGTCAAAAATATTTTTTTTACTATAAATCTAGGTAATAGTATATATAAATAAATACTTAGACCTACTTATAGACTTAGATTATAATTATTATGTGTGTAGACATGACCGTGAGTGAATGTGTGTGTATGGGTTACCCTGATTCCCCCAGTCTCATAAGAGTCAGGTTATCACAAGGTAACCCATTATATGAAGGAGCATAAATTGCATAAGAAATGGTATAATAAATTAAACTGCTTAAATAAAAAAAAATAAAGTAATAAATGGTTAATACACTCGAGAGCAATGAATCCGGGTCACTCAAAGAATCCAAAAAATCTCGGAAAGTAAGAATGCTAGGTTAATGCAATAAATTGTATTTAATAGACAATTTAATACTCCTTAAATGAAAGTTAAAAAAATATGAGTCACCATACATTTTATTTACACAAAATTACATAAAGAAAAAAAACTGCTGATCTCTCCTTAAAACAAAAATAGGAAACATGAAATTTTTGAACTTTATGACGATTTTCTTGAATTTCAATACTTCGTATTACCTCCTCGTGCTTCCATTACTGCGTTTACGCGGTTTGGCATGCTGTACACCAAGTTCCTTATACGATTTTGGGGAATATTCTCCCATTCCTCTGTGAGAGCAATTTTGAGCTCAGGAAGCGTGATTGGGGGAGGGTTTCGTTGTTTTACGCATCTCCCTAGCTCGTCCCAAGCATGCTCGATCGGGTTGATATCCGGGCTGCGCGCTGGCCACTCCATACAAGTAATGTTCATCTCTTGAAGGTAGTCATTCACAATCCTACCTGTATGAGGTCGGGCATTGTCATGCATAAATATAGCATCCTCACCCAAATTGACCATAAATGGACCAACGTGTTCGTTGAGGATTTCTTCCACATATCTTACGCTAGTTAAAGAGCCGTTTTCTATGATCACCAGCTCTGTGCGACTTTCAGAGGAAATTCCGGCCCACACAAGTACAGACCCACCACCGTAGGCTACTTTTTCTTCGATGCATGCTTGCTTGAATCTTTCCCCTGGTCTTCTATACACTCTGTGTCTTCCATCGTGCTTGTAGAGCATAAATTTTGATTCGTCGGAGAACATAACTTTCGACCAATCTTCAATACTCCAATTTACGTGGTTCTGGGCATATCTTAGTCTTGAAATACGATGGCCACGCTCCAGTTTAGGGCCGTTTGCAGGTCTAAGGGGTTTTAAGTTAGATTCAGCAAGCCGACGTCTTACTGTCCATGCACTTGGGTTACTTCCTCCGAGGCGTCGAAACTGATTTGTGAGTTCAGTTCCTGTGAGAAAGCGATTTCGAAGCATGGTGTTCACCAAGTATCGGTCTTCTCGTGCTGTGGTACACCTAGTTCTGCCCGTTCCTGGTCTGCGTAGGTTAGAACCAGTTTCTTCGTAACGTCGGAGAACTCTTTGTACTGTTGACAGCGACACACCGACAGTCCTGGCTGTATCGCGCTGACTCCGGCCGGTTTCCACCAATGTAAGTATTCTGGTGCATTCTTCAAGTGTAAGCGACATGATTTCAGCTTGAATAATGAATATTGAGCACTATCAACCTGGTTTATGTACCAACATAAATGACAGATTACAAACAAAAGCAAAAACAAATCCTGTAATTTCGTAGTTCCATCTTCGACAGTGTTCCCTTTTCAAATTTGATTTTTTTATGATATAACTTTACAATAACTAAGAAGTTTTAATACTTTCATTTAAGGAGTATTAAATTGTCTATTAAATACAATTTATTGCATTAACCTAGCATTCTTACTTTCCGAGATTTTTTGGATTCTTTGAGTGACCCGGATTCATTGCTCTCGAGGGTATTAATATGTCCTAGCAGGAGAATGGATCACTATAGCTACACACTCCAGGCAACACCCTGTCTTCTGTTGTTCTAATAAATGTGCCTTAAAAGTTTTTTAACAGTGTACTTGGATGCTATCAAGCGAAGAAGTGGAGGAATGTTATTCCAACACTTGGTTGCCTGGTAGCGAAAACTGCCTCTAAACGCTACAGTTTTCTGTTTGCTATAATGCAACCAAAAAATTTGTACCAATGTGATCAATTTTGGTGCAAATTTTTTGGTAGGAAAACGTGTTAGGTTCTATATTATGATATTCTTGTTGAACCTTTGTATTGTTATTTTCTAGGCCGTGAAGGTTTGCTATTTTGCAAAACTAAATTCAGTGAATTTATATCTTCAAAAATGTTGAATAGTGCGACCTTAATGCGTAGGTTGTAAGGCCCAGGTCACACATATCGGGCAAGGACACGGCGCGGACATGGCGCGGACGTGGCACGGACGTGGCGAGGACATGGCACGGGCATGGCGCGGACATGGCTCGGACAAGACGCAGAAATGACGTGACAGAGGCACAAGTGTAGTGCAGTCTGTTGTCCGGTATCGATGTGTCAGCATGTCATCCTCAGAAGACGAAGATGCTCTTGCTCTCGTGCATACAATTAATAAATATACAGATCAGGGCCCGTACAACCCCGATTTCGAGTTAGTTGCTTCCAAAGTGAAACCCCTTCATTGGGTTATACAGTTGACGGGATTACCCTTTCGTTTGGGTATTCTCCTCCTAACACAAGCGAAAGTGTAACCCGTTCCTTTTGGTTTTCAGTCGATAGGGTTAACCTCTAATGAGGTTAAACGAATGAATGGAGTTACCTCTTGATAGGTTTTTTTGAATGTTACACAATGGTTATCATTACGTCTGACACTGGGTGGGGGAATTTAGATTTTGACTCTTGATTTATGTCGTCAATCATTAGGTATAAGTTCAGATCGCTTTATTTGGTTGAAGGAAGAGCGTCACTGCATTAAAGAAAAGTTTTGAAAACATAAGGAAAGTGCTGTGTTTCAGTCAGTTTTCATTGGTCATCATCGCAGAGTATGCGTTATCAATTATCATATACGAGACCCGCAGTCAACATATTAAAAAGAAAAAAAATGGTGTTTCAGTTTTCATAAGTCATCAGTTATGTCATGACTGAGGCCCGCAGCCAACATGTTAAAAAGAAAAAAATGTGTTTCAGTCAGTTTTCATAGGGCATCATCGCAGAGTACTCTGCGTAGCGTTATTTTTTATTTTTATTGTATTTATTAGGCAAAGCCGACAGTACACATAATGAGTATTTTGTAAAGCGTTATGTCCAAGACCCGCAGTCAACGTGTTAAAAAGAAAAATATGACCTCTAAACTATTTTGAATAATAATTTTTGATTGTCACTGTCACTGTCACTCTAAAACTCAAACTCAAAACTCAACTCAAAGCTCCACTCGAAACTCGTTCTACAAATTCATCTATAAATGGTTATATCTCAGGAACTACTCATCCTAGACTAGCCGTTAATTTCTCAAAAGATAGCTATTGACAAGATCTTTATTTTCAATGACATATGTCAAACTTGAATTTGCCATATCTCGAGAAGTACTCATCCTAGACTTGCCGTTACTAGCTCAAATGATAGCTACTAATAAAATCTTAATTTTCGATGACAGCTATCAAACTAAAAACTGTCATCGAAAATTAAGATCTTAACAATAGCTATCATTTGAGCTACTAAAGGCAAGTCTAAGATGAGTAGTTCTCGAGATATGGTCGATTTAAGTTTGACAGCTGTCATTGAAAATTAAGGTCTTGTCAATAGCTATCATTTGAGCTACTAAAGGCAAGTCTAAGATGAGTAGTTCTCGAGATATGGTCGATTTAAGTTTGACAGCTGTCATCGAAAATTAAGGTCTTGTCAATAGCTATCATTTGAGCTAGTAAAGGCAAGTCTAAGATGAGTAGTTCTTGAGATATGGTCGATTTAAGTTTGACAGCTGTCATCGAAAATTAAGGTCGTCAATAGCTATCATTTGAGCTAGTAAAAGCAAGTCTAAGATAAGTAGTTCTCGAGATATGGTCGATTTAAGTTTGACAGCTGTCATCGAAAATTAAGTTCATGTCAATAGCAATCATTTGAGCTAGTAAAAGCAAGTCTAGGATGAGTAGTTCTCGAGATATGGTCGATTTAAGTTTGACAGCTGTCATTGAAAATTAAGGTCTTTTCAATAGCTATCATTTGAGCTACTAAAGGCAAGTCTAAGATGAGTAGTTCTCGAGATATGGTCGATTTAAGTTTGACAGCTGTCATCGAAAATTAAGGTCTTGTCAATAGCTATCATTTGAGCCAGTAAAGGCAAGTCTAAGATGAGTAGTTCTCGAGATATGGTCTATTTAAGTTTGACAGCTGTCATCGAAAATTAAGGTCTTGTCAATAGCTATCATTTGAGCTAGTAAAAACAAGTCTAAGATAAGTAGTTCTCGAGATATGGTCGATTTAAGTTTGACAGCTGTCATCGAAAATTAAGTTCATGTCAATAGCAATCATTTGAGCTAGTAAAGGCAAGTCTATGATAAGTAGTTCTCGAGATATGGTCGATTTAAGTTTGACAGCTGTCATTGAAAATTTATTCCTATTTTATTATAATATAATTATTATTGCGTAAAATAAACAATTAGTAGTCTGTATTTCCGCCCTTAATGCTTAGAACACAATTACCGCAATTATTTTTAATCTTTTGACCGAAATTATTTTCTCCATTATCTCCTATAACCCACTTATAACCCGTGTTACAATGATAAAAAGGGTAACCCTAAGGAATGGGTTTTGGAATAATACCAAAACCCAATACTATTGATAACCCTCATGATCAGATAACCTAATCAAAAGGGTTTTGAATTGTTTAACCTATCAAATAATAGTGTAAACCATACGGAGATGGTTAACTAAACTTTTGGAAAAACCCTGCCAAAAACCTCTTCATCGGGTTACCAAATCGGGCCCTGATACAGTTGAAGAAAATACGCGCAAACGAATTTGCACAAGGATCAGCTAGTATTACCATGGGTATTACATAAAAAAATCTTAATACCGGTTTAGTTTAATCTCTTTCCGATTTCCAGCCACAATTTATCTTGAACATTTCAGTTACAATAATGGAACGACAATGATCATAAAGCGTTGCATATTTTACAATCAATTCAAAAAATTCAATATTAAATTCGATATCGTCATTCGTCACGCATTTTTACATCACTAACAGACGTATGTCGCAAGCAAGTACATACTACGAACTGGCGGCCATCTGACGCCCATCTGGCGGCGATCGGGCGCGGGCGCCGAAATGGCGCGTCATACGTCCGATCAACGACATACCGTGTGTCCTAAATTGTGCTTTATTTCCATGCATTTTGTATGAAATTTGAATGGAATAGGAAACCGCCTGTGCCATGTCTGCGCCATGTCCGTGCCCGATGAATGTGACCTCGTCGGACGCAGACAAGGCACTGGCGGTTTCTTATTCCATTCAAATTTCATACAAAATGCATGGAAATAAAGCACAATTTAGGACACACGGTATGTCGTTGATCGGACGTGCTTATGACGCGAAGTCGTCCGAGCTAAATTGTGCTTTATTTCCATGAATTTTGTATTAAATTTGAATGGAATAGGAAAGCGCCCGTGCCATGCCCGCGCCAGGTCAGACAAGTGGGGCCTATACCTAAGTTAATGACTTTTTGATTTTGGGCTTTTGTGGCTGTTGTCACAATTCTGCCAATGTCGGTTATGCTATTTTCATAAGTTATGTCGGAGAGTGTGAATTAGAAATTAGGCCGGTTGTTCTAAGGCAGGGTTGCACAGACATATTGGGACCAGGGCCACTTGGACATATTATGAGCTAAAGGTGGGCCACAGAAAATAAAAACAACTGAATTAAGTTTCAAAAAGATTAACGTTATAATATTTTCTTAGCAATTTAAGTATTCTGACTGGTACTGGGCCGCACGTACATTGACAGAGGGCCGCATGCGGCCCGCGGGCCGCGGTTTGTGCATGCTTGTTCTAAGGGAAAATGGTTCAGGCTAACCTGCTGAGAGAACTCCGTGTCAAAGTCCTCGAATACTATCTTGCCTGTCACTTTGACAGTGACAGCTGTCAGCGTGACCGGGGTTGTCACGCGCCGGTTCACTGTCAGCTTCCACCCTGACGGATCCTCCTTCTCTTCAGGAACACCTCCTGGAGACAACACATTGCTTTTTTTTATTATACGAAGAACTAAAGTTATCGACATAGCTCGGAGAATTAGCAAGTTGAAGTGGCAGTGGGCTGGATATATCTGCCGAAGAACCGATAACCGTTGGGGTAAACGAGTTCTTGAGTGGAGACCGCGGCTAGGCAAACGTAGTGTAGGACGCCCTCCGGCCAGGTGGAGTGACGATCTGCTGTCGGCTGCTGGTAGGAGCTGGATGTGTCGAGCTGAGGACAGGCTGCAATGGCACTCATTAGGGAAGGCCTATGCCTATGCAGTCCAGCAGTGGACTGCTATAGGACTATGATGATGATGACAATGATTGTTCAAATAATGGGTATTACCTAGTAAAATCATGAAGTGACTTATTTTGTTGTTCTTAGAAGACCACCTTTGTTAATCAACATCAGCTTTTGTGGCGCAGTGGGCGAAGTCCCGCCTAAAAAGCAGAAGGCTGTGGGTTTCATTCCCGCCGCGAGACAATTTTTTGCAGATGTTTGTCTCAGGTCTGGGTGTTTTCTATATATCAGTGATGTGATTCCCATAATACAAGCTCGGCTTAGTTTGGGGCTACATGATGCTGTGTGATGATTTCCCGGTCATTACTTCGATGGGTGACTTTTTAATGGCATTTAGATCTGAGCGCTCCCGTGTGGAAGGCATGTTGTGTATCGAAGAGTCAAGCCGAGTAAGTTCGCGATCTTATAAACCGCATAGAAAGTCTGTCGTTGAACAATCACGGGGCCCCTTAAAAACGCCAAAAAAGAAGAAGAAGTAGCCCCAAACTAAGCACCACCTAAAAGTTAGAACTCACCAAGTGTCTCCCAGAACACGTCCGGTTCGTCTCCCTGCTGGCAGGAGCTGATCTCCTTCTCCTCTCCCACCACCAGCTTCACGAACTCCAACGCCGCTTGCAACTCCTTCGCATCCGCCTCCTGATATACAAGTTCAAACTCGTCTCAAACTGACTGCACAGCAAATTAATGCTGACTGCATAGCAAATTAATGCTGAGTGCACAGCAAATTAATGCTGACTGTACAGCTAATTAATGCTGACTGCACAGCAAATGAATACTGACTGCACAGCAAATTAATGCTGAATGCACTGCAAATTAATGCTGACTGCACAGCAAATTAATGCTGAGTGCACAGCAATATAACCAGAGCATACACGTTTTTTTTATAACCACCCGAAAATCCAACCCGCAGCAAAACCGACACAGATAGACAGTAGGTTATTAGCTTAGGTTATATACTACCCCCTATGTAACATCACTACATATTATGAAATAAAAGTTCCCCGCCGCGTCTATCTCTGTTTTGTGAACTTTTAAAATAGAATAAAATAAAATGCATGACTCTATGTAGGTATCTATACTAATTATGAATATTTACGATGGTTTGTGAGTTCTGTTGTTTCTCGATATTTCGATGCAGTTGCATGCGCCGTGATCACAGGTGGTACCTATACTGTTTCGCGAGAAGGTTATTAGACTGCGTTCCAAACCGCAGTCCGATCTGTACGGTTTGGACTGCGGATCAAACTGTCGTGCTAATGGCGCGTAAAGATCGGACCGCGCATCTGGGACTGATCACTGACGTGACGCGCGGTTACAACTGTGAGATTTGCCTTCACGTCGACATGCCTTAGGCCAGATCGGACTGTCAGCCCCGCGCATCTACACGTACGTTTCGGAGTGCGGGTTGGAATGGCGCGTGCTGTTTCCCGCGGCCCGAATTTTACCTGTGCAGGGCGCTATTGTGTATAGCTACTAGAATGATAAAAGTGACTGGTCTCGTATAAAAGTGGCAAATGTTGTCCGCTCACCTTCCCGCTCCACACATAGACGGCGTCCGTCGTCTCCAGCACGAAGACGTCGTCGTCCTCCAGCAGGTCCGCTCGCTCGGCCAGCTGCGCCGCCCGCATGTCCACGCCCAGCTCTGTGCCCTCCACCTGACACACATACAACACAATTATTTTTATTTGTAATAAAATAAAATAATGTATTAAAATTTTCTTAAATTGGTAACATATAAATATTAAAAAGTACAGAAATCTTAATTAAACATAGGAAACAAATATTGATGAAAACAAGCTTAAATTTTCAAGCAATATATTTGGCTATTAGTATAGCTATTTAACTACTTTCTTAATTCTGTTGTTGTATGTGCTGTGTGCCAAGTGGTAAATAAATGTTTGTCTATAGTCTATTTATTGTCTATTGGCAGTGATTTTGAGACGTTGAGGCTTACAACAAAAACTGTTCTGATTTATTACAGTCTGCAAAAAAAAAAATTGAGCCATAACATTTTATAGGTTCTAGTATTGTAGGTACCGAGTATTATATTATTATTTATTAAGAACTTGTTATTGTATAAACTGTTGTGAATTTTATTGTTGTTATAAATAAATTAACAATATTAAACATAGGTATAATAAAACCTGAACTAGGTAATCCTGTGTTTCAGGCGAAGAGAGCTAACAAATAGAACATAGGAAATAAAATATGTGAATAAATTAATATAAAACAAAAATAAATGCGAATGTAACAAAAAGGTGGGCTTAATGCTATGAGCATTTTCTACCAGCCAAACCTGTGGTTTGTTTTTGATGGTGGTAGGCATGTTATAATTCTATAATTCTATCTTTATTCCGCCCTAATCAACCCATTTGCTCAACAAATTTATTATATTAATTATGACAGTATTGACATGTTTAATTTGATTAGTTATAAGATGATTATTATAATAATTTATTTTAGATATTTTATTGTTATTTTTAATCTGTAGAATTTAACAAAATTTATGTAAAATGGATCTGTGAAGTCTGAATAAACGAATATTTTATTATTTATTTAGTATTATGGTATTTAAAGATGGACCAGTGACTGTAGAAAGGTTTCGGCAGAATACCAGCGCCTAGCTACTTCTCCGTGGCAAGGCATTGATGCTGAGTCGAAGCCTGTTTGCTGCTGTGGCACACAACTACATGCTGCTTACCATGCTGACCTTTACCATGGAGTGACGATTTGCTGTCGGCTGCTGGTAGAAGCTGGATGCGTCGAACTCAGGACAGGGCGCAATTCCGCTCATTAGGGGAGGACAATGGGACAATGTACAGCAGTGGACTGCTATAGGATGATGCTGATGCTAACCTACTGTTTTTTTTATTTATTATGAACCAGGATGAGGTCGACGATGGGGCGAGCTTTCCCAGAAGATGCCTATTAACTCTCTTTTTGAAGCTGTTAGGGTCGTAAGACAAGTTACTATTTACTACTTACATAATTAAGTTGTTGTATGTTATGTATTGTGTGCCAAGTGGTAAATAAATGTTTGTCTATTGAACATGAACAGCACATGGCCCATCATTTTAAATGGTTATCATTACCTATCACAAAGCATTGCATCAACGATCACGTTTTTTCGAACGTGCTCTACGATGCAACGCCTTGCGTCCATCAACTTGAGGCATGAAGATGATAAGCCTCTTGTGCCTGTAATGTCACCGGCACCCTTTACCCTTTAAACCGAAACAACACAGCTGCTTCAGTACAGAAATAGGCATGGTGCCAGTACGCACCCGGACGAACCCTTCACAAAGAACTCTACTACATATTAGCAGCACGAAACACTAGCGCTAAGGGAGCTAGAGGCGAGAGAGAGCGAGAGAGCCATGCGCAGACGTTTCGTTGAAGTCAAAAGTAAGGTATCATAAGGAAGCTAGAGGTGAGAGAGAGCGAGAGAGCCATGCGTAGACGTTACGTTGAAGTCAAAAGTAAGGTATCATATGGAAGCAAGAAGCGAGAGACCCATGCGCAGACGTTTCGTTGAAGTCAAAAGTAAGGTATCATATGGGAGCTAGAGGCGAGAGAGAGCGAGAGAGCCATGCGCAGACGTTTCATTGAAGTCAAAAGTAAGGTATCATATGGGAACTAGATGCGAGAGAGAGCGAGAGAGCCATGCGCAGACGTTTCATTGAAGTCAAAAGTAAGGTATCATATGGGAGCTAGAGGCGAGAGAAAGCGAGAGAGCCATGCGCAGACGTTTCGTTGAAGTCAAAAGTAAGGTATCATATGGGAGCTAGATGCGAGAGAGAGCGAGAGAGCCATGCGGAGACGTTTCGTTGAAGTCAAAAGTAAGGTATCATATGGGAGCTAGAGGCGAGAGAGAGCGAGAGACCCATGCGGAGACGTTTCGTTCAGCGCTAGACTTACGAGCCGGTAGCTATAGGTAATACAAATCACAACTCACTCTAAATAGACGAACGCTGTCCTCATCGTAGGTTCCATTCGCATTCTGCGGCTTGTAGTCGCTGTCCTTACCTCCAAATACTATAGCAAGGGTGCCTGGAACGAAATTATACTTACAGTTTTCCTAACCAATAGGTCTAGATTAGTCTAAATTCATCGAGATACTACACACTTCAGAGTCACAACGTAGAAAAAAAGTCTGCACAATAACTCGGCGCACGCTGCCTAATTTAACGATGGAAATTATTGCTACTTTTAATCATTTTCATTCGATGAAATTATAATTTTTGATCACTGCTATTTCACAGGTGAAATATCACAGGCAATGATTTTCATTTCGAAATCCTAAATGACACGTTTTGTGAAGTTTTGCTACTGATGAAATTAACGTTCACGCAAATCGCACTAGCACGCATAAAAAATTTCGAACATTCCAACAATTCGATTATGAAAATTAAATAATAAACAAATAGCATACGTACGTCTATAATTACAAATGGCGCGAGAAGTGCAATTGTTTTCAAATATCCCAAATTTGGAAGCCATTCCAAACCGCATTCCGAGACGTACGTGTAGATGCGCGGGGCTGACAGTCCGATCTGGCATATGGCATGTCGACGCGAAGGCAAATCTCACAATTGTAACCGCGCGTCACGTCAGTGATCAGTCCCAGCGGCGCGGTCCGATCTTTACACGCCATTAGCACGAAAGTTTTATCCACAGTCCAAACCGTACAGATCGGACTGCGGTTTGGAACGCAGCCCCGATGCACGGTCCGATCTTTACGTGTGCAGGGCGCTAACACTTATGTATTATGTGTTCTAATTAGTAATTTTGTAGTTTTAGATGTATTTGTGTGTATTATATTATTACTATTTTAGAGTAAATAAAGTGATGTCAATGTCTTATTCAAAACAGAAATGATCAAATATTAAGTAAATTCAGAATCATCTACTACGAATACCATAGAGTAGAAGCCGGAGACGTAGGGGAGACCGAGGGCAGTTGAAACAATTTTGTCATTTTGCTTCGTTTACCAAATTCTTTCAACATTAACCGTATGAATTTAGTGGCAATCGATACTACATTTCAAATACTTTCAAATGATTTGCACAAAAAAAGTGTAAATGTGAACTATGTGGCAAAAACTTAATTTATATGTTATAAGAAATTTTGTTTCAACTCCCCTCATACGGAGGTAAGTTGAAACAGGGGTCGAGGTGAGTTGAAACATTTTATATTTGAGTAAAATAAAGTAAGAAGATCGTATTTATAAAGGTATTTATTAGGATAGTGAGTCAATCTTAATAGCTATGTACTTATATTAAAAATTCTTTAACAAAACAGTAAACTTCTTACTAAATTATTTATAGGAACTTGTAACAAAAATAATTAGCTGCATAATATTCAGTCCTAATTAACAAATCTAACATTAAACAACAATTTGAGAAACAAAAATCACATTCTTAGAAAACTAAATATATTAAAAACTGTTAGTCGTTTTATATTCATTAACATCAGTCTCATTTTGCTTATTTCATAAACTAGGTTGATGACAATAGCCTCACAGAGTTAATGTTATTGAAAACAGAATTAAAAATATTACTCGGATAAGCAATTATGGCACACATAAGAAAGTTCGCCAGCAGTGCAGCAAGCTTCATGAGCCCAAAATTTGACATTCAACATATTGAACCCATTTTTCTTTGGCTTTACTATTCGAATAGGCTTCCAAACAACAAATACAATAGCAATTTTCTTCTTCATCTTTACTGCTTTTGTTGTTCTTAGCAATCCTGATCTTTTTTATCTTAGCTTCTGACTTGTTCCTTTTGTGTAACTTATTTTGTTCAAAAACAGGTTTTTTAACTTTTTTCTTAGCCATCCTAGCTGCTTCGATTGCTGCTAACTCATTCCTTACAAGAGTGTCAATCAAGACAGCGGACTTTACCTTTCTTCGATTTGTTTCATTTCTTGGAGGAGCCTTTGGTAATCGTCTTATGCTTTCAGGAGAGAAAATATTTGCTGGGGCTATAACTGAAGTAGCATGTGATGTAGATGCTACAGATAATGTAGTAGATATTTTTTTATAATCAGTAGGCATCCTGAAACAAAATACGCAAAAAACATAAAGCTCATTGAGAAGTCAACCATACAAAACAAAAACAAGGACAGTTGAAACACTCTGTTTCAAATCCCCTCAGCTGCAAAAATCCTCCCAATTTTTATAATTTTATAAACCAAGTAGGAAACCCTTTGAAATAAGCTGTTCCAATGCTGTCATTTGAATGATTAATTGATAAGCTTTCAAAATGTATGTAACTTGAATCAAAATCTAAACGCGTTATCATGATATTGAAGTCATAAAAAAACGTTAAAAACTTACTTTTCATTATTTTTGCGATGTGGTCGCCAGAACTACGCAACTGTACGCCAATGGTAACAGACTCCAACTGTGGTGATGTCGGGTGGCAGGACGCGGACTATTTGTGACGTTACCAGCTCGCTAACGGTTCTAGGTTCCGCAAAATCACTGCTGTTTGAACTCACCTCTGTTTCAAAACCCCTCGGTCTCCCCTACCTTTGAACAAGCTTAGGAAGTGTTTGGTCTCCTTGCCCTGCGGTATCTTGACAGCTGTCACGTTGTCTCCGAGCTCGTCTTCCAGCTGCGCTATGTGTTTCTGAGCTGACGCCTTGTCGGCGGCAGGCGCGTCAGACCCCTGGAAACATAAAGTGAGAATTGACTCGCCCACCGTGGATGACGTCATAAGGAATAAATAAATAATGCGGGACGTATTTACACAGCATCATGTAGCCCCAAACTAAGCAGAGCCTGTAGTATGGGAACCACATCACTGATATACACTAATTTTTTTTAAAGTAACAAAGTCTGGGACCCGACACAAATATTCGGAAATCATTCAAACATTTATGTCTCGTAGCGGGAATCGAACCCGCAACTTTCTATGTCTCCGGCGGACCTTCGCCAACAGCTGACATCGTACAACCCCCAATTGCCGACGGGCAGCAACGTCAACGAGAAGCTGTGCCCTGCGATCCCCAACCCGCATGCCCAGTGTGGGGATTATGGACATATCCCCCTTTATTAACAAACAATATAATACACACATCAACAACGTCTAGGGATATTCCAGATTTTCTCAATTTACTCAAAATTTGTTTTGAATTACATGCAACATGTATATTTCAAAAAGTCTGTCTAGCAGACTTTTTGAATATATTGTTAGCAGAGAACAAACCTCAAGAGTGGCAATCCTTGCTTTGCCTATAAAAGCAGCGAGCCTACTGGCGCGCGTGGCATTCGTTGCGAAGATCTTGGACTAGACAGACGTATTTGCGGACTTATTTTGTGTTGTAAGTTCATATTCTTTGCCTGAATTATTTGTCGTTACTTTTTTATTAAATGGCTAATGCTATTTTTGGATTTTCCTTTTTATAATATTTTCCACTTCTGATTTCTAATAATATATAAATTAATATTTTTGCGTAAATAAAATTTTATGTAAATAAAAACAAAAATTGAAAAAATTGTTGTTGATGTGTGTATTTCAGGAATACTACATATACCAAAACTAGTCTTACCTAGTCTCACAGGGTTTAATGGCTCTACACATGATGGATTCGACAGAATACCAGCTTCCGCTGCTAAAACAGCGGATATAATGCTGAGTCGAAGCCATTTTGCTACTCTAACACACATCGCATCAACTTTTTCTCTATTTGTTTGTTACATATTTATTTCGTTGTGTTAGTTACAAATAAATATATTTCTATTAAGGCAGTATATCCAGCAGTGGAGTGATGTGATGAAGGCTGGTGTTGTGGTTGTACTTACAATCCACAGATAAAGCACGTAGTTGTCTTTCCCGTCCTCGCTATACTGGTACTGCACTACGTACGCCTCGCTCTGATACAGCACGGGCAGCCCTGACAGCACCCTCTCTGTTATATCCTCTTCATCATCAGCCGACACCCTGGACAAACACACAATTGTTTATAAATAAATAATAAATATACTGGACATCTCTTTCACACACGGTCAACTGATCAAACAACTGAACAAACAAGGCGGAGATGATTCCTAATAATAATTTTCCATCAATGTAACTTTACCCGCTGGCCACTATCATATGATGATGATGATGATAAAGGTGATAATGATAGTGCCAATGTTGATGATAATAATAATAAAGATGATGATGATGATGATGATGATGATGATGATAAAAATGATGATGATGATGGTAATAATAATAAAGGTGATAATGATAGTGTTAATGACGATGATGATGACAATAATAAAGGTGATGATGATAGTGTTAATGACGATGATGATAATAATAAAGATGATGAAGATAATGATACTAAATATAGGTGATGATGATGGTGTTAATGATGATGATGATAATAATAAAGATGATGAAGATAATGATACTAAATATAGGTGATGATGATAGTGTTAATGATGATGATGATAATAATAATAAAGATGACGATGATGATAATAATAAGGATGCTGATGATGGTGTTGATGTTGATGATGATCAGTATGTACCTGGTGACGTGCAGGCTGCCCTCGCCAGCGTCTGGCATGTACCCGCGCGCGGCGGCGCTCTTGCCGATCAGCTTCGCGCTGGCGGCCGACTCCTCCGCGTCGCCGGAGTAGTAGCCAGCGTCTGAATTATTACATTACAGTCTATTAAATACATGTTGATATGCGGGACATTGACATTGACATACAGGTAGTGATGATGACGACCAATGATGAACGATGACGGAAACCAAAATGGCGTTTCTATGTATGATATGTAAGTATTTACAAAAAAATATATGTGTAGTTTATCAATCATGTGGTTCCCATAATACAAGCTCTGCTTAGTTTGGGGCTACATGATGCTGTGTGATTACGTCCCGCATTATTTATTTATTTATTATTATGTATTTATTGGTTTGACAACCATATTGGTTTTCATTTTTAACCACCTTCAAAAAGGAGGAGGTTCTCAATTCGTCGGAACCTTTTTTTATGTATGTTCATCGATAACTCCGTCAATTATGAACCGATTTTAAAAATTCTTTTTTTGTTTAATAGAGTATACTTCACAGGTGGTCCCATATAAATTTTATTCCTGAAGGATTGGTACTTTTGCCCGAAAACTAAAAAAACCTCATCCTCACTTGTAATTTTCGCCGTATGATCACCAATATCTCCGTCAATCGTGAACCGATTTTCAAAATTCTTTCGGGCAAGAAGTAAGAAGTGATTTATTTGAAGTCGGTTTATTTTTTTTTAAAAGTCCTACTTGTTTTGACAACAATATGGCTTTTCATTGGTTTGACAACTTTTGTTGTCGTCATCGTCCATTATTGGTCGTCGTCAATTTCAATGTCCTGCGTACCTATCAACCCATACGTACAGTACTATAGTTTTCTTTTGTAGTTAGCTTTTAATCCGAGGAAACTATACAGGATGGAGCAAAATTTTATCTCATTGAGGTCAGCTACCTTTTCTTTTGTAGTTATAAAGTTTTGTTCTGAGGAAATTAAAGGTTAATTTTGAAGGAAAAAATAATGGCATTTTTGGATTTTTTTAAAAAATGTACAGTCAGCCAAGAAAAAGTCATTTATCAAATAAAAAGTTAGTCTCAATCGACTCCCCAACAGGAATACTTTCCCTTAGGTAACTTACCAAATCCCAATGAGATAAAATTTTGCCCTCTCCAAATATATAACAAACTGTGCCAAGAACAAGTTAAGGTCGATTCATTTACACTCTTAGAGACACACAAAATTTTGTTTTCTTTGTATATTTGTTTGTTTGTTATGGATAAACTCAAAAATTACTGCCTATTTTAAAATAAGCTTATTGATTATTTATTTATTTGGTACTCAAAATGGAACACAATCAAATTAAAACATGTAAAAATATCACAATAATAAGTTTTAAATTGTATTCCAAGGCATATGTACACAGCATGATAAAGTAGAATTGCAGGCAAGCCAATACAAGTAAAAGCAAAACAACATTAAAAAGATAATTAAAAAATAAACACCTAATTTACAAATAAATAAATAATAATGCGGGTGCGGGACGTAATCACACAGCATCATGTAGCCCCGAACTAAGCAGAGCTTGTATTATGGGAACCACATGATTGATATACTACACATATAATTTTTGTTTTGTAAATACATACATATCATACATAGAAAAAACCCAGACCCGAGACAAATATCTACAGAACATACAAACATTTTTCCCGCAGCGGGAATCGAACCCGCAACCTTCTGCGTCTCAGGCGACCTTTGCCCACGGCGCCACAGAGGCCATCGAATTACTTGCAGTCTCTTTAATGAGAGTGCCCAAAATGTCTATCTTTGCACTAATATTAATCAACAAATCATACAAACGACATTCATTCAAACTATTTGATTTTAATATAAAGTGTTATTAGAAGTAACTGACCGGTCTCAGTGACGAGCGTCCTGCCAGACGCGGGTTTGGTCTCCCAGTCGTGGAAGTACTGCTTGAAGGTCGCACTCTCCGAGCTCTCTGTCACCCTGGTCACGTTCACCTGCCAAAGGACCAGAATGTTCACTCTAAAGTCAACGCTACGACTCAAATCCTACGGAAAAAGGGGTAATCTCGATCCCGATAGTGAATTATAGGTTCATCATCATCATCATCAGCCTATAGCAGTCCACTGCTGGTCATAGGCCCCCCTAGTGAGCGCCATTGCGCCCTGTCCTGAGCTCGACGCATCCAGCTTCTACTACCAGCAGCCTTTCGCAGATCGTCACTCTACCTGGCCGGAGGGCGTCCTACACTACGTTTGCCGAGCCGCGGTCTCCACTTAAGAACTCGTTTACCCCAACGGTTATCGGTTCTTCGACAGATATGGCCAGCCCACTGCCACTTCAGCTTGCTATTTCTCTGAGCTATGTCGACAACTTTAGTTCTATGTCGGATAGTCTCGTTGCGGATTCGATCCTTCAGAGAAACTCCGAGCATGGCTCGTTCCATAGCTCGCTGAGCGACTTTAAACTGATGGACTAGCCTTACTGTGAGTGTCCACGTTTCGGCTCCGTATGTCATGACGGGTAGGACGCACTGATTGAAAGCTTTCGTTTTCAAACATTGCGGTATGGGTGACGAGAAGACTCGACATAGTTTTCCAAATGCTGCCCAACCCAGCTGAATCCTCTTCTTGGCCTCCTTCTCGAAGTTGTTTCTACCCAACTGCAATATCTGCCCGAGGTATGTGTACTGCGAAACAACTTCGTGAAGGTGTCCATTAACGACGACAGGACTTTATAAGTTCACTACGAGCGATTTTGTCTTCAAAATGTCCGGAATAAAACCCCTTTAGACCAGAAAAGCATAATCCTAATTGTAAATAACAAGTAGGACTTTAAAAAAAACCGACTTCAAATAAATCACTTCTTACTTTTTGCCTTAAAGAATTTTGAAAATCGGTTCACAGTTGACGGAGATATTGGTGATCATAGGGCGAAAATTACAAGTGAGGATGAGGTTTTTTGAGTTTTCTGGGAAAAGTACCAATCCCTCAGGAATAAAATACCACTCCACTCTTTTAAACAAAAAAAATATTTTGAAAATCGGTTTACAATTGAAGGAGATATCGGTGAACATACATCAAAAGTTGAAAAACAAAGGTTCCGACGAATCGAGAACCTCCTCCTTTTTAAGTCGGTTGAAAACGAAATAACAACCAAATAATTGTTTCAGTTACTACTAGCTACCTTCCCCGGCTTAGCACAGTTGCAAGTTACATACAGGTACATATAAATCTTCCTCTTGAATATCACTCTGTTCATACGCATTAAAACCGCATCAAAATTAGTTGCGTAGTTCTAACTAATTAATAATAACCTTCATTAACCGGATAGTAAAATTGGAGAATTATCCGGATAATTCGGATATCCGGATATCCGGATTGCAAGCCCTATCTGTGGGTTGAGTTTGGAGTTGAGTCGACGTTGAGTCGATGCAATGTGCGGAGACCTTTAATTTGTTGTCCTACTCACCCAGGTCGGGTAACCCTTCTCAGTGAGGTACAGGTTGGCGATGTCCAGGTAGTTCTTCTTAACGTCCGCCTCCACTCCTGAGCCCAGCCACACGTACACTCCCGTGTCTGGACTGTCCAGGATGTATACCTCCTATAAAGATGAACACTTGGAGTCAGTTTTATTGTCATTTTAATAATATTTAACTTTAAATTTTGTTTTTTTTGTGTTTTATGTATTAAAAATATTGTAGGTAAAGGGAAGTAGAGGACATGAATACATACTTTAAAAACATCACCATCGTACCTATATGTGTTTCAACAATAAATATACTTTGACTTTGACTTTTATATTATGGCCTAGGTTTTGTCGTAAAAGCCAACACGAGCGAAGCCGCGGACGGAAGTTAAATAAATATTTCTTACCTCACAACAAACTCACCTGTTTCCCAATTGATAGTTATAAAAAGATTATTGATGACTAATGGAGATTGATAACGACAGATATAGATTGATAACGACTGATGGAGATTGACAACGACTAATAAAGATTGACAACGACTGATGGATATTGACAATGACTGATGGAGATTGATAACGACTAATAAATATTGATTGCGACTGATGGAGATTAATAACGACTAATGAAGATTGATAACGAACTGATGGAGATTGATAACGACTGATAAAGATTGATGACGACTGATGGAGATTGATAACGACTGATCGACTCACATCTGAAGACAGGTGCTTCTGTTTGTACGGCTTGCTGATCGCCACAAGATCGAGGTCGTCTCCAGGCACCACGCGGTACAGATACACTGCCGTTTTGTCATCGCGTGTGTATGTCTGAAATACAATTAATAATTATAATACTTAAATAAATAATGCCGGACATTTTAACACAACATAATACGGGCCCAATAGATATTAATTTTTCGGCTATTCAACGGGTAGGTAAGCTATCTATTCGATAAAGGTTCGTAAGATTGAGGCGGAGCTGTGTGGAGATGTGCTAAGCTTTAAAATAAATAGCTTCGAAACCTGTGACTGACAAATATACGCAGTCATTGTTCGAAACGACACCTTGTCATCTACCTTTTAACACCATTCAATTGGTTTTATTTGCCTATTTTTCTCCGCTCCTCTTCAATGGAAATGAACCCTCCCATGCTTACTGTTTGTCACAAACACCAAGAATAACCAAACATGTACCAAATACCAATTACAATCATTCAACACAAAGACTTATGGAAGGAAGTAGATATATTTTTTGACTTGTGCACAAAACCGAAAACGACACTGATTACAGGAAAACACAAAACTGACAAACATAGGCAAACAACCATTCACAAGTTCGTGTTTGGTGGTTGATGTTAGCTGTTTGCCTTGCTTAAGATTGACCTCGGTTGAAATTCCTAAGAAAGTGAACACTCACTTCAGTGGTGTCATCGCTGACGAGGTCGTCCTTGGATCCTGAGCCGAGGGCTTCGAAGAACAACGCGTAGTCTTCATCAGACGAGAACTCATCTGTAAGATTACTTTAGTATTATTTTTTTAATAATTTGTGTCTTAGTTAGTTAGTTTACCAGTTTGACATCTTTAATTTAGTTTTTTAAGGATTTTATGGGTGTGTAATTTTTAGCATACTAATTACCTGTGTGTGTGTGTGTGTGTGTGTGTGTGTGTGTGTGTGTGTGTGTGTGTGTGTGTGTGTTGTTTTTTACGTATTTGTGTGTGTGTGTGTTTTTAAGCTAATATTCATACGATTGTAAATTGTTTATGAATAATTGAAATGAAAAACGGAACCTTATTAATAAGACTTCACTGTCCGCTTGTCTGTCAGCAGGCTGTATCTCATGAACCGTGATATCTAGACAGTTGAAATTTTCACACATGATGTATTTCTGTTGCCGCTATAACAATTAATACTAAAAGAATTAAAAGTAAAAATGGTGTGTCTGTAGAACCATTCAAATAATAATAATAAATAATGCGGGACGTAATCACACAGCATCATGTAGCCCCAAACTAAGCAGAGCTTGTATTATGGGAACCACATGATTCATATTACTACTTAAATACTTTTTTTGTAAATAACATACATAGAAAACACCCAGATCAGAGACAAATACCTGCAAATAATGCAAACATTTGTCCCGTGGTGGGAATCGAACCCGCATCCATCTGCATCTCAGGCGGACCTTCACCCCCTGCGCCAGAGACGCCGTCAAATCTACCTATCTATCCATTAAGGTACATGTTGAACAGTGGACTGGACAGGCTAGTGCTGTTGTTAATGTTGGTTCACAAATGCTAGTAAAAGGTTGTAAATCTTACCTAAGTATTATAATCATCTCTGAGATAGTTTACCTATAATCTCTATAGTAGCCCTGCCGTTATGATAATCATCTCTGAGATAGTTTAACTATAATCTCTATAGTACCCCTGCCGTTATGATAATCATCTCTGAGATAGTTTTACTATAATCTCTATAGTACCCCTGCCGTTATGATAATCATCTCTGAGATAGTTTACCTATAATCTCTATAGTAGCCCTGCCGTTATGATAATCATCTCTGAGATAGTTTAACTATAATCTCTATAGTACCCCTGCCGTTATGATAATCATCTCTGAGATAGTTTACCTATAATCTCTATAGTACCCCTGCCGTTATGATAATCATCTCTGAGATAGTTTACCTATAATCTCTATAGTAGCCCTGCCGTTATGATAATCATCTCTGAGATAGTTTAACTATAATCTCTATAGTACCCCTGCCGTTATGATAATCATCTCTGAGATAGTTTACCTATAATCTCTATAGTACCCCTGCTGTTATGATAATCATCTCTGAGATAGTTTACCTATAATCTCTATAGTAGCCCTGCTGTTATGATAATCATCTCTGAGATAGTTTACCTATAATCTCTATAGTACCCCTGCCGTTAGGATAATCATCTCTGAGATAGTTTACCTATAATCTCTATAGTACCCCTGCCGTTATGATAATCATCTCTGAGATAGTTTACCTATAATCTCTATAGTAGCCCGGCCGTTATGATAATCATCTCTGAGATAGTTTACCTATAATCTCTATAGTAGCCCTGCCGTTATAATAATCATCTCTGAGATAGTTTACCTATAATCTCTATAGTAGCCCGGCCGTTAAGATAATCATCTCTGAGATAGTTTACCTATAATCTCTATAGTAGCCCGGCCGTTATGATTATCATCTCTGAGATAGTTTACCTATAATCTCTATAGTAGCCCGGCCGTTATGATTATCATCTCTGAGATAGTTTACCTATAATCTCTATAGAAGCCCTGCCGTTATGATAATCATCTCCGAGATAGTTTACCTATAATCTCTATAGTAGCCCTTCCGTTATGATAATCATCTCTGAGATCGTTGGCGACGCTGATGATCTTGCGTCGCTGGGTCGCCTTGGCGCCCTCCGGCATCAGCACGAAGATGTCGTGGTCCTTCTCGAGGATGAAGCAGTGGTCCGAGGTTAGGGAGGACGCGTCTGCTTCGACCTACAACAGTTTATACGGTTAGTTTTGTAGCCGTAACAGTTGCAAACTATTTTTATGTACCTCCTAAATACTTCTAATTATTTTCATAATTAAATAACTATATATACTTATATATATACACTAGGCTATTAAATGATTCAATTTAAAGCTTTATTATTTATTAAACCGCAATGTTACGGCGAATGACGTTTGGTAGAATATGTACTGAAAACTTATTCTGATTTTATTATATCTGATTTGATTTCGTAAGTTACTAAAGTTAAGTTATGTAAGTTCTTACAGCCTGCGCACATTGGACGACAAACGTTAGCGATTAGACGCTACGACAAGCTGCGGGGGACAATTTTCATACATTTTGTTCAAAGCTCCGCACACACGGCGACAATCGCGACACCAAGATATGACAGACGCTCGCGACTAAGCGCGGGAAATAGAGTCAGTTGAGACAAACCTGTTTTTTGACAAAATCATTTTCTAGGCTGACTGTTACATTTTTTTCTAAAATCTGCAAGTGCAATTGTTTCCTTCTAAATAAACCTATAATTTTCTAAGAACAAAACCTTCTAACTAAGAGAAAAGGTGGATGCCCTCAATGAGGTAAACCTTTTCCCCACCCTGTACTGTAGATTCTGTACAACCATACCTGAAATGATCAGAAACTTCCTACTAGGATAAGGATACAATAGGGCTGACGACTGAAAAATTCTAATTAGTCCGTCATTTACATTACCAAAAAATATTTGACACGTATTTTTTTTTTTGTCAATTAAACAAAAAATGACAAAGATATAGTGCGTTGAAATTCCGCGTGACGTCACGACTTAGTACACATTTACCTAGCCGTGACGTCACAAGCTTTGACGCTCTTTATCTCCGTCAATTATTATTTCATAATAATTCATAATTCATTTATTTTCTTTAGGTATTGGTACAATAGTTCTTAATCGTAAATAAGGTTCCTTAATACTTAGTCAATTAGAGACACGCAAATAATTAAAAATTGTCATGCAGAATTTAAATAAAATGTTATATAATACTATTTACAGTCTTTAGTTCAGTCTTAGGTTCAGAAAGTTAAACACAGAATAAAAAAAATATTCAAGAAGCCATAGCCTAAGTTTTCGTTTAAACTGGCTAAGTAACTCTTTCATCTCATTTGATAAAACATTATAAATTCGTCCACACATAGAATAACAATTATTTTGTAATAATTTAGTTTTATGGAATTTTACTTAATATTAATTTATTTAATAAATACAAAAATATGTGTCCACTATATTTTGTTGATTTATCTGACGGACTAATTAGAATTATTATTTTTTTACCCAGTCGGCATCTCTATTTAGAATTAAAAGAGATCTTGTTATTTTAAAAAAATATTTGGTTGTAAAATAAATAAAGAAAATAAATATATAAAGAGGTGTACCTCTTCAATCCTCATGTTATCGCATCCCTTGAGCTTCAGCAGCCGTTTCTCGGCGCCTGCGTTGGTCTCCACCTCCGTGAAACCTGACTCGTTGCCTCCCTCCAGGTATCTGATGGCTGGAAATGTGTTGGTATTTGGTTATTCTAAGTGAAGCGCTCGTGGCGTGGTTTACTTCGGTGTTCAGCAGATCACCTTGGTTAAGCAACCCTCCGCGCGGTCAATACTTGGATGGGTGACCGTTTAGTGACATTTAGATTTGAGCGCTTGCGTGCTTCGGAAGGCACGTTATGATGTTGGTCCCGGCTTTTCAGTCGTTAAGCCATGTCGGAGGTCTTCGGGCGGCCTAAAAATTTTGACACCAGAGTTGGTCACTAGCTCATACGAAGAAGAAGAAGATTCTGTCTGACGACATTTGTGTCATTTGTATGCCTGTACGGCGAAACATGGCTGATCTGAATAATGTTTAAGACCTTGTAATAATTTAACCCATGTTTCGAACAAATAAATGATTTGTATTTGTATTTGTGTTCTAAATTTTATTTAGGTATGTAATACTAGTGTTAGCGTGTTTATCTACATCATTTTAAGGTTTACCTAAAGAGTAAAAACGTGACCTTATTACTAAGACTCCACTGTCCGTCTGTCTGTCTGTCACCAGGCTGTATCTCATGCACCGTGATAGCTAGACAGTTGAATTTTTTACAGACGACGTATTTCTGTTGCCGCTATAACAAAAAACTATATACATAATAAAATAAATATTGAAGTGGAGCTCCCATAACACGGTACGGAACCCTTCGTGCGCAAGTCCAACTCGCAATTGGCCAGTTTTTCTGTATTTTTTCTGTGTACAATAATGAATTAAATCATTAAAGAACTATGTCTAAGAGACCTCGCAAACACGACGCTTTGTCATCGCGCTTAGTCGCGAGCGTCTGTCATATCTTGCTGTCGCGATTGTCGCCGGAGCTTTGAACAAAATTCATAAAAATTGTCCCCCGCAGCTTGTCGTAGCGTCTAATCGCTGACGTTTGTCGCCCAATGTGCGCAGGCTGTAAAACTTTAAAGTAGCTACATCTACATCCAAAAATAAGTACATGAACGCGCTCACCAGGCTTGAAGTATCCAAGGAACAGCGCGCTCTCGTGGCCCTGCACCTCCCTGTGGTGCACCGCCCGCCCGCCCAGCGTGTCGTCCAGAGTCACCGTCCATATGGCGGCGGCGCCCAACTTGTCCTGCGAAGCCTTGGACCCGAGCCAGTAGTGAGCGTCGTAGTGGAGGGTGGAGGTCGAGCCGCCTGTGGTCTGGAAAAATATCCAGATTCATCATGACATTCTTTCTCCTATATACATTACATTATCCAGTGTGCATATCATGCATAAGCCGAAACAAGTATATATTTCGTATTATACGGATATTGAGGCTAGTAAGAAACCATATCGGTTTAGCCTAACATACCTCGCAAACACGACGCTTAGTCGTCGCGCTTAGTCGCGAGCGTCTGTCATATCTTGCTGTCGCGATTGTCGCCGTGTGTGCGGAGCTTTGAACAAAATGTATGAAAATTGTCTCGCTGACGTTTGTCGTTCAATGTGCGCAGGCTGTATAACGGGGATATGCACGTATCCCCATACGGGTTGGGGTTGGAGGATCTTAGCCATGAGATAGTTTACCAACTGGAGAAGGAAAGCCAAGGATCGCAGCGAGTGGCAGTCCATCGTTGAAGTGGCCAAGACCTGAAGTGGCGCCGAAGAAAGTAAGTATAAGGGCATGCGGGTTAGGGTTTGCAGGGTACAGCTTCTCGCACCGCCGACGCAGCTGCCCGTTGGGGGATTTAGCTGTACCGGTGTTGGGCTGCGCTATGCCGGAATCAGCCTACCGCACGAGCCCCGTTTGTTAGTTAGCAGGGTGCAAGGCTGGGGTTTCGAAGATTCCGTGGAAGAGTCCTCCCATGGTTTTGGCATAATGGCGCTAGGATTGAACATCGTGGTGGTTTTGGCCGGTAGGAGTCATTCTTTTGCCCCGAAATGGACCATGAGGACCATGATCCATGAGGACTTCCCCACATAAAAAAGGGTTCTGAAGATGGAGGCTGCAACCCCTTACACAATATGTAATGGTAATTTACAAATATGTAAGTTTAACAGCCTGCGCACATTGGACGACAAACGTAAAAAAAAAAACGTTGCGTTCCGCATTATTTATTTATTTATTTATTATTTTGTTCAAAGCTCCGCACACACAATCGCGACAGCAAGATATGACAGACGCTCGCGACTAAGGACGACGACAAAGCGTCGTGTTTGCGAGGTCTGTATACCTTTCATAAATATACCTAGACCTTCCGTATAACAGTTACATATTTGTAAATGTCGAGCACTTCTGAAAACTCAAATTACCTTCAGCACGATGTAGGAATCGCCATTGTAGAATTTACCATACTTTTTTTTATCCACGGGAACAGGCTCGAAGTTCTGAAAGCAAACAGAAATATAGAGAATATATACTTACTTCAATAACCTACCTTACCTATGTACCCTTACCTGATTCCAACGCCCATCCCTGGAACCCAAGCCAACCTCACCTGTCCGTTGTGTACCTGCTAACTAACAAACGGGGCTCTGACATCGGCTGATTGCGTCAAAACACAGCCTCATGCTGACACAGCTAAATCACCTGGCCACCGACGGGCAGCAGCGTCAGCGGTGCGAGAAGCTGTGCCCTGCGATCCCCAACCCGCTTGTCCAGCGTGGGGATTATCCCCCTTCTTATAGGGGAGGCATACGCCCAGCAGTGGACTGAATAGGCTGGAGTAGTAAGTCTTATAGGACCTTTCGCCCTCCGGCCAGGTGGAGTGGCGATCTTTGTAAGGCTGCTGGTAGAAGTTAGGTGCGTCGAGCTCGAGACATGGGCTATGACGCTAGAGAGGCCTATGTCCAACAGAGGACTGCTATAGGCTGATGATGATGATGAAGTCCTGGTAGATTTCGGCTACAGCGTCTGTTTATATTATGGAGGCATATTTAAAGTTGTCTATTGTAGGTGCGAAACAAATACCCAAGAAGAGTCGGCGCGGGTTTGAGTATTTGTCCCGCGTCTTATTTGGTTCGATTCTTACCTCATCATCATCATCATCAACAACCTATAGAAGTCCACTGCTGAACATAGGTCTCCCCCAAGGAATTCCACGAAGAACAGTCTTGAGCCCTCTCCATCCACCTTGTACCTACAATCTTAACGATGTCGTCGGTCCATCTGGTGTGGTTTCTCCCTACACTTCGTCTTCCAGTTCGCGGTCGCCATTCGAGAACCTTTATTCCCCAACGGTTGTCGGTTCTACGAGCTATATGGCCTGCCCACTGCCCCTTCAACTTGCTGATTTTGAGAGCTATGTCGGTTACCCTGGTTCTCTTACCTCAATGGTCCATATTTCCGTTCCAGGTCCCGCCCCAGCACTATCAAATGTCGGATGTGACATTTTCAACTAATATTAACACTTCTAACTCACTCGCTAGCTCGTTAGTCACTTCAATAAAAAGCAAAATAATTGATTGCAAAAATATGAGTCATTGCTTAGATATCGTATCGGATGTTATCAGATAACTTCCTAGAATAGATACGCGTAGGTAAGCCAAAAGAAGAGGTGATTCGACTTGTACCTACTCCCTTCCTTTTCATAGTTCAACAACAATAACAACGACACCCTATATCAATCAAATCCCTTTTTCTGCCGTGAAGCAGCTGTGCTGTGTTTCGGAGGCTTACAAGAGGCTTATCATCTTCATGCCTCAAGTTGATGGACGCAGGGCGTTTCATCGTAGAGCACGTTCTAAAAACGTGCTACAATACAATGCTTTGTGATAGGTAGTGGTTACCACTTAACATCAGGGCCATGTGCATGTTCCATCTTCAGTTACCACAAAAAAAATTGGGAAATAGGCTTCCCCTAATAAGAAGAGGGATTTGTCCATAATCCCAACGCTGGGTATGCACTACGAGGAGGTGAGGTTGGCTTGGGTTCGGTTGAAGGTTGGAGCACAACGATTTACGTAGTTCGCGTGTGGTCAACTCTGATGTTGAAGTTTTAATGCCACCCGAAGCACGGCCTCCTGACAATAACTCCTCATGGCGACCACTACCTTGCGAGCTCCTGGAGACACCACATTCTCCGGACCAGCATGGGACTCCACCATCGTAACGTAACCAAGTAATTGGACAGCGTAACGCCTCTAGGAACTGAACCTGTATAAGGATGGTACTCAGAGCAATACCCAAAGACTCGAGAGTAGTTGCTCTTGAAGTTGAAGCTAGAGCAAAGAACTAACGTTCGATTCTTACCCGCACTTCCTAAACCAAAATGGTAGTCGGAGTGTTGATGACCTTGATTGATTGCATGGCCGAACTGAAACCAAAATAGAATAGCCCATGGACCAATGTCTTTTAACATGCCTTCCGAAGCACGGAAGGTGTTTATTCATTTATTTATTCAGTAACAATCAATCACTTACGGCCGGTTTCTATATTACCGATTACGTCTCGTTTTTCCATGAAAAACTGTCAAAAATTAACAACGAGGCGTCGAAAAATTGACAGATTTTCAGGGGAAAACGAGGCGCAATCGGTAACGATATAATATAGGAACCGGCCAATAATCGTATTTGAATACAATCTAAAACACTTACAATTTATTGTTGCATTGCTCACTGCTTCAATACGGGACAGTAGAATCTATACTCAGATTTGGAATAATATTTTGGGGTAACTCTACCGACAAAGATATTTAAGGAGCAAAAACGAACTATGAGATGAGATCCATGTTTGGCATACTCGTACCTATGACTACCAGTTGCAAACCAGAATTTATCAGGCATAAAATTGTTACACTTCCACACACACATTTTTCCATTCACATTTTTTCGAAGATGCTTTATTTGTAAGGAAAACCGTCATCTGTTTGTAAAAATGTCTGACAATTCGGTACGTAACTGACGAGATTATTGGGGTAATGGGTTCCACCATCCATCTTCAGAATGCAAGCCAACTTCACCTTTTTTTCACGCTTTTTAACAAACGGAGCTCTGGCTAAATTCCCTGACCACGCCGCGCGCCGGAGGGCAGCAGAGCGGCGGCGCGGGGCGGTCCCCAACCCACATGCCCAGCATGAGGATTATGGGCATATCCCCCTTTATTAGGGGATGCCTTTGTCCAGCAGTGGACTCATATATTGTTGTAGATATTCGTCTACAACTAGCATTATGCTGAGTTAGGGCCTTTTTGCAACAGCGATGTTAAATCGTCATCATCAGCCTATAGCAGTCCACTGCTGGACATAGGCCTCCCCTAATGAGCGCCATTGTGCCCTGTCCTGAGCTCGATGCTTTGTTATTAACATGTATTAAACTAACTGAATTTTTTTGTTGTAAACTCTTGTTGCAAATAAACATTTTCTATTTCGATTTCTATTTTTCTTTACTTCACATAGGCTGGCGTGGTGTAGTGGATTGCAGCAGATACCTACCAAACTTTGTAAATAAATATGCTACAATACGATCTTTGTCTGGAATAGGTAGGCACATAAGTAGGTACCTAAGTTTTTTTTATGTTAAGTATTTGAAGATAGATAGATAGATAGATAAATCATTTATTTGTTACTACAGGCACACAATTTACATTAATAACAAGATATAAGCACAAAAAATAACATTAATAGAAATAAAGAAACAAACATTTACCTATTTACCTATTAACCTAGGCATTATGAAGTTTTATGTAAGTTTGTGTGTGCTGCAGCAAGACAAAAAGGCCTTGAAGATAGAACAAGCACATGGCCCGCCTGATGTTAAGTGGTAACCATTACCTATCACAAAGCATTGCATCGTAGATCGTTTTTTTGGAACGTGCTTTACGATGTAACACCCTTTAAGTAATTCAATCTGATATATGTATCACATATTATCGATTATTTTCGCTATCAATGAATTATTATTATCAGAATTCATTGCATCATTTAGAATCTTATCTTTTTTATTTCGGGATTATGAACAAAAAGATTTTGTAGACCCATCGAAAATATAAGCATCTATCCTTCAAATTTAAGGAATTCAAGAATGTATTACAAGCTGTATGTTCCCCTCTATACTAAGTCAATCATGCTATTCATTCTTCGACCGTTACATCGGGACAAAGAAATATGACTAAAGCATAGAAGAAGTCTTATAATTCATTTATGCCCGAAACATTAACTCATACGTCTGATCTCTACTTTCTAATGTCCATATATCATTTGATAGAAAGGGATGCATACTTTACCTCAATGCGATTTCTGCGACTGCGTACCAGGGCATTTGTATGAACCTGTATAGAAATGTGTTCGAGCGCCCTGGTACGGTTAACTTTTTGAAGTCGTATTGATATATGTATGCATCCCTTTCTAACTGATGATATTGGACATAAGAAAGTAGATATCAGCCGTATTGAATTTTAAGACTTTAACTAGTTCTCTTCTAAATATATGCATCGGGAACACAAGTTTGACATTTTTGACCGATAATTTTGAACTTTACCAAAAGTGTACCTCCATAAAAAAATATTAATACAAATCGATTCAACCATAAACACAGCATTTTACTTTATGAAACCCAGGAGCTGCACATATACAGAAACCTACAGCGCCAGGGACTACTACACTGTATGAATTTCAAAGCTCCACATGCTATAAATCCAATGGAGAAGATAACAAGGTTACAATATCACATTTTTACGTACGTAGAATCAAAGTCTAGACCGTACACATTATTCTAGTTTTTATTTCACATCGATCGGTGCAATATTACCGAAGTTATAAGCGTCGGAAGTTTACGTGGGTTTTTTAAATCTCGTCAGTGATCGCGAGTAGCGCGTGACGTCATCGCTCGGCGCGGCGGGCGTCCGTAGTACATTTCGCTGCTAAGTTGTTTGCTCTCGTGCGCTCATTTTTATTAATTTAAAATCATTTTTATTAATTTAAAATAATGCTGATTGATTGAGTATATTGTGTAAATTATTGGTTATTATTATAAATTATACTAAAATGGAAGAAAGATTTCAAAAAGACCAATGTAACAACCTTCCCATAGTTCACGGTCTGATGGTGGCAGAATGTTTTATAAAAAATAAAGAGATCATTAACCTTGGAATGGTTCAATAAACTGCGAGTCGCGTACCCTACATACGACATACCTACTACATGTATCGGGGAGTCCCCCTTAATTAATTTTAATTTAATTTAATTATTTATTTTTTAAGTACCTAATTATTAATTATTAAGTAGTTAATTATATAAACAAAATATTCTGTGAATATTTCAAGGGTCTAACTGTTGCCATTATTACCATCGAGCAAAAAAACGGCAAAAAAAGTGGCAACAAAAATACATCATCGGTGAAAATTTCAACTGTCTAACTATCGCGGTTCTTGAGATACAGCCTGGTGACAGATAGACGGACATACAGACGGACAGCGAAGTCTTAGTACCTAATAGGGTTTCCTTTTTTACCCTTTGGGTACGGAACCCTAAAAAGCATTTTACTAGCATTAACAAAGTACCTACCTAGTCTACCTACTAGGTCCTTAGTGTTTCACATTGCAAGGTTAAGTACCTACTACTTAGTTAGTATTTCACATGGTATTTGAATAATTACATCGACATGATCCTCAAAACAATATACTGTCGTTTTTGGCCCTAACGGGGGCTCTTCACATCACATTTATCAATTTTATTCTTATTTTTGGATCCTTAGGAACGTAAAAAAACAACTTTTCTGGTTTTTTTGTGGCCGTATTTTTACACTGAGGCACGACACAGTATATATTAGATGTACTCATGTAGTTTTTATTGATTCTTAATTAAAATAAACAAAGTAGTTCCGTGCGCGACGGGTACATTCGGGTAAATGCTTCGAATCCCCGAGTCGCTCGCCCGGAGGCAGGAGCGGTGACGTCATCAACGATATCACGCTCGGTCCGCGGCTTAGACCGAAAATGTTAACTTTGCACTTTTATATCTCGGTCAGTTTTAGAGATAGAAAAATAATAAAAACACACTTGTTCTTGTAATTTTTTGTAGAATATTTTGGCATATAAAACAAAAAATGGTTTTCTTCTTCATTCTTCTCTGTTTGGTCTCGTTACGAATTGGTGGTAAATTAAAAAATGACGTTTCAAAGTGTACTATACAGTTCCTACTGAATAAAAGAATTTTGACTTTTGACTTTTTTTTTTACTTATACATATTTCCGACAAAAAATGGGTAAATGGTATGCAGGTACCAAAAAAAAACTATAATATGTAACCTAGTTTTCGTGTTCATTTCGTGCTATAAATTACTGAGAAAGCAGGCATCTAAAAACTTTAGATCAGCTCTAAGGCAAGATGTTGGTCGTTGAGTCTCTGTACCGATCTCAAAAATTCTTCCACCATTGAAAAGCTACATTCACCCTGAGTATCATAAGGCTATATTTATTGCTAGAAAAGATTAGGGATCCTTACTAAAACTTAAGTAACGTAACCCAAGGTGTAAAAAAAGTACCCTGACCCGTGCGAAGCCGGGACGGGCCGCTAGTGTAAGTTAAAATAATCCTTTATTAATGAACACTGGAATTTAATATAATACAACAATAGATTTAGTAGCACACAACAAGGGACAATATCACCAAGCCGACTTGAAGAGTACTCATGATAAACTCGCTAGTGGTGTTCGATTTGGAGTTCTGAAACAAAGGAATTAGTTTTTTTATTTTTTTTTATGGCCTCTGTGTTATAGCTTCCACAACTTTGCCAATGTCGACGTCAAAGGAATTAGTTTATCTCTATTACTGAAACTCTACTTAATGTTTTTTTAGTAATGTGCAAAGTATATAATGTAAGTACCTATTTAAAATATCGGTATGCTCCTACTCAGTTGTGAACACACTAACTGGGTACATATTATGTATTGATTCTCAACCTAGTATTAACATCTGACTTATTTTTTGTTTAATGTACCTACATATGTAATATGATTGCAATAAATATTGAATACAAAATAAAACAGAATAAAATAAATATTTAAAAGCAAAAGCATACAACAAACATGATTTTTTAGGCCTTTTCTGTCACCAGGTTGAAATTTTCACAGATGATGTATTTCTGTTGCCGATATAACAACAAATAAAAAATAAGCTTGAGATATTCACAGAATATTTAGTTGTGTTCACTTAAATAGTTCAATAATAAAATAGGTTACTTAAGGGGGAGGCTTCCATGCTACATGTATAGATAATGGTACGGAACCCTTCGTGCGCAAGTCTGACTCGCACTTGACCGGTTTTTATTAAGATTGGCTACAATCTGTGTATCTCTTCTCGGCGACTTCGGCGACCCAATCAATAAAATAAATGAATAACCTGAGACTTGAGTTTCTGCGTGACTCGCCGGTCGCAGCTGATCTCGTCCACTGACGTTCGGAATCTCTCGATATCCTGGCGGCTGTTCACGTCCGGTTGGAACTTGAAACTGGACACACAATATTGTACATAATTAGCTATAGTATTACAGACCTCGCAAACACGACGCTTTGTCGTCGCGCTTAGTCGCGAGCGTCTAACCACTGGACCTTCAGGCATTCATATTATTCCATACTAAATATATAACAGTTAGTCACACAGACTCTGTTGAAAGTAGGTTAGTGTTGGGTATATAGATATTGCAATCAAGAAGAGGAAAGGACTTACTTAACTTTAGAACGTGCGATGGGCTTTATGACTGTATCAGAAGATGTTGCATTTGGACTCTTGGATGCCTCAGAGCTCTCCGACTTGTAATCTGTAAAGTATAAATTAATTTTAACATTGAAATGATCCCCAACCCGCATGCCCAGCGTGGGGATTATGTCCAGCAGTTTCATATAGTTTCATATAGTTTATTTCCACAAAACGGCACATAAGTATACTTCAACACCAAGTAATAAGCTTGTTGCGCCCACGCGGACACCGCAGGCTCCATGGCTTGCCTGCAGTGGACTGATAAGGCTAGTGTTGTTGTTGTTGTTGATCGAGTATAGTGGGGTGTAAGGGGTTCCAACCCTTATCTTCGGAACTCAAGCCAAACCCACCTGCACGTGGTGCACCTGCTAAACAACGAACGGGGCTCTCCGGCTGATTGCGGCATAGCACAGCCTACATCGGCACAGCTAAATCCCCTGGCCACCGACGGGCAGCAGCGTCGGTGGTGCGAGAAGCTGTGCCCTGCGTTCCCAACCCGCATGGGGATTATGGGTATATCCCCCTTCATTAGGGGAGGCCTATTTCCAGCAGTGGACTGATATAGGCTGGTGTGGTGGTGGTGGTGTGGTGGACTATAGTGCCCCGATTGATGAAATTGTGACATTTGCCTGTAGTTTCGCAGATATAAGAAGAACGCGGATGGACTATATGTCAAAATCTGCCGGAGGGCTTCAAAGTGCGATTTGAATTCCTAAAATCGGTCAGTAACCTAAAAAGATTTTCCAAAATTTGTAAATATTTCAAATTATGTTTTCCCTCACTTGGATCGAGAATTTCCCAATAACTTTTTTTTGAGCTCGTTATTCAAGCAACCGAAAAATTGATATTGGCATTAAATAAAGCTACAATTTGAGCCATCTTAAGAGGCACGCATACAAAAACTGTAGCGGGCGGGTCCCTTACGCGCGAGGTCAGTCTGCGCTCCGTTCACTTTATCATCTGTATATAAAGTCAAATTTTATCATGTGTTTTATTACTTTATTCTATCTGAGATTTCATCCCAAGGATACTCCTTTCCATTTTCCTTTGACATATAACTATCTTGTCTTCATTTTCTCTTCTTAATGACCATGTCTGACAGCCGTATGTTATACATGGCAATATTGCTGACTCGTATACTTTTTTTTTCGTGTTTAGTTTTATGTCTTTGTTCTTCATTATTTCCTTTAAACCACCACTGAGGCGTCTACTACAAAGGGTACGGAATAAAGAAGAGGAGATTTAGTGTTAATAATTTAGTTATATAAAATGTGTGACGTGTGGCTTTTTATTTATTTATTTGCTTTTTTTTGTATTTTCAATGCCTTTGCCAACAGTTTTGAAATCGGTCCTGGCATTTCCTAAAAAAACACCTCAAAGGTCAAAAATGTTATGGGTGAAATTCTGACTTAAAAAACATAGTCACAATCGACGTCCTAACATCTCTTAGGCTGGTGTGGTTGGTGTTATAAAGTAGTTACCAGTATCCTTGTATATTTCCGCCAACTCCTTCTCGATTCGAGCTTCCTCATCCTCTTGGCTGATTGACTCTTCTTTATCTTCCTTCGGTGGTTGTGTTGTGGTTGTCTGTAGAACAAACAAACACTCAATTTTTCCTTAGTATCTATAGGAGTGAGTTCGAGGCAAGTTCAAATTGCCAAACGTTCTGATTTTGGGAAGGGAAATTTTCAGTACAAGCCAAAAGAAAGTTATATTTTAGTAGTTTTGCAAAGATTCATTCAATCTAAATTTAGCTTTTTAGACCATTGGTTCTTCTCTACTCTAGGTGCTAGATCTATGACTGTACTCACCACGACTCGCTCCAATGTCTCTCGTTTAGTGGTCGGCTTTGGCGAGAGCTTAGTGGTTCGGTCCTCAACCTTGGCTGATGGCTCGTCCTCCACTCCAGGTGGTAGACCTAAGACTGTACTCACGACAACTCACTTCATGTTCTCTCGTTTAGTGGCCTGCTTTAGCGAGAGCTTAGTGGTTGGATCCTCAACCTTGGCTGATGGCTCCTCCTCCACTCCAGGTGGTAGACCTATGACTGTACTCACCACAACTCGCGTCAAGGTCTCTCGTTTAGTGGTCTGCTTTGGCGAGATATTAGTGGTTGGGTCCTCAACCTTGGCTGATGGCTCCTCCTCCACTATAGGTGGTTGACCTATGACTGTACTTACCACAATTAGCTTCAAGGTATCTCGTTTAGTAGCGGGCTGCGGCGGTGGCTTTGTGGTTGGATCCTCAACCTTGGCTGATGGCTCGTCCTCCACTCCAGGTGGTAGACCTAAGACTGTACTCACGACAACTCACTTCATGTTCTCTCGTTTAGTGGTCTGCTTTAGCGAGAGCTTAGTGGTTGGATCCTCAACCTTGGCTGATGGCTCGTCCTCCACTCCAGGTGGTAGACCTATGACTGTACTCACCACAACTCGCGTCAAGGTCTCTCGTTTAGTGGTCTGCTTTGGCGAGATATTAGTTGTTGGGTCCTCAATCTTGGCTGATGGCTCCTCCTTCACTCCAGGTGGTAGACCTATGACTGTACTCACCACAACTCGCGTCAAGGTCTCTCGTTTAGTGGTCTGCTTTGGCGAGATATTAGTGGTTGGGTCCTCAACCTTGGCTGATGGCTCCTCCTTCACTCCAGGTAGACCTATGACTGTACTCACCACAACTCGCGTCAAGGTCTCTCGTTTAGTGGTCTGCTTTAGCGAGAGCTTAGTGGTTGGATCCTCAACCTTGGCTGATGGCTCCTCCTCCACTCCAGGTGGTAGACCTATGACTGTACTCACCACAACTCACTTCATGTTCTCTCGTTTAGTTGTCTGCTTTAGCGAGAGCTTAGTGGTTGGGTCCTCAACCTTGGCTGATGGCTCCTCCTCCACTCCAGGTGGTAGACCTATGACTGTACTCACCACAACTCACTTCATGTTCTCTCGTTTAGTGGTCTGCTTTAGCGAGAGCTTAGTGGTTGGATCCTCAACCTTGGCTGATGGCTCGTCCTCCACTCCAGGTGGTAGACCTAAGACTGTACTCACGACAACTCACTTCATGTTCTCTCGTTTAGTGGTCTGCTTTAGCGAGAGCTTAGTGGTTGGATCCTCAACCTTGGCTGATGGCTCCTCCTCCACTCCAGGTGGTAGACCTATGACTGTACTCACCACAACTCGCGTCAAGGTCTCTCGTTTAGTGGTCTGCTTTGGCGAGATATTAGTTGTTGGGTCCTCAATCTTGGCTGATGGCTCCTCCTCCACTCCAGGTGGTAGACCTATGACTGTACTCACCACAACTCACTTCATGTTCTCTCGTTTAGTGGTCTGCTTTAGCGAGAGCTTAGTGGTTGGATCCTCAACCTTGGCTGATGGCTCGTCCTCCACTCCAGGTGGTAGACCTAAGACTGTACTCACGACAACTCACTTCATGTTCTCTCGTTTAGTGGTCTGCTTTAGCGAGAGCTTAGTGGTTGGATCCTCAACCTTGGCTGATGGCTCCTCCTCCACTCCAGGTGGTAGACCTATGACTGTACTCACCACAACTCACTTCATGTTCTCTCGTTTAGTGGTCTGCTTTGGCGAGATATTAGTTGTTGGGTCCTCAATCTTGGCTGATGGCTCCTCCTTCACTCCAGGTGGTAGACCTATGACTGTACTCACCACAACTCGCGTCAAGGTCTCTCGTTTAGTGGTCTGCTTTGGCGAGATATTAGTTGTTGGGTCCTCAACCTTGGCTGATGGCTCCTCCTTCACTCCAGGTGGTAGACCTATGACTGTACTCACCACAACTCGCGTCAAGGTCTCTCGTTTAGTGGTCTGCTTTGGCGAGATATTAGTTGTTGGGTCCTCAATCTTGGCTGATGGCTCCTCCTTCACTCCAGGTGGTAGACCTATGACTGTACTCACCACAACTCGCGTCAAGGTCTCTCGTTTAGTGGTCTGCTTTGGCGAGATATTAGTTGTTGGGTCCTCAATCTTGGCTGATGGCTCCTCCTTCACTCCAGGTGGTAGACCTATGACTGTACTCACCACAACTCGCGTCAAGGTCTCTCGTTTAGTGGTCTGCTTTGGCGAGATATTAGTTGTTGGGTCCTCAACCTTGGCTGATGGCTCCTCCTTCACTCCAGGTGGTAGACCTATGACTGTACTCACCACAACTCGCGTCAAGGTCTCTCGTTTAGTGGTCTGCTTTGGCGAGATATTAGTTGTTGGGTCCTCAATCTTGGCTGATGGCTCCTCCTTCACTCCAGGTGGTAGACCTATGACTGTACTCACCACAACTCGCGTCAAGGTCTCTCGTTTAGTGGTCTGCTTTGGCGAGATATTAGTTGTTGGGTCCTCAATCTTGGCTGATGGCTCCTCCTTCACTCCAGGTGGTAGACCTATGACTGTACTCACCACAACTCGCTTCAAGGTCTCTCGTTTAGTAGCGGGCTGCGGCGGTGGCTTAGTGGTTGGATCCTCAACCTCAGCAGATGGCTCCTCCTCCACTCCAGGTGGTAGATCTAAGAAGTAGTGTCTTCAATTATTGAAAGAAGTTTTGATTATTTTGTACGTAATTTTTTTTTGTGGTAATTATTAATTCCTTTAATTCTTTATCGTACATAAAATAAATACAGAAAAAAGTTTACTTAAAAGTTCATAGGGCGTGATGATCGCACGGTTGAAGATCGCAGAGCACAGCATCTTGCACCACCGAAGCTGCTGTCCATCGGTGGCCGGGGGATTTCGCTGTGCCAGTGTTAAGGTGCGCTATTCCGCAATCAACCGGCTCCGTTTATTATGTATCAGGGTAACCTATGCCTCAACCGCACCCTCGAATACTTTATGCCAGTGTTAAGCTACACTCCGTAATCAGCCAGCCGCCAGAGCTCCGTTTGTTAGTTAGCAGGGTGCACCACGGGCAGGTGAGGTTGGCTTGGGTGTAAAAGATGGAGGTTGGAACCAGGCGCAGTATTAAGGAACCGGCTCACCTTTTACGGATCCTAATTCAATAATTTCTTGGCCCATTGACTCAGTCAACGATTTAACGCTATTCCTGCAATCCACTAAATAAATAAATGCGAAAAATAATAGAAACTGTGATAATTTCATTGTTGTAATTGAGAATTTTTACTGCTTGTAGCAACCAACTGGTTTTTGCAATCGGGTTGGTTTGGTATTCAAAATTTAGTGTTCCAAATGACACGGTAGATGAAATGGTAGATTTTTTTCCTACTGTGCCACTGTTGGACAAAGATCTCGCACTAAGCTTTCCGCCATGAGAGTAGATATAAGAAATGATATTTGAATACTAGCTGAACTGCCAGCAACTTCACGGAACCACATAACTGTTATACTAAAGGTAACAGAAGACCTGTTCATGGTCCTTCGAGCCGGATGACAGCGTGGTGAAGCAGGTAAACATATGATCGTTTACATAAAATATTTGTATACATATTTTTGGCCACATATTTATTTACAAAAAAATGTATCTAAGTACCTACATAGATACATTTTTTTGCAAATAAATATGTGGCCAACAAATAAGGACCATGAACAGGTCTTCTGTTACCTCTACCCTGTTCATGGCCCGAATGACCATGAACAGGTCTTCTGTTACCTCTACCCTGTTCATGGTCCTTCGGGCCAGTAGAAACAGGTAGCAAGTAGATTTGTGTTTTATAGAAACCCAAACTACATCCCAAGGCTAAGACATCACATCCAGACCCAGAAACCAAAATATTTGCAAATTATACAAAAATTTGTCACGTCTTTTGTGTACACTTATTGCGTACACCCTTATACTAGGAAAGTTAGAGCAGGGGGTAATAGGTAGTAGGTAGGTAACGGGGAGTAAGGGCGCTGCAATTTAAGATTTGAGCATGCGTTTGATTTTAATAGCCTGACAAGTATTCATACCGTAGATATCTGCAAGAAGGTAACATAAAGCAATGAAAATACCTAACGTCAAAGTTTGCGTTAACTATATTTTTAACAGACTTCAAAAAGGAGGAGGTTCTTAATTCGTCGGGACCTCGGAACCTTTTTTTTCGACTTTTTTTATGTATGTTCACCGATATCTCCTTCAATTGTAAACCGATTTTCAAAATTATTTTTTTGTTTAAAAGAGTATACTTCACAGGTGGTCCCATATAAATTTTATTCCTGAGGGATTGGTATTTTTCCCGGAAAACTCAAAAAACCTCATCTCCACTTGTAATTTTCCCCGTTATGATCACCAATATCTCCGTCAATTGTAAACCGATTTACAATTTTTTTAGGGAAAGAAGTAAGAAGATTGATTTGTTTGAAGTCGGTTTTTTCTTAAAGTCCTACTTGTCATAAATATCAGTAAATCATTAACATCGACGATTATTGTCTAAAGATGTCAAGGTTTTACAAACTTCCCGCTAGGGGCGCTGCTCCATTTTCATACAAAAATTTGACGTTAGGTATTTTCTTTCTTCGCACTCAAGCCACTGTTGCGTAGGTAATTTCCAAAAAACGTACATTTAAATTGAGCTCGAAAACGAAAACTATGAACATTTCCGTATTGTGCAACTCGTACGAGACATATCAAATGTACGTTACTTAAATACCTAAGAACCTATTTCCAAATTTTAAAGATATTTCAACCGAAAACCTTTTTTGAAAAGTTTAAACTAAGTAGTAAATTAAAGCATTTTATTCGAGTACATAAGGTTAATATAATTATATTCTGTATATGCCAATTGTCAATATGTATTAACAAATAAGAAGTAGATATATGCATCATAAAATCAATTTAATTAAAGTAGGTACATAAGTGAGCTTATTTCATTAAATTCCGTATACATATTGATCTATATTAACTTAATATCTAAAATATTTATAAATAAATCACAATAACTAAACAGATTTTGATGAAAAATCATACAATTACTTTTCAAAATCCATTTAATTAAAGTAGGTACATAAGTGAGCTTATTTCATTAAATTCCGTGTACATATTGATTTATATTAACTTAATATTTATAAATAAATCACAATAACAAAACAGACTTTGATGAAAATAAAAAAAAATCTTATAATTACTTTTCCTGATAAATAACAAAATAACATATGTACATAATTAAAATAAAATAAATTTTCATAATTTAACATTAAGTAAATAATTAATGTAATTTTCAATAAATACAAGTATTAAAGGACAATGCCGTCTGATGTATGGCGCTCGGTACTCGGTGCGGAATGTACACAATATACTTTACTTTATATCTCGGTGCCACGTGCGGAGCCGCGGGCAGAACTAAGTGTATATATAAATGAATAAATCAATACATAGTATAAAACAAAGATGCTTCACGTTGCCTGTCCCTGTGTATGCTTAGATCTTTAAAACTACGCAACGGATTTAGATGCGGTTTTTTTAAGAGTGATTCAAGAGGAAGGTTTATATGTATAACATGCACCCGAGCGAAGCTGGGGCGGGATAAATAAATAAATAATGCTGGACCCTCTCTTGAGACTGTGGGAACAGGATAATCCACCTTAAACACACAAAGTGAAAATGATTTCTACTTGTGACAAAGTGAATTCTACTCGTGAAAACCTGTAATTGGTTTTCTGTTCTTTATAAGTCCTGCACATCACGGTAGACATTAAGTTTTTTATTTTTTATTTTACTCATTTTATTTTTTATTTTTGTTTTCCTTCGTGTGTGTATGTCAAAAATAAATGAGTATCTTATCTTATCTTATCTAAGTCTATAACATTGTGTAACTTCAGCTTTTGGTTTTCCTTTATAAATAAATAAAGATTAACACATAACACATACACATGCAAAACACACACACTCAATCATACACAACACTAACAGCACACACAAAACGTAGTCGACAAATAGTCGGCCACTTTCGTAGTCGGCGACAATTCGGCAAAGAATCAGGCTGAAATTCAAAACCAGACTGCCGCCTACATCGCGCCACCGAACGCCGACAAGAAAAACAACATGGCGGCTCGATAGCAACGGACTAGTGGTGAAAAAGTCAATTTAGATTATCAATTAAAACTTGCTGATTATTTACAAAATTCAGTAAACTTGCTAGTAAATGTTTCTGAATTTTGTAATAAAGGAGAATGCCGAGAACTCGTACCAGTTGCGCCAAAACCGAACGTATCCCATAAAATTTATTATATTTTATAAATGACTTTAACATTTTCTTTAGTTTTACACACCGACTCGATTAATCAAAAAAATATTTTGTTGATTTGGTTTCCGTTGCACGCCGCCATTAGACTGCAACAACCAATGATATATACGTTGCTATGGCAATAAACATTGATGTAAACTGTTACTATGGCAATAACCCTCATTTTTAATTATTTTGACAGTAGAATCGACTAAAAACTTATTGGATATTTTTTTGACGCAATCACTTTAGTCTTGGTATCGAGCGCCATACATCAGACGGCATTCTCCTTTATAACAACTTAAAATGTCATTATTTTAAAAGCATTTCTAGACAAATCCTTACACTACTTTACAGTGCTTATTGAATAAATACATATGAGTTTGATTTTGTCGTATACGCACGACTAATCCTCTTTACAACCGACTAATCGTCTAGTCAGGCAAAGTCATAGTCGACTCATTTTCATGGTACTTGAAGATGGAATAAGCAAATGACCCACCTGTTAAGTGTTAACCTTAACCTATCACAAATCATTGCATTGGTCATCATATTTAGAAAGTGCTCTGCGTCCATCAACTTGAGACATGAAGATTAGGCTCTATTATATATTTTATGCTTTTTCTTCATATGCACCTTAACATAACTCGCGTTCGGACTCCTAAAATCACAAACATCACACGTATAAGGTTTCTCACAAGCATGCTTCCTTCTCCTATGCCTATTAAGATCATAAAGCCTAGTAAATGTACCATTACATATATTACAGACAAACGGCCTGACATCCGCGTGTGTTTGTATATGAAGCTTCATGTTACTTTTCCGGTTGAAACGTAGCTTGCAAATATCGCATTGATAAGGTTTTAAACCCGTATGCAACATCATATGTCGAATCATATCTATCTTTTGTGAACACTTAGTTGGGCAATGATCACAGCAAAATGGTTTATCGTCGTTGTGGCTTAAGAAATGCTTGATCAATGTACTTTTTTGTACGAAAGCCTTGCCACAGATCTCGCAAGTGTAGTTGCGGGATGTTGTGCCATTCGAGTTGAGTTGGTGGGTTTTCTTGTGGCGGTACAGATGACATTTTTGGATGTATGCCTTGTCGCATTGGTTGCATGGGTACCGCATTCGACCTTCCTTGTTTATCCTTTCTGAGTTTGTCAAGCTCACTTCGTAGATGTTCTGGGGGTCTGTAACAAAAACCAGCTGAAATTGTAAGACCAAGGCTGTAGATAAATCTTCATCATCAGCCTATAGCAGTCCACTGCTGGACATAGGCCTCCGTACAGAAGTACAGAACTCTTTAGAGAGTTCTGAGCTCAACGCATCAAGCTTCTAACAAAAAAAGGAAAAAATGACATTAAAAATATAAGCCTAGCACAGCTGATAGGGATGATGCCTGGGTAGAAAAATAATAATTCTAATTAGTCCGTCAATTAGATTATCAAAAAATATTGGACACGTATTTTGTTATTTTTAAAATTAATGGAAATCGTCAAAGTTCGGGAGTGGGGGCTCGTGACGTCACGGCTAGGTAAAAAGTGTACTTACCCGTGACGTCACGCGGAACTTCAACGCACTATATCTTAGTCATTTTTAGTTTAATTGACAAAAGAAAAAATAAGTGTCCAATATTTTTTGATAATGTAAATGACGGACTAATTAGAATTTTTCAGGCATCTAGAATACTCTCCCTGTTTGGTCGCGAGAGCCCGCTTGAGTTAATTTACACCAATTTACTAAATTGGTGTAAATTAAAAAAATGACGATTCAAAGTGTACTTTACAGTGCTTATTGAATAAATATATTTAGACTTTTGACTTGAGTTGACCTTTAAGAATTACCAATCACCACGGACAGGTGAGGTTGGCTTGGGTTCCAAACATGGAGGTTGGATGGAACTTTTTAAGACACCCAGACCTGTCAAATTTTTGCAGATCAATGAACAATTACCTCGCGGCGGGAATCGAACCTGCAACCTTCTGCATCTCAAGCGGGCTTTCGCCCACTGCGCCACAGAGGCCGTCATTAGATACATATATAGAATAAACAAACATACCTTCTACTTCGAATTCTGTTATATATTCACCTTCGTCATAATCAAGTTCTTGCTTTACTCTTTCCTTTTTAACAGAGAGTCCTTTCCCACTAAATGATTGTCCTTTCTCACTACTTAGTTGTCCTTTCTTACTAATTAATTGTCCTTTCTCTCTACTTAGTTGTCCTTTCTTACTAAATAATCGTCCTTTCTCACTACTTAGTTGTCCTTTCTTACTAATTAATTGTCCTCTCTCACTACTTAGAAGATCTTTCTTACTATTTAGTTGTCCTTTCTCACTGATTACTTCATCTTCACTTTTCGGATCTTGTTTCATTACATTGAATGTTATCATTTCAGTGAGTTTTTCTTTCTCAATAGAATTTTTATCTTCACTGACTATCTCTTGTGTTTTATGTGTGTCAATGAATGGTCTTTCATTTTCACTGATTTCATTAAATATTTCGAAGTTATCGCTTGGTTCTTCTTTAATTTCTATTTTCATCTGTGAAAGCTCATTAACATCTTTTATTGATAGGATCTGCAAAGGTGTCCAAGTTATTTTACGGACGAATTTTCTGTCTAGGATGCTGACTGTGTCTTCAGAGAGCTGAAAAATCAAATGAAAATTACTTTTACATAATGAATTTTCACTTTTTTAATGTTACCTGAAGAAAGAAGGGGCCGACGCCGTTTTGACTAACATAATACGCTCTCCCTTCGCATCCCGAACAGCACTGAGCGCGGCATCTCTCGCTTTTCGGCTCGAAGCGCGATGAAGACTTTCTTAAGGAGTCGAAACAGCGTCGATCGATGCCTTCATCAATGTACTGTTACTGGTGCCTCATGACTATTTCTGCAGTGAAGCAGTATTGCTGTTTTGCACAGGCACAAGAGGTTTATCACCTTCATACCTTAAGTTGATGGACGCAGGGTCGCATCGTAGAGCAACATTCGAAACATGCGTGACCTATGAATATGATGTAATGGTTATCACTGAATGTCAGGTGAGCCATGTGCTGTTCTATCTTCTTTAGGTACATCAAAAATAAAACCAAATTGAAAACCACCACCTTTTTGACGTCGGTAAAAAAAAGGCTAATACAATCACAGCTAATTACCTCAATAATTATTACTGGTCAACAGCTCTTCCTCGCGTTAAACGTCAGGAAAATAAATAAGGAAAATGATAGCAAACGCACCATGGTACATCTCAAACTGCCAGCTTCACCGCGATCTGGAGATGCCAACAGTCAAACAAGACATTACAAATAAGCTCAAATTCTATGGCAAGAGAGAGACATTCCCCAATGCCCTTGCTAACAAACTTATGGACTAAAACATAAACTTCAAAAGGATAAAGAGGAGAGCCCCATATAAAACCACAGAACAAAATAAGTCAAAATGGATAACGCCACTGGGCTTACTTCATTCATGTCGAGCGTGCAGCAACCACTCAACTCTTGTTAAATGCCCACGACAGACAGATCGCAAGAAACAAAGGAGATATAAAAAAATATATAAGGAAAAACGCGAGGAAGACCCATCAGACAATAATATTAAGTTTAATGCTCGTGAAAGTTTAAAAATACAATTACCTCAATTCCACTGAGTGAGAACTGTGTGAGTATCTCCTCGGCTTTCTGAGACATGTCCATGAACCGGAGACATCTCTGCAGCTGTGAGTGACAGATGTAGCATATCGTCACCGGCCTCCTGTCCTCTGTGATCAGCTGGAACAACAGCCAACTGTCACAATGCCGTACTACGATTGTGCTGTCATATCGCCATCATGATCATCATCCTATAGCAGTCCACTTCTGGACATCATCATCAGCATGTTACGTTTATAGATAGATAGATGGATAGATAAATTCTTTATCGTACACCAATTTAAAAAATAAGATTTGCAGAAACTTTACAATTAAAAAAAAAACTCACACACACACACGTTTATCTTTTTTTCTATTTGTTTATTTTGAAGTTTACTTAACTGTTGCATTGAATATGTATATTTTTATTTTGCAAAATTAGATAAGTACAAAACATTGGCATAATCTATAATGTTATATCTATGGAAGATTACGGGGTCCCTGCTTTTAATGAAACAATATGTTCAATTAAGAATTCTGTACCTTTTAATATTTTTATGTCACCAATTTAACAAATTTTGAATAAATTATTTTATTTTATTAACATTATGGATTGGCCGTAGTATGCTTTTAAATTATATCGAGCTGTAGATGGTGTGTGGACAGCGTAACAACCAAAAGAAAAATCAATAATACAATCCAAAACCATATGTTACTTCATCAACCGAAAAGGCTATTATTATGAACTTAAAAAATAAGATTTGTTTATGATTAATTATGTATCTTAAAATAATAATTTTAATCAATGTAATGACAATTTGTTACCTAGATATTCCTAGGTACCTACAAAGCCTCGGTCTGCCTACCATATTGCTATACCCTTAGACAGGTTTCACGTGAGATACCTATAACCTGTAACATGCATATTAACATCATGTGTAAGCAATAAATGATTTGTATTGTATTGTATTGTTATTCTGCAAGTAGGTACATAAATCCAACAATATCTTGTAATAATAAACGAATTTGAGTCATCATTCTCAGCGTTTCAAAAACTGCTGGGCATAAGCTTCCTTCATACTCCATTGCATATGGTTTTGCGCTTTTTACATCCAGGTTTTTCCCTGTACAGTAACGATGTTGTCCATCCACCTGGCTGTTGATACCAACATTAGGCATACGCCAAGCCCTCTTGTATCTTGGGTGCCACTCAAATAAATAGGCCTCCCCTAATGAGAGCCACTGCGCCCTGTCCTCAGCTTTACGCATCCAACATCTACCAGCAGTTGCATGTATGTAATAAGTAAGTGCTCACAGCGTGGCTTACTCCGGTGATCTTCACAGATCACTTTGGTTAAGCATCACTTCGCCACTACTTGGATGGGTAAGTGTTTAGTGGCATTTGGATTTGAACACTTCCATGCTTCAGAAGGTATGTTATGATGTTGGTCCCGGCTTTTCGTTTGTTAAGCCATGTCTGAGGCCTTCGGGCTGCCTAAAAACTCCAACACCAGAGATGGCCACTAGCTTATACAAAGAAGAAAGGTATGTAAATAAAGATAAATTTATAATCATCATCATCAGCCTATAGCAGTCCACTGCTGGAAATATGACTCCAATAAGCGCCATTCAGCTTCTACTAGCAGCATTTTGCTAATCATCACTTGATCTCACAGGAGAATTAATTATGCTGGACTAATCACACAGCATCATGTAGCCCCAACCTAAGCAGAGCTTGTATTATGGAAACCACATGATAGTAATACTACAATGCATCCATAATAATAAAGGAAATTAGGAAACACCCAAACCTGAGACAAATATCTGCAATTAATACAAACATTTGTCCCGCGGCGGGAATCGAACCCGCATCCTTCTGCGTCTCAGTCGGACCTTCGCCCACTGCGCCACTGCATAATAGCAGAGTTTTACCTACTATTAAAACTCTTATTATGTCCGGAGCCTTATTCGAGGCCTTTAAATATATTTTGAGATGGTAGTCCTTCCGTTTCGGCCGTTTGTCATGAATATCATCGTTGTAGTTCCTCTGGCGGCCGCTAGGGGGCGCAATTTCCGTCCGCCATGTTCACCAGTTTGTGCGAGCCCATTCTCTCATCATTGCGGTTCTCAAAATTACTAAAAATCCCTACCTAAGCACCAGGCAGAACTGACTGTAAGGCCTCGAATAAGGCTCCGGACATAATAAGAGTTTTAATAGTAGGTAAAACTCTGCTATTATGTCCTTTCGCCGTTATTCGAGGCCTTTAAATATATTTTGAGACAGTGTTTGTTCTCGCCTGGTGAACAGGGCGCCAATGTGATTTAGTGATTACAAGTATTCAAATAAATGTAAAACAAAAACAAAAAAAAAAAAAAAAAAAAAAACTATTATTTTTTATAATTTTATCTCAAAAATTATACTGTTTCAAAAAGAGCCCCCAATGAGGTGCCAACTGAAGTATTAGGAACAGACTTAATTTCTTTCTTATAAAACTTAAGGAACGTATTTTCTGATCTCCAGTTAGCCCTCGCCATAATTTTATCTAAAGGTTCTCTATCGAGCCAACCCCGTGAAGCTACAGCTGACCTAACACTTCCTGGAGTTCCATTCACACCCGCCTCTTCCAGAACAGATTTTACCCAACCTGCGATTACTGTTCTCGAAGCGGCTTTGGGCATACCTTGAACAGTAACAAATAAATTATAAGTATTACCTATTTCTCTCCTATCTTTACCTAGCGAAAACAACTTTTTGATCCATAGAACGGGGTCAAGATTCGGGTTCCCTGCGTTCGGGAGTAATTTCCAACCGGATTGAATATAGGCCTCCGAATCCGTTTTCGAGCCATAAACGGGCCAAAGTGTGATTGACCCATCTTTATTGTCTATAAATAAACCTGCAGATACGCTTAAGAGTGTTAAGTCATGTACTCTGCGTCCGGAGCATAGTAGCAAGAGGATGGCACATCTTCGTGAAACTTCATACAAGCTTTCGAAATTTACATAATTAATTGATAACCACGATATTAGGATACTAGGATCCCAGATACTCTGGACTGAACGTCTATTAGCATTACTAGAAGAAATCGACTTTAAAATTTGTTTGACTAACACATTTGAACTCAGACGTGTCCCATCCTCTACACTACATAGGGTAGAAACCACCGATTTATGGACCAATATAGTTCTATAGGCTAACTTCTCTTTTAGATGCAGATCAGCTAAAAATCTAGCTAGATCAGAGAAGGGTTTGAAACAAGTACCCCAGAAACCCTACACCAATTGACCCATCGCTGCCAAGCCGGTTTATATGTGTTTAATGTAGATTTTCGCCATCCTGCTCGTAATAAGGTTTTTTGTTGTATTGACCAAGATTCTAAGGCCCCAGACCACCCCCACATTTCCAGACCTCCAATGTTAGGTCCTGTACTTTTGGTGGGGGGTGGCCTGTCGACAGATCTAATAGTACAGTCGTTAAGTGTCGGATTGTGAAAGGTGGCGCTTTCGCCCGAGCTTTTAGATCTGCTCTCCAGAATGCCTGCGGCCACTTTGGTGCTACTATCAGAAACATACCTTTCGCTCGATTGAGATGCATCAGAACTTTCGGAATCAAATTTGGAGGTGGAAATACCCAGGCCAGCTCGAACTCCCATTCCCAAGTGAATGCGTTGTGTCTCCATGCTGCTGGATCTCGTTGATCTAAGCTGACATACCTCGGCACGACGTGGGCTCGTGCTGACGCAAATAGATCCACTTCTGGAGTGCCCCATTTTGCGAACACTACTTTTGTCAACGTTGGAAGTAGATGCCACTCTGGAATTAGAGACTTCCGAGAGAGGCGATCGGCTACACTGTTGTACCTGCCTGGAATATAATGTGGGATTAGATGAATATCGAAACGATCTAGAATTTTGAATATCTGATAAACCAGATTCATCAGAACTGCAGACCGACTTCCCCCTTCGTTCCTCAGATATGCTACGACGGAACGGTTGTCGCACTGCAACAGCACTGACGAATGACTCAGAAAACGACCGAATTGGGACAAACATTTCAGAACAGTCAACATTTCTTTGTGGTTCGAGTGAAAAGACCCTTCTTCGCCTAACCAATCGCCTGCAATCTCTATTTCGTTCAGCTCCGCTCCCCAACCCGAGTCGGCCGCATCTGTTGTCAGAAAATGGGTCATGGGTGGAGGGTGAAGTCTGGTTGATTTCTGACAGTTTCTCTTCCACCACATTAGCTCCTCGATAGTCTGAAATGGAAGAGGAAAAGGATTCTCTGGCTGATAGTGGAGAAGACTGTTGCAATGTGCCAATAAATAACGAAATCTGAGACGACCCTGTGGGACGACAATTCGAGCGAAGTTGAGACTCCCAACAATACTCTGAACTTCTCGAAGGTTCGCCTTTTTTCGACGCAGCAATCGTGTTGCGACTTCCTGGATACCTCGAATTTTCTTCTCTGGATGATATTTCTTGTTCTGCCACGTGTCCCAAACTATTCCTAGATATTGCAGAGATTTTTTGGGGACGAGGACAGACTTGTCGGTGTTCACCTTCCAACCTAGATCTTGCATTGTTTTGAGCACAACGTTTACTTGGCTCACTAGTTTTGACCTGTCCTGACAAGCAATCAAAAAGTCGTCCAGAAATACAACTATTCGTATTCCCTGCTCTCTCAAAATTTCCGCCGTCCAATTTGAGAGGGACGCGAAAACTTTTGGTGCCGTCGCAATTCCAAAAGGTAAACAAGTCATTTGTAATAACTGACCTCGGTACACCAGTCGGAGGAAGCACCGATGCCTCCGAGCGACTGGCACATGATAGTAGGCTTGGGTCAAGTCTACTTTCACCATCCAATCGTTCGGCTGTAGAAAATCTGGAATGCGATGAACCGATATTAATCTGAACTTTGTTACTTTTACAAACTGATTTAGTCGCTTTAAGTTGAAAATTGGGCGCATGGACCCATCGCTTTTGGGGGTCAAGAATAGAGTTGACAGAAAACTGGGCGTTTCGGGGGCATACTCGAGGATATTTTCCTCCACCATGTTGTTTACCATCTGGTCCATTTGAGGTGATGGAACAGTTTGATATCGGGCACTGATTACACGTGGAGAAACCAGAGGTGGCTTGGCTTGAAATGGAATTTTGTAACCCGATATCACATTCAAAAGGGGACTTGGTGCACCATGTCTTCGCCAAACTTCGACAAATAACTCTAACCTGCCCCCCCGAAACGCCAGCTTCGAGTCAATATTTCCTATCCCCCTTTCCTTTACCACGTGTTGTATTGGTCTGGGCAAAGGCTCCCTGTCGACCGAATGATTTTCTAGTGTTTGCCGGGGCTTGCTGACGGGAGGCAAATGTTTGTGGCCTAAACTGAGGTCGAAAGAGACGCTCATTGTTTCCATAGGCTGGAAATTCATAGTTATAAAATGGCCGCAACCCTTGCGGTGGCGGAAACCTATTCATGTTAAGCGGTGCTGTGGAGCGACCGGCTTGGTTATGATAACTACTGGGTCCAGGTTGCGCAGCCTGGGACCCAGATGAAACTCTCTTCTCTTGCGCAGAGAAGGAGGATTTAGAGGTGGCAAAGATTTTACCGACCCCTCCGTTATTTTTTAAGAATTCTACAAACGGTTCTTTGTCAAAAAGGTATTCACATGAAGGTGGGATCTTTTTCAAAATATTTCGCAAATATTTATCTTTTATTAGACTGATAAAAGCATCACGTCTCTGTTCAATAATGTCAGCCCTGCGGCCACATACTAACTGTAAGCAATCGAGAGAGATTTTCTGAAAATCCCCAGAAAAAATTTCTTTGATTTTGGAAACTAAAGATTCATTATCTAAATTATCAGTTTCTTGTGTCCACTCAAGTAAATCTGATACCCCTTTCTTTAGAGCATCACTTTGCATAATAACCGCATGGGTGATAGCACCCAAGGATTTATCAGTAGCAGTGAGGCTGCTTGACTTTTCAAATTGTTTAATTTCATCATTCGCCTCCAAGTCAACAAACCCCGGTCGTGCATTGTATGATTTTTGAATCTCTGAGTAACGGACGTTTGTCCAATTTTCAGTTTTAAAATGTTGCAATGAACCCAATAATTTTAAATGCTCCTGGGAGGCATCCGCAATAGCGGGTTCTTTTAAATTTGTCGCCAAATTAAAATCGAATTTGAGGGTAGATTCAATAGGTTCCTCATTTTGGGACGCCGGCACGGCGGTTGCCTCCCCATTTTGTATGACATGATCCGTAGAGCCCCAACATGCATGAGGCGAGTACGAATTCCACGATAAAAAATTTTGAATTTCACTTACTTGTTTGGTAAGTCGTTCCAAGACCTTACCTTCCGAGCGTGATCTTTTTGCCCTGTGTGCGCTGGTAGACTTACGCTTGCGCTTTTTTCGATTCACCGCATTGCTGTCACTAGGCGAGGCACATTCCGGTTCGTACGAAGATTCGTCATCAGACATTATGTTATTTGAAACTACAACTATCTTTACTTATTTTTTCGAACGACTAACAGCGTTATAATTTTTAAAGAGAAAAATGTAGTTTAAAATAACTTAATTAAAAACGAAACGCTTAAGGCGTTTAGGACGTCTTTACGGCACGAAAATCAGGACGCCAATGATGAGAGAATGGGCTCGCACAAACTGGTGAACATGGCGGACGGAAATTGCGCCCCCTAGCGGCCGCCAGAGGAACTACAACGATGATATTCATGACAAACGGCCGAAACGGAAGGACTACCATCTCAAAATATATTTAAAGGCCTCGAATAACGGCGAAAGGACATATTATAATATTTGTGAATCAATTTAAAGGTTTCTTTATGTTTATCTGTTTCTTTAGGGACCGTTCAGCCATTGCAGAATTGAGTGGGAGGGAATAGTTACATAAACTATGGCGGTTATAATACTATATAGTGTGATATAGGTAAAAAACAGGAGAAAAAGTAAATAATATACCTTCGTTGAAAGTTTCTCAAAAATTTCTTGATATCTCGTATTCGCTATGTGGTGCATTCTTGTGTTGCTGGCTAAGCATACCCTACACAGAGTAACGCTAGACATGGTTTTAATATTTATCACACTAATAATGATCTAAAACACAATTACAAACAACCAACTCTGCATTCTGCAAAACAAACACAATTTTTTTTTTTTTTATAAATTGTAACATTTGTAACTCAGCTGTCGATCTCCCTGGAGCTATTTCCACGAGGTCTATTTCTACAGATTTTCAATACAACAAGGGGCTATTTCTACCACTTTTTTCACAAAATCAGAGCGCTTACCACGAGTTTTGATAGTTTTCGAAAACTTTATAAGTTTCGGTATCTTTCCCAGTGTTGCTGTTTTAGCATTTTTAATGTTAAATTTAGCATATTTTCGGGTCTAACAGACCATTGAAAAATTCGCATTTAGCATATTTTTATGATTAACATTTTTTTGTACGTTACCTAAAAATTCAAAATTCTTAAGGAATTCAAAAGAAAAATATAGATTTTAGCATTTTATTTAGCATTTTTAAAAGTTATTTAGCATTTTTCGCAACATGTTTTAGCATTTTCTCCAAATAAAAAACGGCAACACTGATCTTTCCATACATTTCGTAGTTCATGCACGTTTCCCTAGAGGCGCTGTACGAAAATGTATGGAAAGATACCAAAACCTAAAAAGTTTTCGAAAACTATCAAAACCCGTGGTAAGCCCTCTGTACAGCATGCATAGATTAAGTATATATATAGATTTATAGTATGCGTGGCCACCCTTGTCTTTCTGATTTCAACTGAAGGGTTGCCAGATAATTAAAATTTCCATAGATTTGGATAAAATATACTGATAATACGCCCTCCGGCCAGGTGGTAACGATCTGCGAAATGCTGCTGGTAGAAGCTGAATGCGTCGAGCTCAGGACAGGAACTCAGGCGCTCATTAGGGGAGGCCTATGTCCAGCAGTGGACTGCTATAGGCTGATGATGATAATGGGTAAAATATTTGCATATTGCACAAGGAATTCAAAGACAAACAAATATAACAAGAAATTATTGTCATGCAGGTAAACGATTAATCTATCAATTTATACTATATGACGAAAATTTTTTTCATTTATAATCTGCTTCACTAACAAGTTATAATGACTTTTGATAATATGTAAGGGAAGGAACGATGTTTAGCAAATTTGATTGAATGCACCACCTATATAATTTTCATATCAAATTATATTTAATTGCATAAAAGTATGGTAAACCACCATCATACAGACCTAGAAGGCTGCGAAAAAATTTTCGTTGGACTGCTAAGCTATTAGAAGATACGCGAAAAACTGCGAGCAGAATTACAAAGGAAAGGATCTTAAAGGCTATGTGGATCGCATACTTATACTTCATTACAGAAGCGTGCAAATATTAAATTGTTATATGTATATATGTCATTAATTATCATTGATATCGGTTAATTTTACTTAACAATAATTAAGTTGACAATCAAGATTACTTAATAAATATATGTCAAAATGAAAACTAACCATTCAAAAGAAGAAATAAAAATAGTAAATTATTATTTCGTTTAAATAAATTCGTTTGATTGTATAAAAGCATTTATCTACAAGCCATTACAAGCAATTACAAAGGAAAGGATCTTAAAGGCTATGTGGATCGCATACTTATACTTCATTACAGAAGCGTGCAAATATTAAATTGTTATATGTTTATGTGTCATTAATTATCATTAATATCGGTTAATTTTAATTAACAATAATTAAGTTGACAATCAAGATTACTTAATAAATATATGTCAAAATGAAAACCAACCATTCAAAAAAAGAAATAAAAATAGTAAATTATTATTTAGTTTTAATAAATTCGTTTGATCGTATAAAAGCATTTATCTACAAGCCATTTGTGAAGTCTTAAAAAGGCTAAGTGTCAAATCTTTCATGTCTTCGGGGAGACTATTGAATATTTTAACGGACATGAATAAAGATATCTTTTGCATTGATTTTTTACAGAACGGCAAAAATATCCTATTATTTATTTGTGTCCTAAGTTGTCGTTCACGCATGTCTTTATGTTTCTTGTATAAGCTTTCAAAACTCCTACATGCAAAAAAGAATAGAATCATAGGAAATATATTTTTATTTCTCAAAAACTTCAACATTTAGAAAATTATGCTTTCGATTCTGCAATCATATTTTGTAAATTCGCTACTCTTTTATTAAACACCAACTTTTTTCCCCAAGAGCTCGCAGTTTTTCGCGTATCTTCTAATAGCTCAGCAGTCCAACGCAACGCAATTTCGCAGCCTTCTAGGTGTGTATGATGGTGATTTACCCTATGAACAGTAATCAAAAATTAATTTCAGTATTTAAACATAACAAATGTAATCTGTAGAAAATGCGTACATAAAAGGCTAGCAATTCTACTAATATAATAAAGGCGAAAGGTATTGAGTATTGTTTATTTCTCCCTCACGCAAAATTTAGATACAAAATACAATACAATACAATAAATTTATTTCTTTTACAAGTTACACACTTACATCGTTCTGGCTGGGAAAAATAACAAGCTATTAATGGCGCTGCTGATGATGATGATGAAACATATGAATTGAGGCATGGAATATATTAGTCTTCTTCTTCTTCGTATGAAATAGTGGCCAACTCTGATGTCGGTATTTTTAGGCCACCCGAAGGCCTCCGACATGGCTAACAACTGAAAAAGCCGGGAAGAACATCTTAACGTGCCTTCCGAAGGACGGAAGCGCTCAGATCTAAATGCCATCCAGATCACCCATATAAGTAGTGTCCGGGCGAAGTGTTCCTTAACCAAGATGATCTGCGAAGATCACCGGAGTAAATTATTTACATGGTGTCAAATCGCATTATGTTACAGGGGTATCTCGCATAAACCCTGTCTAAGGGTAAATTTAGCAATATGGTTATATAGTAGGCAGACCGAGGCTTTGTAGGTAGTTAACTAGGTGTACCTATATAACAAATTGTCATTGCACATTATGTAGAGCTACACCAGCTGTGTGAGAAGCCGCGGGCAGAAGCTAGTATAAAATCTTAGTGAAAACTTTTTGAAAAATGGAGCTAACATTAAAGTATTTCTTTCCTGTCAGTCAAAGTCCATGTAAATAAATAAATAAATAAATAATGTGGGACGTAATCACACAACATCATGTAGCCCCAAACAGAACATGCAACATTTGCCCCGCAGTGGGAATTGAACCCACAACTAGCTAATTTAATTTGCGGGTACTTCGGAGAAGGCAAGCAGTATCTTGGGTTTCACTTACCCGGTTTTGATAAAATATAGCTTAGGCTTTTTGATACTTACTTACTGTGGCAGATTTAAATAATTGGGGGCATATAGGTGTATTGTCAAAAAATGCTGTCAGTTGTGACTGACGAATCCCGAATCCGTTTTAAATCTGAATGATCCGTTGATTTAACGTAGCCTCTGGTTCTCTAGTCTGAAATAAAAAAAACAGTTCTAAACCCAAACAAAAATGAACGAATTCTATCATTGTAGGTATGATAATAATAATAATAACAATAACCTAACATTTAATAGCACAACATATATAAAAATAATGAATTCTTTGGTTTTCGTGGTCTTTTTTCCTATACATTCATTAAAACTTCGGTTTGTCAAGGTTGACCAAATATAGCACATGGCTTTTAAACGATAAAATCAGTATCAAAATAGATTAAAGATTAAAGATTTTTATACATACTGTGGAAGATTTAATGAAACATAGTAAAATAACACCTTTATTTAAATCCGGTAGTAGTTCTGACCCTACTAACTTTAGACCGATATCAGTACTGCCAACATTTAGTAAAATTTTTGAAAAGCTTATTCTCAGTCAACTGCAAAGCCATTTTAACTTTAACAACTTACTAGATGTCAAACAATTCGGATTTACGCGGGGCAGATCAACAACTGATGCCGGTGTTGAGTTGGTATCGCATATCTACGATGCCTGGGAGGACTCACATGATGCTTTACGCATCTTTTGTGATTTGTCTAAGGCATTTGACTGCGTACACCATGAAACATTAATCAGGAAACTAGATCACTATGGCGTCAGGGGTATGGCTTTACCCCTTCTCACTTCTTACCTATCTGACAGAATACAGAAAGTAGACGTAAATGGAAAATGTTCTCCGGGATCTGTAGTAAAGATGGGTGTTCCGCAAGGGTCAATACTTGGACCATTTTTATTTTTAATTTACATCAACGACCTACCTCAACTTGTGAGAGACAACCACGAAATTGTATTGTTTGCGGATGACACGTCACTTTTATTTAAATTAAAGCGACGGCAGATCAATTTTGACGACGTGAACAAAGCAATAGCGAAAGTTCGATGTAAATAATTTATTACTGAACGAGACTAAAACAAAATGTATGAGATTTATATTAGCAAATGTTAAACAAGTTAAACCTAACATTAAAATAAAAGATGAAGATCTAAATCTTGTGGACAGTACTGTATTTTTAGGCATAACTTTAGATAATAAGCTTCAATGGGGCGCTCACATAGATGGGTTGTCGAACAGACTCAGTTCTGCAGCATACGCAGTCAAAAGAATCCGTCAACTTACTGACGTAGAAACGGCTAGACTAGTTTATTTCAGCTACTTCCATAGCATTATGTCGTACGGCATTTTGTTGTGGGGGAATGCTGCAGATATCAACACCATATTTGTGTTGCAGAAGAGGGCTGTTCGTGCAATTTATAATATGGGCCCCAGAGAATCACTTAGAACTAAGTTTAAAGAAATAAATGTTATGACAGTGCCGTGCCAATATATATATGAAAACTTAATGTATGTCCGAAAACATATTAACATGTTCAAGAAAAATAGCGACTATCATAATGTTAACACTAGAAATAAAGATAAACTAGCTGTTCCCACTGTAAGGCTCCATAAAGTTAGTCAATCTTTTAAAGGGATGTCTGTACGATTTTTTAACAAAATCCCAAATGATGTGATTAATCTATCTGTAAATAAATTCAAAAATGTTGTTAAACGTAATCTATGTAATAAAGCTTATTATAAAATATCTGATTATTTAGATGACAAAAAAGCTTGGGATGAAACTGCCTCCAACTCTATCAAAAACAATGTAATAGATATTAAGTACAATGACGTTAAAAATATAAGCCAAGCAGAGTTTCTTGCCAATTCTTCTCTGTTTGGTCACGTTACGAATTGGTGGTAAATAAAAAAAAATGACGTTTCAAAGTGTACTATACAGTTCCTACTGAATAAATGAATTTTGAATTTGAATTTAAATTTGAATTCACATAACTGGAGACATAAAGGTGTATTTTCAGTTACCATCCATTAAATTACGTGGCCTTTGGTTTTTTATCCTGAAATTAAAACGTCATCTTTAAACTGGGTTATGCAAATAATAATGAACCAAAGAAATTATATTATTTAAAGTTCTAATAAAAAATGAAACGACTTTTCTTTATATGCTTATAGCTTATAGCTTATGGGGTGGGGAAGGGCAGGGAGGGAGTGAGGACCCTCCCTCTAAAAGGGGGAAACTCACAGTTTCCGAGAAAAAAATAATTAAGTTTTGAGGTTAACGAGAGAAAAAAAATTAAACAATATACGCCAAAACACACTACCGGACTACTACGGACCTATGACCTATGATCAGTTTAAAAACAGTTTCAAATCATAAAAATGGATATTTGATTCGGGTATTTGACCTCGTCGGCCCTGAGTGTCGCTTTGTCCACTCGTCCTCGCGGGCTAGCTCCACGGGAATTTCTGGTTCCACATTTTTTATATACAATCTACGCATAGGGACCACAAGACTACGTGGCATCGGGGTGATCTGAGTCAGTTCTGTGATATTGCTACTCAAGTTGGGGTGTCCTAGAACCTACTGCTGCGAGAAGGATTTCCAGGTGGTTGTAAAAAATCTAATAACCGACTGTCTATTCAACGTATTACATTAACAACGAGAAATATCATTGTCAATGTCGAATCACCAAAAAATACCACAGAGGCCATAAATAAAAAGAAGATGAATTTTCAAATAATCATATCTCAAAAACTATTTGGTTCCGCACTACGCCATTTTAGATTTAGGCTTCCTAGATATAGAACTATCTGTGACAAAAGATACAGCCGCCTAGCTCACTACAAATAAATGAAAGTTGAGCCAAAAATTAATGTGCAGTGGGCAAAATTCATTTCAAATGCCGGCAACACCAAACAAAACAAAACAAAATTGAATTTAACTTTTTGGCTTATTTTATTACAGATTTCTGCTCTAAATGTTGTTATTTATTGTGGAAGTCTAGTTAATAATCCATTTTTGAATAAATACCTCGTCAAAAGTACGATACTTACGCTTGAAAAGACAAATCCGGAATGTTTTGATCACTGCCACTTTTGCACCAAAATACACTACACCGATCCATTTTGATAGAGAAATCCATAACATTCATTTCTTATTATTGATTTACAATAGATGAAACATAATTTTTCCAGGTAATAATTTAGTTTCAAGCAAGTTTTTCACAAAATCTTCCGAAACTGCTGCTAGCTGCCAAAGTTTGTTTAGCGCAATGTTGCGCTAAACAACGAAAAAACCGGCACGCGATAAGGCACAGCAAATCTATAGTGCGGTCTCCCTTATTTGCATGAAGCACGCATAAGTAGTTCTCTTTCTTGAAAGAATGAGATGAATTATCTCGTCGTCTATAGCTTTCTCTGTCTAGGACAGCATGTGATTATATTCAAACGCTAGCGAATAGCTTTCCGTCCCCTAGATAGTTATCACACAGCATTATGTAGCCCCAAACTAAGCAGTTCTTGTAATAAGGGAACCCACATGTTAATTATCTAAATAGATTTAATTGATTTGCCACTAATTAGTTAGATTTTTTTTAATACCTCTGTGGCACAGTGCGCGAAGGCCCGCCTGAGACGCAGAAGGTTGCGGGTTCGATTCCCGCTGCGAGACAAATGTTTGTATGATCTGCAAATATTTATATCGGGTCCAGCATTATTTATTTATTTATACCTACATACATGTACTAATATGTAGTTTATTTACTCATTTATTTTTTCTTCTCATTTATTTACTTTTCCGAGTTAACTCATTATTTTCTAATAGCTAATTTAGCAAAATAGCATTACCAACAAAAGGTCATCTGGAAGAAAATGCTATTTAGTGTTAAGCCCGCCTGTGTACATACTTGTTTTATCTTGTACAGTCAAAGGCAAAAATATGCTCCACTGCCTCATAAAATGTCAACACGATTTCAAATATGGAAACTTCTAAATATGTACACAATTGGTATGTAAGTATGTATACAATAATCAAGAAATATGTATCCAACAATCAGAACATTTTGGTAACATCATAATGTTAAATATTTTTTTATCCATAGTTTTAAGCAATAATATGTAAACACTGACAAATCAAATTTTAAGAGAGCATATTTGTACCACTCACTCAATACTAAAGGTACCTAATTACTCAAACAATAAAATGATTGTGTACGGGGTAGAGCAAGTGGACTGTATTTTCATGTTATTTGGTTCCTGGTAATTGTACGTGCCTACAGGGTTCTTTAAAATAAAATACCGGGTTATGCAGTTCAAGGCAGGCAGGCTATCGGCTTAAGGAGGAGCGGCGGTACGTTCACGATTTTAAGTAGGTATATCGAGCTCTTGAGAATCACACTGCCGACTGAAATTTCGGCTCTATATTTATACCGGCGCCGTGTTTTCCCTCTGCCGATAGCTAGACAAGCGCGTTTATTTTGTCTTATAATTTAGCTAGCCTCTAGTTACAATATATCCACTTGTAGGTTTCTCTCTAACATTGGCTAGCTAACTCATCCTAATTCCTAACTCTGTAGGTACATTTTGAAACACAATACTTTGAATCATTAAAAAACTAAAATCTTATTATCTAAATAAAATGTCTTTAAATCTGTCGGGCACAGATTGATAATTTAATAAGGAAGTCTTTACAACCTTAGGTAGCATACCTGTTATTTTTGGAGTCGGAGTCAATTATGGAAATACGAAACTTTATTTTACGCAAATTTACCTCTCCTACCTTGGACATGCCCTCTACACATCGCACCACCCACGCAATAGTTAGTAGTTACCTACTTTGGCGTGCCTTGGCTGACACCGACTCAAAAAATAACAGGTAGGTATCTAGACCTACCTACGCCACGTGTCCATTTTGTTCTAGATTAATAGTACTTGATCTATACTTTAATAACACAAAGCACGGTAACATTATTTAGCTGCTATATTTGAGAAAATCCACAATCAAAGTACTTTTTTTCAAAAATGAGAATGACCCATATCATCATCATCATCAGCCTATCGCAGTCCACTGCTGGACATAGGCCTCCCCTAATGAGCGCCATTGCGCCCTGTCCTGAGCTCGACGCATCCAGCTTCTACCAGCAGCCGACAGCAGATCGTCACCCCACCTGGCCGGAGGGCGTCCTACACTACGTTTGCCGAGCCGCGGTCTCCACTCATGACCCATATAACATTATAGGAATATTATATTTTATGCTTTTTCTCCATATGCACCTTAACATGACTCGCGTTCGGACTCATAAAGTCACAAACAAGACATGTGTATGGTTTCTCAAAAGCATGCTTTCTTCTCTTATGCCTATTCACACCAAAAAGCTTCGAGAATGTACCATTACATATATTACAGACAAACGGCCTGACATCCGCGTGTGTTTGTATATGTAGCTGCATATTACCCTTTCTGCTAAAACTTTGCTTGCAAATATCGCATTGAAAAGGTTTTAAGCCCCTATGCCTCATCATATGTTGAAACATATCTATCTTTTGTGAACACTTAGTTGGACAATAATCACAGCAAAATGGTTTATGGTCTTTGTGACTTAGGTAATGCATTTTCAATGTACTTTTTTGTACGAAAGCCTTGCCACAGATCTCGCAAGTGTAGTTGCGGGATGTTGTGCCATTCGAGTTGAGTTGGTGGGTTTTCTGGTGGCGGTAGAGATGACATTTTTGTATGTATGCCTTGTCGCATTGGTTGCATGGGTACCGCAGTCGACCTTCCTTGTTAATCCTTACAGAGTTGGTCAAGGTGACTTCGTAGATGTTCTGGGGATCTATAACAAAAACCAGCTGAAATTGGAAGGCCAAGGCTGTAGATAATTCTTCATCATCAGCAGTCCACTGCTGGACATAGGCCTCCTCTAAAGAGTTCTGAGCTCGACGCATCAAGGTTCTAACAAAAAAGGAAAAAATAACATTAAAAATATAAGCCTAGCAGAGCTAATAGGAATGATGCCTGGGTAGAAAAATAATAATTCTAATTAGTCCGTCAATTAGATTATCACAAAATATTTGACACGTATTTTTTTATTTTTAAAATCAATGGAAATCGACAAAGTTATTGAGCGTCAAAGTTCGGGAGTGGGGGCTCGTGACGTCACGGCTAGGTAAAACGTGTACTTACCCGTGACGTCACGCGGAACTTCAACGCACTATATCTTAGTCATTTTTAGTTTAATTGACAAAAGAAAAAATATGTGTCCAATATTTTTTGATAATGTAAATGACGGACTAATTAGAATTTTTCAGGCATCTAGCCTATTCTCCCCGTTTGGTCGCGTTACGTATTGGTGTAAATAAAAAAAAATTCGATTCAAATTGTACTTTACAGTGCTTATGAATAAATACATTTTGACTTTTGACTTGACTTGACCTTTAAGAATTACCAATCACCACGGACAGGTGAGGTTGGCTTGGGTTCCAAAGATGGAGGTTGGATGTAACTTTTTAAGACACCCAGACCTGTCAAATATTTGCAGATCAACAAACATTTATCTCGCGGCAGGAATCGAACCTGCAACCTTCTGCATCTCAAGCGGGCTTTCGCCCACTGCGCCACAGAGGCCGTCATTAGATAGAGTGGATTAGTGAGATGGTCTTCTTCCTACAACAAACAAACATACCTTCTACTTCGAATTCTGTTATATATTCGCCTTCGTCACAATAAAGTTCTTGCTTTACTCTTTCCTTTTTAACAGAGAGTACTTTCTCACTTAGTTGTCCTTTCCCACTAAATGATTGTCCTTTCTCACTTCTTAGTTGTCCTTTCTTACTAATTAATTGTCCTTTCTCACTACTTAGTTGTCCTTTCTTACTAATTAATTGTCCTCTCTCACTACTTAGAAGACCTTTCTTACTATTTAGTAGTCCTTTCTCACCGATTGCTTCATCTTCACTTATCGGATCTTGTTTCATTACATTGAATGTTATCATTTCAGTGAGTTTTTCTTTCTCAATAGAATTTTTATCTTCACTGTCTATCTCTTGTGTTTTATGTGTGTCAATGAATGGTCTTTCATTTTCACTGATTTCATTAAATGGTTCGAAGTTATCGCTTGGTTCTTCTTTAATTTCTAGTTTTATCTGTGAAAGCTCATTAACATTTTTTATTGATAGGATCTGCAAAGGTGTCCAAGTTATTTTACGGACGAATTTTCTGTCTAGGATGCTGACTCTGTCTTCAGAGAGCTGAAAAATCAAATGAAAAGTACTTTCACATAATTAATTTTCACTTTTTTTAATGTTACCTGAAGAAAGAAGGGGCCGGCGCCGTTTCGACTCATTAAAAGTCTTCATCTGGGTGAGTTAACGCGACGCTTTCCCTCCGCATTCCGAATAGCGCTGCGCGCGGCATCTCTCGCTTTTCGGCTCGAAGCGCCTGACTCACCCTGATGAAGACTATCTTAAGGAGTCGAAACAGCGTCGATCGATGCCTTCATCAATGTACTGTTACTGGTGCCTCATGACTATTTCTGCAGTGAAGCAGTATTGCTGTTTTGCACAGGCACAAGAGGTTTATCATCTTCATACCTTAAGTTGATGGACGCAGGGTCACATCGTAGAGCAACATTCGAAACATGCGTGACCTATGAATATGATGTAATGGTTATCACTGAATGTCAGGTGAGCCATGTGCTGTTCTATCTTCTTTGGGTACATAAAAACTAAAACCAAATTGAAAACCACCACCTTTTTGACGTCGGTAAAAAAAAGGTCTAATACCATCACAGCTAATTACCTCAATAATTATTATTGGTCAACAGCTCTTCCTCGCGTTAAACGTCAGGAAAATAAATAAGGAAAATGATAGCAAACCATGGTACATCTCAAACTGCCAGCTTCCCGCGATCTGGAGGTGCCAACAGTCAAAACAAGACATTACAAATAAGCTCAAATCCTATGCCAAGAGAGAGACATACCCCAATGCCCTTGCTAACAAACTTATGGACTAAAACATAAACTTCAAAAGGATAAAGAGGAGAGCCCCATATAAAACCACAGAACAAAATGAATCAAAATGGATAACGCCACTGGGCTTACTTCATTCATGTCGAGCGTGCAGCAACCACTCAACTCTTATTAAATGCCCACGACAGACAGATCGCAAGAAACAAAGGAGATATAAAAAAAACATACGGAAAAACGCGAGGAAGACCCATTAAACAATAATAATTATGTTTAATGCTCGTGAAAGTTTAAAAAATACAATTACCTCAATACCACTGAGTGAGAACTGTGTGAGTATCTCCTCGGCTTTCCGAGACATGTCCATGAACCGGAGACATCTCTGCAGCTGTGAGTGACAGATGTAGCATATCGTCACCGGCCTCCTGTCGGCTGTGATCAGCTGGAACAACAGCCAACTGTCACAATGCCGTACTACGATTGTGCTGTGTCATATCGCCATCATGATCATCAGCCTATAGCAGTCCACTTCTGGACATCATCATCAGCATGTTACGTTTATAGATAGATAGATAGATAGATAAATTCTTTATTGTCCACCAAATTAAAAAATACAATTTGCAGAAACTTTACAATTAAAAAAAACACACACATTTATCTTTTTTTCTATTTGTTTATTTTGAAGTTTACTTAACTGTTGCATTGAATATGTATATTTTTATTTTGCAAAATTAGATAAGTACAAAACATTGGCATAATCTATAATGTTATATCTATGGAAGATTACGGGGTTCCTGCTTTTAATGAAACAATATGTTCAATTAAGAATTCTGTACCTTTTAATATTTTTATGTCACCAATTTAACAAATTTTGAATAAATTATTTTATTTTATTAACATTATGGATTGGCCATGTGTACGTAGTATGCGTTTAAATTATATCGAGCTGTAGATGGTGTGTGGACAGCGTAACGACCAATCAATAATACAATCCAAAACCATATGTTACTTCATAAACCGAAAAGGCTATTATTATGAAGGTAAAAAATAAGATTTGCTTATTAATTATGTATGTTAATATAATAATATTAATCAACGTAATGACAATTTGTTACCTAGATATGCCTTGGTACCTACAAAGCCTCGGTCTGCCTACCATATTGCTATACCCTAAGACAGGGTTCACGTGAGATACCTATAACCTGTAACATGCAATTTAACACTATGTGAAAGCAATAAATAATTTGTATTGTATTGTATTGTTATTTTGCAAGTAGGTAAATAAATCCAACAATTTCTTGTAATAATAAACGAAGTTGAATCATCATTCTCAGCGTTTCAAAAACTGCTGTGCATAAGCTTCCGGAGTATTCCATTGCATATGGTTTTGCGCTTTTTACATCCAGGTCTTTCCCTGTACAGCAACAATAGATAGTAAGATAGATAGATAACTTTTTATTGTACTCGCACCAACTTAAAGTACACAACAGACAATAACTAATAATGAAAGTACAATGGGTGGTCTTATCGCCTTCAGCGATCTTTTCCAGACAACCTTTGCACGTCGTCCATCCACCTGGCTGTTGCTCTGCCAAGCCCTCTTTCGTATCTTCTTGAGCACCACTCTATCAATAGGCGTCCCCTAATGAGAGCCACTGCGCCCTGTCCTGCTTACCATGCTGCCCAGATTTCCACATACAACTTCTACCAGCAGTTGTAGGTATGTAATAAGTAAGCGCTCATGGAGTGGCATTCAGATCACAGGCCAAGGAAGCCCAAGATATTTTGTCAACAAATATTGAGGTAAATATGTGATAAAAAAATTCAATGTTAACTTTCTCTATGTGGGCCTGTTCCAGGGAGTATTAGCTGTTCAAACATCAGACGCAGCTAATATTCTCTACAGGTTCATATATGAGTTGGTTACTGAAAACTCTAGCTGATAGGTACGATACATTTAGGTACAATGGAACGGACATTGTCGTTATTTGACAAAAGTTCCCAAAAAAATTTAGAAAAAATAAATACGTCCATGTTCTTCGCAGATCACTTTGGTTAAGCAACACTCCGTCCGGTCACTACTTGGATGGGTGACATTTGAGCGCTTTCGTGCTTCGGAAGGCATGTTAAAATGTTGGTTCCGGCTTTTTCAGTAATTAAGCCATGTCAGAGGCCTTCAGGTGGCCTAAAAACTCCGACACTAGAGTTGGCCACTAGCTTATACGAAGAAGAAAGGTATGTAAATAATGAACTCCCACTAAAAGGGTGAAGTGCGGAAACTCATAGTTTCTGAGAAAAATAATAATTTAGTTTTGAGGTTAAGTATGGAAAAAACGTAAACAATATAGGTACACCAAAACACACTATCGGGAGAGGGGGGGGGGGGATGTGGTAGTGTTAGGGAAGGGGAACCTATGACCTATGACCACTCTAAAATCCCGTTTCAAATCATAAAAATGGATATTTGACTCCAGTATGGACTCTCGCCAGAACTCTCACTCACGCATTTTTTATACACTTTAAGGGTAGGGACCACAAGACTAGGTGGCATTGGGGTGCTCTGTGTCGGTTCTGTGTTAGATTTCGAACCTAATCTACTCAAGTCGGGGTGTCCTAGAACCTACTTTGGTGAGAAGGATTTCCGAGTGGTTAAAAAAAAAACCTATTAACCTACTGTTTATCTGTGTCAATTTTTACACGACTAAATTCAATCAATCAAACAATCAACAAAAACCGGCGGGAAAACAACAAAAGATGTCTTTGTCATTGTCAGATTACAAAAAAAATACCCTATAATTGCTGCAAAAACCACGAGAAATGTCATTGTCATTGTCAGATTACCAAATAATTTGCAATCAATAGCAAACATTATCAACAAGTTTGACGAAAATACGTTCGAGTCTCCCTCTGGAAACACGAACCTTTTTTTTTATCACACTCAACCTCCATCGCCTTTTTATTGTTCAATCTTGTCGACATCGACATTGGCAAAGTTGTGGACGCTATACCACAGAGGCCATAAATAAAAAGAAGAAGACGAAAATACGTGAAAAATTGGAATTTTCAAAAATTCATATCTCAAAAACTATTCGTTTCCGCCCTACGCCATTTCAGATTTAGGCTTCCTAGGTGTAGCCCTACCTGTGACAAAAGTTTCAGCCGCCTAGCTCACTACACATAAAGGAAAGCTGAGCCGAAAAAGTAAATAATATACCTTCGTTGAAAGTTTCTCAAAAATTTCTTGATATCTCGTATTCGCTATGTGGTGCATTCTTGTGTTGCTGGCTAAGCATACCCTACACAGAGTAACGCTAGACATGGTTTTAATATTTATCACACTAATAATGATCTAAAACACAATTAAAAACAACCAACTCTGCATTCTGCAAAACAAACACAAATATTTTTTTTTTATAAATTGTAACATTTGTAACTCAGCTGTCGATCTCCCTGGAGCTATTTCCACGAGGTCTATTTCTACAGATTTTCAATACAACAAGGGGCTATTTCTACGACTTTTTTCACAAAATCAGTACAGCATGTGATTTTATTCAAACGCTAGCGAATAGCTTTCCGTCCCCTAGATAGTTATCACACAGCATTATGTAGCCCCAAACTAAGCAGTTCTTGTAATAAGGGAACCCACATGTTAATTATCTAAATAGATTTAATTGATTTGCCACTAATTAGATAGATTTTTTTTAATACCTCTGTGGCACAGTGCGCGAAGGCCCGCCTGAGACGCAGAAGGTTGCGGGTTCGATTCCCGCTGCGAGACAAATGTTTGTATGATCTGCAAATATTTATATCGGGTCCAGCATTATTTATTTATTTATACCTACATACATGTACTAATATGTAGTTTATTTACTCATTTATTTTTTCTTCTCATTTATTTACTTTTCCGAGTTAACTCATTATTTTCTAATAGCTAATTTAGCAAAATAGCATTACCAACAAAAGGTCATCTGGAAGAAAATGCTATTTAGTGTTAAGCCCGCCTGTGTACATACTTGTTTTATCTTGTACAGTCAAAGGCAAAAATATGCTCCACTGCCTCATAAAATGTCAACACGATTTCAAATATGGAAACTTCTAAATATGTACACAATTGGTATGTAAGTATGTATACAATAATCAAGAAATATGTATCCAACAATCAGAACATTTTGGTAACATCATAATGTTAATAATTTTTTATCCATAGTTTTAAGCAATAATATGTAAACACTGACAAATCAAATTTTAAGAGAGCATATTTGTACCACTCACTCAATACTAAAGGTACCTAATTACTCAAACAATAAAATGATTGTGTACGGGGTAGAGCAAGTGGACTGTATTTTGATGTTATTTGGTTCCTGGTAATTGTACGTGCCTACAGGGTTCTTTAAAATAAAATACCGGGTTATGCAGTTCAAGGCAGGCAGGCTATCGGCTTAAGGAGGAGCGGCGGTACGTTCACGATTTTAAGTAGGTATATCGAGCTCTTGAGAATCACACTGCCGACTGAAATTTCGGCTCTATATTTATACCGGCGCCGTGTTTTCCCTCTGCCGATAGCTAGACAAGCGCGTTTATTTTGTCTTATAATTTAGCTAGCCTCTAGTTACAATATATCCACTTGTAGGTTTCTCTCTAACATTGGCTAGCTAACTCATCCTAATTCCTAACTCTGTAGGTACATTTTGAAACACAATACTTTGAATCATTAAAAAACTAAAATCTTATTATCTAAATAAAATGTCTTTAAATCTGTCGGGCACAGATTGATAATTTAATAAGGAAGTCTTTACAACCTTAGGTAGCATACCTGTTATTTTTGGAGTCGGAGTCAATTATGGAGATACGAAACTTTATTTTACGCAAATTTACCTCTCCTACCTTGGACATGCCCTCTACACATCGCACTACCCACGCAATAGTTAGTAGTTACCTACTTTGGCGTGCCTTGGCTGACACCGACTCAAAAAATAACAGGTAGGTATCTAGACCTACCTACGCCACGTGGTAAACGCATAGATCGTACGGGATGAATTGAACAGAAAAAAATGAACACATTTTTTTTACTTTTTAGTAAACCTTTTGTTTTTCAATAAAAAAAGACGTATGGCACTCGGGGACTGCCGCGGTTAAGCTATTGCATAGCATTTTGTATCAACTTATGCAATTGTAATTATTTATTTATTTTATTTATGCAGTATTTCTTTTTCTTTGATATTAATTCAAGTTACACTTTTTGAGCGTGGTGACCGATAAGAAAACATTTTTTTTTCTTTTATTAAATAAAAATACGTCTAGTTGCACGCACACAAACACCGTGTCGAAGACTGCCGAAAAGAAACTACGTTAGACAATGCACGGCCTTCAAGCCACACCTCCGTGCCCGTCGGAGTGGGGAGCGAGAGGTTTTTTTTCATTACGGAATTTCTGGATTCGGTCCCCGCGCTCAAGGACCTCGATAGAAGCTATGCAATAGCTTAAAAAAAATTGTGAAACTGACTTTAAAGCTATTACGAAATAGGTTAAATATAAATAAAACAGGAGTCCATTGTAGGATTTGAATATTATTTTCAAATTTATTTGAGACAAAGTGGAAAGATCCCTCCCCAATTATAAAATAATTTTCCAAATGAGGTAATAAACATAAAATGAATAAAAATCGAGCTAATAGATTTTGAACCCCTATTTTCTCACCCTTAGGGTTAGCATTTCTTTTTTCAAATTTATGTGGGACCCAACGGAAAGTATATCCTCTAAGGCAGAAATAATTTTCCAAATCCATTCATAAATGACGCAGTTCTCACACAAAAAAAATATTAAATTCAAGCCCCCTTAGTCTGAGTTCAAGCCCATACAATTTTCTCACCCTAAGAGTTGGTATTTTTTCTTTAAATTGATATTGAAACAATTTGAAAGTATACCCTCTCCAACGAAAGCACACCAAAACTCAGCCAAATAAAAAATCAGTTGTCTGAAAACAAATTATAACAATCTTTCAAGATTTCAAAACAGTACGCACTGCTTGCTGCATGCATGCATTGTTTTTTGCGTATTTCAATGAGATAGTTTGGTAGATATGATGTTATTACGTTGTACTATGTGTATGTAACTAGAAAAATAATTATAATGACGTATTTAAGTAAAAAAAAACTTTTTTTTCTCTATATTAAGAACCATGGTCTGATTGCAGCCTCCCAGTTTTTGGTAGAAGTCTTTTTACAGCCTATTTATCCTAATACTCATTTTCACAGGCAATGGAAGTGACAAAAAAAAATCACATACTTTATCTCAAAATGTATGAATTTCTTAGTAGCGTTAGATACATACGTTTTATTTAAATATATTCCAGATAATATATATTTGCACTTTTTGTTTACACATTTACTTTGACAAATAAAACTCATGATTTTTTTTCTTTGTGAAACCAGTTTGGACGTTTTGTCACATCCACGGATTAAAACTTAAATAAACAAAACTATGAACTACTTGTATCCATTTTGTTCTAGATTAATAGTACTTGATCTATACTTTAATAACACAAAGCACGGTAACATTATTTAGCTGCTATATTTGAGAAAATCCACAATCAAAGTACTTTTTTTCAAAAATGAGAATGACCCATATCATCATCATCATCAGCCTATCGCAGTCCACTGCTGGACATAGGCCTCCTGAGCGCCATGGCGCCCTGTCCTGAGCTCAACGCATCCAGCTTCTACCAGCAGCCGACAGCAGATCGTCACCCCACCTGGCCGGAGGGCGTCCTACACTACGTTTGCCGAGCCGCGGTCTCCACTCATGACCCATATAACATTATAGGAATATTATATTTTATGCTTTTTCTCCATATGCACCTTAACATGACTCGCGTTCGGACTCATAAAGTCACAAACAAGACATGTGTATGGTTTCTCAAAAGCATGCTTTCTTCTCTTATGCCTATTCAGACCAAAAAGCTTCGAGAATGTACCATTACATATATTACAGACAAACGGCCTGACATCCGCGTGTGTTTGTATATGTAGCTGCATATTACCCTTTCTGCTAAAACTTTGCTTGCAAATATCGCATTGAAAAGGTTTTAAGCCCCTATGCCTCATCATATGTCGAAACATATCTATCTTTTGTGAACACTTAGTTGGACAATAATCACAGCAAAATGGTTTATGGTCTTTGTGACTTAGGTAATGCATTTTCAATGCACTTTTTTGTACGAAAGCCTTGCTACAGATCTCGCAAGTGTAGTTGCGGGATGTTGTGCCATTCGAGTTGAGTTGGTGGGTTTTCTGGTGGCGGTAGAGATGACATTTTTGTATGTATGCCTTGTCGCATTGGTTGCATGGGTACCGCAGTCGACCTTCCTTGTTAATCCTTTCAGAGTTGGTCAAGGTGACTTCGTAGATGTTCTGGGGATCTATAACAAAAATCAGCTGAAATTGGAAGGCCAAGGCTGTAGATAATTCTTCATCATCAGCAGTCCACTGCTGGACATAGGCCTCCTCTAAAGAGTTCTGAGCTCGACGCATCAAGCTTCTAACAAAAAAGGAAAAAATAACATTAAAAATATAAGCCTAGCAGAGCTAATAGGAATGATGCCTGGGTAGAAAAATAATAATTCTAATTAGTCCGTCAATTAGATTATCAAAAAATATTGGACACGTATTTTTTTATTTTTAAAATCAATGGCAATCGACAAAGTTATAGAGCGTCAAAGTTCGGGAGTGGGGGCTCGTGACGTCACGGCTATGTTAAAAGTGTACTTACCCGTGACGTCACGCGGAACTTCGGCGCACTATATCTCAGTAATTTTTAGTTTAATTGACAAAAGAAAAAATACGTGTCCAATATTTTTTGATAATGTAAAGGATTCTAAATCTAAATCCTATTCTCCCCGTTTGGTCGCGTTACGTATTTATTTTACCTTCCCTCCGGACCGCTGACCCATTCAGACGTGTTTCTGTAACTATTCCGTGTAAAAATATTTTATTTTCTAAAGTTAACATCTAAAATTCAACTCTTCAAAAAATAGGAAAGCATAAGCCAGTCACTAGTAGTGTGCGCTAAAATACCTCTTTTCACGCCCACTAACTAACTTGCGCCTTCACCGACGCGACGCCGACGACGACGTGCCACACATAAGCGATCTTCGTGCATACGTGAGTCACACTGTCAAATAATTCTCCACGCACACATCGCAACTAAAATAGGAGCTACTGACGCCGTGCATTAAACAGCTATTCTACGAGTGTGACAGAGACGAGACTGCTTTACACGTTGCTATTGCGCAAGGTTCTGCTTGGACTGGACAGATAGGTCATTGTACTAGATCGCCGCTAGTGACCACTGTTACTTGGCCGCTGTATCGCTGTGTGTATTTGGACGCTTTCAAGTTGAACTCATCGCTGCCTCTGCGCGTCTGCTGCTTGCCTGGTACTTTTAGGAAACTACGTACGATGCCTCTGAAACGTACACCGCCATCCTCCCCCGCGCCCCTTACCGCAGCGCCTACACTTGCGCTTCCTTCTACTTCAACGTTGGTTCCGGCGCAAGTTGAATCGTTGAGATTCCCCGCTACGCAGCCATTACACAGTAGCTCTTCCGAACCCAACCTGGCTGAATCTCTCAACGTCCCGTTACGTAAGCGTAAGCGCTCTATATGCGGCAATGAGGAACTTCATAACTTCATGGTAGAAATGAAGCAAATGTTCAAAGATTTTAAGGCGGACCAGGATATAAGATGTGACAAGATTTGCACTGCTGTAGAGGAAATCCGATCGTCTGTTGATTTCTTAGCCGAAAAATATGACGCACTTCAGGCTAGAGTCGAAAGGCTGGAAGTAGAGCGTAAATCTGATGTCCAATATATTAAAACTCTGGAAGATAGGCTGGACAATTTTGAGCGCTACACTCGATCAACTTGCCTAGAATTAAGAAATATTCCCGCACCAGCTTCGGAATCGAAATCCTTGCTCCTGGATACTTTTATCAAAACTACCGAGGTGCTAAAGGTGCCAATCCAACATAGTGATATAAAAGATATCTATAGAATCCAGACCAAGGACCCGTCAAACAGAACGATAATTGTGGATCTTACTAGCGCTATAAAAAAAGAAAAAATTATATCTTCCTATCGATCTTTCAATAAAGGTACCCCAACCAAATTATCGACTGAACACCTACACTATAGTGGGCCAGCGAGGCTCATTTTTATCTCTGAGAATCTCTCTTCTAAGATGAAAAAATTATTCTACCTGGCCAGAGAGGCAGCTAAAGAGAACGATTTTAAGTTCTGTTGGGTGTCTCACGGAAAGATATTTTTGCGCAAAAGAGAAAACGGTCCTCTGATCCGAGTGTTGGACGAATGCGACCTGGAAAAAGCAAAAGATCCAAAGTGACTAGATTTTACTTTTGAATTCCTGTCTTCAATAGCCATCTGCTACTTATATTGCCTTTTTTTTATTAGTTTATGTTTGTTTTAAAATTAACTGTAAATTCAATTTAACTAGTTCTTACACTACACACTTTAATACAAAACTCATACACATACCCACACACCTACACACCCATACACAGACCTCAAAACTCCCCTCAGACAACCTCGCAAATCTTCCACCACTCTTGAAATGCCTTCTATTACTCCCTGGTTATTCTTTCTTATATAATAATGGATGATCTGAATATGATAAATACTGACATTGAACAAATTTCCGTATCGGATACATTTATATGCTCACCTGAAGATGTAATTCATCATTTTAATAACAATAGTGTCGGCATCAAAATTTTTCATGCTAATATACGCAGCTTAAATTGTAACTTTGATCATCTTCTCATTCTTTTGCAAAGGATCAAAATACAACTCGACGTAATTGTCCTCTCAGAATGCTGGCTAAGTAAATCTCCACAAATTCCATCAATCACTGATTTTGATCATTATGAGTCATCGTTTAAAAATCAAAATGACGGTGTAGTTGTATACATTAAAACTCACCTCAAGTGCAATGTTGAAATACCTAATTTCAATGATGCTAACTGTTTAATTATAAAGTTTTCCAACAATATCGCAGTAGTGGCCCTATATCGCTCACCGTCATATAAAAACTTAACGCCCTTTTTCCAAAGCCTTGATAATGCATTAATTCAACTAAGTACTTACAAAACTGTCGCCATAGTAGGAGATATAAATATTAATCTTTTGCCAATTAATTCTGATCATCAAACCGATGAGTATCTTAACCTAGTAGCTTCGCATGCTGTGCTGCCAGCTCATCGTTTTCCTACGAGAGAAAATAACTGCCTCGATCATATTATACTTCGAACCACAAATGCTGCAATTTCGCTTATACTGGATACTCCAATCACTGATCACTTACCTTTCATTTTATATTGCAGTTCGCAGGAAGAAAATCATCCTACAAAACGTTCTTCTCTACGTAATAATATTCCAGCAATTGTCAATGGTCTCCAAAATACAGATTTCTCTCCTATCCTTGATTGTTTTGATCCCGAAACAATTGCCGATACTCTTGTTGGTATTATTTCCACTACTATACAAAACCATAGTCACTCGATACCTATCCCAAGCCGTAAACGAATCATAAAGCCCTGGATTACTCCTGATCTTCTCAAATGTATCCGTCACAGAGACAAACTACACAGAAAACTTAAGAAAAATCCTTCTAATGAAGCTAATAAAATAATATACTTTCGTTACCGCAAATTTTGTAATAACCTCTTAAAGAAAATTAAACGAGAATACCATCAAACTCAATTCCCAAGAAGGCCAGTAAAAATCCCAAAGCTACATGGAATATAATAAAGCAGGTTGCTAACCTAAACAAGAAAAAAACTAGTTCATCACACCTTTTAAAATTATGTGATAGTCCTCTGTCATCAGTTAATACTGTCAACATTTATTTTGCAAACGTGGGAAAAACCCTCGCTACAAAAATAATAAATGACACTTCACCTAAAACAGGGACTCAAGCTTTACTTCTCAGTCAAGTGGTCCATGCTCGCATAAATCAGCCACCTTTAAACTCTATGGTTCTCTTCAACACTGACTACATTGAGATTGAAAACATTATATTAAACCTTAAAGACAAATGTGCAATAGGCTGGGATGGCATCTCTGCTAAAGTAATTAAGTCTTCCCGTCATATTATTATCCCTGTTTTGATTCATGTTTTCAATGTCGCTCTCTCTGCGGGAGTTTTTCCTCGCGCTTTTAAGAGAGCTGTAGTGCATCCGATTTTCAAAGCCGGCGACCGGGACTGTGTCACTAACTATAGACCAATTTCAGTTTTAACCACGATATCAAAAATATTTGAAAAAATTCTAAACAAGCGACTTTCTTCATGAACTTTATTAACGAAAGTAATATTATATCTTCAAATCAATTTGGTTTCAGAAGCGCAAGATCCACAGAAGATGCCGTATTAGAACTGACGGACACAGTCGTTATACATCTTGATAAAAAACTAAAAACCTTAGGTATCTTTTTAGACCTTTCTAAGGCTTTTGATACTGTCTCGGTTCCCATCCTCCTAAACAAACTGGAACAGATTGGCATTAGAGGTACTGCTCTAAATATGTTTAGAAGTTACCTTGATAGTCGTTCTCAGTACGTTATGATAGATGATCTCAGAAGTAATGAGGAAAACGTTCATTTTGGTGTTCCTCAAGGAAGCGTCCTCGGCCCTTCCTTATTTTTAATCTATATTAATGAACTATGTAATCTGTGTCTGCCCAACTGTAAAATAATCTCTTACGCTGATGACACTTTCTCTAGTTCATGGTCGCAGCTGGCAAGAAGCACGTGTCTACGCCGAAAACGCATTACAGTCTGTAATGAATTGGTTACGCACAAATTTGTTGACCCTTAACGTAAAAAAAGTAAATTTATTCCATTCACCCCGAATCTAACTACACAACCTAGCTCCTCCCTATCAATTTGTGCCCACACATGTGCAAGAGACCCTAATGCAACCTCCTGCAACTGCACCTATATAGATCGAGTATCCTGTCTCAAATATCTTGGCGTCATGGTTGACAGTACTCTGAACTGGAAACAGCATGTAGATTCAACTGTGTCTCGCGTTAGAAAATTGATCTACGTTTTCAAAAACCTCAGAGCAGTTGTTGACTTCAAAAGCCTTAAAACCATATATTTTGCCCTAGCTCAGTCTATTTTATCTTACTGCATTACCTCTTTACTTGGGGCTGTACACATAAAACTATAATGCTGAGATTGGAAAGGGCTCAAAGATCAGTGCTTAAAGTGATTACAAAAAAACCCATTTGGTTCCCTACTGCTGAACTTTACTCGATCTGTCTCGTTCCCACAGTTCGACTACAAAATTATTTATTCTACAAACTATTCTTCGTAAGCACTCCCAACTACTCTATGACCCCAATTTAACAAATTCCAAAAGAAGATCCGATAAAGTATGTAAAACTGTACCACGCCGCACGGCAGTAGCGAGTCGTCATTTCTCCCACATTAGCTCTACTCTATATAACAAAATTAACAAAGAAATTAGAATATATCATCTTCCGTACTATAAATGTAAAATAAAATGTCTCGAGTGGCTCCAATCTTTAAATTATGAAGATACGGAGGATCTGCTAAAGGTTGCTAAATAATACATTCACTCACTCACACACTTTAAACACTCACGTGGGTTTTTCTTCTGTGATGCCCAGACTCTCATGAGACTGGTGCGGAGCAGGGTAAACCCACATAGCCATACATTTAACACTCAGCACTCAACACACACCAACACAAACACACTCACACACACACACTCACACACACACACACACACACACACATACACACACACACACACACACACACACACACACAACATTTACTTACTAAATGTTTTGTTTTTATTCTTTTATTATAGTTTGGAACTATGTAACATTTTTTCGGAGGAGGGCGTTGGCATCTGCGACACAGTTTTTCGACTACTGCAGATACCATCGTTTTGAACTGTATTTTAAGCCGCTGTAAATGTTCCATAATAAATATTTTGTATTTGTATTTGTATTTGTATTGGTGTAAATTAAAAAAAATGACGATTCAAAGTGTACTTTACAGTGCATAATTAATAAATACATTTTGACTTTTGACTTGACTTGACCTTTAAGAATTACCAATCACCACGGACAGGTGAGGTTGGCTTGGGTTCCAAAGATGGAGGTTGGATGTAACTTTTTAAGACACCCAGACCTTTCAAATATTTGCAGATCAACAAACAATTATCTCGCGGCGGGAATCGAACCTGCAACCTTCTGCATCTTAAGCGGGCTTCCGCCCACTACGCCACAGAGGCCGTTATTAAATAGAGTGGATTAGTGAGATGGTCTTCTTCCTACAACAAACAAACATACCTTCTACTTCGAATTCTGTTATATATTCGCCTTCGTCATAATCAAGTTCTTGCTTTACTCTTTCCTTTTTAACAGAGAGTACTTTCTCACTTAGTTGTCCTTTCCCACTAAATGATTCTCCTTTCTCACTTCTTAGTTGTCCTTTCTTACTAATTAATTGTCCTTTCTCACTACTTAGTTGTCCTTTCTTACTAATTAATTGTCCTCTCTCACTACTTAGAAGACCTTTCTTACTATTTAGTTGTCCTTTCTCACTGATTACTTCATCTTCACTTTTCGGATCTTGTTTCATTACATTGAATGTTATCATTTCAGTTAGTTTTTCTTTCTCAATAGAATTTTTATCTTCACTGTCTATCTCTTGTGTTTTATGTGTGTCAATGAATGGTCTTTCATTTTCACTGATTTCATTAAATGGTTCGAAGTTATCGCTTGGTTCTTCTTTAATTTCTAGTTTTATCTGTGAAAGCTCATTAACATTTTTTATTGATAGGATCTGCAAAGGTGTCCAAGTTATTTTACGGACGAATTTTCTGTCTAGGATGCTGACTGTGTCTTCAGAGAGCTGAAAAATCAAATGAAAAGTACTTTCACATAATTAATTTTCACTTTTTTTAATGTTACCTGAAGAAAGAAGGGGCCGGCGCCGTTTCGACTCATTAATAGTCTTCATCTGGGTGAGTTAACGCGACGCTTTCCCTCCGCATTCCGAATAGCGCTGCGCGCGGCATCTCTCGCTTTTCGGCTCGAAGCGCCTGACTCACCCTGATGAAGACTATCTTAAGGAGTCGAAACAGCGTCGATCGATGCCTTCATCAATGTACAGTTACTGGTGCCTCATGACTATTTCTGCAGTGAAGCAGTATTGCTGTTTTGCACAGGCACAAGAGGTTTATCACCTTCATACCTTAAGTTGATGGACGCAGGGTCGCATCGTAGAGCAACATTCGAAACATGCGTGACCTATGAATATGATGTAATGGTTATCACTGAATGTCAGGTGAGCCATGTGCTGTTCTATCTTCTTTGGGTACATAAAAAATAAAACCAGATTGAAAACCACCACCTTTTTGACGTCGGTAAAAAAAGGCTAATACAATCACAGCTAATTACCTCAATAATTATTATTGGTCAACAGCTCTTCCTCGCGTTAAACGTCAGGAAAATAAATAAGGAAAATGATAGCAAACGCACCATGGTACATTTCAAACTGCCAGCTTACCGCGATCTGGAGATGCCAACAGTCAAACAAGACATTACAATTAAGCTCAAATCCTATGCCAAGAGAGAGACATACCCCAATGCCCTTGCTAACAAACTTGTGGACTAAAACATAACCTTCAAAAGGATAAAGAGGAGAGCCCCATATAAAACCACAGAACAAAATAAGTCAAAATGGATAACGCCACTGGGCTTACTTCATTCATGTCGAGCGTGCAGCAACCACTCAACTCTTGTTAAATGCCCACGACAGGCAGATCGCAAGAAACAAAGGAGATATAAAAAAAATATACGGAAAAACGCGAGGAAGACCCATTAAACAATAATAATTATGTTTAATGCTCGTGAAAGTTTAAAAATACAATTACCTCAATGCCACTGAGTGAGAACTGTGTGAGTATCTCCTCGGCTTTCCGAGACATGTCCATGAACCGGAGACATCTCTGCAGCTGTGAGTGACAGATGTAGCATATCGTCACCGGCCTCCTGTCCGCTGTGATCAGCTGGAACAACAGCCAACTGTCACAACGCCGTACTACGATTGTGCTGTGTCATATCGCCATCATGATCATTCATCAGCCTATAGCAGTCCACTTCTGGACATCATCATCAGCATGTTACGTTTATAGATAGATAGATAGATAAATTCTTTATGGTACACCAAATTAAAAAATACAATTTGCAATAACTTTACAATTAATAAAAAACACACACACACGTTTATCTTTTTTTCTATTTGTTTATTTTGAAGTTTACTTAACTGTTGCATTGAATAATATGTATATTTTTATTTTGCAAAATTAGATAAGTACAAAACATTGGCATAATCTATAATGTTATATCTATGGAAGATTACCTGGGATGGGGTATTTGCTTTTAATGAAACAATATGTTCAATTAAGAATTCTGTACCTTTTAATATTTTTATGTCACCAATTTAACAAATTTTGAATAAATTATTTTATTTTATTAACATTATGGATTGTTCATGTGTACGTAGTATGCGTTTAAATTATATCGAGCTGTAGATGGTGTGTGGACAGCGTAACGACCAATCAATAATACAATCCAAAACCATATGTTACTTCATAAACCGAAAAGGCTATTATTATGAAGGTAAAAAATAAGATTTGTTTATTAATTATGTATGTTAATATAATAATATTAATCAACGTAATGACAATTTGTTACCTAGGTATGCCTTGGTACCTACAAAGCCTCGGTCTGCCTACCATATTGCTATACCCTAAGACAGGGTTCACGTGAGATACCTATAACCTGTAACATGCAATTTAACACTATGTGAAAGCAATAAATAATTTGTATTGTATTGTATTGTTATTTTGCAAGTAGGTAAATAAATCCAACAATTTCTTGTAATAATAAACGAAGTTGAATCATCATTCTCAGCGTTTCAAAAACTGCTGTGCATAAGCTTCCTTAATGGAGTATTCCATTGCATATGGTTTTGCGCTTTTTACATCCAGGTCTTTCCCTGTACAGCAACAATAGATAGTAAGATAGATAGATAACTTTTTATTGTACTCGCACCAACTTAAAGTACACAACAGACAATAACTAATAATGAAAGTACAATGGGCGTTCTTATCGCCTACAGCGATCTTTTCCAGACAACCTTTGCACGTCGTCCATCCACCTGGCTGTTGCTCTGCCAAGCCCTCTTTCGTATCTTCTTGAGCACCACTCTATCAATAGGCGTCCCCTAATGAGAACCACTGCGCCCTGTCCTGCTTACCATGCTGCCCAGATTTACTCATACAACTTCTACCAGCAGTTGTAGGTATGTAATAAGTGCTCATGGAGTGGCATTCAGATCACAGGCCAAGGAAGCCCAAGATATTTTGTCAACAAATATTGAGGTAAATATGTGATAAAAAAATTCAATGTTAACTTTCTCTATGTGGGCCTGTTCCAGGGAGTATTAGCTGTTCAAACATCAGACGCAGCTAATATTCTCTACAGGTCCATATATGAGTTGGTTACTGAAAACTCTAGCTGATTGTACTATACATTTAGGTACAATGGAACGGACATTGTCGTTATTCGCAAAAGTTCCCAAAAAAATTTAGAAAAAATAAATACGTCCATGTTCTTCGCAGATCACTTTGGTTAAGCAACACTCCGTCCGGTCACTACTTGGATGGGTGACATTTGAGCGCTTTCGTGCTTCGGAAGGCATGTTAAAATGTTGGTTCCGGCTTTTTCAGTAATTAAGCCATGTCAGAGGCCTTCAGGTGGCCTAAAAACTCCAACACTAGAGTTGGCCACTAGCTTATACGAAGAAGAAAGGTATGTAAATAATGATAAATTTATAATCATCATCATCAGCCTATAGCAGTCCACTGCTGGCCATATGACTCCAATAAGCACCATTCAGCTTCTACTAGCAGCCTTTTGCTAATCATCACTTGATCTCACAGGAGAATTAATGATGCTGGACTAATCACACAGCATCATGTAGCCCCAACCTAAGCAGAGCTTGTATTATGAGAACCACATAATAGTAATACTACAATACATCCATAATAATAAAGGAAATTAGGAAACACCCAGACCTGAGACAAATATCTGCAAATAATGCAAACATTTGCCCCGCGACGGAAATCGAACCCGCATCTTTCTGCGTTTCAGTCGAACTTTAGCCCACTGCGCCACTACATAGGTATAATAATTGTGAATCATTAAAGCTATATTTATCTGTTTCTTTAGGGACCGTTCAGCCATTGCAGAATTGAGGGAAGGACTTTCCTTTATGTGTAGTGAGCTTTTGGGGGGTAAGGGGGTGGGAGGGGTGGGGGAGGGGGGGAGGACCCTCCCACTAAAAGGGTGAAGTGCGGAAACTCATAATTTCTGAGAAAAATAATAATTTAGTTTTGAGGTTAAGTATGGAAAAAACGTAAACAATATACACCAAAACACACTATCGGGAGAGGGGGGGGATGTGGTAGTGTTAGGGAAGGGGAACCTATGACCTATGACCACTCTAAAATCCCGTTTCAAATCATAAAAATGGATATTTGACTCCAGTATGGACTCTCGCCAGAACTCTCACTCACGCATTTTTTATACACTCTAAGGGTAGGGACCACAAGACTAGGTGGCATTGGGGTGCTCTGTGTCGGTTCTGTGTTAGATTTCGAACCTAATCTACTCAAGTCGGGATGTCCTAGAACCTACTTTGGTGAGAAGGATTTCCGGGTGGTTAAAAAAAAAAACCTATTAACCTACTGTTTATCTGTGTCAATTTTTACACGACTAAATTCAATCAATCAAACAATCAACAAAAACCGGCGGGAAAACAACAAAAGATGTCATTGTCATTGTCAGATTACAAAAAAAATACCCTATAATTGCCGCAAAAACCACGAGAAATGTCATTGTCATTGTCAGATTACCAAATAATTTGCAATCAATAGCAAACATTATCAACAAGTTTGACGAAAATACGTTCGAGTCTCCCTCTGGAAACACGAACCTTTTTTTTTATCACACTCAACCTCCATCGCCTTTTTATTGTTAAATCTTGTCGACATCGACATTGGCAAAGTTGTGGACGCTATACTACAGAGGCCATAAATAAAAAGAAGAAGAAGAAGAAGACGAAAATACGTGAAAAATTGGAATTTTCAAAAATTCATATCTCAAAAACTATTCGTTGCCGCACTACGCCATTTCAGATTTAGGCTTCCTAGGTGTAGCCCTACCTGTGACAAAAGTTTCAGCCGCCTAGCTCACTACACATAAAGGAAAGCTGAGCCGAAAAAGTAAATAATATACCTTCGTTGAAAGTTTCTCAAAAATTTCTTGATATCTCGTATTCGCTATGTGGTGCATTCTTGTGTTGCTGGCTAAGCATACCCTACACAGAGTAACGCTAGACATGGTTTTAATATTTATCACACTAATAATGATCTAAAACACAATTAAAAACAACCAACTCTGCATTCTGCAAAACAAACATAAATATTTTTTTTTTATAAATTGTAACATTTGTAACTCAGCTGTCGATCTCCCTGGAGCTATTTCCACGAGGTCTACTCTACAGATTTTCAATACAACAAGGGGCTATTTCTACGACTTTTTTCACAAAATCAGTACAGCATGTGATTTTATTCAAACGCTAGCGAATAGCTTTCCGTCCCCTAGATAGTTATCACACAGCATTATGTAGCCCCAAACTAAGCAGTTCTTGTAATAAGGGAACCCACATGTTAATTATCTAAATAGATTTAATTGATTTGCCACTAATTAGTTAGATTTTTTTTAATACCTCTGTGGCACAGTGCGCGAAGGCCCGCCTGAGACGCAGAAGGTTGCGGGTTCGATTCCCGCTGCGAGACAAATGTTTGTATGATCTGCAAATATTTATATCGGGTCCAGCATTATTTATTTATTTATACCTACATACATGTACTAATATGTAGTTTATTTACTCATTTATTTTTTCTTCTCATTTATTTACTTTTCCGAGTTAACTCATTATTTTCTAATAGCTAATTTAGCAAAATAGCATTACCAACAAAAGGTCATCTGGAAGAAAATGCTATTTAGTGTTAAGCCCGCCTGTGTACATACTTGTTTTATCTTGTACAGTCAAAGGCAAAAATATGCTCCACTGCCTCATAAAATGTCATCACGATTTCAAATATGGAAACTTCTAAATATGTACACAATTGGTATGTAAGTATGTATACAATAATCAAGAAATATGTATCCAACAATCAGAACATTTTGGTAACATCATAATGTTAATATTTTTTATCCATAGTTTTAAGCAATAATATGTAAGCACTGACAAATCAAATTTTAAGAGAGCATATTTGTACCACTCACTCAATACTAAAGGTACTTAATTACTTAAACAATAAACTGATTGTGTACGGGGTAGAGCAAGTGGACTGTATTTTGATGTTATTTGGTTCCTGGTAATTGTACGTGCCTACAGGGTTCTTTAAAATAAAATACCGGGATATGCAGTTCAAGGCAGGCAGGCTATCGGCTTAAGGAGGAGCGGCGTTCGCCATTTAAGTACATAGAGCTGTTGATAATCACACTGCCGACTGTTTCGGCTCTATATTTATACCCGCGCCGTGTTTTCCCTCTGCCGGTAGCTAGACAAGCGCGTTTATTTTGTCTCATAATTTAGCTAGCCTCTCTATAGTTACAATATATCCACTTGTAGGTTTCTCTCTAACATTGGCTAGCTATCTCACCCTAATTCCTAACTCTGTAGGTACATTTTGAAACACAATACTTTGAAATCTTTATTTTACATAGGTACTTATTACACTACGCACTTAACTAAACTAATTAATAATTAAAAAACTGCACTCATATTATCTAATTCAAATGTCTTGAAATCTGTCGTGCACAGATTGATAATAATTTAATAAGGGAGTCATTACAACCTTAGGTAGCATACCTGTTATTTTTGGAGTCGGAGTCAAGTAGGGAAATACGAAACTTTACTTTACGCAAATTTACCTCTCCTACCTTCCTTGGACATGCCCTCTACACATCGCACCACCCACGCAATATTAGTAGTGACCTACCTTGGCGTGCCTTGGCTGATACCGACTCAAAAAATAACAGGTAGGTGTCTAGACCTACCTACGCCACGTGGTAAACGCATAGATCGTACGGGATGAATTGAACAGAAAAATAAGTTGATTGTAAATTGAAACAAAAAAATGAGCAGATTTTTTTTACTTTTTTAGTAAACTTTTTGTTTTTCAATAAAAAATTGTGAAACTGACTTTAAAGCTATTACTAAATAGGTTAAATATAAATAAAACAGGAGTCCATTGTAGGATTGGAAAGGATTGGAATATTATTTTCAAATTTATTTGAGACAAAATGGAAAGATCCCTCCCCAATTATAAAAGAACTAGCTGACCCGCTCGCAACTTCGTTTGCGTTTATACTCTTTTTTTACGTATGTCCTTTCATGTGAAATGTTTCCCAAGCCCGGCAATTTGACACGGAACCCTAAATATAAATGGAATAAAAAGTACCTACATATGAATACCTTACCTGCCCCCTAATGTAGTACTAAGTAGATACCTGTTCCGGTTCCCGCTCTCACTCCATTTTTCGTTCCTGTTTCCGTTGGCAACCCGTCGCCAAGTTAACAGCCGGTATAGGTATGATGAATTTTTATATGCCTAACTCTTGATTATGATTGGTTACCCATGCAAACTTTCATCTCATAAATCACCCTCTTTAAGTTTCATTTCCGCTACAAAAAGCAGCAAGTCCTTCTCCAAGGTCCCACCTATGGTTCAGCGCTTTATGTATTTATTTATTTTCGATGTAATCTCTGTGAAAAATCTAGTCTTTATGTAAAAAAAAAAAAAACTTGCTATCCCCGTGGTATTCAAATATCCAACAACAAATGAATGAAACTGAAATTTCGAATTCTGATCCGGTTTAAATATTATTTTTTATTTGACATTCCAATTTTAAAGAGTATCGCATTGCATCAAGCTTTTAAGGCTCCCCCACACAGGTGTGTTATTATCGGCCATAATATGGCATGCGTTATTGCGATAATGCGTCCCAATTCCTTGCACATAATTGCGTTATCGCAGCAGTATGTAACTTTTTAGCCGTCCTAATACATAATGTACTAAAATTCTACAGATCTCACACTACGCGCAACTATCAAAGGCATTGAAAATGTAATTTAGAAATAAAGCACTCGATAAAATTTAACTATAATGTTCAGTACATTATAGTACTACTGCCTACAGTTTTTGTCCATCTGCCTCCTAAGATGGCTCAAACTGTAGCTTAATTCAATCTCGAGATATCATTATTTCCGTTTCTTGAATAGCGAGCTCAAAAAAGTAATTGGGAAATTCTCAATGCAGAAAATTGTTGAATTTTGAAAAATTTTGGAAAATCTCAAAAAGTTACCACCCGATTTTGGAAATTCAAATTGTACTTTGAGCCCTCCGGCAGACGCAAATATTGACATAATTGTGACCGATCACTTTATCCACCTACACATCTTTTTTGAATGCATATGAAGAATTTACTTTCAATGTGGAGTTGGAGTATGGAGTTTCAAAAATGTGAAAAATTTACTTTGTGGCAAATGTACAACAACCCCTCTCATATCTGTGAAACTACAGGCAAATGTCACAATTTCATGAATCGGGGCACTATACTCGATCAGAAAAACTTAAACATTTTCAACATTTGCGTATGCGATATTGCGATATATTCTGTAATATTGTCAGATATTATAGCCGATAATAACATACCTATGCCCACGCACCTGTGTGTTGGAGCCTTTATGTGAGAACAAAGTTTTTTTGAATAAATTTGGAATGAGTTTTCAAACATGACAGTGTCAAAATAAAATGGCATAACCTGTGTCACTAAGGAGTATTGATATCAACTTCGACGCCAATCACCCCCAAAATAACTTTCTACCCCTTTTTAACTCCGTTAGGCGATGAGTTTAAATAAAATACGAAACACGTCTTCCATCGATTCTGTTAAAGAATGTTGATGCAAAGTTTGAAAGAGATTGGACCAAGGAATCACTTTGTTCCATACAAACTTTGCCACCGTTTTTCATCCCCAGGGGGGTGGATTTCCGGAAAATCCTTTATTATCGGATGCCTACGTCATACAAAGAACACACCCTCCAAGTTTTAGGTTTCTACGATCAGCGGTTTAGGCTGTACGTTGATCCGTCAGTCATTCAGGACAAAGGATTTTATATGTATACATTTCCCTCCATTAAGGTATTTTTTTCAAAAACCTGGTATGCAGTCTTTTATTATTTAATATTCAAAGTGTTCTGACGAAGTTTCAAGAAAATCACACCACGCGTTAAGATTTTCCCATACAAACATTACCACCCCATTGCGACCTCCTCGAGGACTATTTCAAATTTTGAATGACACCAATCTTCATTGATTGTATGGAATAATACATGTACCAGGTTTCAAGTTTCTAACTTCAAGGAATACGATTTTTCATACAAACATTTTTACCCCTTTTCACCCTCTTAGGGGTTGAATTTCCAAAAACCGTTTCTTAGTGAGCGCTCACACTCTTTAAAGACTACCTGTACCAAATTTCAAACCTCTAGGCCCCGTAGTTTCTGAGATTTCGTGATGAGTGTGTCAGTGAGTGAGTGAGGATAGTTCTCTTTTATATATATAGATTTTTCAAATCTGTTCATAAATGACGGAGTTATGAGATAATAAACATTAAATGAATAAAAATCGAGCTAATAGATTTTGAACCCCTATTTTCTCACCCTTAGGGTTAGTATTTCTTTTTTCAAGACGCAACGGAAAGTATCTCTAAGGCAGAAAGAATTTTCCAAATCCGTTCATAAATGACGGAGTTCTTAGGTATCACACAAAAAAATTATTAAATTCAAGCCCATACAATTTTCTCACCCTTAGAGTTGGTATTTTTTCATTAAACTGATATGGAATCAATTTGAAAGTATACCCTCTCCAACGAAAGCACACCAAAACTCAGCCAAATAAAAAATCAGTTGTCTGAAAACAAATTATAACAATGTTTCAAGATTTCAAAACAGTACGGACTGCTTGCTGCATGCATGCATTGTTTTTTGCGTATTTCAATGAGATAGTTTGGTAGATATGATGTTATTACGTTGTACTATGTGTATGTAACTAGAAAAATAATTATAATGACGTATTTAAGTAAAAAAAAAAAACTTTTTTTTCTCTATATTAAGAACCATGGTCTGATTGCAGCCTCCCAGTTTTTGGTAGAAGTCTTTTTACAGCCTATTTATCCTAATACTCATTTTCACAGGCAATGGAAGTGACAAAAAAAAATCACAAACTTTATCTCAAAATGTATGAATTTCTTAGTAGCGTTAGATACATACGTTTTATATACAAAATGTAGATATATTTTAGAAAATATTTGCACTTTTTGTTTACATATTTACTTTGACAAATAAAACTCATGTTGTTTTTCTTTGTGAAACAGTGTTGACATTATGTCACATCCACGGATCAAAACTTAAATAAACAAAACTATGAACTACTTGTATCCATTTTGTTCTAGATTAATAGTACTTGATCTATACTTTAATAACACAAAGGACGGTAACATTATTTAGCTGCTATATTTTAGAAAATCCACAATCAAATTACTTTTTTTCAAAAATGAGAATAACCCATATCATCTTCATCTTCATCATCATCAGCCTATAGCAGTCCACTGCTGGACATAGGCCTCCCCTAATGAGCGGCATTGCGCCCTGTCCTGAGCACGACGCATCCAGCTTCAACCAGCAGCCTTTCGCAGATTGTCACCCCACCTGGCCGCAGGGCGTCATACACTACGTTTGCCGAGCCGCGGTCTCCACTCATGACCCATATAACATTATAGGAATATTATATTTTATGCTTTTTCTCCATATGCACCTTAACATGACTCGCGTTCGGACTCATAAAGTCACAAACAAGACATGTGTATGGTTTCTCAAAAGCATGCTTTCTTCTCTTATGCCTATTCAGACCAAAAAGCCTAGAGAATGTACCATTACATATATTACAGACAAACGGCCTGACATCCGCGTGTGTTTGTATATGTAGCTTCATATTACTCTTTCTGCTAAAACTTTGCTTGCAAATATCGCATTGAAAAGGTTTTAAGCCCCTATGCCTCATCATATGTCGAAACATATCTATCTTTTGTGAACACTTCGTTGGACAATAATCACAGCAAAATGGTTTATAGTCTTTGTGACTTAGATAATGCATTTTCAATGTACTTTTTTGGACGAAAGCCTTGCCACAGATCTCGCAAGTGAAGTTGCGGGATGGTGTGCCATTCGAGTTCAGATGGTAGGTTTTTTTGTGGTTGTACAGATGACATTTTTGGTTGTATGCCTTGTCGCATTGGTTGCATGGGTACCGCAGTGGACGTTTCTTGTCTATCCGTTCAGAGGTAGTGAGGGTTACTTCGTAGATTTTCTGGGGATCTGAAAAAACAACCAGCTGAAATTGGACAACCAAGGCTAGTTATGCTGCCCATACAAACGTAATACCAAAATGATTTCTAATTCAAGCATGTTTATGATAAGCTATATATATAAAAATGAAACCCGTTTTCCTTGGTCACGGCATCACGCGTGAATGGCTGGACCGATTTCACTAATTCTTTTTTTGTTGTATTTGTTATTTTTAGGAGAAGGTTCTTACGGAAAAAAATATTAAGAAAATCATCATTGCTGTACGAAATTCGCCGGGTCAGCTAGTATTTTTTATATTTCGTGACTTACATTATTTTGAAACGATACCCACTTAGTAAGGAATTCATAAGATTTTATAGAAACCAGAGCAATTTTTTTTCACCTCAAAGTAGTTAAGCTATTGCATAGCTTCTATCGAGGGCCTTGAGCGCGGGGACCGAATCCAGAAATTCCGTAACGAAAAAAAACCTCACGCTCCCCACTCCGACGGGCACGGAGGTGTGGCTTGAAGGCCGTGCATTGTCTAACGTCGTTTCTTTTATTTAAAAAAAAGTATGTATGTAGTATATCAATCATGTGGTTCCCATAATACAAGCTCTGCTTATTTTGGGGCTACATGATGCTGTGTGATAACGTCCAGGATTATTATTCCAATAGTATTTATCTCCTGGATAGTTTTTTTTTTTTTTCAAAATACTTACATAAAATGAAATAAAAGCCAATAGCATTTTGCACATTTTTATGCCAAAATTTACCACTTTTCTTCCTCTTTGTTTCGTATTAAAAACAACAATATCTTACGTGTTGTTTAATAAGGATCTTAAGTTATATTATCTAGTTACAGAATAACAATACTTTGTAAAGAATACATAAAGTTTTCAGTCATCATTTTTGGTATTACACAACACAACCAAATTCTTAGAAAACTTTCTGGTAGAGAAGCTTATTATCTAGACGACCTCTGGCGTAGTGGGCGAAGGTTCAACTGCGACAGAAGGTTTTGGATTAGATTCCCGGCGCGAGACAAATCTGCAAATATTTGTCTTGGATCTGGGTTTTTGCTATGTATAATAAGTATATAAATAACACAAGCTCTACTGAGTTTGGTTTGGCTACATGATACTGTGTATTATTAATTAGTATTATTTATTCTATATTATTATTATTTATTACAGAAGCTTTCCATTTGTAAATATGTATTACACAAATATTAATCAAATAAGGTTTTATGTTTTTGTGTTACAAATAAACTTTATTTAATTTAATTTATTTACTATGTCGCAATACTCGCAATCATCGGATATAACCCACTGCGCTACAGAGGCCGTCATTAGATACAGTGGATTGGTGAGATATTTCTTCCTACAACAAACAAACATACCTTCTATTTTGAGTTCTGTCGCATATTTGCCTTCTTCATAATAAAGTTCTTGCTTTACTCTTTTCTTGTTAACAGCAAGTACTTCCTCACTTAGTTGTCCTTTCCCACTCCTTAGTAGACCTTCCTCACTTCTTAGTAGTCCTTTCTCACTACTAAGTAGTCCTTTCTTACTATTTAGTAGTCCATTCTCACTATTTAACTGTCCTTTCTTACTAATTAATTGTCCTTTCTCACTACTTAGTAGTCCTTTTTCACTACTTAGTAGTCCTTTCTTACTATTTAGTTGTACTTTCTCACTGATTACTTCATCCTCACTAATCGGCTCTTGTTTTAACACATTGAATGATAAAATTTTAGAAGGTTTTTCTTTCTCATTGGCCTTTTTATCTTCACTGATTGTCTCTTGTGGTTTATATGTGAATAGTCTTTCATTTCCACTGATTTCGTTCTTAGTGATTTCATTATATTGTTCTAAGTTATCGCTTGGTTCTTCTTTAATTTCTAGTTTCATCTGTGAAAGCTCATTATCAATTGATAGGATTCGCAAAGGTGTCCAAGTTATTTTATCGACGAACTTTTTGTCGAGAATCCTGACTGTATCTTCAGAGAGCTGAAAAAACAATGAAAATATATATTTATGCTATATAATAATTAATATTCATTTAAATATCGGCGTGGGCGCAACAAGCTTATTACTTTGTTGAAGTATACTCATGTGCCGTTTTGTGGAAATAAACTTTATTACTCAAAAAGCTATAACTATTTCATAAAGAATTTTCCTTTTTTTATGGTACTTGAAGATGGAACAAGCACATGGCCCACCTGATGTTAAGTGGTAACCATTACCTATCATAAGGCATTGCAACGTAGATCATGTTTGTTTGGAATGTGCCTTCGATGCAACGTCCTGCATCCATTAACTTAAGGCATGAAGATGATAAGCCTCTTGTGCGTGTAATGTGACCGGCACCCACACCCTTCAAACCGAAACACAGCACAGCTGCTTCACGTCAGAAATAAGCATTAGGCATTAACATATCGGTACATTATTGAAGAGGCATCAATGGCGTTTCGACTTCATAAGAAAGTCTTCATCAGGGTAAGCCAGCTCCCCTTCAAATGGCCAGGACTAGATGGGATATTCCCAGGTCTCCTAAGATGGTGCGGTGACATAATAATTGACCACTTAGTCACAATTTTCCGAAGCTGTATCGCCCACCGATACATAAACCATACCTCGGAAATGGAGGGAACTGAAGGTAGTATTCATACCAAAACCAGGCAGAAGCGACTATACGCTTGCAAAATCATTTCGACCAATAAGCCTTACGTCGTTTCTACTTAAAACCCTAGAGAGATTATGCGACCAGGAAATAAGAGGTAGTACTCTCCTACGCAATCCCTTACACCCACACCAACACGCATACAGTAAAGGCAAGTCAACAGAATCAGCACTACACAGTGTAGTATCTCGAATCGGAGACGGATTAGCCTCAAAACAACCGACCTTGGGAGCCTTCATAGACATTGAAGGAGCCTTTGACAAAACAACATTCACTAGCATTAACCTTGCCTTGGAAAGATATGGCGTCTCTCCGACACTAGCTGAATGGATAAACAACATGCTGAAATATAGAGCAATACAAGTCACAATCAACACAACTACCAGAGGCATTGTAGCCAGAGGCTGCCCACAGGGTGGAGTTCTCTCGCCGCTGCTTTGGAACATAGTAGTAGACGAACTCATCCGTAAACTGAACGGCCGGGGCCTATTCACAGTGGGATATGCAGACGATCTTGCAATCCTAGCCACCGGGTGCTTCGAAAACATACTATGTGACCTCATAAAATCTGCTTTCAAGATAATTGAAACCTGGTGCACGGGTCACGGGTTATCAGTTAATCCAACAAAAACGGAACTAATATTGTTCACACACAAGAGGAATGTGAACAACCTTAGACTTCCCAAACTATTCAATACTGAAATAACACTTACAAATGAAATCAAATATCTTGGAGTCATACTAGACAACAAACTACTATGGAACAAGCATCTTGACTACAAACTACAAAGAGCGTGTACAACCTTCTTCCAATGCAGTAGAATGCTCGGGAAAACATGGGGGTTGTCACCTAAGATAACAATGTGGCTATACACAGCCATAATAAGACCGACACTAACATACGGAGCTATAGTACGGTGGACCAGAACCGAGCTAAGCACCGTCATCACCAAGTTACAACGCTTCCAAAGACTGGCATGCTCCGCTATAACTGGTTGCATGAGAACAACACCGACGGCTGCTCTAGAAATAATTGTGGGATTAGCCCCGCTTGACCTGTATATACAACAAAAAGCGACGATGTCTGCTATCAGATTAAAACACCTGAACCTATGGGGAAACACTAGGAGCCCACACGCACACATTCTGAATAGAGCGATGGCCTATGAACCCCTGCTATCTGCCCCGTGCGACAGGATCCCCAAACAACAAACATACCTGAAACACTACCGCATCCAACTACACGAGAACCGGAGCGACCAATCAGGGGTCCATGAAGTCCGTGTGTACACCGATGGCTCGAAAACCAAGCAGGGAACGGGAGCCGGGGTACACTCTCTGGATCTCAACATCAACATATCGCTAACGCTTGGCTCACACAGCTCTATTTTTCAATGCGAATGTGTGGCTATAACCGAAGCTGCTGCCGCAATCAACCGAAGAGAGGTCGACGGCTATAACATACGGATTCTCTCAGACAGCGCAGCAACACTTAGAGCATTGGAGAGCCACAGCTGTAACTCTAAGCTCGTCTACGAATGCCACCTTGCCCTGGAGAGTATCGCTACAAAGAACAATGTAACTCTTCAGTGGATAAAGGGACATAGCGGATCACTGGGTAACGACGCCGCAGATGGACTAGCGAGGAGGGGATCGGAAACCCAAACAGAAGGTCCACCGCCGTTCCTACCTCTGCCCTTCTCTCAGCTACGCACATGGATGCGGCTGCGTACCCTTAACCAACACAACGAACGCTGGGCACAGACGACGGACTGCAGGCAGTCCAGAGCAGCACTACCGGCCACCTCACCGCGGCTGAACCGTCGTCTGTTAACACTCAAAAGACAAGATCTTCGCACCATCGTTGGTACCCTCACGGGACACTCTCCTTTAAACAAACACCTCTACAACATCGGAGCAACAGACAGCCCACTCTGCAGAGGGTGTCTGACCGAAGAAGAATCAGCTGCCCACGTAATCCTGGAATGCGTGGGAGTTGCATCACAACGTGAACAAATCCTTGGAACACCGAGGTCACTCCGCGAAGCCTGCGAAGACCCCAGGAAACTTCTGTGCTTCTCGGGCGGAGTTAGGCTGGCTAAGTATTTAGCCAGATCTCCCACACGCACAATGGACCAACTGGAGTCCAATTGCGAAAAAGGGAGTCCATTTACATTTACATTTACATTTACAGGGTAAGCCAAGCGCTTCGAGCCGAGCAACGAGCAGAAGATTCTCTTAATGAGTCGATCAGTGTATGTACCTTCACTAATATAACGGCATGTGAAAATTCCCATTTTTCAATATGAATGAGTGAATTCAGGTTGTTTCCTGAGTGAAAATATCTTCACTATTTTTTTATTCATTTAATTTTTAAACACAGGCTGATACGTGTTTAACGGGACATTTGTCAGTACACTTCAAATATTTGTCCAGTATACAGGGTGGGGTAAAATTTAACCTCATTGAACGCACCTTTTCTTTTGAATTAACAAGGTTAAAGGTAGTTTCTATAAGGTAGAATTTTGCCCCACCCTGTATTGTTAGAGAGTTCACTGATGGAGCACTAACTACTGTCTCTGGAAACTTATTCCAGTCACGTATGTGGACCTTTGCCCAGCACTGAGAGATTGGGTAATTGAATGACAGCTCACCTCAATACCACTGAGTGAGAACTGTGTAAGTATCTCCTCGGCTTTCCGAGACATGTCCATGAACCGGAGACATCTTTGCAGCTGTGAGTGACAGATGTAACATATCGTCACCGGCCTCCTGTCCGCTGTGATCAGCTGGAACAACAGCCAACGGTCACAATACCGTACTACAATTCTGCTGAGTTATATCATTATTATAATAAATATCAGCCTATAGCAGTCCACTGCTAGACATCATCATCATCATCAAGGAGTGAACTTGCTTCCGGCGCCTGTTTTAACGGCCCAGTATAAGCTGGGAGTCTTCAAATCCAGAGTGAATTGGTTCCTTCTAGGCAAGCGTGCTCCATCATAGACCACATCTTCACTTGCCTCAGGTGTGTTAGTGGTCAAGCGCTTGGCTATGTTTTGTAAAAAAACACATCATTCCGGGCGGGCTTATAGCCTTTAGACGCCATTGTATACGGTTTTGCGATTTTTGCATCCAGGTTTTTCCTTGTACAGTACAATGTTGTCCATCCACCTGGCTGTTGATCTACTCTGTCAATTAAGGCTTATTAGACCATGCGGTATTAAAATAAATAATAAATAAATAATGCTTGACGTTATCACACAGCATCATGTAGCCCCAAACTAAGCAGAGCTTGTGTTATGGGAACCACATGATTGATATAAATACACACATTTTTTTTGTAAATATATACATTTCATACATAGAAAACACCGAGACCCTAATTAATTAGACCCTAATTTAATTCTATCTTAAGGCCTTATTTATAAAAATCTTAAAACCACAAAAAAATCATTATAAAAATCTGTCAAAAGATAAACAATACTTAAACTATTGCTGTCTCTTTCCATTGGATATTGACAAACAGTGACAGTAAGGGGGTCTTCATAAGTAAGGGGACTACTGACTAACTGGAATTACTATGACCAACTGAATACCATGCGGTGTAATGAGCCTCACCTAATGAACGCAATTGCGCCCTGTCCTCAGGTTGACGCTTCCAGCTTCTAATCTACCAGCAGATAAATAAATAATGCTGGACGTAATCTCACAGCATCATGTAGCCCCAAACTAAGCAGAGCTTGTATTATGAGAACCACATCACTGTTATACGACTACATAAATACATATTTTTTGTAAATATATAAATGATATACATATCTCCAGACCTGATACAAATAAATAAATCAATCAATAAATAAATAAATCAGAAAAATCATAATAAATAAATTGGTGATAAAAAAAGTGACAGAAACAATGACTTAATTTTGTTTTTTTAACACTGCCTGAAATGGACACATCAGCTCGTCCACAACTAAATAATAAATAATAATAAATATCGGCAAGATAAAACATTTGTACCGCGGCGGGAATCAAACCTGCAACCTTCTGCGTCTCAGCAGACCTTTGCCCACTGAGTGACTGCGTATAATATTAATTGTGACTCAATTTGAAGATTTCTTTAAGTTCATCTGTTTCTATAGGGACCGTTCAGCCGCTAAAGAGTTGAGTTGGAGGGAATAGACAGTTAAACTATCGCGTTTATAATATTATATACACAGTGTTGATTTCCCTGTATATAACTCTACTCTATAGTGTAGATTTATTTATGAATTAAGAAGTATGTGTACCTTCGTTGAAAGTTTCTCAAAAATTTCTTGATATCTCGTATTCGCTATGTGGTGCATTCTTGTGTTGCTGGCTAAGCATACTCTACACAGAGTAACGCTAGACATGATTTTACATATTTATTTTCACCTGAATAATCAGCTAAAACATAATTTACAATACAATTAAAACCAAATCTGCAAAAACAACACAAATATTTTTATTTGTATTATAACTCAGCTGTCATTCTGACTAGAGCTATTTCTACGGCTTTTCAATACAACAAGGGGCTATTTCTACGCCTTGTTCGCAAAATCTGTACAAAAGTGGTATAATTCAAACGCTATCGGATCGCCTTTCGTCCCCTTGATATCACACAGCATCATGAAGCCCCAAACTAAGCAGAGCTTGTATTATGGGAACTAAAGGTTAATTATTTTAGAATGATTTTAGATATAATTGATTTGCCACTATGTAGATATTTATTTTAATACTTCTGTGGCGCAGTTGGTTGCGGGTTCGATTCCCTCCGTGAGACAAATGTTTGCATGATCTGCAAATATTTGTCTCGGGAGTGGGTGTTTTCTATGTATAATACGTATGTATTTGTATATATACATGTGGTTCCCTTAGCTCTGCTTAGTGTGGGGGTTATTTATTTTTTCTGCATCTCATTTATTTATTTTTCAAGTTATCTTATTATTCCATTAAGGAAAATAGCATTACCAACAAAAGATTATCTGGAAGAAAATGCTATTTAGTATTAAACTCGCCTGTGTACTTGTACAAGATAAAATCTTGAAAAATTAAAAAGAATCTATTTATCTATCTACATATTTATACACCAGATCCCATAACTATTTGCAGATCATACTAACATTTGTCTCGCGGCGGGAATCGAATCTGTATTAACCTTCAACGTCTCAGACGTGCCTTAGCCCACTGCGCCACAGAGCCCGGGGCCAATTAAGTTAAATGAAATTAAATAAAACAATCACATTTTAAATTCTTAAGTTTATTTTAAGTTTTATTCTTAATTTACATTGATAGATAAATTCTTAGATATTAAACTACATTTATCTCTCTATGTTCTAACGGCGAGTCCCTCAGCTCCTCCAGCGTCAGCAGTCGCGGGTTCGAGTCCCGGCCGTGCACCTCATACTTCGGCGTGGCGTCAAGTGTAGCACGACCCATTACTATTATATTCGGATAGCCCATTCTGTAGATAAATAAATTTGTTAAAATAAAGAAATAAAAAATAATTTCAGTAACTTATAAAAACGTTATACATTGTGTTTGAAGTCTTCTTTTAATTAAATATTTGCTTGAGTTAGGAGACTTTGCTCTTCTATCTATTTACATTATTTTACAGTCGAAACTTCGTATACAGGTTTTATAACTTTACAGTCGAAACTTGGTATACAGGTTTTATGACTTTACAGTCAATACTAGGTATACAGGTTTTACAACTTTACAGTCGAGACTTGGTATACAGGTTTTATAACTTTACAGTCGAAACTTGGTATACAGGTTTTACGACTTTACAGTCGAAACTTGGTATACAGGTTTTATGTCTTTACAGTCAATACTAGGTATACAGGTTTTACAACTTTACAGTCCAGAGTTGGTATACAGGTTTTATAACTTTACAGTCGAAACTTGGTATACAGGTTTTATAACTTTACAGTCGAGACTTGGTATACAGGTTTTATAACTTTACAGTCGAAACTTGGTATACAGGTTTTACGACTTTACAGTCGAAAATTGGTATACAGGTTTTATGACTTTACAGTCAATACTAGGTATACAGGTTTTACAACTTTACAGTCGAAACTTGGTATACAGGTTTTATAACTTTGCAGTCGAAGGTATACAGGTTTTATAACTTTACAGTCGAAACTTGGTATACTGGTTTTAAGACTTTATAGAATTTTTTTGCCGTCGTGGACTTTTTATAGACGGGCCTCTCTCTCTAAAAAGGGGCAAAAAGGGGGCAGTAGTCCCCACTACATTATTTAGTCGATAATTGAATATCCACTAGGATGATATATCTTTGCCTTATGAGATCCGATTTCAATGGTACGACAAAATTATCTAATTAGCTTCCACCCGCGGCTTCGCTCCATACTCTAATTTTCGCATCTATAAAATGAGTAGGAATAGGAGTGTAGGATATGTTTGGTTGATTTTTGATTGATACACTGACCTGTCAGCTAACATATATCTCTTCCCAATGGTGAGATGGTGTCTGTCGTCGACTATCGCGTCCAGCCCCCGCCCCGTCGCCGCCCCGTACACGTCGCGGATCTGGGACGGACTCACCGCTGACCACTCTTTTGAGCCTTCCTGAAAATATTTTATTAGAAAATAAACTAGAAGTTCTGCAAATAAACATTAAAAAAACAAAAAAAGTAGACTTCGCGAGAACAATATTTTTTGCAACAGTTAATAATATACAACTAATGTTATTAAAACGGGATATTTAAATCAGTCAACCTGAAGCAGAGACGCTTCGCTCGCTCGGACAACCTGAAGCAGAGACACTTCGCTCGCTCGGTCAATTAATGTTAAAAAGGGTTCCTACCTTAGGTGTTATGATGACGGTGTGGTACGGAGCGATGACTTCCGGCCATCGCAACGCCGTCTCACTGGATAGAGCCTCCACACTCGCAGCCAATAACCTGCAGCATTACAATCAATATTGTTAGATATAAAATAAAATAAATAATCCTGGACGTTATCACACAGCATCATGTAGCCCCAAACTAAGCAGAGCTTGTATTATGAGAACCACATGATTGATATATTACTTATACTTTTTTTTGTAAATACATACATATCATACATAGAAAACACCCAGACACGAGACAAATATCTGCAGAGCATGCAAACATTTGTCCCGCGGCGGGAATCGAACCCGCTACCTTCTGTGTCTCAGGCACAATATATAATATATTGATATAATAAATAGTAATAATATTATTACAGCTGTAAAACTAGTAAGAGCTGCAATACTGGCAGTGGGCCGACTATCCTACTATCCTCGGGATTTGTCAGTATGGATGAATGGGTGTATGTTTGTTATTCTTTCACGCAAAAACGATTGGACGAATTTTGATAAATCATGAAATATAGTAGTTTTTGACCTGGATTAACCCCAGGGATACTTTTTATCCCAGTACCACGCGAGAAAATCTGCGGGCGAAAGATACTACATATATAAATATAGGCATTATAAAGTAAAAAAGTAAAAGTAAAAGTAATATTTATTGCTCGAAATACATGTACATAAATAAATAAATAATCCTGGACGTTATCACACATAAGGTGTTATATTAAATGTCATGAATATGGGTAACAGTGTACTCTACCGTATTACGGCGTGCAATATTTTAACAATGATTTAATAGGTATTATGAACTGCTAAAACGAAATGATTGATTGAAATAATAAAATAGCTACAATATTTTATCAAAATAATAATAATTATGTGTTCAAAATTAAAATGTCATAAAAAATCCAATCATACAAATAAAAATAAAACCAAAACTTACTTACAAAAGTTGTTGTTTGTCATTTAGAAATTCGTTAATTGTATAATAACACTTAAAAAGCATAATTTAGGAACATTATTATTTGAAAGTGAATTATTTCATAGTAAAGGAGAATTTATATCTATATTCATTTATTTATTTTCGGAAAACAAACAGCTTCTTACTTATATGACACAGATAATAGAAAAAACTAGCCTTAAGAGTTTTCACATGTAAAAACGAGAATATCTAAGAAAAAACTAAATATAAAGAAAAATGGAAATGCAATGTTTAAACGTAAGTGAAAGAAACCAAAAATAAGATAAGAACGAGGGAAGAAAAGAGGAGAAAAGTCATATCAATAGGATAGAACATGAGTTAAATACAATATGGTAAAAATTTACGATAATCGATGGTTGTATACAATATACATATACCAGATACCAACATAACAATGATATAATGAATAAACTGAAGGAATATATATACTATATCTAAAGTATACCTGGTGAGGCCTATTCCATAACAGGACATGACGAGGGGCTGGGCCGCGCCGGCTGGAGGTATGAAGGTGGCTTGCAGCGGCTCAGAGTATTTAGTACCTAGGATGAAAGTATGCCCCACCTGCGAAATTGCAAAAAATGCTGACATAGCTGTTTATTTACGAGTATTTTTCATTCGAGAGTTTCTGTGAAAAATTTCTAAACGTCGATGTTTTCGTTCCCCATACACATTTTGCCACCCCCCCTAAAACCCCAATAGGGGTAGAAATTGGAAAAGTTCTGAAATATGTGTTTACTTATTTTCATTAGAGAGTCTCTGCGCAAAATTTCTAATAGATAGGTAAAGATATATTCATCCTCCATACACATTTTGCCACCCCCATGTGTTTATTTATTTTTATTAGAGATTGTCAGTGCAAAATTTTAAGTTGATAGGTGATGATTTTTTCGTCCCCATACACATTTTGTCACCCCCGTTTACCCACTTAGGGGTTGAATATCGAAAAGTCCTGAAATATATGTTTATTTATTTTTATTAGTGTCAATGCAAAATTTCAAGTTAATAGGTGATGATTTTTTCGTCCCCATACACATTTTGCCACCCCTGTTTACCCACTTAGGGGTTGAATTGTCAAATTTTTTTTCTTATTCGGTGGTTTTGCTATAAAAGGAAGCTACACACTAAATTTCATCTTTGTATCTTAAGCGGTTAAGGCTGTGCGTTGATTCCAGAAAAGGCCTTCTCTTTTATATATTATATAGACTAGGTTCCGCCTTCGGCTTCGCTCGCGTAGTACCTGGATAAAAAGTAGCCTATCTGCTAATCGAGGTATAAACTATGTATCTATGTTATGTATATTCCACCCAAATCCGTTCAACCGTTTTGCCATGAAAGAGTAACAAACATTCATCTATTCATCGATACTCACAAAATTTCGCTATTTATTTTTTATTTTATTTATTTCTACACACTAATAACAGATACATATAACACTTATGAAAATGGAAATAAGGTTTAAAATTCTAAGGACCTGTCACTTAAAGGTATGTGCTACTTATTAGTAGGATTAGTGTGATTTTTGAAAGGCACACCTCTATACTGCTATGCGTCTCTGTCTGCCCCCCGCAGTGCCGGCAGCTGTCTCCCTCTAGCTGCGCGAGGCCGCAGCCCGCACACAAAGCTATCGAGTCCTCGCCTGCGCGCGCGCACACTTGCCACTCGTGCGAAAGAGAACCCCCCATCTCACCGGTAGGGGCGGACACTGAACGAACAACAATATTTTATAACATTCATAATAATAATAGTCATTTATTCCATTAAATTAAACAATAATAATTGTATGCGGAATGAGTTACCCTATACTCTAACATTAGGTCACAATAAAAATTCAATCAAATGTCTAGGTAACAAACACAACTACGTATAAAGTAAAAAATTAACGTGTTGGGTTCAACATGATTTTCTTGCTGAACCTTTGTATTGTTATTTTCTAGGCCGTGAAGGTTTGCTATTTTGCATAACTACATTCAGTGATTTTATATCTTCAAAAATGTTGAATAGTGCGAGCGAGAGGGAGGTTTGACATGTATCGTCACCTTAATAAAGAATTTTTGAAGTTTTATAATGACAATCAGTACTGTAATCAGTCTTTAATATGTTTAAAATATCGGTCCTCTCCTACTCGGTTGTGCACACTAACTGGGTACATCATCATCGGCCTATAGCAGTCCACTGCTGGACATAGGCCTCCCCTAATGAGCACGTTGCGCCCTGTCCTGTGTACATATTATGTATTAAATCTTAACCTAGTATATGACTGCAATAAATATTGACTGAATACTAAATGTGGTGTTGTACCTACCTCTATGTACTGCGAGGTCCAGGGTTGAGAACAGACGCCTGTAGGCCTCCGTGAGCCGGCTGTAGGTCTCCTCAGCGCAGGGCTGCGCCCCGTGCACTCCGTATGCGTCCAGCATGAGGAACTCACGGGCGCGGAGTAGTCCGTGCTTCGGTCTATGCTCGTCGCGGTATTTGCTGCTAATCTTGAATGAGAATATACTAAGCGTCATCTAAAAATAACTCTGGAGGGTGTGTGTGTGTGTTTGTGCACGGGTAAATAGCGATAACGTAGGAAGGCTTGGTTTTTCAGTAAACTAACCTGGTACAGTATGATCGGCAGCTGTTTGTGCGAGAGCGGTCCAACGTCGCCCAATAAGTCTGCTATTCCTTCCTCGTGGGTCTGAACAAACATGAACATAGGTACGTAGAGAAAATATCTGCTGTCTGTAGTTTTGGCTTGAAGAAGAAACGGCTTACGAATACAATAAGAAACAAGTAGGTATTTATTTAAAAAACCTGACTGCATAAACAGGATTTTTTTAAAGATAAGATCCACATCCACACATCCACATCAGCCTATATCAGTCCACTGCTGGACATAGGCCTCCCCTAATAAAGGGGGATATACCCATAATCCCCACGCTGGGGATGCGGGTTGGGGATCGCAGGGCACAGCTTCTCATACCACCGACGCTGCTGCCCGTCAGTGGCCAGGGGATTTAGCTGTGCCGATGTAGGCTGTGCTATGCCGCAATCAGCCGGCCGCCAGAGCCCCGTTCGTTGTTTAGCAGGGTGCACCACGTGCAGGTGAGGTTGGCTTGGGTTCCGAAGATGGGGGTTGGAACCCCGTACGAAGATAAGATAAAGATATTTATTTGCCACAAAACACATGTATACAAGGTAATACATTTTTAATAAGAAACAACATGCTTGACCGGTTGCAGTATGCAAAATAAGTAGAGAGATGGTATCCAACATTAAAAACGAACTACAATATTTTATCATTGAGAAATTCGTTTAGTCTATAATAGCATTTTGAAATTAATAACATTTAAATTTTCTGTTTTAAATTTTTTTCGTTCAGGTTAGTACTTTTTTGTTCATCTTTAATTAAAAATGGCTTCCTACAGCCGCCATATTAGATCTTTTGAGATTTCATGTCACCCTCGTGATCTAGACGAATCCAACGACACCTCGTTAGTCAAAATCCGTCCAGCCACTTGGGCTACAGCGACCGACAAATATTATTACAAACATACATACACCCTAAAAACATAACCTGACTGAAGAGGACTTCAGTCGGGTAAAAATCATTTTCATAACTGTCTATTAAGTAACGAAATCTGTCTAGGATCCATTGTTTAGTTAAAGTTCGCACACATTGTATCGGGCCGCAGTGGGTCAGGTCGCAGCGCAAAAATGCGCTCATATTTTATATGAACTATCGCTCACGGGGCGCAGCGGGCGGGATATTCCGGGGGGAATTTCTTGATTTTATTCTTGATTTTGGTTGCGTGCGATGCGGCCCGTCCCGCCCATTGCGCCCCGACACATTGTGCTAGAGCAAGCGGATTAGAGCAGTCCATAACGTACAGCTGCACGCGACATTTGGCAGTGCACTGTAGGTACTCTAAATATGTCAATATGCTGCCCCAACCGGCTTGACACTAATGTGCTAAGTAATGTACGATTCCCACTTACCGGCGCGCGTCGGAGCTTATTTTATCACATGCTAAAGGAAATGGAAACATCCACAAAGCAGTTAAGTTCCTTATTTGCATGCAATTTACGCAGCAGAGCTATTTATGTCAGTGTTTGACAAAGCTCAAGCTGCGTAAATTGCATGCAAATAATAAACTGAACTGCTTTGTAGATGTTTTAATTTCCTCTAGCATGTTTAAAAATGTGCTTCGATGCTCTCCAACGTGCGCTTGTAAGTGTGAATCGTACATAAGCATTTTGCGCTGCGCTGCAGCTCGCTCCGCCAAGCTGCGATCCTACATAATGTGCGCAAACCTTAAACTCACATTTAAAATATAAGTAGAACTTACAGAAGAAAATAGAGCCAATCCGATAACTAAATGCCTGAATGGAGAATTTGAAAACTCACCGGAGCCAATAAATACTTCTTCCCATGTCGATCTTCTACCCTCATAAGCTCAGCGGGTGTGGCCTGCAGACGGCCACTTTGCTCCCAAAGCCTTGCCGATGATAACGCTGGGATGGACACCTCTTGTGCTCCAACATCTTCCAAGCACTGACGGGCAAGGGTCTCGAGCTTGTGGAGAGCTCGTCTAGCGAGAGGCAGGAGGGTGAAGAGACCAGAGGATGTGGGGCGGACAAGACCACATTCTAGGAGCAGCTGTGGAAGATTAACATGTTGACTTAGGGCAACTGGCTCCTGGTACCCTTTTGATTTGCGAATACCAGGCCAGGGCGCAATGGCGCTCATTAGGGGAGGAATATATCCAGCAGCGGACTGCTATATGCTGATGATGATGATGATGATGATGACCGCTCCTGCAGCTCAGTTGTGTACGATCCTCACTTACCGGCGTGCGTCGGAGAGCATCGAAGCGCATTTTATAACATGCTAAAGGAAATTGAAACATCCACTAAGCAGTTAAGTTTGTTAAATAGAAAACACCCAGACCCGAGACAAATGTTTGCAGAACGTACAAGCATTTGTCTCGCGGCGGGATTCGAACCCGTAACCTTCAGAGGTCGAACATGCTTTTGCCGACGGCTTCGATCGCGTTAAAAGCGAAGAGTCAAGTTACTTTAAAAATAGGTAATATAAAACTTGGAGAAACAGAAATTATCAAAGCAGAGTGACTAAAGTAGAAAGTAAGTTATCCAAGACAATAGGTGGTACGAAGATAGGTACAAAAACAGTAAAATACTCTCACTAAAATAGTTAATCTTACTTTTTGACTCTTGCAGGTTATTTCCGTATTTTTGATTTTTGCATTCTTTGGTATGGTAATTATCGGCTGAAACACTTTAGATAAACACTTCATGTCTTTTGAAAAAACTCAATTTCGTTTATTTTACATGAAATTAAATTAAATCACCACACAAAACACCGATCAGCTGATTGTGTAAAGAATAAAATTTCAATCAAAAGGTCATTGACCGCGGTCACGACTATATTCACGATTTAAACAGCGCCATCTATTAGCGGGTAGCGTAACCATAGTTAAACCATAGGGCACAGCTTCTCGCACCACCGACGCTGCTGCCCGTCGGTGGTGCGAGAAGCTGTGCCCTGCGATCGCCAACCCGCATGCCCAGCGTGGGGGTTATGGGCATATCCCCCTTTATTAGGGGAGGGATGGTTGGTTGTGGAAACCATAGTAGCAGTTGATTTCAACATTACCTGATTTTTTTAAGTTTCTGCAACTTCAAAGCGCGATCTAGTAATGAAGGACGAGTTCCAATTTGAGCTATTTCTACGACGGACGAAGTAATAGAATTTCAAACATTACGTGAAAATAGCTTGTTTTAAAAAATCGATTTTGTTTGTTTATTTTTTTTCGCAGAAAATGAGAAATATCAAATCGATGAATTTCTAAAATAATTTTTGCACATTCATTGATTTTACAGCAACTGAGTAAAAAATGCCCAAAGAGATATTGTGCCGAATTTGCCTTCGAGTAGATGTACAAGCGCGAGACATCGCGGAAGCCCTGGTTGACTTACATGACGAAATATGCGACTATGATGTGAGTTCCCGACCGTAAATAACCAAATTTTTACCGGTGACTGACAGCCGGCTTTTTAACTCCAGTCAGAGTAATTTATAGCTTGTAGCTTTTGCTTAAAGCCTTTCCCACTATGATACGGTACGGCTATAACACCAGCGCTGGACATACGCCTCCCCTGACCCCTAATATTATTAAATAGCGCCATATGAGGCTTTATGGCCATTATCTCCAAGCTAGGCATGCAAGTTGGGGATCGCAGGGCACAGCTTCTCGCACTGCCGACGCTGCTGCCTGTCGGCGGTAAGGGAATTTAGCTGTGTCAGAGTTCGTCCGCGCTAGGCCGCTATCCGTCGCCCCCTTTGTTAGTTAGCAGTACACCTTGGACAGGTGAGGTTGGCCTTAGTTGCCAAGGTGCTGGTTAGAACCTCTCTCCACCCTGGTACAGCTAGGCTAGGATTATATTATTCAAATGATTGTAGAATGCTGTGTGTCTTCGTCCATGTAGAGTTTTTTCTATGCACTCCTACTGGTTCTGAACTTAACAGACTCCTTGGCTTGTTTCAGTAAATAACAGCACAGACTCTGCTGCTGCTATTTTGCATTACAAGTCCACATTCAGGGCGATATAGTTACTCTGTACTTGTCCCCAAAAACAGAAAAACTAAAGGAAAAGGAAATCTTTTAATTAGTATACCCCATAGTGTGACAAAAGCTGCTTGATCAAAGCTCACAGACACAGGCAGCATTGGTAATTCTAGAGCAATGTTGCCAATAACCAGAGTCCTTCTCAGTTATTCATTTATTATTTTATAGACAAGCAGCTTTCGCTGATGTGTCTACATCACACAGTGTCGAAATCTTCTAATTTGTATAACTGTTATGTCAAGGCGTTGTGCTGGCTGGGGTCGGGTTAGCGGGGGGTATAATACACCCCAATGCAGGACATCAGTGCAGAACTTGTTTCTCCCCACTTCAAATTAAAATTATACCCCTACACTCACACTGTGCTATTAGCATAGACATAGACAGAGACATAGACATATATTTATTTGCAACTGAACACACAACACAACAAAAATAAAAACGTAACAAACAAAATAGAGAAACAGTGAACATAAAACATGGTGGGATGTGTGCTACAGCAGCAAAATGGCTTCGACTCAGCATTATATCCGCTGTTTTAGCAGCGGAAGCTGGTATTCTGCCGAATCCATCATGTGTAGAGCCATTAAACCCTGTGAGACTAATTAAGACTAGTTTAGGTAGGTATGTGCTTTCCTGAAATAGTAAATACTATTTAAGCAAATAATAGTTATCATTTATGTCATTATAGAAAATAATAAAAGTATTAAGATTAAATTGTGTAAGTGATATAGTATATATATATAGTATATATATATACCCTCTGAAAAAGTCTTTAGGACTTACTAACTACTAAATGTACTTTGTTTATCTATTTCCAGATCTACCAGAGTAAAACGCTTAAATACTGTGCTTTATGTGAATATCAGCTGAGGAAATTCCACAACTTCAGACTTCGCTGTAACCAAGCCAATAAAGTCCTGAAGGCTTTCCGGCAGAAAAAACTAGATGTGAGCTCATTATTGCCAAAATACTGTTCGTAATCTGTGCCCTAACCCTAACTATTAAATATGTTTTGTACTGAAAACATGTATCATATTTTAATTCAAAATCTGTCAAAACATAAACAATGTATAAAGAATTCCTATCTCACTATTTAGTTAATGACAAACACTAACAGGGCTAACTTTAAGTGATGGTTAAAGCGAATGCCGAGAACCTGTACCAATTGCGTCAAAACCTATCCCATAAAATTTATTATATTTTATAAATGACATTAACATTTTCTTTACTTTTACACACCGACGGGATTAATAATCAAGTAAAAATATATTTTGTTGATTTGGTTTCCGTTGCACGCCGCCATCAGACTGCAACAACCAATGTTATATACATTACTATGGCAATAAACATTGATGTAAAGTAGTATGGCAATAACCCTCATTTTTAATTATTTTGACAGTAGAATCGACTAAAAACTTATTGGATATTTTTTTGACGCACTCACTTTAGTCTTGGTTCCGAGCGCCATACATCAGACGGCATTCTCCTTTAAGTAGCGTATATAAATGGGGGTCTTCATCTCATTCGCTAGAGGCCAACTCTGTTAAGCCGCCCGAAGGCCTCAAGTTCATCAAACTAGTTTAATGAAGATCATACATAACCTGGGGCCTGATTCTGACGATTCATTATATTTCATTTTATTAGATATAAATCGCAAGAACTGTCAAATTTCATATAGTTTTGACAGTTTCCGCGATAAATATCTAATAGAAGCGAATATATAAAATCGTCAGAATCAGGCCCCCTGGCCTATTTGTTGGTTAATTCATGTTAACTTCGCCAATGGAGAAAATTGTTGGCTGATTGGTTTTTGCCATAGTCGCCATTGCTATACTATAGCATAACAGAACTTGACTGAAGACTGAACTTAGATAGGTACCGTTATTTATAATTAATGCTAAAATATTTTGTTTTATAACATGGTCGTGTTCATTGTTCAAGCTAGTGAAGAGTTTAATACCAGCCTAGATGTAATGTAAAATAAAATTAAATCAATCTAATTCTTTACAGAATTTTCCAGAAAATCTGCATGAGCAGCTTCCCCCACCTTCTATAGGAATATGCAACAACAAAGCGCGGCATAAAGTATTTGAATACTTTCACTCTGACCTTGCTCCAAACCCTGACCCTGACCCTGACGCTGACCTCCGACTGGACTCCGATTTCATACCTGACCTTACACTTGACCCTGACCTTGACCCACGAAATGACCTCAACCCACGACCTGACCTTGACCCCCCGAGGTCGCTAGCTGACCTCATAAAAACAGAGGAAGATATAGACAAGAATAACTATATATTTATAACAAAAGAACAAGATGTCTTCCCTATTAATGATTTAGACAAAATTGATTTCGAACAAGTATTACAAAAGAATGAATTTCTTGAATCATTCGAAGAAGCATTAGAAAAGAACGAACTAAACGATTTAAGTTCACTCCCTGAAGATGATTTACCACTCAGCGATTTGAAGGAAGAAGCTGATAATTTTGACATCCTTAGCGATTTTGAAGATCAATCAATAAAAACTAAGATGATCAAAACTAAAAAAGTAAAAGGCAGCAAACTTAAACCCACCAAACGAAAAACTCAAAAGATACCCGAAGTCAAATATGAAGAGATTGATGATCTATCCCTTGCGGAGTTGATACAGAAGTGTGGGGTCGACGATAAAGTTGTGAAAGCCAGACAGAAGTTCCTAATGAACAAAGCTAGGTTAAAAGATAGAATATTAGAGATATTAGACACGGGACAGTTTAGCGATCTCGGTGATAATCTTAAGATGGATAAAGATATATTTGTTAAGGTGTTCAGTCGGTACGAGAAATGTGATATGAGGATGCTCTCTATGAAGCCAGGTTTGTGAAATTTTATTAATAGTAGCTTGCTAATAGAAGCCTTTGCGAGCACAAACTTTTATCCCGGTACCACGCGAGCGAAGCCGCGGGCGGAAGCTAGTGATTAATAAGGGCGAAATAATGCTGGGACATTTCAAATTTCAAAATTTTTAACTACCACAATAACTGTTCTCTGTTTGCATTTGAAATAACCTTTCAGATTCTCCAGAACTGCCACAGAAGTTAAAGAAGTTCCTGCTGTATCTGCTCCGCAAATACAACCCGGAGTATGAGACTGTGTTCCACGTCGAGTACCTCGACACTGATGAGAAGAAACTACAGGTAGACATGGGCGCCGACAGCAGGCTGCAAGTTACGAAAGAAAATTTCCTTTTTAGAACGAAGTTCGTTATCGCGCGTTGCGAAAGGGGGCTAGACGGAAAAAATTAAGACCAAAAGTTTTAACGAGACTTTGTAATTGTCAAATGGTTGGGCTGATGACGTCATGGTATAAAGACTTTTGCGCTTATTTCAACCGTTTATTTTAAGTGCTCGTTAGCCTCGCCGCATAGGCTTGGGCTGCCGCGCCTCGAAACCCAGTTCAAATCGCTGTGGTGATTACGTCTTTTTGCATGTTTTTAATTTGAATTTATGTAATATTATCTGTATTTCAATGCGGCGTGCGCGTTTCTCTGTCTGTCTCTCTCTCTCTCTCTCTCATAGAAAGCTACTTCGTTCCATCCGGGTGTCCTTTGACACCTCTCAAGTTTTTTACTCAACTGAAGTCCTCTTCTGTCAGGTTATGTTTTAGTGTGTATGTATGTTTGTAATATTATTTGTCGGTCGCTGTAGCACAAACGGCTGGACGGATTTTGACTAACGAGGTGTCGTTGGATTCGTCTAGATCACGAGGGTGATATAGGCTATATGAAATTTTAAAAAATCCAATATGGCGACTGTAAGAAGCCATTTTCATTTTTCGACGGCCTCTATGGCGCTGTGGGTGAAGGTCCGCCTGAGACGCAGAAGGTTTCGGGTTCGATTCCCGCCGCGGGACAAATGTTTGCATGTTCTGCAGACGTTGGTCTGGGTGTTTTCTATGTATGATAAGTATATTATTTATAAAAAAAAACTGTATATATGTAAATATCTATCATGTGGTTCCCATAATACAAGCTCTGCTTAGTTTGGGGATACATGATCCTGTGTGGTAACGTTCAGCATTATTTATTTTGAATTTAAAAAGACTACTAAACTGACATGTTATAAAAACTTTCTGTTTAAGCAGTTGGGTTTTTTTATATACTTGTTTAGTAACTTACGTGTAGTTGACGTGAATACGAAGAAAATGAAATAATGTGAAATAAGTATGTATAATGTGTGGAAATATAAATCAGTAACGGAATTATGTAACTTCTTCATTTAGATTATCATCAACTATAGTAACGTAGGAATAGACAACATCAATAACCTTACAAATGTTTGCATGTTCTGCAGATATTTCTCTCGGGTCTTGGTGTTTTCTATGTATTATATGTACCTATGTATTTACAAATATATATATATATATGTAATATATCAATCATGTGGTTCCCATAACACAAGCTCTGCTTAGTTTGAGGCTACATGATGCTGTGTGAAAGTCGAGCATTATTTATTATTTATTTATTTAAATAAAATGATGATGTCTTTTGGGTCAGCTAGTAAATACATTATTTGTCGTTAGGAGTTCAGCCGCCGTAAGGAGGGTGCCGCGTATTTAGAGGCTCCGTACAAATGTGAGCTCTGTTTTAAAGGATTCGACGCGCAGAGTCACCTCGACTATCACAACAAATGGCATAAGGTAAGTCTTTATGGTACTTGAAGATGGAGCAAGCACATGGCCCATCTGCGGGGCGATCCGCTAACTCTGTTGCAAACAGAAATTATTGACACCGATCCTGTTTTTACAAACTTTGACATTTCATCCGTCGAAATCACAGGTATAGAAGACCACTAGATGAAGCCTTACAATTCACTTTGCTCCGAACGTCAAGATACAAGATATTTATTTGCATAAATAAGTGTAGGTAACATTGGGTCTTAGGACTAGTTTTAAAAGTACATGACTTATTTACCCTTTTCAGGCATCGCAAATTAGGTTGGGTAATCAAATCGTACGGCTGATCTCTACTTTCTTATATCCATATATGATTTGCTAGAAAGGGATGCATACTTTATCTTAATGCGATTGCTGCGACTTCGTACCTAGGCATTTCAATGAAACTGCATATAATTTTGTTCGAGCGCCCTGCCACGATTAACTTTTTGATCTATTTTGAAGTCGCATTGATATATGTATGCGTCCCTTTCTAACTGATGATATTGGACATAAGAAAGTAGGGATCAGCCGTAGGAGTTGAGAACATAGTGAATTTTAAGACTTTATCTAGTTCTCTTCTATATCTGTGGTCGAAATTCAATGAACGTCAATGAACTGTCATAGTTTGTTAAAACAGGATCGGTGTCAATAATTTCTGGTTACAACAAAGTTAGCCGATCACCCCACAGATAGAATAAAGTGGTAACCATTGCATTGTAGATCACGTTTTTTGAAACATGCTCTACGATGAAACGTTCTGCGTTCATCAACTTGAAGCATGAAATAACTTTTGAAACTATCATGGTTGAGAACATAATTATTAATATCAACGGGATATTTACCATGATTTGTGAGTTCTGTTATTTCCCGATATTTCGACGCAGTTGCATGCGCCATGATCACGGGAGAACTGAAGTCTGTGCGAGTGGGTAGTTACTGGCAGACGAAACGATCTACCCTCTTTCTCAGTCTTTTATTACGAACGACACCCCTACCACTGGTCTCAATATCACTTTTAACACGATCGCGGCACACAACACTTACTGTATCATGCAACTGCGTCGAAATATCGGGAAATAACAGAACTCACAAATCATGGTAAATATCCCGTTGAAGCATGAAGATGATAAGCCTCTTGTGACTGTAATGTGACCGGCACACACACCCTTCAAATGGAAACACAGCACAGCTGCTTTACGGCAGAAATAGGCATGGTGCCAGTACACACAACAAAGAACTCTACTACTAGTAAAAACGTTACGTTCATTATAAAGCAGGGTGCACCATGGGCAGGTGAGATTGGCTTGGATTGCGGTGATGGAGGTTGGAACTCCTTACACCCTTTACCATAAGGTCATTGTAAACTATTTATATACATTCATTTAAAGGAGAATGCCGTCTGATGTATGGCGCTCGGTACCAAGACTAAAGTGAGTGCGTCAAAAAAATCTCCAATAAGTTTTTAGTCGATTCTACTGTCCAAATAATAAAAAATGAGGGTTATTGCCATAGTAACACTTTACATCAATGTTTATTGCCATAGTAACGTATATATCATTGGTTGTTGTAGTCTAATGGCGGCGTGCGGCGGAAACCAAATCAACAAAATATTTTTTTACTTTATTATTAATCAAGTCGGTGTGTAAACCTAAAGAAAATGTTAATGCCATTTATAAAATATAATAAATTTTATGGGATACGTTCGGTTTTGATGCAATTGGTACGGGTTCTCGGCATTCTCCTTTTCTTTTTTTTTTTTTTTTAGAATTTACTATTTAGTATTTAATTATTTAACCATTTCGATAAAAGACATAACATTGGCAAGTAATTTTTTACCATATAAATTCGTACTATTATCTAATTATTTCAACATATGTAAATAAGAAAATGAGCAACGCATGAACTCATTAATATGATAAAATGGATGGGATTCAAAAAATAAATAAATTTTACTTCAATTGGTTTTGAGAAAGCTGTGTAATTTTTAATGGTAATACTTTAACTTTATGTTTATCTTTATCCCACAGCCGTCGCCGAACGACATCGTATGCAATATATGTCCGATGCGGTTCATATCGAAGTCGACGTACAAGGCTCATCGCAAGAACAACCACACGGTCGTGTATACTTGCAAGCTTTGTCCAGTCATAACGTACCATTTGTGAGTATACACTATTTCTAGCCCCCGACGCAAAAACCACGGGATGTCATAAGTTAGATGTATCTGGGTGCGTTTGTGTGTGTGTGTGTGTGTGTGTGTGTGTGTGTGTGTGTGTGTGTGTGTATGTATGTATGTATGTATGTATGTATGTATGTATGTGTGTGTGTATGTGTGTGTGTGTGTGTATGTATGTATGTATGTATGTATGTATGTATGTGTGTGTGTATGTGTGTGTGTGTGTGTGTGTGTATGCATGTATGTATGTATGTATGTATGTGTGTGTGTGTATGTGTGTGTGTGTGTGTGTGTGTGTGTGTGTGTGTGTGTCTGTTTCATTTATTTTTTATTTATGCTAATTGCACTGTCTGTGGCGCAGTGGGCGAAAGTTCGCCTGAGACGCAGAAGGTTACTGGTTCGATTCCCGCCGCAGGACAAAATGCTTGTATGACCTACAAATATTTATAATTCATACTACTAATATCATGAATGTGAAAGTTTGTGAGTACGCATAAATGGATGGTTGTTTGTTACTCTTTCTAAAAACTACTGAATAAATAAATAAATAAATAAATAAATAATCCTGGACGTTATCACACAGCATCATGTAGGCCCAAACTAAGCAGAGCTTGTATTATGGGAACCACATGATTGATATACTACTTAGATACATTTTTTTTTTTGTAAATACATACATATCATACATAGAAAACACCCAGACCCGAGACAAATATCTGCAGAACATGCAAACATTTGTCCTGCAGCGGGAATCGAACCCGCAACCTTCTGCGTCACAGGCGGACCTTCGCCCACTGCGCCACAGAGGTCGTCATGAGAATGTATTCGAATTATACTTGGAATATACACAGTTTGTGACTTGAATTAACACATAGGCTTCTTCTTATCCCGGTATCGCGGAAGTTTACAAAAAACTTATATAAGTAGTAGGACGGTCTCTGTGGCGCAGTGGGCGAAGGTCCGCCTGAGACGCAGAAGGTTGCGGGTTCGATTCCCGCTGCGGGACAAATGTTTACAAGTTCTGCAGATGTTTGTCTCGGGTCTGGGTGTTTTCTATGTATGATATATATGTATTAACAAAAAAAATGTATATATGTAGTATATCAATCATGTGGTTCCCATAACACAAGCTCTGCTTAGTTTGGGGCTACATGATGCTGTGTGATAGTAATGCATTATTTATTTACCGTCATACTTATAACCGCAACTCTCGTTTATCTTTTGACTGATTTTTATAAGTAAGGTTATTCATGTATTAAAACCAGTCATATCATATTAAATGTCATATCATACAATAACTTCGCTCACTTATAATCTAAATGAAATTATAATTGAATGGTTGCCTGGAAGAGATCGCTTTAAGCGATAAGGTCGCCAATTGTACCATTATTTTTAATGCCTTTTTCATTATTTTGTAATTCTTTGTATGGTGTGCAATAAAGTAATATCTATCTATCTATCTATCTATGAAATTCTTCGGACAACATTAACATTTATTTGACATGTAACCTAAAATCCTCACAAACGCAGGCAGTACCGGGAATCCTAGAGTAATGTTGCCATCAACTCAGAGTCCTTCTCCGTTACTTTAAGGAGTTGTGCTGTCTGGGGTCAGGTTAGCGGGGGCAATGCACAATACACCCCAATGCGGGACGTACGTGCAGAACTTTTTCCCCCCACTTCAAATTAGAATTAGAATTGAATGTAACCTAAATATTTCTTAATTTTAACTAATGATTTTTGAATTAAACTACAATAATGTAAGTACTGACTCCATAAAAAAATGTTTTACATTTATTTATTTATGATTGCATGTTTAGTTTTAAACAAAATGTGTTGGACCTACTAAGCATTGCCTATTGACATTTTGTATTATACCACATTCTATGTAATAAAAGACAATGCCGTCTAATGTATGGCGCTCGGTACGAAGACTAAAGTGAGTGTGTCAAAACCAAACCAATAAGTTTTTAGTCGACTCTATTGTCTTAATAATTAAAAATGAGGGTTGTTTAGTAACAGTACTGTTACTATGGCAACAACCATAGTTGCCATAGTAACAATGGTTGTTGCAGTCTAATGGTGGCGTGCGGCGAAAACCAAATCAACAAAATATTTTTTTACTTGATCATTAATCCAGTTGGTGTGTAAAACTAAAAGAAATTTTAGTGTCATTTATAAAATACTAGCTGACCTGCTAGTTTTTGGTTTCCCATACAAACTTTGCCACCCCCGTTTACCCCTTAGGGGTTGAATTGCGAAAAACGCTGAAATAGGTGTTTATTTAATTTCATTAGAGAGTCTCTGTGCAAAATTTCAAATCGATAGGTGAAGATTGTTTTTGTCCCCCATACAAACTTTGCCATCCCCGTTTACCCCCTTAGGGGTTGAATTTCCAAAAAACCCTTATTCAGTGGTTTTGCTATAACAGGAAGCTACACTCCAAATTTCAGCTTTGTATGGTTAAAGATGAGATTTGATTCCATAAAAAGGCCTTCTCTTTTATAGCTATGGTTATAAACTACGATGGATATTTATTAAAAAAAATACAAAAGCAAGACAAACTAAAAAGGAATTCTTATTAAACGACTTTTAACAATTATTATACAAAGTAGGTAGTTTAAATAAATGAAAAGCAAAGGTACAACGTCCGTCTATCTCTAGTGTTGGCGCAGAAGTGAGCTCCGACTGCCGCTGGGTCTGCTTGGAGGCTCAGCGCGCCCCTCCCTGTCCTCGCGCGACTCGATCACGCCACTGGTGACGTCACCTAGGCCACGCCTCTAGCCAACGATTTTTATGCTAATCATATAGATAATACATTTTATGGGATACGTTTGGTATTATTGGTAAGGGTTCTCGGCATTCTCCTTTTATCTATTTATTTCTTTATTTTATTCATTTTCAATTGTTTACTGCACTTACAGTGGTGACCAACACGTGCAGTGAACCATTTTAATACATATAAAATATTTACACAATCTTATTATAATATCAACTAAAAAAACTTATAAGTGAACTAAGAATTACATTAGCTTTTGAAAAAAAGATATCAATTTCTGGCGACTGGGCAAGTCAAGAGTTGAGCAAATTAAGAGCCTGAGCTGTGGGTGCATAGCGAGCAGTTCCAAACGTTAACGTTCGCACTGACGGAGCCGCGAATAGGTGCGGGGCGCAATTTAATTTCATTTAATTTTACTTGTTAAATGAAATGTGTAGTTGTTACCTTGTTCCAGCTCTGTGATGATAAACCACTACAACCAACACAAAGGCGTCGAGTACCATTGCCCCACCTGCCTCAGCGTCTACACGTGAGTGTTAAAGAATAGATTTAGGAATATATTCAACCAAAAAAGGGCACATCTAAAATTTATTTTTCCAAATTGACTTATATACATATTCGGAATCAGGATACAAGGCGAATCTGCCGGATTTTGAAAAATATCTACCGCAATCATGTTACAAAAATCGCAGAGGGCATATCTGACATCCAAATTAAAGGTGACAGTACGTTGAAATATTGGGTTTTGTAAGTTGACAGTAGGTTAAGATATTGGGTTCTATAAGGTGACAGTAGGTTGAGATATTGGGTTCTATAGGTTGAGATATTCGGTGACAGTACGTTGATATTGGGTTCTGTAAAGTGACAGTAGGTTGAGATATTGGGTTCTGCTTACAGAACTCAACGTACTGTCCCTTAGGACAGTACGTTGAGATATAGGGTGACAGTACATTGAGACATTGGGTTCCGTAAAGTGACAGTAGGTTAAGATATTGGGTTCTATAAGGTGACAGTAGGTTGAGATATTGGGTGACAGTACGTTGATATATTGGGTTATTTAAGGTGACAGTAGGTTGAGATATTGGGTGACAGTACGTTGATATATTGGGTTATTTAAGGTGACAGTAGGTTGAGATATTGGGTGACAGTACGTTGCTATATTGGGTTATTTAAGGTGACAGTAGGTTGAGATATTGGGTGACAGTACGTTGATATATTGGGTTATTTAAGGTGACAGTAGGTTGAGATATTGGGTGACAGTACGTTGATATATTGGGTTATTTAAGGTGACAGTAGGTTGAGATATTGGGTGACAGTACGTTGATATATTGGGTTATTTAAGGTGACAGTAGGTTGAGATATTGAGTGACAGTACGTTGATATATTGGGTTATTTAAGGTGACAGTAGGTTGAGATATTGGGTGACAGTACGTTGATATATTGGGTTATTTAAGGTGACAGTAGGTTGAGATATTGGGTGACAGTACGTTGCTATATTGGGTTATTTAAGGTGACAGTAGGTTGAGATATTGGGTGACAGTACGTTGCTATATTGGGTTATTTAAGGTGACAGTAGGTTGAGATATTGGGTGACAGTACGTTGATATATTGGGTTATTTAAGGTGACAGTACGTTGATATATTGGGTTATTTAAGGTGACAGTAGGTTGAGATATTGAGTGACAGTACATTGCTATATTGGGTTATTTAAGGTGACAGTAGGTTGAGATATTGGGTGACAGTACGTTGATATATTGGGTTATTTAAGGTGACAGTAGGTTGAGATATTGGGTGACAGTATGTTGATATATTGGGTTATTTAAGGTGACAGTAGGTTGAGATATTGGGTGACAGTACATTGAAATATTGGGTTTTTTAAGGTGACAGTAGGTTGAGATATTGGGTTCTGTAAAGTGACAGTAGGTTGAGATATTGGGTTATTGAAGGTGACATTAGGTTGAGATATTGGGTTCTGTAAAGTGACAGTAGGTTGAGATATTGGGTGACAGTACATTGATATATTGGGTTCTGTAAGGTGACAGTAGGTTGAGATATTGGGTGACAGTACGTTGATATATTGGGTTATTTAAGGTGACAGTAGGATGAGATATTGGGTGACAGTACGTTGATATATTGGGTTATTTAAGGTGACAGTAGGTTGAGATATTGGGTTCTGTAAGGTGACAGTAGGTTGAGATATTGGGTGACAGTACGTTGATATATTGGGTTATTTAAGGTGACAGTACGTTGATATATTGGGTTATTTAAGGTGACAGTAGGTTGAGATATTGGGTGACAGTACATTGATATATTGGGTTTTTTAAGGTGACAGTAGGTTGAGATATTGGGTTCTGTAAAGTGACAGTAGGTTGAGATATTGGGTTATTGAAGGTGACATTAGGTTGAGATATTGGGTTCTGTAAAGTGACAGTAGGTTGAGATATTGGGTTCTGTAAGGTGACAGTAGGTTCGTTCCAGCAACAAAACAACACTCAACAACCACCGCCGCGAGGCGCACGCGACCAGCCACATCTGCACGGCTTGCGCGCGCAGCTTCGTCTCTGAGAAAGGACTGTTCTTCCACAAGAAGTACAAACATAAGGTAAGGACTTGCCGCTGACTATTTATTTTATTTATTTATATAACAGATCACCTTGGTTAAGCAACGCTCCGCCCGGTCATTACACATTTAGATTTGAGCTCTTCCGTGCTTCGGAAGGCACGTAAAGATGTCGGTTCCGGCTTTTCGGTCGATAAGCCATGTCGGAGGCCTTCGGGCGGCCTAAAAACTCCGACACCAGAGTTTGCCACTAGCTCATACGAAGAAGAAGAAGAATATTTTATTTATTTATTTACAACAACAAAGTAAACACTAACAGTTAATTAGGAAACTACGTAGAATAAACACAGTGCTTAATGGTACCTCAATTAGGGGCCGTCCATTAATCACGTGAGGTTCTAAACGTCCAAAATGAAATGGAGGAAAATCGTTGAGGAGGCCAAGACCCACAATGGGTATGGCGCCGCAGGAAGTAAGTAAGTAAGTGATGATGTTGACGTTGATGTTGATGTTGGTTCCAGGATGAGGCAGAGGCGAAGCCGGAGGAGACGTCGACGTGTCTCGAATGCAACATCACGTTCGACTCGCACAAGGTGTATCTCAAACATGAGAAGACGATGCACACACGGAGACCCGAGACTGTGTATGTATTATGTATGTTCTATAAATACCTAGTCAAAAGTGCATGTATAAAATGTAATATTTGGACTTGCTTCTACAAAAAAAGTCTGAACTATTTATTTTTCAGTTGTTATCCATATTGTCATCATCAATAAGGCAACGACAAAGTTTAACAAATTAAAGATAAAGATATTTTTATTTCAATTTAAATTTAACAAATTCTTTGTGACAACTAAGCATTATTACATACTAAGTAGACAAACCTGAGACAAAAAAGAGGACAGCTCAGAAAAAAATTATAATATAAAGGTTAGTTTACTTATTAGAATGTTACAAAACCGTACCCTCCGTGGTAGATTTAACTGTGTTACGGCAGGGTACCTGCTTCAACCTCCTATGTAGTAAGTACCTATCTAATATAAAATTGATTATTAATTTTAGATACAAATGCTATTTCTGCAAAGACGGCTTCGATAGCATAGAGGCGCTCCGCAAACACAAACTGGAATTGAACCATCAGCGCGCGCCCAAACAAGTCATCCATCGGACATCGATAGGCGCCAAGCCGCAGGGAGCGAAGCGAACACGCCGCAGCCGAGTCAGCGACCCCGACAAGCCTTATAGGAAGTGTCCCGTCGTGAGTACATATAGCAAGTGATGCACCGCACGTCGATAGTCAGGCAGCGAGCGAAGCGAACACGCCGCAGCCGAGTCAGCGACCCCGACAAGCCTTATAGGAAGTGTCCCGTCGTGAGTACATATAGCAAGTGATGCACCGCACGTCGATAGTCAGGCAGCGAGCGAAGCGAACACGCCGCAGCCGAGTCAGCGACCCCGACAAGCCTTATAGGAAGTGTCCCGTCGTGAGTACATATAGCAAGTGATGCACCGCACGTCGATAGTCAGGCAGCGAGCGAAGCGAACACGCCGCAGCCGAGTCAGCGACCCCGACAAGCCTTATAGGAAGTGTCCCGTCGTGAGTACATATAGCAAGTGATGCACCGCACGTCGATAGTCAGGCAGCGAGCGAAGCGAACACGCCGCAGCCGAGTCAGCGACCCCGACAAGCCTTATAGGAAGTGTCCAGTCGTGAGTACATACAGCAAGTGATGCACCGCACGTCGATAGCCAGGCAGCGAGCGAAGCGAACACGCCGCAGCCGAGTCAGCGACCCCGACAAGCCTTATAGGAAGTGTCCAGTCGTGAGTACATACAGCAAGTGATGCACCTCACGTCGATAGTCAAGCGGCGAGCGAAGCGAACACGCTGCAGCCGAGTCAGCGACCCCGAAAAGCCTTATAGGAAGTGTCCAGTCGTGAGTACATACAGCAAGTGATGCACCTCACGTCGATAGTTAAGCGGCGAGCGAAGCGAACACGCTGCAGCCGAGTCAGCGACCCCGAAAAGCCTCATAGGAAGTGTCCAGTCGTGAGTACATACAGCAAGTGATGCACCGCACGTCGATAGTCAAGCGGCGAGCGAAGCGAACACGCTGCAGCCGAGTCAGCGACCCCGAAAAGCCTTATAGGAAGTGTCCAGTCGTGAGTACATACAGCAAGTGATGCACCTCACGTCGATAGTCAAGCGGCGAGCGAAGCGAACACGCTGCAGCCGAGTCAGCGACCCCGAAAAGCCTTATAGGAAGTGTCCAGTCGTGAGTACATACAGCAAGTGATGCACCTCACGTCGATAGTCAAGCGGCGAGCGAAGCGAACACGCTGCAGCCGAGTCAGCGACCCCGAAAAGCCTTATAGGAAGTGTCCAGTCGTGAGTACATACAGCAAGTGATGCACCGCACGTCGATAGACAAGCGGCGAGCGAAGCGAACACGCCGCAGCCGAGTCAGCGACCCGACAAGCCTTATAGGAAGTGTCCAATTGTGAGTACATACTTATTCCCTACACAACATCCAAATGAAAACTATAAAACAGGAAATAGACGCCTACAGCGCAAAGAACCAAACAAGCCTGACAAATTACAGAATCCAACTCACCACTCAACATTTAATTTAATTATTTTTTTTTCATTTTGTTTATTCAATCACAATTTACAATCGTATTTGAATCTTTTATAATAACATGCAACAAAATTAGGTGACAAAAAATTACTTATAATAAATCATATTATTGATTGCTAGTCAAAAACTCATGTCAAATTAAGGTTAAATTCGTCCACAGAGTAAAAGCTGTTCTTTAACAAAAAGTATTTTAATTTAAGTTTTAAAATATCAGGATTGGCAATGTCATACCATTTCATATAGGTGGGTAGAACATTAAAAAGTTTAACCGCTTGACACCGACAACTGCAGGGAACTTGCAGCCTACAATTCTCCAGACTGAGCAGACCGAATAATTCTAGGTAGCGGATAGATTCGCAAAAAACTAATGAGAGAAAGATAATGGACGAATCTCTCTACTAACGACCTAAAGGAGAATGCCGTCTGATGTATGGCGCTCGGTACCAAGACTAAAGTGAGTGCGTTAAAAAAATCTCCAATAAGTTTTTAGTCGATTCTACTGTTAAAATAATTATAAATGAGGGTTATTGCCCTAGCAATACTTTACGTCAATGTTTGTTGCCATAGCAACGTATATATCATTGGTTGTTGCAGTCTAATGGCGGCGTGCGGCGGAAACCAAATCAACAAAATATTTTTTTTTAATTATTAATCCCGTCGGTGTGTAAAACTAAAGAAAATGTTAATGTAATTTATAAAATATAATAAATTTTTATAGGATACGTTTGGTTTTGACGCAATTGGTACGGGTTCTCGGCATTCTCCTTTCAATAACAGACAGCATATTGGATGATTGTTATGAAAACAGATTGCAAAAAAAATGACCATTCACTCAGTCAGTACGGGGTACTATATATATATATCTAGGAGCCTACCTAACCTAACACAACTTTTGAAGGCGCCAATCCGCCTTCATCCGGCATACCTCAACGAATGGTCATACTGTGCAGACGTGTTTTGTGTTGTAGTTCATGCTGTAATTTATAAATTCTAAGTCTATATTCCTTGCCTGAATTGTTTATCCAAGTTTGTAAAAGTTACATTGTTAATAAATGCCTTTTAAAAAGTCATTCCGCTTCTAATTGCTAATAATATATACATCTTCACGACTTTTTCTACATTATGGATATCTTCAGATATTGCTCAGTACGCAAATCTATTGAGGAGACCTTAACGGAGGTAGTCAGAGGCAAGTCCAAACATTACGTTCGATACATGCCCACTTGTTGCAAGCAGCTAGCATTCCACGTGACAGGTTGCAAGCCCATACCCGCTTTTTATTGGAACACTAACCTAGTACTTACCTTTCCAACTGTTTAGTTCAAGGGCATGTCGGTTTCCTCACGATGTTTTCCTTTACCGTTTCGAGCTCGTGGTAATGCGCACGTAAATTATTCGAAAGGGAAAATCCATTGGTGCACGGCATCTTAAGTTGCGGCAACTTAAATACATCATCTGTGAAAATGTCAACTGTCTAGCTATCACGGTTCACGAGATACAGCCTGGTGACAGTAGAGTCTCAGTAATGGGGTCTCGTTTTCGTTGCTGTGTATGGGTCTTTCTTAGTTTTTGCTTTATGCCTCTCTCATCCTTATGCAAATTGTTGTACCACATGTTGTTTTAATCCACAATACACAAAGGTTAGCTGGAGAAAATGCTTCTTAGCATTAAGTTCGCCTATGTACATTGAATTTGTTTTTGTGCAATAAAGAATATTCTATTCTATCATTTAAATTTGATTTAATTATTCCAGTGTCTCGCCGAAGTCCCGAACACGTTCCCTACTAGTCTGTACATGCATTACCTGGAGGTGCATCCGGACATACCTTACAACTCTGTATATACGGACTCCAAGGACTACTTGTGTGAACAGTGCGGGAAGACGTTTAGGGTGAGTCGGTCTGTCGCTTACACTCATTTGTAGGTTGAAATTATCAAATAATTACGTTTCTTGCTAATTATCGGAGAATTATCTGTTAATTATCGGAGAATTATCTGCTAATTATCGGAGAATTATCTGGTAATTAACGGATAATTATCTGATAATTATCGGACATAATCTTGACAAAAAGCCACAATCCAGAAGTGAAGTGAAGTGAATTTAAGGGCATTAGGGGAATCCCCACGGGCGGCATGTTGACGCGTGCGTTCGGAAAGACGCTAGCGCGGAAATACACGCTCGAATACATGCACTTATATCGGTGCATTTTTTTGTTATCCTCAATGAATAATGATCCGTCTGTTATTATCACGATAATTATTTATTATTATCAATTCTTCTTCTTCTTCGTATGAGCTAGTGACCAACTCTGGTGTCGGAGTATTATTATTATCAATGATAAATATCCTTTCGATCCCTGTAAATTTCAAAGTAAAAGCATTTAGGTAATCAACGAAAAAAGTTGCTTCAAAATTAAGCTCACAAACCTAAACTATGAAAGTTAGTTAGAATTTTGAGCACAAGTGCATTAACATATCTACTCATAAATGTATCTATATTAAGGCAACGAAAATGAGCCATACACCCAAACACAATAAGAAGTTCATAGATAGAATTTGTTATTTTATAATATTTACTTTAATTGATTTGTCTTATGTGTTTTTTAAGACATAAAAACAATTTCTTCTAGTATTCAAAACTGTACTAATTTTACTTTGAATTTTAATTAAAGAAATGTTATGTTACACTACTGTTTTATTTCCTCGATATCAAAGTGAAAAGCAGAGTTTATAACTCGTCCACAAAGCGGCAAAACCATTTTTAACCGACTTCAAAAAGGAGGAGGTTCTCAATTCGTCGGAACCTTTTTTTCGACTTTTTTTTATATTTGTTCACCGATATCTCCTTCAATTGTAAACAGATTTTCAAAATTCTTTTTATTCCTGAGGGATCGGTACTTTTCCCGTAAAACTCAAAAAACCTCATCCTCACTTGTAATTTTCGCCCTATGATCACCAATATCTCCGTCAATTGTGAACCGATTTTCAAAATTCTTTAAGTAAGAAGTGATTTATTTGAAGTCGGTTTAATTTTTATTTAAAAGTTTATACTTGTTTGTTGTTTTATTGCAAATATAAAGTTTTCACTGACGTTTTCGTATTTTATTTTATTTATTTCGACCCAACAACATATCATATGATTTCGAACATTAAGAAGACCCCTGAGAGACCATCATCTCTATAATTAGTATTTGTCCTGTCAGGTCTACTGTCACTATCTGGACCACAAGAACCAGCACACGGGCGCCAAGCCTTACGCGTGCAAGGAATGCCCCGCGCGCTTCGCGACCCGCAAACATCTCGTGTACCACTCGGAGCGGCACCGCCCGCCGAGGTACCAGTGCAAGCAGTGCGGGAAACTGTTCCTCAGCGCAGCCAACCTGTTCGCACATCGACGGGTGAGTTGTACACGTCACTAGTAGCGCCATCTAGTGTACCACTCGGAGCTAGCGGTGCAAGCAGTGCGGGAAACTGTTCCTCAGCGCAGCCAACCTGTTCGCACATCGACGGGTGAGTTGTACACGTCACTAGTAGCGCCATCTAGTGTACCACTCGGAGCTAGCGGTGCAAGCAGTGCGGGAAACTGTTCCTCAGCGCAGCCAACCTGTTCGCACATCGACGGGTGAGTTGTACACGTCACTAGTAGCGCCATCTAGTGTACCACTCGGAGCTAGCGGTGCAAGCAGTGCGGGAAACTGTTCCTCAGCGCAGCCAACCTGTTCGCACATCGACGGGTGAGTTGTACACGTCACTAGTAGCGCCATCTAGTGTACCACTCGGAGCTAGCGGTGCGTACGATGGCGCGATGTATTTTCGGCGTCTTAATTGGCAGCGATCGTACGATGGCGCGATGCGTTTTCGTCGCACGACGAGATTAAACACACATTTCTTTAGTGTCCTTGCAATTGCAAATTGAAGCTTGCAAGTCATCGCGCGAGCACAGGACAACATTTCCATCGCACGACCAAAACGCATCGTGTCATAGAACGATCATTGACAATAAGGGCGCCGCGTCAGAAGTAAGATAGTGACACCATTTATTTCCAAAATCGTAAAACTCAAATGTAAATTAGAGATATAGTGACACCATTTAGTACACCTTAGGAGCTCTGACTGCTGAAGGGCCCATGTGGTTCCCATAATACAAGCTCTGCTTATTGAAGGGCTACAACCCGCATGCCCAGCGTGGGGATTATGGGCATCCCCTTTATTATTTAAAGTCAAAGTATATTTATTGTCGAAACACATGTAGGTACAGTGGTGATGTTTTTATGCTTGGTATCAATGTGCTCTACTCTTTACGGGTGTACAATATTTAATACATAAAACACAAAAAAAACAAAATAAAAAATAAAAAATATAAAAAATTTAAAGGAGAATGCCGAGAACCCGTACCAATTGCGTCAAAACCGAACGTATCCCATAAAATGTATTATATTTTATAAATGAAATTAACATTTTATTTAGTTTTACACACCGACGGGATTAATAATCAAGTATAAAAATATTTTGTTGTTTTGGTTTCCGCCGCACGCCGCCATTAGACTACAACAACCAATGATATATACGTTACTATGGCAACAAATATTGATGTAAAGTGTTACTATGGCAATAACCCTCATTTTTAATTATTTTGACGGTAGAATCGACTAAAAACTTATTGGATATTTTTTTGACGCACTCACTTTAGTCTTGGTACCGAGCGCCATACATCAGACGGCATTCTCCTTCAGTTAAGTTTAGAAAAGTGAACAACAGAATCGACACTATTATTTATATTAAACCTCTTGTTTCAGGGGCACATTGGGGACCGCAGATTTAAATGTGACATCTGCTTCAAAGGGTTCCTTCATTCGTACACGTTGAAGGAACACATCAAAGGAGTGCACAACCAAATACGGAGAGTTAGGAAGGTTCCGAATAGAGAAAAGAGTTTAATGTAGAAATTATGAACTGATAGCTTCCACTCCCGGAATAAAAAGTAGCGTATGTGTTAATCCAGGTCACAAACTATGTATATTACAAGTTTCGCAAATATGTTTCTCCCCGTTACGGAGTTGATTTTTAGGGTTCCGTACCCAAAGAGTAAATATGGGACTATATTATAAAGATTCCACTCTCACTTTTAAATAAATACTTATTTCTTTTTCCCTTTCTAGGGTACTAAGTGTCAAGAAGATTTTATTATTAAATAATATAAAATCGGTCAAGTTCGAGTTGGATTCGCGCACGAATGGTTCCGTACTGTTGTAGGGGAGCCCCACTTAAATATTTATTTTATTATTTATTTAGTATTAGTCGATATAACGGCAACAGAAATACATAATCTGTGAAAATTTCAACTGTCTAGCTATCACGGTTAATGAGATACAGCCTGCTGACAGACAACTGACAGAGCAGTCTTAGTAAAATGGTCCCGTTTTCATCCTTTGGGTATGGAACCCTAAAAAACATATTATCTTAGTTGAATCTATTCCACCAGTGCTAAGCTATGTGAATATGATTGGTGGATATCAAACGCATCCACAGCAACATAACATAGCACATCTGTGGTGGAAAAGCAGCCTTATCCTGTGACTATGTAAAGGTGTGAATATATCAATGAAAATTATGTTGTTGTTTTTCTCATGAGCCTACCAATTAGCCTAATAATAAGATTACCATACTTTCAATCGAGCGACTCAATTCGCGCGTAAATTGCCCGTCTGGGCAGGCACTAATATACTAAGTTGTGTTGTATCTTGGTTTAGAACGAGGAGGTTTACAAGTATTTACGTAATTCCATGGTTTCGAACCCTTAACCCGTAGTATCCGTATGTAATGTACCCATGTCTGTTTAAGATAAGATGTATGCCACAACAAAACTTAGGTATTTAGTATCGCCATCTAGTGTTGAATAGTGTAACTAAGTATGGCATAACAGACATTCATGCCATCTAGTTTCGGGTAGCCCTACTTTTTTTCAGACAGCAGGGTTTGCCTCTATACTCTTCGATAAGATACAAAAAAAAACCGCACCTAAAAAGATAATCGTGCTGGCGCTGCGTAGTTAACATCCTCCTTGGATATAATTAATAAACTTTTTAACCTCACTTGATCATAAACCTAGGGAATCATGAATTTATTTCATTTGTACTTTTTAACCATGGTTTTGTGCTAAATAATCCGGATTATATTTACACAGTGAGTGGCCGATTGGTAAACTGTAAAAATTGGAATACCTACTCTTTGGTTGATAATCTTTTGTTTTCTTACCAGCCATTTTACATGCAACCTCTTCGGTCCCTTCACGCATTGATGATTATGATCTAAATCTCCTTTCTTTTTAGAAATGCGTAGAAGAGTCTGCAAAATATGTTTGCGCTCTGACTTCGAAAGAACTAAGGATATCGACGAGAAGCTCTCCCAATTTTACGACGAGTTAGTGGAGTTCCAATTTAATGTAAGTTATTTTTCTGCTCTCTTTAAAATTAAATTCATTTCATTGGTTACATTCTCTTACGAACTCATCACCACGTTCTATCCTCTTGGAACCTAGAATTTTATTTTATTCTCCCTCAATCTCAACTCAATATTTGTTTTCAAACATTACGCTAAATGGTCTTAAAAAGGGAAAATAATAGTAACGCCAGTCGCTAACACAATGCCTGCCCAATACAATATCGTCTATGTCTATGTGAATACGCCTACCAATAACCTACTCAATGAAAACTGCAACTCTGTGTCTATTGGTATAAAATGGTCCCTTGCAAATCTCTTTGCCTCAATTTCTCAATGGCAGCAGCATAGATAACTATCTCTGGTAGGCAAGTTCTTTGTCAATAACCCTTTGGTAAATGTTTTTGATTACCAAATTAAGCTTGTAAGTAAATAAAGTTATGTTAATTCACAAGCACCCCCAATACAATTATTATAAGCCAGTGGTGTGGTTGGTATGGTTGAACATGTTATACTGCCCTGAGTACTATCTTAAAACTATTATGTCATTATCATCAGCCTATAGCAGTTCACTGCTTGGACATATACCTATGAAGTAGGCTATGGTATAATATTAACACCTTGCTCGCCACCACAGTTGTCACCTCAACCATAACGAGCAAAGTGAACCAAAAAATGAGATCCTCGGTATCCTAGGTTGGGAAGGAGGTCCCCTATGTGTGTCTACGGAAATGTTAGCTGTAAACCGCGTGGACCTCACTCAGCGCTGTGGTGTTAATGTAAATAAATGCTAAATATGTGCTGCTACACAGTAGACATCTTTACCCCTAGTACGAATTGCACAAAACAGAAATGTATATCGTTTTTGTTTGCAGTTCAATTTTGATGTATATTTTTGGGAATTATGCAACTGGTTTTACGTAAAAACTGATAAAAATATTGGTCATGTAATCTTCTTGCAGATTGCAATCACTCAAAACCGTTGGGTTATAAACAAAAAACGGTACTTCGATATTGAGCTTGAAATAGTAAACTATGAAAGTTTTCGAATTGTGCAACTTTTATTTGGGGTACTGCTGAGTTCATGTAGAGCCACTACACCACCAGTAGGCCCAGTATCCCAGCAGACCACTGCTGACTTTATGTAGATTATAATATAAAGACATTTATTTGCAACTGAATACAACACAACACAAAATTTTAACAAATAAAAGAGTTAGAACATGGTCGGAGGTGTGCTAGCCACGTTGCGAGCAGCTGTTCCCTGCGATCCCCAACCCTCATGCCCAGCGTGGGTATTATGGGAATATCCCACTTCTTACGTTGTTGTAATTTACTATGCTAAGGGGCCACCGACTGACGAATTGCCCATTCAAGCATATTTCTACTATATTGATTTATTTTTTGTATTCCAATAGTATTTATCTACATTCCTGGATAGTTTTGTTAACTATATACTTACCTAAAATGAAATAAAAGCCAATAGCAGTTTACACATTTTTATGCCAAAATTGACCACTTTTCTTCCTCTTTATTTCGTATTAAAAACAACAATATCTTACATGTTGTTGGTTAAGGAACATAGAATATATTATCTAGTTACAGAATAACAATACTTTGTAAAGAATACATAAAGTTTTCAGTCATCATTTTTCATTTTTCGTTATTATGGAACACAATTAAATTCAAATAAAATTTTGAATGGCTACTATTGTTATCGCACACGCACGGCTAAATCATACTCAGCTAAAAAGAGATATCCGGAGTGAGCCTTGGCGCGTGCCTCAATTCATATACCCTCTTACTTATGAACTCTACTTAAAGTTAATCAATGTTCAAAGTTAGCCCTGTCATTGTTTCCCATTATCCAACAGTAAGAGACAGCAATAATTTAAGCATCATTTATCTTTTCAAAGATATTCATAAGTAAGGCCATTAATGTTTATGTTATGTTTCAGACAATTCTTGACAAAAGTCATAAATCCTTGGGCTTCTGTCAGTTGTGTGAGCATTTACTGACAAGGTTCTACAACTTCAAGTTGCAGTGTCTGAGAGCTCGGGATATACTGAAGTCTGTTAAAAAGGTAACAAGTTAAACATTCAACATAGTCTAGAACACCGTCTTAAAATCGATCGCCTTTCGGTAGGGTTAGGGTTGCCATATCTCAGGATTTGACCTGACATCTCAGGATTTTCAGGCTCTTCTCAGTATTGCGCCCACCACACCTCCACACTAGCCTATATCAGTCCACTGCTGGACATAGGCCTCCCCTCATAAAGGGGGATATGCCCATAATCCCCACGCTGGGCATGCGGGTTGGGGATCGCAGGGCATATCTTTTTATCATGTAAAAATTCTTAAAGAAGATAAATAATAAACTTCTTTAAGAATATAAAGACTAATTTAAAAATCAACTTTTGTCATGGGAGTGCTCAAATAAAATCAACACTTAAAGTCTATTAAACCTATTCTAATCGTCTGTTTTATCGTATTTAATTTGTGATGATGCCTTTTTGGGTAAACTTTTTTTGTGCCGCGGGCTACAAGTTTTCGCGTGAATTCAAAAAAATCCAGTAAAGCAGGATTTTTCAATGGCAATCAAGCTTTTCTCCTTTGAAATTTTCTTTTAACCCTACCTTTCGGTGTTCTAAAGGATACATTTTGGTGAGTATGAGCACAGTAAATAAAAATAAACTAAATGGGATGGAAGTTCAGTTCACTATTTTTGTCCCGTTTCATTCAAGGTTTTTTATTTTATTTACTATGGGCCAGCTCTTGACCGGCTCGGCTTGCGTGGGCAAGGATGAGGTCGGCGATAGGATGAGCTCTCCCAGAAGATGCCTATCAACTCTCTTTTTGAAGCCGTTAGGGTCATAAGACAATGGAAAAACAGACGCTGGCAGCTGATTCCATATTTTAGCAGTGCGCATTATAAATGATGTTTGGAAGCGCTTAGTCCTGTTAAATGGAATATCAACTTGATGCGGGTGGTAGTTAGCAGTGCGTCTGAAGCTCCTATGGTAGAAAGGTGAAGGCGGAATAAGGTCATGTACATAATTTAGGTACATAATTTTTAGGTTTCGTTTCCTCAAGAGGAAAAATAAAGGAATCCTTATAGGATCACTTCGTTATCCATATGTCCATCTGCCTGACCTTTTTATCAGAAACCTGTGGAGGTATCAAGTTATATTTAACATTAAATATGCAGGTCTGCCATCGCTTGAGCCTGTGAAAAAATCAAACTTCTTAAATAACGCAATCCAAAGTTACGGCCGTTCATATCGCATAATTATTTCGAATCGTACCTATTGGGTATTTGCCGTTGCCCCCACAATAATACAATTTGGCAAGAAGCAATGTCTTATAGGACAAGCAAAGGAAGAGGCCCGATCCCATTGATTTGTAGCTATAATAATTAATTGACTCAGGCGTGACTTTGCGGAAATCCATTACAAGATATTCTACAAAACAAAATATTTAGTACAAATTCCGCTAACTTTCTCTGACAAGTTCCACAAAATGCATACGCATGCACCGCCCTCCCGCCCGCAGATTCACATGCAAATCAGAGAAAGAACAAGCAAACATGCAATCATTAATAAATGCAACCGTCTACTTACTCTTCCACCAAATAAAAACAACACGTTAACCTGTAATTAGCTTGGAGAAACGACACACACATAAATACACAAGAAACTTAACAGAAATTCGACAATGTTTCGCCACCGTCCACCAACTTATGGGGAAGGCAATTTTTTATAAGACAATTTTTTTTATAATTTTCCAACATATAGGAAAAAACTAAAACAGATTAAATTCAACCCCCTTACTTATGAACGCTACTCAAAGTTAATCAATGCAGCGCGGTCACTGTTTGTCATTATCCAATGGTAAGAGATGGCAATACTCTAAGCATCGTTTATCTTTTGAAAGATGTTCATAAGTAAGACCAAAAGTGTTGAAGAAATATTTTGATTGGCCTGCGCAGACCGGGACGGAACAATAGAAACACGATACAAATTCCTATGCTTTAAAATAATCCCGCGGCATCGAAAGGGACGTCACGGCATTATTTCAAACCATAGGAATTTGTATCGTATTTCTATTACGATAGGTATGAACATTCAAGTTCATTGGTAAAAATTGCAGGCCTTAAAACATATAAATCAGTTATTTCGAGACTGTGTGAAGTAGACACATCAGAGAAAGCTGCTAGTCTAAAAACGAATAAATAAATTTATCCATTTTTAAGCATAAAGTATTTAAGCATCTCCTTTCTCTTGACTGCTAGGTTTTATTTCTAAGGGATACTATTAATTATATTTTTTGCAAATAGGTATTTATGTAGTTTATGTATTATAATTATGTAGTCTATACTTTCATATTTATTATATTAATATTTTATGTAGCAGGTATATTTTGTAGTTAGTTAGGTATGTGTATGATATTATTTATCCAGCTACGTTCGTATGTATGTACACCACCGTCTTTTGTTTTTCGTACTATCCGGTCCATCCAAAGGTTGTCTGGAAGAGATCGCTATTAGCGATAAGACCGCCTATTGTACCTTTCTTTTTTAATTGTAAAGTTTCTGCAAATTGTATTTTTCAATTTGGTGTACAATAAAGAATTTATCTAGATAGATAGATAGATAGATAACTCTTTATTGTACTCACACCAACTTAAACATAAAATACAAAACAAATAATAACTTATACTGAAAGTACAATGGGCGGTCTTATCGCTTAGAGCGATCTCTTCCAGACAACCCTTGGATGGACTGGATTAATAAGACTATAGCAGACGATGGTGAAAATATCAATAAACACAAATTTATCCCTTGAGGACTAATATTATTGATACTATAATTATAATATACATAAACATAAATAGCTACACTACATACTAATTAAATAATAATAAACTAATAAATATCCAACTACCAAATTATAATATACTAATAAATATCATAAAATAGATAGATAGATACTATAAAACAATGACGAAAATTTCATTTCAAGCGTCATGTGAAACAGATGAATAAAAGTTAAACAAAAGGCTGAGATTGAGCAGTTCTGATGTTGACAGGGAGATAATTCCAAAGACTATCTATAATTATTTTCTTTCAGTTGAACCCTGACGACTTATGCGAGTTGATACCACCATCCTCAATCGGCTTCATGACTCCCTCCAAACGACAGCAGATCTACTACCTCATCCCATCGGAGACAAACGAGAATGCCCATGTCCTGGTCAAGTACTCCCCAGACCAGCCCGTCTACATGGCAGAAGACAAAGGGAGGAATACCGATGTACTATGTATCAAGACAGAGCCTCCGAAAGATTTGCCCCCAGTCAGCGTCCCCGAAGAATCAATCAAACCTGATTTTGAAAATGATTCTGAACTCTTTGATGATTCAGTTATAACGTTTCAAAATGAGGAGGTTATTTATCAAGATGAAGAGGTGGAGGATGAGGTATCTATCACTATTATTATTAAACGACTTCAAAAAGGAGGAGGTTCTCAATTCGTAGGAACCTTTTCTTTTTCGACTTTTTTTTCAAATCAAAATCAAGTCAAAAATCGTTTATTCACCACTGACTTAAAAAGTAGATAATACAGAGAATTAGGGACAATGTTAGGTAAACTTGAACTTAAAGCACACGTAAGTTTAAAAAGACAGACAATAAAAAAAGCACATTTTTCACACTTTTAATGTATGTTCATTGATAACTCCGTCAATTGTGGACCTATTTTCAAAATTCTTTTTTTGTTTAAAAGAGTACACTTCACAGGTGTTCCCATATAAATTTTATTCCTGAGGGATTGGTACTTTTCCCGGAAAACTCAAAAAAACCTCATCCTCACTTGTAATTTTCGCCCTATGATCACCAATATCTCCGTTAACTGTGAACCGATTTTCAAAATTCTTTAGGGCAAGAAGTAAGAAGTGATTTATTTGAAGTCGTTTTTTTTTAATGGTTACTTGTTGTAATATAAGAGCCTAGCTCTTGTCGGTGTAGTGACGCAATTCTCTCCACTTGGCTCTTTTTATTGCTGTCTCTTTCACTTCCTTATACGACATGACGGCGACCTTCTCTTTTATCTGACTCCTGTAGCTTATTCTTGGCCTTCCTCTTCCACGCTTTCCTTCCACCTTTCCCTCAAGGATGTTTCTAAAGAAGCTGTCATGTCGTATAAGATTGGACTGAGAAGGTTACTACCTAAGAAGTTTTTAAGCGAGTGGATCAGAAAAAGGGTCTTGATGGAAAACTTAACAAAACAGAAGAGGGAAAATTATTGGACAGCTTATAAGACCTATGACTATATAATTAATAATGCTGGACGTAATCACACAGCATCATGTAGCCCCAAACTAAGCAGAGCTTGTATTATGAGAACCACATCACTGATAAACTACATAGATCCATTTTTTTTGTAAATGTTGTTACGAGCTAGGGTTCGGGATAAAAAAATAATGAAGTCCGATTTCACCAAAATTACACTTTATATTCAAAGCACACCACAAGCAACACAATTACTTAAACACTGTTAAAACTGCAATTAAAACAATTACTACTCACTACTTTTAATTAATACACGCACTTTTATAAATAAAACCACAAATTCTTTTTATAAACAACACAACAATCACTGACAAAACTCGTATAGCACTGTAGGTATAGCTGGTATAGCCAATCCGCGCTCTGTTCTATTCAGAACAATACTGCCGCTAGGGCCAATCCGCGACGCTTAAATACTCGGCCGTGTTATGCCTAGAAGTTTCTCAAAGAATCGTGAACCTTATCGCACTTGGAATAGAATGTTCGGCGCGTTCGGTCCCATGTTCTCGAACTCGTGGATGTGTGAGTGCCATCGAACGGGACTACCTAGTACTTGTATTACCACACCAGATGGCGTGACAATTAGTGCGTCCATTCGCCAATAGATGGCACCACTTGTGTCGTAACAATACATACATAATATTTATAGAAAACACCAAGACCCGAGACAAATATTTGAGAGCGTACAAACATTTGTCTCGCGGCAGGAAATGAACCCGAAACCACTATGCCACAGAGGCTGTCATGCACTGTCTTGCCTGAAAATGTAACAAGCACATGGCCCATCTGGTTAAGTGGTAACCATTACCTATCACAAAGCATTGCATCGTAGATCATTCTTGTTTGGAACGTGCTCTACGATGCAACGCCCTGCGTCCATCAACTTGAGGCATGAAGATGATAAGCCTCTTGAGCCTGTAATGTGATCGGCACCCACACCCTTCAAACAGAAACACAGCACAGCTGCTTCACGGCAGAAATAGGCATGGTGCCAGTACCCGGACGAGACAACAACAAACAACTCTACAACTACTGTTGTTTTTGCCGCAAATAAATAAAATTTATCCATTTTTTGTTATCTTTAAGGTTTATCTATATGAGAATATAAAAAATGAGGATGTGGCAAATGAGGTAACGATAAATGACGCAGCGACACGTGATACAGTGGTTGAATATAAAGTGGATGTGAAATATGATGAGGAGGCAGATTCGTCACAGAATGAGGTTTATGACGAGCGCTGCTATTCTGTTGATGATGATTTCGAAGTTTACTTTGACGAAGATGCCGAAACTTACTCCGAGGATGATCCTACCAAGGTATTTCTTAAGCTGGGTACGGATGGCGCGTTTCTGTATACGCGTAGTCAGGTTACGCTGACTACGCGTACAGTTAATGCGACGATACATGTCAAACCTCCCTCTCGCTCGCACTATTCAACATTTTTGAATATATAAAATCACTGAATGTATTTATTTATTCAAAATAGCAAACCTTCACGGCCTAGAAAATAATAATACAATGGTTCATCAAGATTATCATGTTGTACCCAACACGTTTTCCTACCAAAAAATTTGCACCAAAATTTATCACATTGGAACAAGTTTTTTTAGTAAGAAAACGTGATAGAATCAAAATGATATTCTTGCTGAACCTTTGTATTGTCATTTTCTAGGCCGTGAAGGTTTGCTATTTTGCATAACTACATTCAGTGATTTAATATCTTCTAAAATGTTGAATAGTGCGAGCGAGAGGGAGGTTTGACCCTTATAGTCGCCTTAAGCTGTTCGCTCATTACATCGACTCAACGCCCACTGAACTCACAGCATGGCATAGAAACGTAAGCTTTATATTGTTTCTTAAGAGTGAATTTGTCAAACGGGTCGGTGACGTCAATACGTGAAGAACGCGTGGACCACGCGTCTTCAATCCTTATCTTACAAGTTGACAAAGATGTCGATTCTTTTGTTCACTTTTCTAAACTTAACTAAAGGAGAATGCCGAGAACCCGTACCAATTGCGTTAAAACCGAACGTATCCCATACAATTTATTATATTTTATAAATGAAATTAACATTTTCTTTAGTTTTACACACTGACTCGATTATTAATCAAGTAAAAAAATATTTTGTTGATTTGATTTGGTTTCCGTTGCACGCCGCCATTAGCTACAACAACCAATGATATATACGTTGCTATGGCAATAAACATTGATGTAAAGTGTTACTATGGCAATAACCCTCATTTTTTATTATTTTGACAGTAGAATCGACTAAAAACTTATTGGAGATTTTTTGACGCACGCACTTTAGTCTTGGTACCGAGCGCCATACATCAGACGGCATTCTCCTTTGGCAGCTTTAAAGTTATAGCTATCCTTGTCATTTACACCTAAAGAAAGGTATAGTATCACTTTTAGGAATGTCAAATTAAGTTTAGTTTAGGAAAATGCTTATGAATATCTTTCAAAAGATAAACGATGCTTAGGCTGTTGACATCACTAACCGTTGGATAATGTCAAACAGTGACAGGGTTAACTTTAAGCATTGGTTAACTTTGAGTAGCTTTCATAAGTAAGGTGGTTAATTTTTATTTGCAGCTCTTATTGTCTATACACACTTTAGCCGAAATGACGCGACGTAAGTTCGTCATGATTACGGCTGCAATGCTATTTGAATTAGAGATGACACATTATGCTGATATTACGTTGTGTTATGGCGTACCACAGATACAGGAAGACAACCAGATAACGTCTTAAAATTCAATACGGCTGATATATACTTTCTTATGTCTAATATCATCAGTTAGAAAGGGATGCATGCATATATTAATGCGACTTCAAAAAGTCAATCGTACCAGGGCGCTCGAACAAATTTCTATGCAGGTTCATACAAATGCCCTGGTACGAAGTCGCAGAAATCGCATTGAGATAAAGCATGCATCTCTTTCTAGCAAATGAAATATGGACATAAGAAAGTAGAGATCAGCCGTATGAGTTAATGTTCAGAGCATAAATGAATTTTAAGACTTCTTCTATGCTTTAGTCATATTTCTTTGTGGCGTACAGACGAACTTGTCAAAATCAGCTGCTGAACTTACATCGCGTAATATTCGGCATAGTGTGTTTAGACGTTTAAGCTAGGTTTAACACAAAGAAAACCAATATATAATTATTCATTTAATCTTTTTAACCGACTTCAAAAAGGAGGACGTTCTAAATTCGTCGGAACCTTTTTTTTATGTATGTTCACTGATAACTCCGTCAATTGTGGACCGATTTTCAAAATTCTTTTTTTGTTTAAAAGAGTATACTTCACAGGTGGTCCCATATAAATTTTATTCCTGAGGGATTGGTACTTTTCCCGTAAAACTCAAAAAAACTCATCCTCACTTGTAATTTTCGCCCTATGATCACCAATATCTCCGTCAATTGTGAACCGATTTTCAAAATTTTTCAGCGCAAGAAGTAAGAAGTGATTTATTTGTAGTCGGTTTTTTTTTGTATTCTACTCAAATCAGCTTGACTCAGCATGAATTATTAAACCTATGTAATATAAAAACATTCATTTAATTATTAATTCTTAGTTTTTGCATGCCGTATTATTGGGTAAGGTGTGTGATACTAATGTTTATAATTAAGATCCTTGTACAACCATACTCTTTTGCAAATAAAACATTCCGATTCTCTATTTACAGAATGAGATTTATTTAAATGAAGCTGTTTTGAGAGACAAAGTTCTACATCTAATAGAGACAGGGGAGACTGATCTCGGCAATGACGTCATGCTGACTCGAGAAACCTTCTTGGAGATGTTTGAGAAGTGTGACATGAAACGACTTGGTATACTGCATGGCAGTCCTCAAAGTGAGTTTACATCGTCATTTCAGACATTTTTTGCCCAGGGGCCGTTCACGTAGATATATTATTACAATTTTTAACCCCCTTCTCCCCCTTGTCAGCAAAACCTACTCGGTTCTAAGCGAGTACCTAAACGTATTCATTATTTGTGGAAATCCCCGAAAATAAGTATCAATTGCAAACAAGTGGGTTGCCAATGTGTAAAAAAACAAACTACTGCTGATGTAAACACCATCTAGACCCCCCTACCCACCATTTCATTAAAAATAAGCAAAGCAAAGACCCCCAAAATAGTGCTTACGTAATTCTTTAATGGTCTCCCACTGCTAGGCATGGGCTTCAGGTGCCTCAAACTATAAAAATTTTGTAGGGAGTAGAGTTGTTTGTTGTTGTCTCGTCCGGGTGCGTACTGCCACATGCCTATTTCTGCCGTGAAGCAGCTGTGCTGTGTTTCCGTTTGAAGGGTGTGGGTGCTGAAACGTAGAAGGTTCCGGGTTCATTTCCCGCCGCAAATGTTTGTATGGTCTGTAAATATTTGTCTTCATAAGCTGTGCTTTTTGGGGCTTCATGATGTTGTGTGATATTATCCTGCATTATTTATTTATTTCATTGAGAACGGTTAGAAGATTTTTTTTTGAAATGAAATGAAATTATTTTTTATTCAGTTACAAACATCACAAATGCTAAGAATATCTATATATATAAAAATGAAACCAGTTTTCCTTGGTCACGGCATCACGCGTGAATGGCTGGACCGATTTCACTAATTCTTTTTTTGTTGTATTTGTTATTATTAGGAGAAGGTTCTTACGGAAAAAAGTATTAAGAAAATTGCTACGCTAAGGCGGTACGAAGTTCGCCGGATCAGCTAGTTGTACATAATTTTGTTCACTACAATAACAATTCCTGGGTGGGACAACATAGGTATCCAAACTAGGAAAAATCCTGTGAGATGGCATACCTATGCCCTCCGCCAGACAGCTGAGTGTTATTCTAACATAATCTTTAGCAATTTGATTCGATTGCCTAAAAACTCTGTTTCAGGCCTCGATGACCCAGCTAAAATAAAGAGATTTCTCAAAAATCTAATCAAACGTTACAACCCGGACTATGAAAACATGTTCACGATCCAATACTTGCACACGCAAGAGCAGAAAATAGCAGAGTTTGAGTCGAGGAGGCAGAGCAGAGAGTATCTGATGGCGCGGTACAGATGTGACGTCTGCTACAAGGTGCTGGACACCAAGAGAACGTTGGATCAGCACAAGAGCTGCCATGATGTGAGTATAAAGATAACAAACCACAAAAATCAAAATCTAAATTTATTTGTTCAGTAGGAACTTCCTACTGAACAAATAAATTTTTTATTCAGTAGGAAGTTCCTACTGAATAAATATTTTTTTATACATTTTTTTTATTCAGTAGGAAGTTCCTACTGAATAAATAAATTTTTTATTCAGTAGGAGTTTTATTCAGTAGCGTTACGAATTGGTGTAATTTAAAAAAATATATGTTTCAAAGCTTACTTTACAGTTCCTAGTAGGAACATCATTCTTTTTTAATTTACACCAATTCGTAACGCGACCAAACAGACAAGAATTGAAAAGAAACTCAGTTAGGTTTATATTTATAACTTCTTATGACTTCAAAAAGGTTCTCAATTCGTCGGAACCTTTTTATTTAGACTTTTTTATGTATGTTCACCGATAACTCCGTCTATTATGGACTCATTTTCAAAATTCTTTTTTTGTTTAAAAGAGTATACTTCACAGGTCCCATATAAATTTTAATTCCTGAGGGATTGGTACTTTTCCCGGAAAACTCTAAAATCCTCATCCTCACTTGTAATTTTCGCCCTATGATCACCAATATCTCCGTCAATTGTGAACCGATTTTCAAAATTCTTTAGGGCAAGAAGTAAGAAGTGATTTATATGAATTCAGTTTTTTTTGAAAGTCCTACTTGTTTTAAAGTCCATGTTATTACAATTTTTGTTCTTAACTATGACATTGTTTTTGAGGGAGTTCGAGACAGTTTCATCCCAAGCTTTTTTGTACACTACACCACATTAGCCTGTTTAGTTTTAAGTTCCATAATTCATAATAGTTTTATTCAAAAGGTTTTTGGTTACAAAAGGTTTTAAATGCTAACTTAGTTTTACAAAAATCTGCGTTTTCATTAACATTAATAATTAATAGTCAGTCATAATAAAAACAATTAATTTATAACCAAGTCAGATAAATTAAAATAAAACAACCAATTACAACCATAAACGAAACCAAGGGTGCTTATTGTCTAATAAATTAGTTTATAATTTTGTTCACAGATATTGCCCCTAAAATTATCTGATTGCTAGATCGCGCTAACGATTGATTTTTGCTCTGGCGGATAAGACGTTTTTGAGTTTAATATATTTGTCATCTGCAAAATATACGCGTTGATGTTTAATTTTAAAAATAGCATATTAGATCGATAATGAGTCTACTGCTAGACATAGGCCTTCTCTAATAAAAGGGGATTTGCCCAGTGCTTATAATCCCCATGCTGGGCATGTGGATTGGGGATCGCAGGGCACAGCTTCTTGCTCCACCGACGCTGCTGCCCGTCCGCGTCCAGGTGGATTTAGCTGTGTCGATGTAGCCTACGCTATGCAATCAGCCGACCGCCACAGCCCCATTCGTTATTCAGGTTGTCAAACCTCCCTCTCGCTCGCATTATTCAAAATTTTTGAAAATATAAAATCACTGAATGTAGTTATCCAAAGTAACAAACCTTCACGGCCTAGAAAATAACAATACAAAGGTTCATCAAGAATATCATTTTGATTCTATCACGTTTTCTTACCAAAAAAAATGCACCAAAATTGATCACATTGGTACAAGTTTTTTGGTTGGAAAACGTGTTGGGTTCAACATCATATTCTTGCTGAACCTTTGTATTGTTATTTTCTAGGCCGTGAAGGTTTGCTATTTTGCATAACTACGTTCAGTGATTTTGTATCTTCAATAATGTTTAATAGTGCGAGCGAGAGGGAAGTTTGACATGTATCGTCACCTTAAGTGCGTACAATCATAGGCGGTTACATATTAATATGTAAAAGCTGCTAGTCGTCACCGCGTAGAAAATTAGACTGTTTTTAAAGGAACGAAGCGTCATTGGTAACGGTTATAAGAACCTCCCGTAAGGGGACATGGAGAAAACATTGATCCGTTGCGAGTACTTTATGTGGTTTCAGACATCACTTCCGTTCTTTTGTACCGTGTGTCCGAGTCACTTCGTGTCGCGCGCCCGGCTTCGCTCGCACGTCCGCGCCTGCCACGAAACCTACATCTCCTGCAAGCTGTGTCCCTTCACTACGCACGTCCTGTGAGTACTTATTACACTACACACAACACTTGCATAGCCTTACCCTAACACACATGCACAGATTTGCCCCTACATAAGGGCTATAGGATATATAGTCTTGCCACACTCACACGCCTTGCCCCTACTTAAGGATAGGATATATATAGCTTTGTAGATATTTGTCTCGGGTCTGGGTGTTTTCTATGTATGATATGTATATATTTACAAAAAATTATATGTGTGTAGTATATCATTCATGTGGTTTCCATAATACAAGCTCTGCTTAGTTTGGGGCTACATGATGCTGTGTGATAGTCCAGCATTATACATATACATATTTATTTATTTGTCGCACTCATATGCACAGCCTTGACCCTACAAGATTTACTGCACAAGATTCAAGATATAGCCTTATAGCCTTGCCACACTCACATTCATAGCCTTGCATCAACACTCACATACATAATTACACAGGCAAATGAAAAATGTGAATGTGGCAACTCCTCACATTCATAGCCCTATAACATGGTTATAACTTAATGTACTCATAGTTGATACACGACACAGTAGAGTCTTTGACGTGCAATCTGTGTCCCTTCACTTCGCACCTCCTGTGAGTATTAACTACACATAACACACAACACTAGCATAGACTTACCCCAACACACATGCACAGTTTTCCCCCTACTTAGGATTTAAATACGACTTCTACTAGCTTCCACCAACAGCGTCCCTTGCAAGGTACCCGGATAAAAAGTAGCCTATGTGTTAATCCAGGTCATTAACTATGTATATTCCAAGTTTCATCCAAATCCGTTCAGTAGTTTTTGCGTGAATGAGTAACAAACTTCCATACATCCTCATAAACTTTCACTCTATAGCCTTACCACACTCACATGCACAACTCTGCCCCTACACACCACACCACACCAGCCTATATCAGTCCACTGCTGGACATAAGCCTCCCCTAATAAAGGGGGATATGCCCATAATCCCCACGCTGGGCATGCGGGTTGGGGATCGCAGGGCACAGCTTCTCGCACCACCGACGCTGCTGCCCGTCGGTGGCCTGGGAAATTAGCTGTGCCGATGTAGGCTGTGCTATGCCGCAATCAGCCGCCGCCAGAGCCCCGTTCGTAGTTTAGCAGGATGCACCACGTGCAGGTGGGGTTGGCTTGGGTTCCGAAGATGGAGGTTGGAACCCCGTACACCCCTCTGCCCCTACATAGGGACTATACTCTATAGGATATATAGATATAGGATATACCCTTGCCACACTCACTCACTCACTCACATACATAACTTCGACCCCACACTCTGCCACTAAGGCCGGCCGCATACATTCTATTTCCGAATTCGTTTTCCGCGTTCGGAATTCCCTGTGCCTAGCGCAGACGTTACCTTTTTTGGAATAAGCAAATGTATGGAAGTATTGCGTATGTATGCACCTTAACCGACGATTCCTATATTATACTGTAACCGATAACGCTTCGTTTTCCTTTGAAAAACTGTCAAAAATTAACAACGAAGCGTCGAAAATTTTACAGATTTTCAATACAAAACGAAGTGTCATCGGTAACGCTATAATATAGGAACCGGCGGTTACTGGACATTGTGGCCTTAACAAGCACATGTTTAAGTTGAGGCTTTGCGACACTCCAACCTGCAGGTACTGCAAAGAGGCGGATGAATCGCCCCTTCATCTGTTAGGAGAGTGTGGGCCACTAATGCACAAACGTAGCGCCATTCTGGGCAAATTCACTTTAAGCCCAGAGGAGCTAAGAGAATTCACACCCAAAAAGGTCCTACAGTTTCTGTCAGCAGTAGGGCTTATGAACTGCGAACGCCCCGCCTCAAGGGGCGACTTGAATAGAAGTGGCGATCACAATAGGTCTTCATGGCCGCACTGATATGAGAGCCACGTAATCAATAATAATTATAATAAGTATTGCGTTCCGTGCGTGCGCACGACTTCATTAGGTTTTTTCCGAATGGTGTCATGGCTGGCACTCGAAACGTAAATAAATAAATAAATAATGCGGGACGTAATCACACAGCATCACGTAGCCCCAAACTAAGCAGAGCTTGTATTATGGGAACCACATGATTGATATTATACACATATAATTTTTTTTTGTAAATACATACATATCATACATAGAAAACACCCAGACCCGAGACAAATATCTACAGATCATGCAAACATTTATCCCGCAGCGGGAATCGAACCCGCAACCTTCTGCGTCTCAGGCGGACCTTCGCCCACTGCACCACAGAGGCCGTCAAAGGAATACATTATTAGTAAGGAATACATTCCGAACAGAAAAAAACATATATGTGCGGCAGTCAATATATTTTCTATCTATATGTCAATATATTTGATGCATTCGGGTCTCCGAACGCGGAAAACGAATTCGGAAATCGCATACGGTTTCCGAATGTATGCGACCGGCCTTAATCGTCGCGCTCTCGCCGTGCTCTCATCACGTTATATTGTTTCAGTCCCGTGATGGAGAACCACTACAACGCACATAAAGGCAAGATGCATAGATGTGACGTCTGCCTCGAAGAGTTCAGGTGAGCTGTTCTAAAGCTCTAAAAATGGTATTATTGCTGAACCTTTGTATTGTTATTTTCTAGGCCGTGATGGTTTGCTATTTTGCATAACTATAGTCAGTGATTTTATATCTTCAAAAATGTTGAATAGTGCGAGCGAGAGGTTTGACATGTATCGTCACCTAAAAGCTTGAAACGTATTCGCTTTGATTCAGGTTTTTTTATAATGACAATCTTCCTACTTGGACAATTCTGCCAGTGTCACGTCTTATTAGAAATTCAATTGAGTCGTTCAAGCAAATAGCATGAAAACAATAATTTAAAAAAATAAAAATAAGTAGAATTACGTTTGACTACTTTTAGCCTAATTTCGCAATAATAAATAAATGAATATGAATTGATAAACCTCAACAACCCGAAAGGTACCTTAAGCCCCAAATATACCCCTTTACCCACCAATATAAGGTAGGTACCTTAAGCTGCGTACAGACAGTTGTACGCACTGTCCATACGCAGCTTGTACGCGTAGTTGGTTACGCGCGTCTGAACGCCATGCACATAGGAAAGCTCTGTCCGTACGCAGCTTGACGCGCGACCAAAACCTGACTGACGTCAGGTCGCGCCACACGCGTACCCCAAGAGTGTACGTGTAGCTACAAGTATGGACATGGCGTTCCACGACACGCGTACCGATGTACGCACTATCCGTACGCAGCTTTAAAATTTCATGATGTTGAGGTGTATGAATTGTACTAAAGTTTTGTAGACATTTGGACCTTAAGAATTTAGAAGTTCCGGAACATAAGCTGGGAGGGAAATTTTTAGTGAGATAAGTGAATCTAAGAAACTAGAGTGATTTGAAAATTCATATATAGAGGAGTCTTTAATAGGTTTAGGAAAAGAAAATTAGAGAAAAATCAAAGAATAAAGACGCAATAAAATGCCTTTTTTATACTACTAAGTTAACAAACAGGTCCTCCTGATGGTGAGCGGTACCCGTAGCCTATGGACGCCTGTAACATGCGCCTTGCTGACCCTTTTAAACATTTTATGTCTTTTTGTTTATGGGATTTTTGTATGGTCTGTAGAGTTTTGACTTGACGTGTGTCGTGAGCTTGTTTTATATATTTCAAGAACTTACACCGGTTCAATTTATGACATCATAGTAAAAGATCTTAAACAAATTTAATTAAATCATGAAATATTTTATAAATCGTCCGTTCCGGTCGAAATGTTGATATGTTATTTTACAAAATATAAAACACGTGAACTTGTGTTGGTATATAACGTGGAACCAGCGAGTGTTGAGCACAGACCGAGGGGAAGCCACGATGACTAACAAAATACTCTTCAGTTTTTTGGGTAAGTGCAGTCAATTATATTTAACTCATATTTATTTTGTTGGAAAAACCCGAGGCGTAATTTTTTTTTTTGCTAATCGTATTGGGCATCCACGATACAAATTTTATCTAGTGTGGGTTCCACAGCATACTTTAAGTTCTCAGTAAAACGTTGTCTAGTAGAACTTGTACCTTACCTTAACTTAAAATAATTTGCCTTTGGTTTACTGCTAAATAATTATTTTTCATTTTTCAATTATCTTATTAAATTCTTACTAATAAGTTTAAACCTGTTAATTATTATTATAATAATTTAAGAGCCTACCTCTTGCCTGTAGTGATGCAATTCTCTCCATTTAGCTCTTTCACTTCGTTAAACGACATGAGGGGACCTTCTCTTTTATCTCACTCATGTAGCTTATTCTCGGTCTTCCTCTTCTACCTTTCCTTCGATAATGTTTCTATTGTATGTCATGTCGTATATGGGTCAGCGCAGACAGAGGAGCGCAGCGCAGAGGATTTTATTAAGGCACTCGAAAATCAACTTTAATATTATTGAAATAAAGTGCAAATATGCTTGAATCTATATTTTCGAGGACGCGCGAGAATTTTTTGTTAGGTTCAAGCGATAAAGTGCATATACTTTATTTCAATAATTTTAAAGTTGATTTTTGAGTGCCTTAATAAAATTATCTCTGCTGCGCTCTTCTCTATCTGCGCTGACCTTTTTTTTTATACTATTTGAAGATGGAACAAGCATATGGCCCACCTGATGTTAAGTGGTATCCATTACCTATCACAAAGCATTGCATCGTAGATCAATTTCCGGAACGTGCTCTACGATGCAACGCCCTGCGTCCATCAACTTGAGGCATGAAGATGACAAGCCTCTTGTGCCTGTAATTTCACCGGCGCCCACACCCTTCAAACCGAAACACAGCTCAGCTGCTTCACGGCAGAAATAGGCATGGTGGCAGTATTTCCCCGGACGAGCCCTCCACAAAGAACTCTACTACCTGTAAAATTTTCCCTCTTCTGTTTTGTATGGTTTCTATCAAGACCCTTTTCTTATCCACTCTTTTAAGAACTTCCTCGTTAGTAATCTTCTCAGTCCAAATCAAAGTGTATCGTGATAGAGAAACTAAACTGAACTGAACTGTAACTGAACTGTAACTGAACCGCAACTGAACTGTAACTGAACTGTAACTGAAATGAACTAAACTTGATTGAATAGACAGGGACAGGAATATCGAAATGGTCGGCACTGGAGATTTATTTGCAAACGTTAAGAATTCATCTGTCGAATTTCTAAGAACGTATATACGTCAATTGACAAACTGTTTGTAAATACAGGAATGGTGCTAATCATTTCGGTGTGTAACTGAGTTAGTAGTAGAGAAGTGAGGCGATGTAAGGTAATTAAAAAACAAGTAAGACTCATACTAAATGAACCGTAAGAAGGACCGATCTATACCCGAGTATGTCATATACACCGTGTAACTGGAGGGGTGGATCAACGGTGGCAAACGATTGGGACCTCAATGCCTATGGATGTATATGTATGTTCCGTGATATTCTGTCGTTCAAAAGTGTAGGATTCGGATTTTGAGAAATCCTACTATCCTACTTCCTATCTTATCCTATCCTATCCTACTTCCTACTAATATTTTAAATTCGACAGTTTGTGAGTATGTATGGATGAATGGTTGTTACTCTTTCACGCAAAAACTACCGCATGGATTTGGATGAAACTTGGAATATACATAGTTTGTGACCTGGATTAACATATATGCTACTTTTTATCCTGGTACTACGTGAGCGAAGCCGCGGGCGAAAGCTAGTAATAAAATTAAAATAATAAAAAGATGTGATTTTTCTTTCACACAAGGTTACAAACATAAATTAAAATTAAGTAGTAGGTAACAATTAAAAATCTGTTTTGTGAGAGACTGGAGCCAGAAGTAAGTTTAAGAAAAACCTGTCATACTGGTCAAGTGGTCACCAGACCCCAACTCCACGGATACACAGTAATTTACTTTCTAGTAATAATATTATGGTAAAAAGTCAAGAAATAATAACAAGGAAAAAAAAATATAACTAAAATCTTAACAGGACTCATGAATGGAGAATTTACAGACACACAAGTATAGTGTGTGTTTGTGTGTGTGTGTGTGCGTGCGTGCGTGTTTAAAGTAACTTTGGATTTAATCTAATTTTCGGCTAGATGTCGCAAGTGTAGCCAAAGTTTTGAGTCCGGCTCTTTATTTCCTAGTAGATTAGTAGGCCTTTAGTTCAGCAGACAATACTGGTTTGGTTAATTTGATTAAATGGTCTTGGTCTCCCTGTTAACCTTTTAAAATCTAAAGCTCTTATTTTCTGATCTCCTTATATGTTGAAATCTATTTCTCTAAATACTCTTCCACCTGTGTTATTTGCTGATGAGGATTGAGAATTTGGGAACTCTTTTTTGACGGCCGATTGTCTTGGTCTTTTCATATTAATGAAATGAGCAGAAAAGTCAATTTTACGTTTAAAATTCTTAAGCGTATTTAAGTATATTTGTTTCTGTATACAATAAAAAATTAAATAATTTAAAATTCAGAATGCGTTTTTCCGAACACTTTTGAACGTCTAAATATCGGCGAATGTAGGTACTTTTTAGGACCTTGTCGTTTTACAGATAATCATTTGATCAGTGCATTTACATCTGTTAACAAGCTTTCTAGTTTGAGATAATACTAAATTGTATACATTTGAGTACACGTCCCCTATCGCCCTGATACCGTTGATCCACCCCTCCAGTTACACCGTGCATATTCGTTTAAATATTATCTAAGCTGACATTTGTATTTAAAATTGACAGAAAATCTGCTCTTGAATAGCAAAGCACCTTTGAATTTAATACAAAACAGAATAATTGTTTACTCACCACTGACTTAAAGTAGGAAATACAGAGAATTACGGACGATGTTATGCTTATACTTAAAGCACACGTAAATATTAATAGATAGACGATAAAAAAAAACTTAAGTGGTATCAAGGGACACCCGGATGGAACGAAGTAATTTTCTATGAGAGAAAGAGACAGAGAAACACGCGCACGCCGCATTGAAATAAAGATCATATTCATTGAAATATAGATCATATTACATTAATTCAAATTAAAAATATGCAAAAAGACGTAATCACCACAGCGTTTGAACTGGGTGTCGCGGCGCGGCAGCCAAGCCTGTACGACGAGTACTTACTTAGCTTAAAAGGTTGAAATAAGCGCACAAGTCTTTATACCATGACGTCATCAGCCCAACCATTTGACAGTTAAAAATTGTCGTTACAACTTTTGGTCTTAATTTTTTCCGTCTAGCCCCCTTTCGCAACGCGCGATAAGGAACTTCGTTCCAAAAACAAAGTAATCTAATTCGATAGGATATATCTTACCAGTTACCACTAAACAACGAATGTCCATTGCCATAATTTGCCCATCTACCCACATCAGTATTTGTGCTAGCTCACTAGGACCTACACTAGCTAGGCCTTAGAAGCTTTTTCCACTAGACGTAATATTTAATATTAACACAAAAAATGTTGTTTTAGCTCTGCTGTGCGTTGCCCGCGGCAACCCCCTATTGCCCATCGGCTATGGGGCTGCCACGGTGAGCGAGTCGTTCCCCAACTTTCCCTATCCCTTTGGAGGAGTCACCATCATCATCGAGACCTTGCCCATTGGCGGCCTGGGTGTTACTGGCAGCCTGGGGCCCCACGGGTGGGGCGGAGGCGCCACTGTCTGCGAGACTGTGCCTAACGTGCATCTGCCTTTGCCGAATCCTTGGATCTATGGCGGTATCGGGGGTGTAGGCGCTTCTACCGTCTCCGAGAGTGTATCTTACCTGCCTCAGCATCTGCCTCAGCCTTGGCTCTATGGCGGCATCGGCGGTGTAGGTGCTACTACCGTCTGCGAGACCGTGCCGGACGTTCCTCTCCCTCTGCTTAATCCTTGGATCTATGGCGGTAACAGCGGTGCAGGAACTACAACCGTCTGCGAGACTGTGTCTAATCTGCCTGAGCATCTTCCTAATCCTTGGATCTATGGTGATATCGGCGGTGTAGGGGCTACAACCGTCTGCGAGACCGTGCCGGACGTTCCTCTCCCTCTGCTTAATCCTTGGATCTATGGCGGTAACAGCGGTGCAGGAGCTACAACCGTCTGCGAGAGTGTGTCTAACGTGCCTGAGCATCTTCTTAATCCTTGGATCTATGGTGATATCGGCGGTGTAGGGGCTACAACCGTCTGCGAGACCGTGCCGGACGTTCCTCTCCCTCTGCTTAATCCTTGGATCTATGGCGGTAACAGCGGTGCAGGAGCTACAACCGTCTGCGAGAGTGTGTCTAACCAGCCTCTAACTCTGCCTAATCCTTGGATCTATGGCGGTAATAGCGGTGCAGGAGCTACAACCGTCTGTGAGAGTGTGTCTAACCAGCCTCTAACTCTGCCTAATCCTTGGATCTACGGCGGTAACAGCGGTGTAGGAGCTACTACCGTCTGCGAGAGTGTGTCTAATCTGCCTGAGCATCATCCTAATCCTTGGCTCTATGGTGGTATCGGCGGTGTAGGTGCTACAACTGTCTGTGAGAGTGTGTCTAACCTGCCTCAGCCATGGATCTATGGCGGTAATGGAGGTGTAGGTGCTACTACCGTCTGCGAGACCTTGCCTGACGTATCTCTGCCTCTACCTAATCCTTGGATCTACGGCGGTAACAGCGGTGTAGGGGCTACTACCGTCTGCGAGAGTGTGTCTAACCTGCCTCAGCCATGGATCTATGGCGGTAATGGAGGTGTAGGTGCTACTACCGTCTGCGAGACCTTGCCTGACGTATCTCTGCCTCTACCTAATCCTTGGATCTATGGCGGTAACAGCGGTGTAGGGGCTACTACCGTCTGCGAGAGTGTGTCTAACCTGCCTCAGCCATGGATCTATGGCGGTAATGGAGGTGTAGGTGCTACTACCGTCTGCGAGACCTTGCCTGACGTATCTCTGCCTCTACCTAATCCTTGGATCTATGGCGGTAACAGCGGTGTAGGGGCTACTACCGTCTGCGAGAGTGTGTCTAACGCTCTGCCTTGGATGAGCGGTATTAATGGCTTGAATGTGGCCGGTATTAACCCCTATACCCCGGGTTTGCCGATAGCCTCAGGCCCGTACGGAAGTACCTCTGTACGCGAGAGCTTATCTAACCTACCCTTTGGAGTTAGCGGTGTTGGCTTGCCTGTTCCCCGTCTCTTTTAAATGATCAATCAACAGCCCCATTTATCGACTGTATCACGGTAAAACCTATTCTTTTACAATCCGCAGAATACTTCTATAGATAGTTAGTTTGTTCGTTCCTAAAAGGCTCTCTTTAAAGGATTTCCGAAGGTCTCTGTTTCATTTATAATAATAAACTTCGTTCATTATTTGTTTTGCTAAATTTGTATGTTTTGTAATTATTAACTTGTTTAAGAGCAATAAGATTTTATGTATCGAAATTCTGTGATTGGCCAGTAAATTTGTTCATCTATTATGTGTTTTGTTATTTTGTTGAGATGCTATTAAAGGGTTTTAAAAATAAGTGCATTTATTCTTAGTTGGTCTTATACAACGGTGTTCTACATGGCACAGACTACGTAGAACTGACAATCGTTTTTTTTATGTGTTCGTGTTGATCCACCCTTCGAGTTACAACCGTGTAAATGATACACGGTGTAACTGAAAGAATGTACCCTTTGAGTTACACCGTGTATTAGTTTTCACGGTGTAACTCGAAGTTTGGATCAACAACAACACTGATCAACGGAGGCAGAGCGATGAGGGACCTCAATGCCTGTCGATTTGACTAACATGTATGTCTCGCAATGAAGTTTTAAAGTTTTTGGTTAAAAAAAGATTTTAAGCTTACATTTTATACATAGTTTGGTTGGAAAAGGTGGCATGTCGAATGGCTTTATTGAGTACGGAACTCTAATAAATCAAGATTCCATAGCAACACATATTTTAAACAAGTTTTAATTAAATCTTGAGAAATATTTTCAAAATCGGCCGTTCCGCTCGAACTGCTGATATGTTATTTTCCAAAATATAAAACACGAAGATTCGTTTTGTTGGTATATAACGTGGATCGAGCGAGTGTTGAGCACAGACCGAGGTGAAGCTACCGCAATGACTACTAAAGTACTCTACTGTTTTGCAGGTAAGTTACCAAAAGGAGTTATTTTAATAAAACACGAATAAAAATATAAAAGATTCACATAATCAAAGATAAAATATAAAGAGCCGCTGTTACCTAGTTGGATGTACTTAGACTTCTGATCTGGACTTCGAACGCTATGTGGAGGTCCGAAGTCTTTCATTTCTTTCTGCCTTTCTATCATGACTTCTATAAATATTGAGGTTTTTCCATTCGTGAAATCGTTAACACAAACAATTTTGTTTCAGCTCTGCTGTGCGCTGCCAGCGGCAACCCTTTAATGCCCTTTGAGACTGGCACGGTGTGCGAGTCAATCCCCAACTTACCCTTCAGCGGCCTAGGCGGTATTGGCAGTCTGGGTGGTATTGGCGGCCTGGGTGCTTTTGGTGGCCTGGGGGGTATTGGCGGACTGGGCGTAATTGGTGGCCTTGGTGGACTGGGCGGTATTGGCGGATTGGGCGGTATTGGTGGACTGGGCGCTATAAGTGGCCTGGGGCCTTACGGGTGGGGTGGAGCCACCACTGTCTGCGAGAGTCTACCCAACCTGCCTCTGCCTTACCCTTGGCTCTATGGCGGTGTCGGCTGTGGTCTGAACCCCTACGCCCCTATGGGTTTGCCGATGGCTCCAGGCATGCCTTTTCTCTTTTAAATGATCAATACTCTACCAACAGGGAGTTGTTGGTAGAGTATTGATCATTCAATGATCTGAACAGCGGTCAGACTAGACCTATTCTTATACAATCTGCGGAATAATTCTAAATATGACAAGATTATTCGTATTTGAAAATGGTCAAAAGCTGTCCGATGCTGGTTTCTGTTTGATTCATATAAAAAACTTATGGCGTAAATTGTTAAGTTAGTAAGTTACTTTTGTTAAAAATCTTGTTATTTTGGTTGCTCTTATTTGCATATAACTTGTTGGGTAGGAAAATATATATTTTTAATTTAATTAAATTATGTTATTGGCAAATAAATGTGTTAATTAAATCTCTCTTGGTTTTTTTGTTCCTTATGGTTTTATACTTTTGAGAAGATATTATCCTGCACTTAGTCTTCTTTTGGATCGTGGCTGCCATTCGAAAATCTAACAGTTGATTCTAGAGCCTTTTTTGATGACTGTTGTTAGAATTGTAATTTCTGAACACAGTTCACTTACAGTTAAATTAAGTTGGAATTCTCGTATTTGCTGGTCATAGTATTTATAGTACATTTATAAAAATAGTACTGGATTATGACAACCTATATAACAGTAAAAACTTAACCATGCTAGTGTATAACACTTTGAGTGGTGAAAACACAGATGTGATTCTGCAGGTTGACAGTCCGCATTCAACTATTAAAATAACTACACTAGTAGTTCTACCACAGACTTCAATTTAGTTTTACGAACAGTAGAACTCTATTTAAATAAGCATCTACGGATCAGCGCAGAACACAGCTTGAACCCTAAAATACCTAACTAAGTTTGCTCGCGAGGTTTACTGTTCGTAGAACTAAATTAACGATGTCATAATAATTGATAGTAGATTTTACAACAAATGCACAAAACGAACCAATTTTATCCGAGACGAGAGAGAGAGCCCGAGCCGAAGGCGAGAGCTGATAGTAATAGGTCGAGGATAAAATGGTTTTGTGGACGAGTTATAAGCTCTGCTTCGATTGCGAGGAAATAAAACAGTAGTGAAAATAACATTACTTTAATTAAAACTCAAAGTAAAATTAGTACAGTTTTGAATACTGAAGGAAATTTTCCCCCCGCTTTACTTTTTTTATCTTACGAATTTGCTATTAGGCTTGCGCTGCAGACCTATACTGCCTACTATGAAAAAATTTTGTTATAATAATTTTCTTTAATTAATTCAATAACCTACCGTACTTGAATTTAATTAATATCTTTTAAGTCTTAAAAAACACATAAGGCAAATAAATTAAAGTAAATATTATAAAATAATAAATTCTATCTATGAACTTCTTATTGTGTTTGGGTGTATGACTCATTTTCTTTGCCTTAATATATATACATTTATGAGTAGATATGTTAATGCACTTGTGCTCAAAATTCGATTTTGTGCAGCCTATATCCTGCACGAATAAGTACTTTCAGAACATGAGAAGTGAAAAGGTAATTATGTCATCGTTATAGCCAAACTACGTGGAGTTTGCAAATTGTGTGTATTTCTTGACATTTATGTGTAGTATCACTAGTCAGTATTCATGTTGTAACTGGAGAGGTAGATTACGCTTGGCAGGGCGATGGATGACATCAAGGCTTATTGAATAAAAACCCATGTGATTTGCAGGGTTTACTAAATAAATGAGTGTAGTTTTTATGGAAGGTTGTAGAAAAAGGTGGGTTGTAAAAAGTCATCGTGTTCCTACCGTACCCTAACCTCGGTAATCATCCTACTCCACTGGTCATCACAATTCATGAATGACCTAACGTTCTATCCTCCTTACATATAAACGCTACTTAATTTTAACCATTGCTTGGAGAATAGAATAGAATGTTATTTATTAGTAACATACACAAGTAGGTTAGGCCTGTCACTGTTTGTCGTAATCCAACGCTGAGAGATGACAATAGACTGCCTCTGCCTGCCTAGACAATAGTTTAAGCATCGCTTATCTTTTGATAGACTTTTATAAGTAAGGCCATACATGCTTGTGTTGGTGTGAGTACAATAAAGAGTTTTCTGTCTGTCTATCTTGTCAGTAAATCTTACACAAGTGATCGACCTACCAAACATGCAGATCAAATCAACGGTTCGTAAATTATTTTTGGATAACGTCATACAAATACGAAAGCATATATCACCCTAGATCATCGTTCGCTTTGCCCATTCGATCCATTTTCGTTATCGGCAATTTTATTTTTTTATTCGACGACGTCTGTGGCGCAGCCGGCGAAGGTCCGCCTGAGACGCAGTAGGTTGCGGGTTCGATTCCCGCTGCGGGACAAATGTTTGCATATTCTGCAGATATTAGTCTCGGATCTGGGTGTTTTCTATGTATGATATGTATGTATGTATTTACAAAAAAAACGAAATATGTAGTATATCAATCATGTGGTTCCATAATACAAGCTCTGCTTAGTTTGGGGATACATGATGCTGTGTGATTACGTCCCGCATTATTTATTTTTTATTTATGTTGGTGAATGGTGATATGTCATCGCTTTTGATGGCGAGTTTCATACTTTTATGCGGCTTGATTGATTGACTGGAGAAATAGTAAGTTGATGTTACAGTGGAATAGCCCATAAAGGTTCAAATTATACAAAAAACTACTAGGTAGGGACAGATGGTGGTATAAAACTTTAAAATGACATGGTTAAGTATTTTAATCACTATAGTTTTTAAAACGGGATATTTACCATATTTTCAAAACCAAATATCCCGTTTTAAAGAGGTACCCCACTTAAGTGGTTATACTAATTGCTCGCGAGGTCTGTTCGTTGAACTAAATTAATGTATGTGGTAGACCTACTATTGTAATTAATTTAACACGTTGACTGCTGGCCGGGCACATGGACGTAGCCCTGCAGAATCACATCTGTGTTTTGACCACTCAAAGTGTTACACACTAGCATGGTAAAGTTTACTGTTATATCGCTTGTCATAAACCAGAATGCCAACATAATTCAACTGTAAGTTAACTGTGCTTAATATTTTCTTTGAGAAATTAACATCTTTAATAGCATTCATCGAAAAAGGCTCTAAAACTATTTACTCTTCACTATTTACTCTTTTAAAACATCCCTCAGAAAATACCTGTTTGACTTACAAATATTTATTCCTTAATATGGTCGTTCTATATCGTCTGTAATTTGTATAATTAATGCTGTACACATTTAATTTAGGCAATTTTATATAATATGGTTCATTTATTGCCATGGTTGCTTCTATTCTTCATATTTTTGTTAGTAAATTATTTTTAATTTTATTTGTAAGAACATAATGTTCTTCACAATTTCTGCTGCGCTCTGCACGATGGCGCTACTGAACACCAGCGCTGCAGTAGCTTACATGCTTTTGCAGCATGTGCTGACTGGCGACCTTTTTGTGTCATTATTTCATTATTATTATTTTCTCGTATTAGACTTTCGTTTATTAGATTTAAGCACTTTATTGTTTTTTTAGTGAACTTATTGTGTGACTCAAATAAATCTTTCTTTATCTTTATCTTAAAAAACCAAATCATAGATTTTTTTATGGACGGCCTCTGTGGCGCAGTGGGCGAAGGTCCGCCTGAGACGCAGAAGGTTGCTGGTTCGATTCCCGCTGAGGGACAAATGTTTCCATGTTCTGCAGATATTTGTCTCGGGTCTGGGTGTTTTCTATGTATGATAAGTAGGTATTTACAAAAAAAACTGCATATGTGTAGTATATCAATCATGTGGTTCCCATAATACAAGCTCTGCTTAGTTTGGTGCTACAAGATGCTGTGTGATATCGTCCAGCATTATTTATTTATTTTCGAATAGCAACCACGAACCAAAAGAATGCTAAGTGTAGGATAAAACCTTCTTAAAAGTATAAAACCATAAGGAATAAAAAAACAAGACAAGATGTAATTAACACATTTATTTGCCAATAACATAATTTTATTAAATAAAAAAAATTACATTCAATATATATCAACATAAATAATAAACAAATTAGAGCAACAAAATAACAAGATTTTTAACAAAAGCAGGTACTTACTAAACAACTTACGCCTGAAGTTTTGTATATGAATCAAACCGAAACCATCGGACAGCCTTTGACCATTTTCAAAAACGAATAAACCTGTTTTATTTCAAGTATTCTGCAGATTGTATAAGAATAGGTCTGGTCGGACCGTGATTCAGTTGATTGAGGGAGCTCTTAGTAGAGTATTGATCATTTAAAAGTGGAAGGGCATGCCTGGAGCCATCGGCAAACCCATAGGGGCGTAGGGGCCGATACCGCCATAGAGCCAAGGGTAAGGCAGAGGCAGGTTTGGTAGGCTCTCGCAGACAGTGGTGGCTCCGCCCCACCCGTAAGGCCCCAGGCCACCTATAGCGCCCAGGCCACCAATACCGCCCAGACCACCAATACCGCCGAGGCCGCCAAAAACGCCCAGTCCGCCAATACCGCCCAGACCGCCAATAGCGCCTAGGCCGCTGAAGGGGAAGTTGGGGATTGATTCGCACACCGTGCCAGCCCCAAAAGGCATTAAAGGGATGCCGCGGGCAGCGCACAGCAGAGCTGAAACAAAATAGTTTGTGTTAACGATTACACGAATGGAAAAACATCAAAATGTATAGATTGAATAGAAGTCACGATAGAAAAGCAGAAATAAAATGAATTTATTTGCAACATTAGACTTACATAGACATACATACACAGTGAAACGATAAATAGTATTAAAATTACGTATAGGACGTCACAAAATGACTCTGGTCCGGACGGGGCACGGATTTGAAACATTACATACAATTTGTATGAAACAATTTATAATACATAGTGCATGACCCGTGTCCCGTCCTGGACGACGCTCGTCTACACCACGGTTGTTGCACGGACCCGCCCCGTCCCCCCTAACTGTTTCATACAAAATGTATGTAACGTTTCAAATCTATGCCCCGTTCGGGCCACGAACGTGGCACACCCCGGGCACGGCTCGGTATAACGAGAATCATCCCTTAAGGGGGTAAGTATTTTGAATCAAAACTCTAAAGTCAAAATTCATTTATTCAGTAGGAACTGTATAGTACACTTTGCAACGTAATTTTTTTTAATTTACCACCTCTTCGTAACGTGACCAAACAGAGAAGAATTGGCAAGAAACTCTGCTTGGCTTATATTTTTTTAACCTCATTGTACTTAATATCTATTATATTGTTTTTGATGGAGTTGGAGGCAGTTTCATCCCAAGCTTTTTTGTCATCTAAATAATCAGATATTTTATATTAAGCTTTATTACATAGATTACGTTTAACAACATTTTTGAATTTATTTACAGATAGATTAATCACATCATTTGGGATTTTGTTATAAAATCGTACAGTATCGTACATCCCTTTAAAAGATTGACTAACTTTATGGAGCCTTACAGTGGGAACAGCTAGTTTATCTTTATTTCTAGTGTTAACATTATGTTAGTCGCTATTTTTCTTGAACATGTTAATATGTTTTCGGACATACATTGAGTTTTCATATATATATTGGCACGGCACTGTCATAACATTTATTTCTTTAAACTTAGTTCTAAGTGATTCTCTGGGGCCCATATTATAAATTGCACGAACAGCCCTCTTCTGCAACACAAATATGGTGTTGATATCTGCAGCATTCCCCCACAACAAAATGCCGTACGACATAATGCTATGGAAGTAGCTGAAATAAACTAGTCTAGCCGTTTCTACGTCAGTAAGTTGACGGATTCTTTTGACTGCGTATGCTGCAGAACTGAGTCTGTTCGACAACCCATCTATGTGAGCGCCCCATTGAAGCTTATTATCTAAAGTTATGCCTAAAAATACAGTAATATACTTATTTAATTGTTAACGGCACTTACACGCAAAACAGAAGAGTATTTTGTTATTCATCGTGGTAGCTCGCTTGTCGGTCTGTGCTCAACACTCGCTGGTTCCACGTTATATACCAACACAAGTTCACGTGTTTTATATTTTGGAAAATAACATTACAGAAGTTCGAGCGTAACGGACGATTTTGAAAATATTTATTGAGGTTAATTAAAATTTGTTTAAAATATGTGTTGCTGTGCAATCTTGATTTAATTCTGTACTAAATAAGGACATTCGATATGCCGGCTTGTCGGACTAAACTATGTTTAAAATTTATTTCATCATCATCATCATTTCAACCTTTATCGAGTCACTGCTCGGCATAGGCCTTTTTTTGATTATGCCCCTTTCCTCAATCCTATAAAACAAAAATCCAAAATAAAAGGATATCTTAGAGTCTGCATACCCTGAGTAAACCAGTTCCTTTTAGTTTCATCTGAGACGAAAATATATTTACATAAAATAAAATTAAAAAAAAAAAAAACGTTTATTTGTAACATAAGACATTTTCGGTACATAAGATACACAATACATGAGGTTTATGCGTAATAAGTTGACAAATAATTGCACCTAAGGGAGCTCTGTTCCCCGCACTAGGTCTCTAGTGAGCCTGTTTAGCGAGGTCACAGCGATTCCTCTCGGCCTCTCTATCGTTAACTTAAATTAATCCTCTACACAATCTGTTTACTGATATTTGTTTCAGTTGTACTAAAGATTGGATTTTCATTTACAGTGTCTAGGGCAATGTTTAAGTATAAACTTTTTATAAAAAATAAACCGACTTCAAATAAATCACTTCTTACTTCTTGCCCTAAAGAATTTTGAAAATCGGTTCACAGTTAACGGAGATATTGGTGATCATAGGGCGAAAATTACAAGTGAGGATGAGGTTTTTTGAGTTTTCCGGGAAAAGTACCAATCCCTCAGGAATAAAATTTATATGGGACCGACCACCTGTGAAGTATAGCTCTTTTAAAAGAGTTATCGGTGAACATACATAAAAAAAAGTTAAAAACAAAAGATTCCGACGAATTGAGAACCTCCATTTTTTTTAAGTTGGTAAAAAAACAAAATTTAAAAATTAAAAGGATATCTTGGAGTCTTCAACCTCAGAATGAACCAGTTCCTTCTAGTTCCATCTCAGACCACACCTTCACCTGTTTCCAATGAATGCGTCCTACCCGTCATGACATACGGAGCTCGGAGCCGAAACATAAAGTGAAATAATTTATTTAGTACGAACATTTCAGTACACTTTGAATCATCAATGTTTTTTATTTACACCAATTTGTAACGCGACCAAACTTAGAAGAATTGGCAAGAAACTCTGCTACGCTTATGGATACTCAAAGTATGGCTAGTCTATCAGCTCACAGTCGCTTAGCGAGCTTTTGAACAAGCTATTCTTTGACTCTCTCTGAAGGATAGAATTCGCAACGAGACTCCGGGCAGGTGGAGTGACGCTCTGCGAAAGGTTACTGGTAGAAGCTGGATGCGTCGAGCTCAGGACAGGGGGCAAGAAGTAGAAAGGGGGGGTAGAAGATGACGTTAATTAGGGGAGGCCTATGTCCAGCAGTGGACTGCTATAAGCTTATTCTTATTCTTCGTATGAGCTAGTGAACAACTTTAGTGTCGGAGTTTTTAGGCCGCCCGAAGGCCTCCGACATGGCTTAACGACCGAGGTGGGATCGACATCTTAACGTGCCTTCCGAAGCACGGAAGCGCTCAAATATAAATAGACAATAATAATAGGCTTATGATGATTATGATGATATTGCTTGACAACGTTTTTTGTAAAAAAATCGAGAACTTATTAACTTGTTATTTGCAAAATATAAACATTATTCGCGCAGCGGAAATCGAACCCGCAATCTACTTAGTCTTAAGCGAGCCTTCGCCCATTACGCTACAGAGGTCGTCCATGGCTGTTACGTTCATCATCAGCCTATAGCAGTCCACTGCTGGACGGCGGCCTCCCCTAATGAGCGTCATTGCGCCCTGTTCTGAGCTCGACGGATCCAGTTTCTACCAGCAGCCTTTCGCAAATCGTCACTCCACCTGACCGGAGGGCGTCCTACACTTCGTTTGCCGAGCCGAGCCGTGGTCTCCACTCGACTGTTGTTGCGTTACGTTATGTTATTTATTACAGCACCAGGAGCCTGTTGAAGAACCATCGGCGGACGCACGCGACTCTCACTTGTCCACTTTGCTCGCAGGCCTACGTCACGGAGCATGGACTCAAAATGCACATCAAGAGAATACATCAAGTATGTATCATACTTTATACTAAACTAGCTTCCGCCCGTGGCTTCGCTCGCGTGGTACCGGGATAAAAAGAAGCCTATATGTTAATCCAGGTCATAAACTGTGCATATTTCAAGTTTCATCCAAATCCGTTCAGTCGTTTTTGCGTGAAAGAGTAATAAGCATCCATACATTTATACTCAGAAACTTTCCTAGTAGTAGGACTACCTACCGCCCTCAGCTTCGCTCACGTTCATGTGGATTTTGTAAAACATTCAACCCCCTTTTCACCAAAATGGAAGTAACAAAAACGCTGAGACGTATCTATAAATTAATTTTCAGTCGTCAGCCTAAATACAAAATTTCGGAACTGTCAGATTTTTATACAAACTTTCATCCACTAATTTATCCCCTTCATATATCACTCCAATGCTGGACTAAACTCTCAATAGCTCATGATCGGGTCATCTAAAACGCTTTTAGCCTTTGAAGCAAAATGTTTAACATGGATGTCTAAAAAGTAATATGCCTGATAAGTAAAATTCATTGATCTCATATTTATTTATTATTTATTTTATTTTGCTTTAACTACAACGGTGACAAACCAATTACAGTAATTAAAGATACACATTAGAAAAGACATTCCAAAGTTAGTCAACAAAAAATTATATCTATTAATATGTCAAATTACACAATAATATTTTTTTTAATCAAAATTATAAATACAAAATTATTAATTATTGCCTAAGATTTGAAACACCTAAGACGCAAAACGCCTGAGAGGCAATAAATTTTAAACCTTGTTTACCAAAGTTGTACAGTGTCTAAAACGCAATTTGGAAAAATGCAAATGGATAACATACTCCTTATACCTGTTTGGACTAGCTCCAGTGACATGACAGATAATACCATTATCTGTCATAAGTGGACTAGATGCGTCGAGCTGAAGACAGGGCATAATCGCGCTCATTAGGGGCCTATGTCCAGCAGTGGACCGCTAAGGGCCCTAAGGGCGAATGATTATCGGCTTCATTGAGCAGTCCATAATTATGCCTACCTACTGGCTCTGGTGAAATTACAGGCACAAGAGGCTTATCATCATCATGCCTCAAGTTGATGGACGCAGGGCGTTGCATCGTAGAGCACGTTCCGAAAAACGTGATTTGTATTGCAATGCTTTGTGATAGGTAATGGTTACCACTCAATATCATTTACTTGTTCTATCTTCAAGTATCATAAAAAAAAATGTGGGTAATTTCATATTCACATATGCATTTTAGGTCTTATGGTACTTTGATGTATTGCGCTCTAGATGACCCGCTGATGAGGGCTCTCAATCACACGTTGACTTTTCTACTGTCTTCAGGACGTGACGATGGTTGAGTGTGAGAGTGTCCCGTGCGACGAATGTGCTGAAGAGTTCGAGTCCCGAGACCTGTTGCACGAACACATTAAACTCAAACATAACAAGTGAGTACTCTGACTTACTTTTATTATTGTAATAAGTAAAGAAATATAAATGAAACGAAAGAATTATATTGTTTCGACGCTGGTCTTCATAAATTAATTGTACAATATATACACACACAAACCCACTTTTACACACACTAACACACAAATTACCTACATATTGTGGGTCCTCCTGTGATAACCAGACAAGAGACTGGAGGGAACAGGATGACCCACTTTCATGTACACACTCACATACACACATTCAAACTTTCACAGTCACCCTACACTTCACACTAAATGCGTACCTATCTACTAGGCATATACATTTTAATTTAATTTTCACTAGTAAATACCATAATCTCCATCATTTTACCTGCTTTAAGATAGTTTGTGTTCCATTTTTACCATTTTGGGCGCAACAAGCTTATTACTTTGTGTTGAAGTATACTTATGTGCCATTTTGTGGAAATAAACTATATGAATTTAAGTTTATATAGAGAGAATCTTTTATTGGCAGTATGTTCTATTTACCATTTGTTATTTAAAATATCATGAGTGCTGTTGATTCGTTGATAAATAAATTTAAAAAAAAGTATGTATTTACAAAAAAAAATATCTATGTTAGTATATCAGTGATGTGGTTCCCATAACACAAGCTCTGCTTAGTTTGGGGCTACATGATGCTGTGTGGTAGTGTCCAGCATTATTTATTATTTAGCCAACATTATTTATTTATTCCCACTCCAATACGTCGTAACAACCAAAGAGTTTGGTTTTTTTTGTACAGAGATACAATCAAGGATTGATACATGAATCATTCATGAGTGGAAAAGAGAAAGATTATGTTAAACTTTTTAATTTGACAAGCATTTTGATAAACTTTGTGGGCGCTGATCACAGATTTAGAAGAGAACTAGATAAAGTTTTAAAATTCAATACAGCTGATATCTACTTTCTTATGTCCAATATCATCAGTTAGAAAGGGATGCATACATATATCAATGCGACTTCAAAAAGTTAATCGTACCAGGGCGCTCGAACAAATTTCCATGCAGGTTCATAGAAATGCCCTGGTACGAAGTCGCAGAAATCGCATTGAGACAAAGTATTCATCTCTTTGACGGCCTCTGTGGCGCAGTGGGCGAAAGTCCGCCTGAGACGCAGAAGGTTGCGGGTTCGATTCCCGCTGCGGGACAAATGTTTGCATGTTCTGTAGATATTTGTCTCGGGTCTGGGTGTTTTCTATGTATGATAAGTATGTATTTACAAAAAAAAAACATATGTATAGTATATCAATCATGTGGTTCCCATAATACAAGCTCTGCTTAGTTTGGGGCTACATGATGCTGTGTGATAGTGTCCAGCATTGTTTATTATTTATTTATTCTAGCAAATAATATATATGTATGAGTTAATGTTCAGAGTATAAATGAATATTAAGACTTCTTCTATGCTCTAGTCATATTTCATTGGCGCTGATTATCAACTAAACTTCACTAGTTAATCACAGATGCGCGTGTGGGAACAAGAAATTGTCAATCCAAAAGTCGTTTAATTTTTGTGATCCCTCAGGTCATCTACTGGTAATATACTAAGGCTGCTTTTCCACCACAGATGCTATGTTATGTTGCTGTGGATGCGTTTGATATCGACCAATCATATTCATTGGTGCACATAGCTTAGCTTTGGTGGAAACGGATTCAACTAAGATATGTTTCTTATATGGAAGGATGCGTGCTATGGATGCCTGCCACAAAGTTTCGTAGCTCAGCTTTTACATTCTCGCAGCATAGCTGCATAGCACATCTCTGGTGGAAAGGCTAAGGGTGCCTTTCCACCTTTGCATGCGCCATGATCACGGGAGAACTGAAGTCTGTGCGAGTGGGTAGTTACTGGCAGACGAAACGATCTACCCTCTTTCTCAGTCTTTTATTACGAACGACACAAAAAAAAAAGACTGAGAAAGAGGGTAGATCGTTTCGTCTGCCAGTAACTACCCACTCGCACAGACTTCAGTTCTCCCGTGATCATGGCGCATGCAACTGTGTCGAAATATCGGGAAATAACAGAACTCACAAATCATGGTAAATATCCCGTTGATATTAATAATTATGTTCTCAACCATGATAGTTTCAAAAGTTATACCCTTAATCTATAGTTACAACTGAAAACAATCCAATATGTCAACAGCCGTTTTTCATTAGATGTTTCACGTCAAAAGTAAACTATTTATTCATTTTCATAGACGTACTACAAGAGGCTCCATGGAAACTACCAAAACGACTCCGCAGACACAATTCCGCCGGGTCAGGGTCGTCGGGCCGGACAAGACATGCCCTCTCGTGAGTAACCTTAGACTAAAGTTGTCGACATAGCTCAGAGAATTAGCAAGCTGAAGTGGCAGTGGACTGGTCATATCTGCCGAAGAACCGATAACCGTTGGGGTAAACGAGTTCTTGAGTGGAGACCGCGGCTCGGCAAACGTAGTGTAGGACGCCCTCCGGCCAGGTGGGGTGACGATCTGGTGTCGGCTGCTGGTAGAAGCTGGATGCGTCGAGCTCAGGACAGGCCGCAATGACGCTCATTAGGCCTATGTCCAGCAGTGGACTGTTATAGGCTGATGATGATGATGATGATGATGATGAGTAACCTTACTCCATACTATTTATTTTATTTTATTTTAATTAAAACGGGCAGTACCCAATTACTATAATTAAAAATAACAGTACAATATTGACGGAAATATTAAATGTACGAAACATGCAATGTCATAATGATAGGTTGGTCGAGAAACAATTTAAATAACCTTTTATCTGCGCCGCCTGCCGCGCAAAAAGTGACGTGTCTGCGGCGGGGGGCCGTCGTGGGTGGTCGGCGGTTGGCGCGTGCCCGCCGCGTGGTATATGATTGATGATTACTTTATATTTTACTACGTTGACTATATTAGTATTATACCTTCATGAAATCAGCTAGAATTATTCTAACCCATCGAACATTAATTAATACCTGTTTACTAATAAACACTTCGCTACTTAAAGTCAAAGATTGAGAAAGCCGATGGATTACGGAACAACGTACGAAAACCCCCAAAATTTAAAAATAAAAAGATTTTCTAATCATATATGTATTTTATTTACAAATAAAAACACCATGTTATATTATAAAGTCAACAAAAGCATAACTTCCTATTCATTTTTACAAGAAAAAGAATCACAAAAAAAGTTTCGATTTCGGCAACCCTAGCGCCCAGATGTAAAGAGTATCAACTTTCAAGATTGTTTTTGAATTCCACATGAGTGAAGTGGCCTTTTTTATGGCTTTAGTCACAAGAGTAGTTCATAAACAATACTCGGAACAGATGTTTACACATCCCAAGCATACATTTTAAGATTTGTAAACAAAACATCGGACCCTTTCAAATCCAGTACCTAATTCACACTATCAATTTATGTGTTGTTACAATGTAGAATCAACGAGTTAGGAAAACAACCATTAGTATCCAAAAACTACAATATATTTACAATAGATTTGTAATAAAACAATTACCCTTTACCATACAAAAACATTTAGAAATTCAACAACCAAAACTCACAAAAAATCACAAATTTCTATGTTAACGATGCCAAGGATCAACCAATGAAACTGGATGTGGCATGTCAATATTTTCATAGTTTTTTTTTTAGCTGTTGTAGTTAGATTCATCTCTTGTGTTTTAATAAATATAACAAGAAATTAGTAATATTATTATATTTCAAGCTATGTATTAAATTTAAAAAAAAATATTTTTTTTTAAATATTTTTTAATTTTTTTATAAATTTATAATATTTAAAAATAATTTTTAATATTTGTCATAAATACTAAAAATTAATTTGATTAAAAAATTAATTAATTTTTAAAAAATTAATTACTTTTTTAATTATTATTTTTAATTTTATATCTAACATTTCTGTAAATTAATAATCCCTGACATGTATCTACTAAAGTACTAATGTATTTACTAACCTACACATAAGCTAAACTAGAACTAAGCTAAATACCACTGTAATGTAGGACATTGAAGCATGAATAAATGAATATGAATATGAACATGAATATTTTTGAATAGAAACCCCAAAATATACTTTTCAAATTTGTTTGACTGTCTACAAAATGAGCACATTGACAAGTTAAATTTTAAACTGAATCACAGAATACAGAAGGGACAGAAGCTTCACTCCGCGCAATCATTTAAATAAATAGCGACTTTAGCTGCTACGCAATAAAGTGCTATTCAGCTCGTACCGAACTCAGTGCCTAACATTTATATTAACCTACACCTTGCATCCCTTTCTATCGTATAGCTCTATCTCTACTGACGTGGCACGTGTAACGTTAGGGTTTTCTTGAGAATTATTCTGTGACGAATAATAAGAACCTGGCCGCCGACGGGCAGCAGCGTCGGCGGTGTACACCTTGCATCCCTTTCTATCGTATAGCTCTATCTCTACTGACGTGGCACGTGTAACGTTAGGGTTGTCTTGAGAATTATTCTGTGACGAATAATAAGAACCTGGCCGCCGACGGGCAGCAGCGTCGGCGATCCCCAACCCGCATGCCCAGCGTGGCCAAAATTTTAGTAGGTAGGTACCTACCTAGATATTTGCAAGAGAAAAAAACAACATTTGGTTTGTAGGTAACCTAGTTATCTAGTTTTAGTTGTTAGTACGCCTACCTTTAGGTAACTTACCACATCGATTTGTCTACCTACACCTACCTACCCGACTGTTTTTAAGTAGGTAACCTACACTGCCTACTTAAAGTTAAATCAAATAAAAATGTACCTCGGTTGGGTTTCTAATCTTGCTCTCAGTCTACATAATCAAAATCATAATACCTACTTACTACAGCACTATGTAGGTAGATACCTACCAATGGCACAAAAATTGTCTATGAAAAAATACCTACATTATAATATTACGTTTATTTATGTAGGTAGGTAACGCATTCAACAAATAGAACTTGTACCTAAGTACCTATCTACTTAAGTAAATACGGGAGACTTTGATATCTAAACAACGCATTATTTGGTAGAAAAACTTTCAGTTCTGTACCTACTATTGGTATTATTTACATTTTCTTATTATTATTCAGGCAACCAAATGCTATGCAGTATTTTTTTGCCTTCATTTGGCGTAAAATATAGGTACATTAACAAAAACAAAGTAAAATGCCGCGGCTGCTCAAAGACACTTTCGTTCCGGGCAGAACTCGGCAACCGACGTAACGAACCATGCTAGGAGGGCCGGCGATGCGTAGGTATATTTTTATACCTATTCTGCGGAGTGAAAGAGGCCTGACTGAATACAAATAGAAATTGAGTGTTAACAATTTTTTGTTCACTCGACACTGGCGGAACAAGTAAAAAGATAACGTTTGATTATGAACATGAATATTTTTGAATAGAAACCTGAAAATATACTTTTCACATTTGTATGACTGTCTACAAAATAAGTTCACTAACAAGTTAAATTTTAAACTGAATACAAATAGAATTGAGTGAGTACAATTTTTTGTTCACTAGACACTAGCGTAACAAGTAAAAAAATAACATGTTCGAGATAGAACAGAAAAAATCAGTTGTGAGCATGTGAAATTTGTGAATCGCAGAAGGGCTATGGGCGGAGTCAAAGTCAAAGTCAAAAATTATTTATTTTTTAAGTGCACTGTAGAAGTACATGAAATGTACTCTAAGGGTGGTTGAATGACAATGCACAAATTATATCGCTATAGCACGTCCGCTCGCCTCGACCGCTGCGTCCAGCGTGAGCCGAGCGTGTCGACTACACTTTATTATTTATCAGTACACTACATCCACTATGGTAAATTAAGACACGTAATTTTTTTGAATCTACCACCAGTTGGTAACGCGACCAAACAGAGAAGAACTGGCAAGAAACTCTGCTGGGCTTATATTAAACGGAGGACGGGGACGGGGTGCTGGTCACAAGGGTTTGTATGTCTGTATGTCTGTCTGTCAGTGTTTCGTCTGTCTGTCTGTCTGTCTGTCTGTTATATCTAAAGATGAATTGATCTAAAGCAGGTAAATGCACATACGGGTTTGTTGCCGCAACCGACACAGTGAGTCGTTGTGCGTTTGCGGCAGATTACACACACCCGGCGTTGACGGCCGTTCTGACTCGGCATGAACGGGTTTTCGGCCGGGTAATGTGTCTTCACCTCATAAAGGTGACCTGTGGAGGGTTGTGGTTGGCTTGAGGAACAGTGTCGGTCGAGTAATGAAGTAACAAGTTTTATACGGAACTGTCGGTGGGTCAAAGGTCTGTCAGTCATTGTCTTTTTGTGAATGATATATGAGTTAAGAACAGAAACGTTTAAAAGTCGTCTGAACAATTTTTTATACCACACCCGGGTCCTCTTGCGCTCGATGGGGTATGTAGCCAACATCTGGTCTTTTTTGTCTACACCCCCCATGCAGATATTGTAGTCCCGGATGAGGGTTGGTTTCGAGGTCCCATCTGCCCCGGTTGACGAAGTGTTCCCGTGGTATGTCGAGATCGTCGCCACACGGTTCTGATCTCTCCATACCATGAGATCCACGTCACCCGAGGTGTACCCCGCCAATTCACCAGGACGCATTTTACTTTTGGTCAGATTCGTCAACTCAACCGGTACATTTTGCCGATTAGTCCTTAACGTTCCGACGCAGTCAAACCCAAGGGTTTTTAACTTTCGAGCGAGGGCCGGGCTGTTGTAAAAATTGTCCATCCAGACAGTGTGCCCCTTATGCTCTAACCCTTGGACCAGCCTCAAAACCAATGTAGGCGTATATGACGACATTGGGTCATCTGTTGTCGGTTGTGCAGTGCCCCTCTGGTGGGCATGAATTTCGAAACGCCACAAATAGCCCGTCTGCGATTCACAAATTTCGTAAGATTTGATTCCTACATGAGCTGCCTTATTAGGTATGAACTGGTTGATGCTTAACCAGCCTTTCCATTGTAATAGCGATTCATCCAGTGCAATGTTTTGTGAAAGATTATACAAGGTGGAAAATTTTAAATTTAAATGGTCAAGTACAGGCTGAATTTTAAATAACTTCGCCTCGGATGCATCCAGATTCCGCCCCACCCGATTGCAGCTGTTGGCAAAGTGCAGGCACTTGCTCAACAGCTGAAACCTCCTCAGCGACATGTGGCTGCGGAATCCGGGTGTCGAAAATACGTTACCAGCGCAGTCCCAGTACTCCTCAATCCGACTTTTGATGGTAACCCCCATGGCAAGCATTATTGCGAAGAAAGAATACAGCTCGTTCACGCAAGTTTCTTTCCATTCGCAAATTCGGCTTCCAGGTTGGAGGCTACCATCAATAATCATACTTTCGGCGTACTGTTGCGCATAGGTGTTCGTCTCCGAGGCGATGTATTCCATGAATGGAGGATCCCACATGGCAATAAAAATGTCATATGGGTCAACCGATGGAACAGTGGGACCACAATTAATGTTGAAGGTTTCTCTTCGCAACTCAGGATGAATTGGAGGATCCGGAAACAATCTCCATTCAAAATCATACATTGACCTTGGAAAATGGTCTGTCAGTTCGTCATTGTCATTCGTCAGTGTATCTAATGGTGCGGCAGGTGCAGGTTCCTCATTTTGAATAGCATCCTCGGGCGTCTCCATCAACAGCCGTGCTACTCTTGGTACAGGGACGGTAATGGCGATCTCCTCGTCGTCACTGTCGCTGGAGTCTTCGTCGCTTCCTGATCAAACAAACAAAATTTGTAATTCCTAAAGTGGCATGTTTAACAGAAAACATAATTATAACTTCAATACTAGGAGTTCAGACATCAACACAAACAAACAATAAAAACATCTACATACCGGCAAGTAGTAAAGAAAATATGTCGGTTTCTTGAAGCGAACGATGAGGAGGACGACTTGGAGGAGTGGGGTTGCTTGGCCCAGCTTGAGCGTCATTCGTGACATTCATCGAGAGACATTCATCATGGTTTCTAAAAAAATCGATGCAATTATATACATTTGAAATGCAATTAAAGGAAATGTCAAAAACTTGTCATTAGCAAATTTATACTTACGGCACGGATATCGGGGATGGGCATTGGTCACTCGGACCAGCTTGAGCGTCAATGGGGAGACACTCAACTTGGTTTCTAAAAAAATAGATGCAATTAGATACATTTGAAATGCAATTAAAGGAAATTAACTTGTCATTAGCAAATTTATACTTACGGCACGGATAATGGTGCTGGTGCCTGCACCTCCGGTCTCCAGCAACGCCGTTTATTTAGTGTTAGAGCCCGCTCTAACGGCTCTCCTGGAGGAAGGTCCTCCACCCTCCTCATGATTATGCTAAAAATAAATAATTAAATAAAAATATCATATTAATTAAATATTAAATCAAAATAATGAAATAAACATATCATAGAAAGTGCAAAAAAATGTATATTATTAAAATTATGTACATACTTGTCGAGAGCGCACGGTCTTTTATTTCCTCTCGTCACCGCTTCTCCACGCCCTCTTTCCCCACCGCGTCCTCGGCCTGCTCCAGGTTGCTCTTCAATTAGCACGGGTGTCCAGAGACTTGGTTCGCCAAGTACCGAGGCACCTGACGAACCAGTATTGGCTCCCCCATGACTGAAACCGCGACCGCCACCACGACCACCACCACGACCACCACCACGAGCGCCACCACGACCGCCACCACGACCGCCACCACGTCCGCTACCACGACCACCACCACCTCGTGTGCGCACACCTCGTCTTTCACTAAGCCAAGCAAACAAAAATACATGCATTGCTAAAAAAAAACTTAACAAATACAAAACTTAAGGAAAGAAGAAAAATAAATTACTGTGCCCGGCATTAAGCCTCAAAGATCAATTACCTCAAAAAAAAATTAAGCCTCTGTATCCTCTCTTCGATAGCACAATAGAAAATAGATAAAAACAAAAAAAAAAACCAAAGAGGAATCGAAACCAACACCCCAACCCTAATCCTGCCCTACCCCAACCCTAACCCTGCCCTACCCTATCCCTCCTCTACCCCTACCCTTACCTCTACCTCTACCCTTACCTCTTACTTACCCCTACCACTACACCTACACTACACTTAATATCTTTATACATGTCATAAACATAATGAAAGGAAAAAAAGGAATTCTTTTTCTATTTAGAAAAAATAAAAAATAAAATTGAGTAAAAAAATAATTGAAATCAACATTGATGATGATGATGATGATGATACCACCTATTAAACGACTAATGTCAATACAAACATAATAAACAGAATTAACAATGACGCTCACAAAAACACAGACACTTCGATAAGATTGTGGTCCACTTATCAGGAAACAGGTCACAATCAGGATTTTCTATCTACTATCTAATACTAGCTTCCGCCTGCAGCTTCTCTCGCGTGGTACTCGGATAAAAATTAGCCTATGTGTTAATACAGGTCACAAACTATGTATTGTAAGCGACGCGTGATCTTTTGTCGATTGTTTTAAGAATATTTTTTGGTTTTCATTAATGTTTATGTTAACCCTTTGTTTTTATGTACTTAGATTTATTTATGTTTTTTTTTTATTTTTTTTTAAAAACAAAATCCACAGCTCTTGAGTATAATATAAATTAAACTTATACCTTAACTGAAAGCCAAAGTCGGATTTACATTTTACGAGTATTACATATTGACATCGACAGTATCATAAAATATCTCGCTTAATTTTACTTATATTATTATAAATACAAGGTAGTACACCTAATAATAATACACTATTTCACTCTTCAACAAATCACTCAAGCCTAATTTTTCAACTGCCAGGAAGAATAATTTACGTTCTCGAATTTATTCTGCGAATTAGCTATTTACTAGATTGTTTCCTACTGTTGAAAAATTAACCTCAATACGATAGATTATTTCTTAATAAACTTTGGGTGAAGGCGCACGAAAGACGCAATCCGAGGGGAACGGGGGGTCGCGTATCCGCGATAGTTATCAAACTTTTGTTTTAACAGTGATCTTTACGGTTGACCGCGCGCGGACGTGTTGCCTTTTTTACCCGCTTTCACCCTTTCGATCGGAACTATTGTTTTACTGTCCACATCCCTTACAATGTATATTCCAAGTTTCATCCAAATCCATTCGGTAGTTTTTGCGTGAAAGAGTAACAAACATTCATCCATTTCATCCATACATCCATGATACATACTCACAAACTTTCGCATTTATAATATTAGTGTGATGTGATGTGATGTGATTAATTAAAAAATAATAATTCTAATTAGTCCTTCAGATAAATCAACAAAAAATATTGGCCACGTAATTTTTTATTCATCAAATAAATAAAAACTGACGGAGATAAAGAGCGTCAAAGTTCGGGAGTGGGGGCTGGTGACGTCACGTATATGTACAAAGTGTACTAAGCCGTGACGTCACGCGGAACTTCAACGCACTATATCTTTGTAATTTTTTTTTTAAAGCGACTATAAGGGACAAACCTCCCTCTCGCTCGCACTATTCAACATTTTTGAAGATATAAAGTCACTGAATGTAGTTATGCAAAATAGCAAATCTTCACGGCCTAGAAAATAACAATACAAAGGGTTCAGCAAGCAATCGATCTCTTCCAGACAACCTGTATGTATTTATTCAATAAGAACTGTACCCCTTCCTCAAGGGTTTGGCAAAATTCACGAAATATCACAAGTGAGAGGGGGGTGTAGGAAGATAAACGTGCAATTTCCTTTGACCTTGACTTTCCGCCAGGTCAAGTCTAAAGGAACCAAGTCTTTAATCATGGTCCTTAATTTCAGAGTTTAAAAAAATGTTCACATTGGTGCAAGTTTTTTGGTAAGAAAACGTGATAGAATCAAAATGACATTGTTGCTGAACCTTTGTATTGTTATTTTCTAGGCCGTGAAGGATTACATTCAGTGATTTTATATCTTCAAAAATGTTGAATAGTGCGAGCGAGAGGGAGGTTTGACATGTATAGTCACCTTACAAAACATGAGGTGATGAATGTACGGTCCGTTTGGTGTTGTTTCAGTGCAGAGTAGAAGTCCCGTACATCAACAACCTGTGCATGCAGATACACTTCGAGAAGGAACACCCCGATGTGCCCTATTCCACCGTACTGGAGCCAAGGGCCTATCTCTGCGACGAGTGCGGGAAGAGTTTCCGGGTGAGTGCGCCTTGTATAGAACAACTAGCAAAAAGGAGAATGCCGAGAACCCGTACCAATTGCGTCAAAACCGAACGTATCCCTAAAAATTTATTATATTTTATAAGTGACATTAACATTTTCTTTAGTTTTACACACCGACGGGATTAATAATCAAGTAAAATATTTTGTTGATTTGGTTTCTGTTGCACGCCGCCATTAGACTGCAACAACCAATGATATATACGTTACTATGGCAACAAACATTGATGTAAAGTGTTACTATGGCAATAACTCTCATTTTTTATTATTTTGACAGTAGAATCAACTAAAAACTTATTGGATATTTTTTTGACACACTCACTTTAGTCTTGGTACCGAGCGCCATACATCAGACGGCATTCTCCTTTCAAATACAACCTATCGACCCACCATATAGATGAAATATCTTTATAACTTTTGAAACTATCATCGTTGTGAAAATAATTATGAATATCAACGGGATATTTACCATGATTTGTGTGTTCTGTTGTTTCCCGATATTTGGACGCAGTTGCACGCGCCATGATCACGGGAGGACAAATCATGGTAAATATACCGTTGATATTCATAATTTTGAAAATCTTTATTGCAGCATAAATCAAGGTTGTGCGGTACTTGAACATTTCTTTTGAGATTAAATTACACTGGCGAATTTTCTAATTTTATATTATGTTTTGTATGAATGTGTATGTGGATTAAGGGGAAAATCTACAAGACAGTCATCACACCTGTAGCATTGTATGGATCAGAGTGTTGGGCAATGAAGAAGACGGACGAAAGAAGAGTTCATGCTACTGAGATGCGAATGTTAAGATGGATGTGTGGTGTGACAAGAATGGATATTTTTATTTTTTTATTGTATGGTTACTGAAAAAGTCTTTTTCATTTCTTATGCTCTCAAAGTACTTATTTGTGCAGGATATAGGCTGCAAAAAAATTTGAGCACAAGTGCATTAACATATCTACTCATAAATGTATCTATATTAAGCCAAAGAAAATGAGTCATACACCCAAACACAATAAGAAGTTCATAGATAGAATTTGTTATTTTATAATATTTACTTAAATTTTTTTGCCTTATGTGTTTTTAAGACATAAAAATAATTTACTTCAGTATTCAAAACTGTTCTAATTTTACTTTGAATTTTAATTAAAGTAATGTTATGTTACACTGCTGTTCTATTTCCTCGCAATCGAAGTGAAAAGCAGAGTTTATAACTCGTCAACAAAACCATTTTATCCTCGACATTACTATCATGCTAAGTCTCGGATAAAAACGGTTCGTTTTGTGCACTTGTTGTAAAATTTACTATTAATGTTTTGTAAAAATTTTCTCGCTTCCTTCTATTCTCTATCTCATTCTAGGTGTTTTCTATGTATGATACATTTGTATTTACAAAAAAAAGTATCTATGTAGTATATCAATCATGTGGTTCCCATAATACAAGTTCTGTTTAGTTTGGGGCTACATGAAGTAAAAAAAAATCTCAATTCATGAGGCACTTAAAGTACACTGTAAAGTAGCGACCTACCTAAATATTGACTAAGTAAATATTGACTTCAATTTATGTATTTAAATGTAATACTATCATGTGACTATAACTATGACGTCCTCCTCTCTCCTATTTACTATTGTTGTGCCCAACAGGGTCTGTAATGATCTTAAAAGCTGCATACATCTGAATATTTACAGTATGGAACGCAATAAATTAATTATCCACATCCACACCAGCCTATATCAGTCCACTGCTGGACATAGGCCTCCCCTAATAAAGGGGGATATACCCATAATCCCCACGCTGGGCATGCGGGTTGGGGATCGCAGGGCACAGCTTCTCGCACCACCGACGCTGCTGCCCGTCAGTGGCCAGGGGATTTAGCTGTGCCGATGTAGGCTGTGCTATGCCGCAATCAGCCGCCGCCAGAGCCCCGTTCGTTGTTTAGCAGGGTGCACCACGTGCAGGTGGGGTTGGCTTGGGTTCCGAAGATAAGGGTTGGAACCCCTTACACCCCAATACTATAATGTGACTATAACTATGACGTCCTCCTCTCTCCTATTTACTATTGTTGTGCCCAACAGGGTCTATAATGATCTTAAAAGCTGTATTCATCTGAATATTTACATTATGGAACGCAATAAATGATTGATTATTGAGTATTAAGTACACAAGATGCTGTGTAATTACGTTCCGCATTATTATATCATTCTTTTCGTTGTTTTGAGGTGCTAATGGAAATAATATTGTACATTTGTTCAGTGGTACTGCTTCTTCAAAGACCACATGAACACCCACTCGGGCGCGCGGCCGTACTCGTGCCGGCTCTGTCCGCGACAGTTCGCGACTCGCACCAATCTCATGAACCACGCGCAGCGCCACGCCGCGCCGCGCCACGCCTGCACCCACTGCGGCAAGATGTTCCGCAGCAACGCCAACCTCTTCAACCACAGGCGGGTGAGTGTGCCGACTCACATCTACTAAATACTACATTTCAACAAAATCGCAACAGAATTTTGACAATCTTCGCCCTTCTCCCTTTGGCATCCTCAGGAAATATCAATGAAAACTCGTCGCAGAAGAATAACGGAATTTCTACTAAATTTATCTTTTGAATATAGGATTTCCACAGACACGACTGAGTCAATTAAATAGGAACAAAGAATTCGGCAAAGTCACGACTGACTCAATTAACTAGGAACAAAGACTTCGGCACAGTCACGACTGAGTCAATTAAGTAGGAACAAAGACTTCGGCACAGTCACGACTGAGTCAATTAAGTAGGAACAAAGACTTCGGCACAGTCACGACTGACTCAATTAACTAGGAACAAAGACTTCGGCACAGTCACGACTGAGTCAATTAACTAGGAACAAATAATTCGGCAAAGTCACGACTGAGTCAATTAACTAGGAACAAAGAATCCCCCAAAGTCACGACTGACTCAATTAACTATCTTGTTTATGTTTCAGATCCACATCGGTGACCGTCGGTACAAGTGTGAGATCTGCACCAAAGGTTTTCTAACGCCAGGTTCGTTGAAGGAACACGTGAATGGCGTACACAACAACATCAAAAGAATTAGGAAGCGAGAGACAGCGGGTTAACATCACTAACATAAACTGAGAGTCCTCATCGAAACTCGTATTCACTTACAATCATTTTGTTAATTACTTCCTTCATATAGTTTTATTGTTTCAAGTGAGAAATAATCTAAGTAATTTAGACATTGTGATAGTACTCCATAGAGTTACACCGTCCTATTCAGTTCTATAAACCTCTGATAGCTAAAACGGCGTTATAATATCATGTTAACTCTTTTTATTTACATTTAAATGACAGGGACAAGTTTACTTAATCGAGCCCACAGATATAGAAGACAACTAGATGAAGCCTTAAAATTCACTATGTTCTGAACATCAACTCATATGGCTGATCTCTACTTTCTTATGTCCATATATATATTATACTAGCTGACCCGGCGAACTTCGTAGCGCCTTAGCAAAATTAAATGTATATTTTTCAATATTTCTGAGAGATTTTCTTAATATTTTTTTCCGTAAGAACCTTCCCCTAATAATAACAAATACAACAAAAAAAGAATGAGTGAAATCGGTCCAGCCATTCACGCGTGATGCCGTGACCAAGGAAAACGGGTTTCATTTTTATATATATAGATCTAGAAAGAGATGCATACTTTATCTCAATGCGATTGCTGCGACTTCGTACCAGGGCATTTGTATGAACCTGAATAGAATTTTGTTCGAGCGCCCTGGTACGATTAACTTTTTGAAGTCACGTCAATATATGTATGCATCCCTTTCTAACTGATGATATTGGACATAAGAAAGTAGATATCAGCCGTATTGAATTTTAAGACTTTATCTAGTTCTCTTCTCACTATATTTGTGATCGAGCATTATAAAATGACATTTGGTTAAGTTTTACGGCCGGTTTTATATACACACAGATATACAAGAGATGAGTGAAATGTCAAATGTCAAAAATCATCCGAGCATCATTGATTGATAGATTTGTACTAATTTTGTCGTTATGTCGCTTGAAAATATAACCGAATTGAGAACCTCCTCCTTTTTTGAAGTCTATTAAAAAAAAAACACGGCTTTGGCTCTGGTGTATACTATCTCGATGATTTTTTTACAAATCTAGACCTATTGGATAATTTATTTTTAAAAAGCTGATGCTATATTATGATTATGATGCAAATCGGTTATTGCGTACATGTTTACAGAAATCTTATAATGTATGAGGTTTTAACATGAACCCTGTTATCATAATAAAAATTACGTACAAACATCAATTCGTTTTATTTTATTATTAGATGACTCTGAATTTCATTCGTTGTAGCAGTTCCTAAACAAAATTAGCAATATAAATTTTCAGCTGTTTCTTGGGTTTTTCGATAACCACCCCAGTATTGGAGGTGAACAAAAATAAATAACGGAATTAGGAACCTCCTTTGAAGTCTGGTAAAAAAAAACTGGGGACAAATAAGATTCCTTGCCTACCAACTACAAAAATAAAGGAGGGCATGTGAGAGGGTTCTCCCGCCTCGGACCATTGTCTTTTAACCATAGATCTTTTATATTTATAAGATCTATGCTTTTAACCAAACTACAAACATTTTGACAGATGACCCGATAAGTAAGTATTTTAATAATTCCATGTTTAACACTAATTGAACCCGGCGACCTATGCGTAGCATCCTAGTAGTCTGTGCTATAGCGGGATAGCTAAATGACTGGTGAACCTATGCTACTATCTATTGCTGAGTAGTGTAACTAAATTACATAAACTAGAATAGCCTGTTATTTTAAAAAAAATCTAGATGAAACAAAGAGCGTCGAAATAGCTCTAGACAAATGTTGAGCTGCTGTGCTGTGTGTTCTGTGGTATGTTCTTCGTGATTCGCGTCTCGCGTCAACAAAGAATATTTAATTTACTGTGATTTAAACATTTTATTTTCGCAAAAACATAAATAAAAACTCAAAAAATGTGGTATAATTTCAGAGAATCAGTACTCTAAATACTTAAATCAGTACGACCTGTAAAAATCAGTGTAAGAAATGTCTAAAACAAAAGTAAAAGTGTGTCGGGTGTGTTTGCGAGCCGACGTCGGCGCCCGAGACGTTGATCCTTCGATTAATGATTTCTACGAAGAGTTATGTGAATATGATGTAAGTTCATTGAAAGAATAATCATTCCTTGTCCTCAGAGAGTCAAAGAAATCACTTTGATTCAGCTACAGAATAGGGTAATTTTGGGTACTTTATTATGGGCTCCATTCTCTTTAAATACTTTCATGGTACTAATAATAAGTACTAATAATCATTCCTAGTCATCAGACAGTAGCCAGGATCATAGAAATCTCTTCGATTCAGCTACATAGTAGCCTAATTCTTGGTACATAGAGTGGGTTCTATTCTCTTTAAATAATATGGTACTAATAATCATTGCTAGTTCCCGGAGAGTAGACAGAGTCAAAGAAATACCTTTGATTCAGCTACAGAGTAAGCTAACCTTGGGTACTTAAATACCTTTGATTCAGCTACAGAGTAAGCTAACCTTGGGTACTTAGGGTGGGTTCCATTCTCTATTCATACATTCATGGTACTGATAATCTTTCCTAGTCATTAAAGAGTAGCCAGGGTCAAAGAAATCCCTTTGATTCAGCTAGGCTAATTCTGGGAACTTATTATATATGTTTGTCGAGTCCTGGCCACCACTCATCAACTGGTTACCAACAGTTATCGGTTCTATGACAAATATGGCCAGCCCACTGCGACTTTAGCTTACTAATTCTTCGACAACTTTAGTTCTATGTCGGATAGTTTCATTGCAGATTCTATCCATCATGCTTAGGCAATCAGTATAATATTTGTGTGATCATGTTTCAGACAGATGAAAACCAAAGCCTCAAGTACTGTCGGATCTGTGAGCACCAGCTTCGTAAGTGCTATAGCTTCAAGCAGCGATGCCTGCGAGCCAACGCCGTGCTGAAGGCATGGAGGAAAAAGAAGCTTACGGTAAGTTTCCACCAGTACCATAAACTCATGATCATAACCTTAACAGCTTCAAAAAAAGAGTTCAAAAGGTGCAGCGGTAAAAACTATATTAATTCACAGGCTGCTCACTAGGAAATTCTTTTTTGTAGGTACACCAGAAAATCTTTACATATAAAATGCTTTGTCCTGAATGACTGACTGATGGATCGATGCACAGCCTAAACTGCTGATTGTAGAGACCTGAAGCTACGATATTCCAAACGATATTCCAAAATTCTACCCCTAACGGGGTTCAAAAGGGGGCAAAGTTTGTCATGGGACAATATGATTCAAATCTATTTCAAATTTTGCATACTTAACATTCATTAACAGAATTGATGGAAGACGTGTTTCGTATTTTATTGAAAAACTCATCGCCTAACGAGGTTAAAAAGGAGTAAACCATATTACCATGTTTGGGAAAAATTAAAGGATATTACGTACAGAAAGCGTAATATAAACGCAGACGAAGTAGCGAGTGGGTCAGCTAGTCTTAAATAAAAAGAAAGCTACAATGGGCGGTCTTATCACTAAAATCAATTTCTTTATGACAACCTTTGGATGGGCAGAATAGCACCATGAACAAAAGATGGCGGCGTACATACGAGTACCTACGTAATATATCACTAGTGAGACTATTTTTCTTTCAGATATTCCCTAAAAACCTCCACCACCTACTCCCCCCTCCCCCCCTAGACTACTGTTCCCGCGTCGCCAAACACAAAGTACTAGATTATAAGTACCTAGACAATGGACCCGTACCGAACCTCAGCAATGGACCAATCAGAGAAGAGTATTCTAATTACCTTATAGAAGAGAATTCACAAAGTAGCGACTCGAATGATGAACAGGAAAATATACCATTGAGCGATATAAAGGTAAGTATCGTTATGTACAGGTATACTGTTATATACAGGTAAAATTTGTTTTATCCGGTAATCAAATAATTAACAAAAGAACATAACATTAACTGTTATAAAGATAAGTTTTGTTACATACCACCTCCAAAACTCTTTTGTATACAGGTAAATTTTTAACCGCCTTCAAAAAGGAGGAGGTTCTCAATTCGTCAGAACCTTTTTTATTTCGACTTTTCTTTATGTATATTCACCTATAACTCCGTCAATTATGGACCGATTTTCAAAATTCTATTCCTGAGGAATTGGTTCTTTTCCCGGAAAACTCAAAAAACCTCATACACACTTGTAATTTTCGCCAATTGTGAACCGTTTTTCAAAATTCTTTAGGGCAAGAAATAAGAAGAGATTTATTTGAAGTCGGTTTTTTTTTTTTAAAAGTCCTACTTGTGTAATATACCGGTGATAAAATTATTAACAAGAGAACATGACACTAATTGTTGTAATAATAATATAATAATATAAACCTTATTTCAGGCTACAATAGAATAAATACAGATGGTGTTTTACTTATCCTATGGCCCATATAAATATATACCTTATAGACTAACATACATATTAATAAAACTATAATTAAAACACAAAACATTATTATTTGCCACGTAATATACACGACGTGGGTCGCGTGGTGTCCAATATTCGTCCACGGAATCGTCGGAACACGACACCCTTCGGCCACAGCTCCTCCTTCATGTAGGTCGACAGATGTCCGGTCGGAACCCGCACCACAAAGGAGTTGAAGCTGACTCTGTGGCGGGACTCCAACCGCTCGACCCTCAGGTTGTCCTTGGTCTTTGGTTGTAATGGTTTTGTTATGTATCTACCTACAGGTAAACTCTGTTATATACAGTTGAAAATACAGGTAATTTCCATTCTAGATATCCAGCCTAGAGATAGACCTCAAAGACATCGACATTGACTTGAAGCAGGAGAATGATGCCTCTAATGCAGATGTCGGCTACACCGACGGCGATGCGTTCGATACTGACGATAATAGCGACCTCGACGGACTTATGGATAGGTATGAACTTCCACTATTAGGGGCCGTTCCAGTATTCATAATCATAATCTTTATTTCTCTTTAGACATATTACATGTGCTTAGATACGTCAGACAAATTTATAGCAAAATAGAATTCAAAATTATTCACTACTTAAAGGAGAATGCCGAGAACCCGTACCAATTGCGTCAAAACCGAACGTATCCCAGAAAATGTATTATATTTTATAAATAACAAACATTTTCTTTAGTTTTACACACCGACTCGATTAATAATCAAGTAAAAAAATATTTTGTTGATTTGGTTTCCGTTGCACGCCGCCATTAGACTACAACAACCAATGATTTATACGTTGCTATGGCAATAAACATTGAAGTAAAGTCTTACTATGGCAATAACCCTCATTTTTAATTATTTTGACAGTAGAATCGACTAAAAACTTATTGGATATTTTTTTGACGCACTCACTTTAGTCTTGGTACCGAGCGCCATACATCAGGCGGCATTCTCCTTTAAAACATTATTTATATGTATAAAGAATCAGCTTAATGCTTCGTTACATTGTATAAAATCTATTCCTTTGAATAGACGATTAAAATAATAAAATTTAAAATAATAATCGACTAACATTTATCATTATCACAAAATATATATTTATCAGACAGGGCCTCGTCAATTTTATTATAGCTCAATAGCAATATTACATTATTACTATAATTTAAGAGCTTAGCGCTTGTCGGTGTAGTGATGCAATAGGCTAGATGACTAAAAAATTCTATTTAGTCCGTCATTTACATTATCATAAAATATTGGACACGTATTTTCTTTTGTCAATTAAACTAAAAATGACAAATATATAGTGTGTTGAAGTTGTAGTCCGGTCATTTTAGACATAAAAATAGTGATCAAATAAAGAAAATTCCGACAGAGCCAAATCTTCGTAGAGACCTTAGGTTTACCACAAGGAATAAAGTGTCAAAAGTCCCCATCAGTCCCATGTGAGCTTAGGGACTTATTCGGGGCCCAAGGTCAAAATTTTAGGTTTTTTGGATTTTTCTCGAAAACGGTTAGTTTTATCGAAAATGTACCTCAGAGCAAAGTTGTAGATCTTAAAATTCTCTATGAAAATGGTCCCTATAATTTTTAAATCCTCCATCAATAACGTAAGCAGCGTTTGTACAATCAACCTCAGCATTGACTGATTGAAAGCAATCGTAAAGAGCCGACTTCATTGTTTTACGCATTCCAGCTGCATCGAAGAGTGACAACGGGTAAGGAGCTAAATCATATGCGAAAAATGTTTCAATTTCATCCTCAAAAGTCTTAGTGACACTCATACGTTGAAATAATAATACTGGGGCTATTGGTACTTCTTCGTCGTGAACTTTCACAATGCTACTCACAGCTAAAAGAGGAAGTACTTTATCTTTGCTTTTCAATTTTATATGATTGAAAGTTTGACCAGTCATTTTAGACATCGAGGCAATCCCAACTTCACGAGCTTTATGACAATTAATCTTATCGTCACCAACGACTCCTGAAGCAATAGATAAGATTTTGTTAATTTCGGGAAAAGGATCAGGTGCTGAAAACCAGTCAAGAAATATTTTAATATCTTTAGCATCTTTCTTAACTCTCGAATCACTCGCATCTACATGTTGATCTGTCGTGTCCATTCGAACATTAGCAAGAACTTCCAACTCGTCACACACTGTGTTCATTGCATGCATTCCGTAAACCCATTTGCTTATTACGCTTTCTTTTGTACTTCGTCCTCGAGAAATACCACCATCTGTTTTCATGGATTTCATCATTGATTGTTCGATAATCATATCTGTTGAAGTTCCACAACTGAGTTTATCAGAACGTCGAACAGTGAAAAATCCTTCAGTAAACCTTCGATAAACACTTGGATCATAAGGTAAATGCCCCGATGCATGGAAATAAGGAAGCATTTCTTTAACGCAGTTCAAATGAGCTTGCCAATCTCCCATACGTTCAGCTCTTCTTTCTTTAATTCTTTTGCAATGGACACCATCCGAAAATACTGTACTTCAAAAAGCTTTTGTTTAACTTTTATTCATCTGTTTCACATGACGCTTGAAATGAAATTTTCGTCATTGTTTTATAGTATCTATCTATCAATTTTATGATATTTATTAGTTTATTATTATTTAATTAGTATGTAGTGTAAGTACATGTAGCTATTTATGTTTATGTATATTATAATTATATTATTCAATAATCTTAGTCCTCAAGGGATAAATTTGTGTTTATTGATATTTTCACCATCGTCTGCTATAGTCTTATTAATCCAGTCCATCCAAAGGTTGTCTGGAAGAGATCGCTCTAAGCGATAAGACCGCCCATTGTACTTTCAGTATAAGTTATTGTTTGTTTTGTATTTTATGTTTAAGTTGGTGTGAGTACAATAAAGAGTTATCTATCTATCTATCTATCTACCCATAATTGTGCAGTTGGTCCTCGTTTCTGATATTCCATTAACTTTTTATTAAATAAATCAAGTAAAAGTTCAGATATTTCCTTATCATTTTCAATGTCATAATATAAAAGAATTTTGTCGAGGATATTTTCCACTGTAATTAGAAGATCTGCATCCATACCATCATCAATAGCTAGTTCTTTTAATATTGTTAATGCTAATGTAAGCTGAAGTAACGTGTGAGCTCGAACTGCCCTCGCGTAAGCATGGCCATTAAGCATTTTCTCTAAAGACTTCTTCTAAACCACTTCCTTGCATAATATAACCTATTGCGCCGAAAAATGACATTAACAAATGAAATCCTCCCAGTCTCACTATAATCTTTGATAATTCCGATCCTTCAGGTGCAGCAGATACAATTTCGCGAGCTTTCGCAAATAGAGGTTGATCAAAAGTAATTATGCAAACTGTATGGTTGTGACGTTTAGCATCTTCTAAAGCACAAAGTAAAGTTGTGTATATCGTATTGTAATTACTTGCAGGCTGTTGAACAAATGGCAGAAATGAAATTTTTGATTTTGAAAAGTCTACAATATTGCTGGTCACGTGTTCAATATAACCATTCCAACCAGGTAAAGGAAAAGCTTTACAGCTTTTTAGCTTTTTGCCTAAATATGTATATACGTGGCATATGTGTGCATACTATGTAGAACATGATTCTTACAAGCGCAATATCTGGGAAATAGTGGGTCTTAGAGAAAAAATCATAAGGACCATTTTTATAGAGAATTTTAAGATCTACAACTTTGCTCTTAGGTACTTTTTCGATAAAACTTACCGTTTTCGAGAAAAATCCAAAAAACCTAAAATTTTGACCTTGGGCCCCGAATAAGTCCCTAAGCTCACATGGGACTGATGGGGACTTTTGACACATTATTCCTTGTGGTAAACCTAAGGTCTCTACGAAGATTTGGCTCTGTCGGAATTTTCTTTATTTCAATTGTCTAAAATGACCGGGCTATTGCGCGTGACGTCACGGGTAAGTACACTTTTTACATACAAGTGACGTCACGAGCCCCCACTCCCGAACTTTGATGCTCTATAACTTTGTCAATTTCTATTGATTTGATAAATAAAAAATTACGTATCCAATAATTTTTGTTGATCAATCTGACGGACTCATTAAAATTATTATTTTTTTACCCAGTCGTCATCCCTATTCTCTCCACTTAGCTCTTTCTATTGCTGTCTCTTTCACTTCCTTATCCGACATGACGGCGAGCTTCTCTTTTATCTGGCTCATGTAGCTTATTCTTGGTCTTCCTCTTCCACGCTTTCCTTCTACCTTTCAATAAGCAGATTTATTACAATTTTAACCCCCTCTTTCCCCGTTGTCAGTAAAAGTAAGTAAAGCTAGCTTTGTCTGTGTGGGTTGTGAATGTGTAAAAAAATTAAAAAATAAATAAAAATTAATAGCTACTGCTCACGTAATCCCCATCTAGACCTCTTTACCCCCCATGTTATAAAAAATAACCTAAGACCCCCCCGAAATACAGTGCTTACGTAATATTTAAATGGCGCCCTTTGAAAGATCCTGGCCAGGTTGTAAGGGATAGATAGATAGATAGAAAATTCTTTATTAAATGATAAATAAATAAATAGACATAGACATATATTTATTTGCAACTGAACACACAATACAACAAAAATAAAAAAGTAACAAACAAAATAGAGAAAAAGTTAACATAAAACGTGGTGGGATGTGTGCTACAGCAGCAAAATGGCTTCGACTCAGCATTATATCCGCTGTTTTAGCAGCGGAAGCTGGTATTCCGCCGAATCAATCATGTATAGAGCTATAAAACCCTGTGAGAGTAGGTAAGACTAGTTTAGGTAGGTATGTGCTTTGCTGAAATAGTAAATATTATTATTAATATGATATTTATTTGTACAATCACATGTGATACAATAAAGATTTTAATAATGAATCAGTCCAGTTTATGTCCTACCAAAATCTTTGGCATGCAATTTTTTATAACTCCTACCTACATACATTAATTATCCCTCCTTGCTATTGCTCAAGATAAAATAAGTACACAGGCGAACTTAATGCTGAGTAGCATTTTCTTCCAGATAATCTTTGTGATGTGGAGACAGATTGGTAGTGCATACTTTGCTATGTGAAATAGTAGAAAAAACTTAAAACTTTAATTTTATTTTTGTAAAATCTTACAATTTGATTTGGTATGTTACTTCGGGAAAAGTATTCCTGTTGGGAAATAGAGTCGATCGAGACCAAATTGTTTTGTTTTGACAAATGTCATTTCATAGGCTGACTGTTCCTTTAAAACAAATCAGATAATGTAATTGTTTGTTTCTTCGGTATAAACCTATAGCTACCTCAGAACAAAACCTTGTAACTACAAAAGAAAAAGTATCTGCCCTCAATGAGGTACACTTTTGCACCACCCTGTATACCCTCTACGATAATTAGCTATATTTTTACAGGTATATAAAAACAGAAAGGAAAAAACTGGAATCAACGAAGACAAAGGAAAAAACAAAGTTGAAAAAACAGAAACATAAAAAGTCTGAAAAAACAAACAGAATTGAAGAAACAAAACCGGATATAATTGAAGACAATGAAGATAAATCACCTCAAAACGATAAGAAGTATATTAATATTAAGCAGAAGATTGTAGAGATATTGGATCGGGGGGAGATATATGAGGTTGGAGATAATTCTAAGATAACTAAGGAGATATTTTTGAAGATATATGATAAGTTTTTACTATCGGATATGAGGATGCTGTCGTTGAAGAAAGGTAAGTGATTAGATTTTTTTATATACTTTTTTTGTGTTGGATAACTTTCAGCTTCTGTACATTTTTTTTCGAATCAAGCGATAAAACATTACAAAAGGCCAATTAAAAGTTTCCACAGATAGCTAAAGTGTATACAATGGTAGAAAGTAGACGGACAACAAACACAAGACATCCTTATACATAGCAAATACCCAGACAAATATTTGCAGATTATACAAAGTCTCAGTGGGAATCAAACCAGCACTGCCCCACAGCGACCGTTGTAATAAATTATTTCGACGACCTGTGACGCAGCTGGCGAAAGTCCGCCTGAGACGACGAAGATTGCAGGTTCGATTTCGCCGCGGGACAAATCTTTGTTTGATCTGGTGTCGGCTGCTGGTAGAAGCTGGATGCGTCGAGCTCAGGACAGGGCGCAATGCCACTCATTAGGGGAGGCCTATGTCCAGCAGTGGACTGCTGTAGGCTGATGATGATGATCTGTTTCAGATGCCCAAGGCCAATATCACAAGTTAAAGAAAGCCTTACTACATCTCCTGAAGAAGTACAACCCGGACTACGAAACAGTATTCGATATTGAATATTTAGACACGGAGGAGAAGAAACTAAACGAGTTTAACCGGAGAAAAGACACGAAAGCTTACATGGACGCTACGTACAAGTGCGAGTTGTGTTACAGAGGCTTCGAGAAACAGACCCAGTTCGAGTACCATAATAAGTGGCATACGGTGAGTCACACACAAGCCTATATAAGTCCACTGCTGGTCATAGTTCTCTCCTGATGCCTCATTTACTAACTCAGTTGCACACCGAAATGATCGGCACCGGACCTTTATTTGCAAACTTTGACATACATCTGTTGAAATTCAAAGAACGTCAATTTGACAAACTGTCAAAATTTGTAAAAACAGGACCGGTGCTTATCACTTCGGTGTGCAACTGAATTAGTAAATGAGGCCTCTGATAAGAAAGGGAAAAGGGACTAATTGTATTTTCCTCATTCTGTGCTATAGTAGTATTTTTTTCTCGCTATGGTTCGAGAAACAGAAACAGTTGAGTACCACAATAACTGGCATACTTTGAGTCACACAGTAGCCTATATCAGTCCACTCCTGGACATAGTTCTCTCCTGATAAGAAAGGGAAAAGGGACTAATAGTATTTTCCTCATTCTGTGCTATAGTAGGATTATTTTCTAGTTATGGTTCGAGAGACAGAAACAATTCGAGTACCAAAATACAATGAGTGTGTAAGGATACATGTGATTATGTATCAAATAAATTTTATGACATTGTAAAAATGTGTATTTACCATGAAATTGTAGAAAATCTTCTGTAAATATCCTAATTGAAATACATATATTGAAATTGTGATGGAACGAAGGTCCGCCTGAGACGCAAAAGGTTGCGGGTTCGATTCCCGCTGCGGGACAAATGTTTGCATGTTCTGTAGATATTTGTCTCGGGTCTGGGTGTTTTCTAGGTATCAAATGTATGTATTTACAAAAAAATTATATGTGTATTATAATTGATATAATACACATTTTTTTTTGTAAATACACAAAAACCCATTATATTCCCATTATATGTGTAGGGATCTACACACTCATTGTAATTTTTACAATGTCATAAAAATTATTTGGTACACAATCACATGTAGATACATGTGTACATGTATCCACATGTATCCACATTTGATTGTGTACCAAATAATTTTTATGACATTGTAAAAATGTGCATTTCCTATGAAAATGTAAAAAATCTTTTGTAAATCTCTTATTTGCAATAAATATATTGAAATTGAAATTGTGGCATACGGTGAGTCACACACACGCCTATATAAGTCCACTGCTGGACGTGGCGTCCCCTGATAAGAAGGGAAAGGGACTAATAGAATCTTCTACATTCTGCAAGGGCGCGCATTCTCGCTATCATTATAATTATCAGTGTACAGTTCACTCATCAACAGTTTGGACTATATAACAAGTTATATTGCCATACTAAACGTATTATTATTTAACAATCTAGTCTGGAAAAGTCTGGAAATTTCTAAAAACACTATTCGTTGGCAAAGCGCGCCACGTTGCGAATACTAAAGATCTTCACTTAAATTCTCTTAACCTTCATTTGTCTTCGACATCCAGCATTGATCTGGATAAAAAAATGCGACCTTAAACCATCTTTCATCTTTGCTGTTTTTTATAGTAAAGTGTACTATAAAGAGTTTTCATTCATTCATTCAAGTGACGGCCTCTGTGGCGCAGTGGGCGAAGGGCCGCCTGAGACGCAGAAGGTTGCGGGTTCGATTCCCGCTGCGGGACAAATTTTTGCATGATCTGTAGATATTTGTCTCGGGTCTGGGTGTTTTCTATGTATGATATGTATGTATTTACAAAAAAATAATATATGTGTATTATATCAATCATGTGGTTCCCATAATATAAGCTCTGCTTAGTTTGGGGCTACGTGATGCTGTGTGATTACGTCCAGCATTATTTATTATTTATTATTATTATTCAATCCAGGTGTACTGGTCCACAAGATGCCGTACAATAAGCTTTATTAAGGCTAGTACAATAGGGATATTCGTTTATATGTCAGGCATCAGCCGGCGAGTTCCTGTGCGGTATCTGCGGCATGCGCTTCCAGTCGCTGAAGACGCGCGCCAGCCACCGCGCCTCCAGCCACTCCGCCGTCTACGCATGCAAGATGTGCCCGCTCATCACCTACCACTAGTCAGTACAGTAGTCTAGTAGTCAGTCAGACATAGTCACTACTCAACATTAGTCAGTACTCACCCATAGTCAGCACTTATCCACCGTCAGTACTCAACATTATTCAGTACTTCTCCCTAGTCAGTACTCAATACTAATCAGTAGTATTCCTAGTCAGTATCAGTACTTATCCCTAGTCACTATTTACCACTAGTCAGTACTCATTCATAGACCAGGGATACAACTGGTATCCCTGGTCAGTATCGGTACTCATCCATTGTCACTAATCAGTTGTATCCCTAGTCAGTACTTATCCATAGTCAGTACTCAACATTAGTCAATACTTATCCCTAGTCAGTATTCAACAATAGTCAGTACTTATCCACTAGTAGTTAGTACTCATCAATAGTCACTAATCAGTTGTATCCCTAGTCAGTATCAGTACTCATCCCTAGTCGGTAGTTCTCCCTAGTCAGTACTCAACATTAGTCGGTACTTATCCATCCATAGTCATTAATATCAGTATCAGTACTTATGCCTAGTCAGTATTTACCATTAGTCAGTACTCATCCATAGTCAGTACTCAACACTTATCAGTAGTATCGCTAGTCATTATCAGTAATTATCCCTAATCACTATAAATCACAATTTAGTACTCAAAACGAATCAGTTCTCATTCGAGTCACTATTATTGTTAATGATGTGTCATAAGAGTAATGGTTAACCCACACACAAGTGAAACTGAGTCGGAATTTTAACTCGGTAGTACCCATAAATACCGAGAATAGAGATGACTTTTGTCAATTAAACAAAAAAATGACAAAGATATAGTGCGTTAAAGTTCCGCGTGACGTCACGGCTTAGTACACTTTTTACCTAGCCGTGACGTCACGAGCCCCCACTCCCAAACTTTGACCCTCTTTATCTCCGTCAATTTGTATTTATTTGATATATCAAAATAAACGTGTCCAATATTTTTTGTTGATCTATCTGACGGACTAATTAGAATTGTTATTTTGTTACCCAGTCGTTATCACTAGCTCATTGGTTGAAATGCGGGAAATTTTGGGGCATTTTAGTATTATAAGTTATTTTATTTCTGGTTATAAGAATACTGTTTGTTTTCTAAATAAATATAATAAAAAAAATGTTTTATTGATTGTATGTTTCAGTCCAGTGATGCTCAACCACTACGAGCAACATAAAGGTGTTGAGTACTCCTGTCCGACATGCCTCAGTGTCTTCGAGTGAGTTACTATTCTCAGCAAAACTTTTAAATCGGCTTCTGTGGCGCAGGGGACGAAAGCCCGCTTGGGACGCAGAAGGTGCAGGTTCAGTACCCGCCGCTAGACGAATGTTTGTATGATTTGCAAATTTTTAAGTAAGTCAAGTCTTTTTAATTTTGAAAATTGTATGCAAAAGTTTTTATAAAAAGGAAAATCTTACGATTTGATTTGGATCCTGTTGGGAAATAGAGTTGAGTGAGACCAACTTGTTTTTTTGACCGATTTCAAAAAGAAGGATGTTCTCAATTCGTCGAAATATTTTTTTTTTCTACTTGTTTTACATATCTAATATATTTTACCGATATCGCCGTCAATTGTAAACAGATTTTCAAAATTATTTTTTGTTTAAAAGAGTATACTTCACAGGTGGTCCAATATAAATTTTATTCCTGAGGGATTGGTACTTTTCCCGGAAAACTCAAAAACTTCATCCTCACTTGTAATTTTCGCCCTGAGCCGTCCCTTATGCGGGCGGTACCTTTAGTTGGTCTGCCCATGGTGCTAGTTTACTTAAAAATAACAGTTACACTAAAAATTCAAAACTTAAACTTTTAAAAAATAATTAATCTTGCTTCAAAAAAATCACTTCTTACTTGCCCTAAAAAGCCAAAAAAAAAAATTATTAGATATTTAATTCGAAGAAGAAAATAGGCACCTACTCATCTATTTAAAGTCAGTGCAGTACCAACCGTAGGTAGGGGCCCCCAGAACAGCGACTGACACCGCTGTCTATGTATGCATCATCATCATTATCATCATCAGCCTATAGCACTGCTGGACATAGGCCTACCATAATGAGCGGCATTGCGCCCTGTCCTCAGCTCGACGCATCCAGCTTCTACCAGCAGACAGCAGATCATCACTTCACCTGGCCGGAGGGCGTCCTACACTACGTTTGCCGCGCCGCGGTCTCCACTAAAGAACTCGTTTACCCCAACGGTTATCGGTTCTTCGGCAGATGTATGCTTAGATCTTTAAAACTACGCAACGGATTTTGATGAGGTTTTATAATAGATCCATGCCAATTCAAGCGTAGTATATATATTATATTGTACTAAACGAATTTGCAAAAATAAACTGCATAACTGGTTAATAACATTAAGTTACATAGATACTGAAAGCCTACTACATCCAATCAAATAAATAAATAACAAATATAGATAAATAAAGTCGGACACTCACATGTCGTCGTATAGCAGGTTTGGCAGAGCTTATGCGAATAGATGCTCCATGACTGATATAGTACCTACCTACATTTTTATTTTATGTTTTCGTACATTCTTAAATAAGTCATCCAAACCTTGTCTCGTGGCGGGAATCGAACCCGCAACCTTCTGCATCTCAGGCGGGCTTGTGCCACATAGGTTGTCAAATAAAATTAAATCAAAATAACTTGTGTGTCCCATACCTTAGAATCATCCTTCTAACCATTTTAACCACTACCACTTATGTAAATGTGCGTTTATTTTCATTGCCCACTTACCTATTGCACACAACTACTATTCAGTTACACACACTAACTCGTCACTCGTCAATGATGCGCGTGTTGTAGTATTTTCGTTGCACTTGTAGTAATAACTTACCCTCAAGTGAAATTAATAATGATGTGACACTAAACAAATCAACTTATCAGTTATTGTAAAAACGTTTATTGTAAGTAGGTCTCTATTTGTTAATTATTATCATTTTATTTTCTTTTGTGCTATTTGTTATAAACAACATATAAATTAAAAGTCATTTTACGGAAGAGCCTAGCTACTCACGACACAGGGAATCCTAGTGTGAGAGCTAGTGCTCACTAAGTGCCCTTTTATTTATACAGAAATTTTAATTACATATATGCTCTAATCTTTAATTTCAAGATTTCTACAAAGAAATCTTTTTTCATATAAATTTTAAGATCACACTAATATTATAAGATTATTGTAGTTTTAAGACCATTGTTATCATGTTTTGTACGAAATAAACGATTATTATTATACCTTTACCGGAACCAACTCGGCCATTTTTCAGCCCCCTGTAACTTCATTACAGCTTACAGCACGATGCTGGAAATTATGCCACAAGGACGTCATACGGAATTAACCCCAATTGCAAAATTTCGTATCTGTAGCTATAATAGCCCATTAAAATTAGGGGTTTAGATAGATAGATAGATAAACTCATTATTTGGCACACATTAACACAAAAATTAACACAAGAGTAACAGCACAAACAAGATAGGTAACGGAACAAAATAACAAGATTTAAAACAGAAAACAACACAAATAGGAGGTTTGGGTAGACAAGCGAAAAGTGCTAAGTAACCTAAACACTGATAGGTAAACAAACCCGTCTGCGTGCCTACCCATCCCTAGAATCCTGAGCTGATTTTGTCTGTGCGAAGCGTGGGCCAAATTAGGTCTCCTCTCAGCTTAATGGTGCCCCGCGAGCGAAGCAGCGCTGGTTTTCAGAGGAAACCAGAGGTGGCGACCTCACGATCGCCGCGCATCACATAAGCTAAAAGGTGGGTTTCACCTCGGAATGAGAGATAGTCGGCTATAAACTTGTATAAACCTTTATTTGAGCACCCTAAAACTTGTCTCAAAACCAAAGTCAAAAAAACGATTTATTGCAAATATCATGTTTCCTATGGATTTTATGTTATTTATATCTTAATAAATGTTGTAGAACATTAAATTTTCTACAACTTTTGTTCAAACATTTTTTTAATATCTTGAACCATTTTCGAGATAGAGAGAGAGGGAATGTCGTTTATTGTATGACTTGTACTAAATCACAAACCCCAAACACAAGCTTACTCACTGGCGACTTAAAAAATTACATGAGGAAAACTAAATCATATATAAACAGTTTTGTAAACTTAGTATAATCGTTTTGCAAATAAAAAATATTTGATTTGATTAGCTATCGAAATGTTTCAGAAACAAAACAACGTTCATGAACCATCAGCGGGACCACAACGCGGACAAGAAGAAGTCTATCTGTACCTCGTGCGCCATGACCTTCATATCTGACGTTGGACTCATGTTGCATAGGAAATCTAAACACACTGTGAGTACCATCTGCAGCACACTAATACTATAAATGAAGAAGTCTATCTGTACCTCGTGCGCCATGACCTTCATATCTGACGTTGGACTCATGTTGCATAGGAAATCTAAACACACTGTGAGTACCATCTGCAGCACACTAATACTATAAATGAAGAAGTCTATCTGTACCTCGTGCGCCATGACCTTCATATCTGACGTTGGACTCATGTTGCATAGGAAATCTAAACACACTGTGAGTACCATCTGCAGCACACTAATACTATAAATGAAGAAGTCTATCTGTACCTCGTGCGCCATGACCTTCATATCTGACGTTGGACTCATGTTGCATAGGAAATCTAAACACACTGTGAGTACCATCTGCAGCACACTAATACTATAAATGAAGAAGTCTATCTGTACCTCGTGCGCCATGACCTTCATATCTGACGTTGGACTCATGTTGCATAGGAAATCTAAACACACTGTGAGTACCATCTGCAGCACACTAATACTATAAATGAAGAAGTCTATCTGTACCTCGTGCGCCATGACCTTCATATCTGACGTTGGACTCATGTTGCATAGGAAATCTAAACACACTGTGAGTACCATCTGCAGCACACTAATACTATAAATGAAGAAGTCTATCTGTACCTCGTGCGCCATGACCTTCATATCTGACGTTGGACTCATGTTGCATAGGAAATCTAAACACACTGTGAGTACCATCTGCAGCACACTAATACTATAAATGAAGAAGTCTATCTGTACCTCGTGCGCCATGACCTTCATATCTGACGTTGGACTCATGTTGCATAGGAAATCTAAACACACTGTGAGTACCATCTGCAGCACACTAATACTATAAATGAAGAAGTCTATCTGTACCTCGTGCGCCATGACCTTCATATCTGACGTTGGACTCATGTTGCATAGGAAATCTAAACACACTGTGAGTACCATCTGCATCGAACTAATACTATAAATGAAGAAGTCTATCTGTACCTCGTGCGCCATGACCTTCATATCTGACGTTGGGCTCATGTTGCATAGGAAATCTAAACACACTGTGAGTACCATCTGCAGCTCACTAATACTATAAATGAAGAAGTCTATCTGTACCTCGTGCGCCATGACCTTCATATCTGACGTTGGACTCATGTTGCATAGGAAATCTAAACACACTGTGAGTACCATCTGCAGCACACTAATACTATAAATGAAGAAGTCTATCTGTACCTCGTGCGCCATGACCTTCATATCTGACGTTGGACTCATGTTGCATAGGAAATCTAAACACACTGTGAGTACCATCTGCAGCACACTAATACTATAAATGAAGAAGTCTATCTGTACCTCGTGCGCCATGACCTTCATATCTGACGTTGGACTCATGTTGCATAGGAAATCTAAACACACTGTGAGTACCATCTGCAGCACACTAATACTATAAATGAAGAAGTCTATCTGTACCTCGTGCGCCATGACCTTCATATCTGACGTTGGACTCATGTTGCATAGGAAATCTAAACACACTGTGAGTACCATCTGCAGCACACTAATACTATAAATGAAGAAGTCTATCTGTACCTCGTGCGCCATGACCTTCATATCTGACGTTGGACTCATGTTGCATAGGAAATCTAAACACACTGTGAGTACCATCTGCAGCACACTAATACTATAAATGAAGAAGTCTATCTGTACCTCGTGCGCCATGACCTTCATATCTGACGTTGGACTCATGTTGCATAGGAAATCTAAACACACTGTGAGTACCATCTGCAGCACACTAATACTATAAATGAAGAAGTCTATCTGTACCTCGTGCGCCATGACCTTCATATCTGACGTTGGACTCATGTTGCATAGGAAATCTAAACACACTGTGAGTACCATCTGCAGCACACTAATACTATAAATGAAGAAGTCTATCTGTACCTCGTGCGCCATGACCTTCATATCTGACGTTGGAATCATGTTGCATAGGAAATCTAAACACACTGTGAGTACCATCTGCATCGAACTAATACTATAAATGCGAAAGTTTGTGTGTATGTTTGGGGGGGAGTGTGTGTGTAAGTGTGTGTTTGGGGGGAGTTTGTGTGTGTGTGTGTTTGGGGTAAGTTTGTGTGTGTGTGTGTTTGGGGGGAGTTTGTATGTTTGTGTGTGTTTGGGGGGGAGTTTGTGTGTTTGTGGTCGCTTCACTCTGTAACGACTGAACGGATTTGGACGAAACTCGGAATATACATAGTTTGTGACCTGGATTAACACATAGGGTACTTTTCATCCCGGTACCACGCGAGCGAAGCCGTGGGCGGAAGTTAGTCTCCTGTACAGAGTGGGGCAAATTTATGCCGCATTGAGGGCAGCCACCTTTTCTATTGTAGTTAGAAAGTTTTCTTAGAAAACTATAGGTTTATTTTAAAGAAAAAACAATAGCATTTTCGGTATTTTGAAACATTTTTGTCAGGCTAAAAAAATTCATTTTATCTTTTTCTTCAAAACTATAATTTACATAGTTTCCTCAGAACAAAACCTAACTACAAAAGAAAAGGCAGCTACCCTCAATGAGGTTAAATTTTTCCCCAACAACAATATTCAAACAAGCTAGTTTAAAATGATGTTTTCTTACCTCAGGACGATGTGCCGACGAACCCCGGCGCACACTCCACTTGCCCCGACTGTAACGTCACGTTCGACAACACAGACGTCTATCTCAAGCATGTATCTCTCTCGCACACCAAGAAAGTTGAGTCGTGAGTATTTTGCCCCATGTTGGGGGTAAACCTGACGTCGATTGCTATTACTTATAGGTGTCACACATGGCCATTTTTGTGCTATTTTCTATTTTTTCAAGCGGTCATCAAACGATGCAATGAGTTTTCGAATTTCATAAATTTTACTATCTTTGCGAGAAGCTGTTGGTGTACATTTAGGTAAACCTGACGTTGATTACTATTACTTATAGGAATAGCATGTCGCTCTCTCGCACACCAAGAAAGTTGAGACGTGAGTATTCCCCCTTTTTGGGGTAAACCTGACGTTGATTACCCTTATCTACTTATAGGTGTCAAGCATGTCGCTCTTTCCCACACGAATAAAGTAGAGTTGTGAGTATTTTGCCCCATTGAGGGGTAAACTAGACGTTGATTACGGTTACCTATAGGTGTCACAAACGATCTACCACAGCACAACAGCCTATATCAGTCCACTGCTGGACATAAGCCTCCCCTAATAAAGGGTAATTAGCCCGTAATCCCCACGCTGGGCATGCGGGTTGGGGATCGCAGGGCACAGCTTCTCGCAACGTCTACTCGTCGGTGGTCCAGAAACTAATATAAGCCAAGAAATGTTTCAATTCTTCTCCGTTTGATCGCGTTATGAATTAGTGTAAATTAAAAAAAAATATGATTCAAAGTGTACTTTAAAGTACTTATTGAATAAAAGAATTTTGACTTTGACTTAGCGGTGTCGGTGTCAGGCTGCGCTATGCCGCAATCAGCCGCCGCCAGAGCCCCGTTTGTTAGTTAGCAGGGCATGTAGCTGTGTCGGTGTCAGGCTGCGCTATGCCGCAATCAGCCGCCGCCAGAGCCCCGTTTGTTAGTTAGCAGGGCATGTAGCTGTGTCGGTGTCAGGCTGCGCTATGCCGCAATCAGCCGCCGCCAGAGCCCCGTTTGTTAGTTAGCAGGGCATGTAGCTGTGTCGGTGTCAGGCTGCGCTATGCCGCAATCAGCCGCCGCCAGAGCCCCGTTTGTTAGTTAGCAGGGCATGTAGCTGTGTCGGTGTCAGGCTGCGCTATGCCGCAATCAGCCGCCGCCAGAGCCCCGTTTGTTAGTTAGCAGGGCATGTAGCTGTGTCGGTGTCAGGCTGCGCTATGCCGCAATCAGCCGCCGCCAGAGCCCCGTTTGTTAGTTAGCAGCTCCACCACGGACAGGTGAGGTTGGCTTGAGTTACGAAGATGAATGTTAGAGCCTTGTTGGTTGGCTATTTACCCCGTTAAAGGGGTAAACGTAACTTTTCGCCCCTTCCAGATACCGATGTGCATTCTGTCACATACGTTTCGGCACATTAGAGGAGCTGAGGACGCACAAAGTGGAACAAGGTCACCAGAGGGCATCCAAGAAGTACGCGCAGAGGTCACAGAGGTCAAACGACCCCAATCCGGTCAAAAAGATCAAGATCAACACGCCCGATAAACCTTTCGTCAAGTGTGAGTTGGTGAGTATATTAATAGTAATAATAAATGATAATAAATATCTTTATTTTCAGACACGAGATCCATAGTACAATACATTTTTACTAATATTAAAAATAAATGCATATAAAAAATTAAAAAACATACTGAAAAAGGAGAATTTGGTTTTATAACGAAGAGAACGAGTACTGTAGGTTTCTTCCCGTGTCATATAGAAATGTTTGTACTTTTTAACAAATTTACAAATCTCCAGAATATAGATGCTAGGCAGGGTAAGTATCTTATATTTTTGGAAATGGGGTTTACAACTCTCAGTTTGTTCTATGTTGGCAATTATACGTATAAGTTTTTTTTGTAGGGTGAAAATTGTTGATGCCTCTGTACTGTTACCCCATAAGATAACAGAATATATCGTATCTAGTAACTATGGGCAAAGGCGTAATAAATAGCGAGGGAACTTTTTAGATCAGTCGTTTTCTTAATCTCACGGAGTGCGTATGTCAAGCTGGATAGTTTAGATTTTATTTTTTGAGTGTGTGGTTCCCAGTTCAAGTGTGTGTCTATTGTTAAGCTTAACAAAGTGAATTCATTTACGGTTTCTAATGGTTTCCTAGAATGCAATTGTTTTACTTCACAATATACCTATAGTTTGTTTAGAACAAAACCTTCTAACTACAAAAAAAAGGTAAAAAAAAGTCAATCTCTATATCCCAAAGTAAAATTATGCCGGCTTCATGATTTACGCCGAACTAAGGGCTTCTTATACACAAAGCAGTTAAGTTCCATATTTGCATGCAATATCTACTTACGGATCTATTTATGTCAGTGTTCGACAAAGCTCAAAGCTGCGTCAATTGCATGCAAATAAGGAACTTGGCTGCTTTGTGGATGATTCAATTTCCTTTAGCATGTTATAAAATGCGCTCCCATGCTTGATAAGTGTGAAATTTGTTTCAGTGCCCTGTCATGGTGTCCACAGCATTTACCTCGTGTATGTACAAACACTTTCTGAAGGATCATCCGGACATCCCCTACTCGTCGGTCTACTCGCAAACCGCGCGCAGGCTGCTCTGCGATCTATGCGGGAAGACGTTTATGGTTAGTGAGCGGTAGCAAGCCGTGAGGCAATAGTAGCAATGCGTGAGGCAATATTAGCAATGCGTGAGGCAATGGTAGCAAGGCGTGAGTCCATTGTAGCAAGGCGTGTATCCATGGTAGCAAGGCGTGAGACCATAGTAGCAAGCCGTGAGGCAATGGTAGCAATGCGTGAGGCAATGGTAGCAAGGCGTGAGACCATGGTAGCAAGGCGTGTATCCATGGTAGCAAGGCGTGAGACCATAGTAGCAAGCCGTGAGGCAATCGTAGCAATGCGTGAGGTAATGGTAGCAAGGCGTGAGACCGTAGTAGCAAGCCATGATGCAATGGTAGCAAGCTGTGAGGCAATAGTAGCAAGCCGTGAGGCAATGGTTGCCTGACTCATTGCTATTATTGCCTCACGGCATTATAACTGCATAAGATTGTGTGTGTGTGTGTGTGTGTGTTTATATCCACTCAAATCCGTAACGGCAGAAAGGATTTGAATGAAACTTGGAATTTACATAGTTTAAACTTGGAATTTACATAGTTTGACCAGGATTAATACATAGAGCACTTTTCGAAGAACCTTATCAAGGTTGATCGACCCATGCGATCATTTTAAATTTAAACCACATAAGCCTATTATGAAAAGTATCATGGTTTTAAAAAAAATATTAATAAAGGAAAATGCCGAGAACCGTACGGGTCAATTGCGTCAAAACCAAAAGTATAAAATTCATTATATTTTATAAATGACAAAATATTTTGTTAATTTGGTTTCTGCCGCACGCCACCATTAGACTGCAACAACCATTGTTACTATGGCAACTATGGTGGTTGCCATGGTAACAGTATTGTTACAACCCTCATATTTAATTATTAAGACAGTAGAATCGACAAAAAACTTATTGATTTGGTTTTGACGCACTCACTTGGTACCGAAGTTGGCTGGCACTTGGTATCTTGGTAACGAGCGCCATACATCAGACGGCATTAGTACCTCTACTTTTTTTTAAATTGTAGTGTATACATTAAATGTAGATCATCAATAAAAAAAAAATCTTGATGATAAAGATAAATTTTGACAAAGTTGAAATCGAGTTTTGTTTTTGATTTCCTGCTCTGCAAAGACTGTATTGTTTTGACAATTTAGAAGCCATAATAGTAGATTGTTTTACAAGGGACTAAACCATCCCATTATATACGAGGTTGTTATACTCCCGAGCGTAGCGAGGGACGATGACAAGACCGGGTTATAATGGATAGTTTTGGCCCGAGTAAAACACTCTACTTTTCACTTCGATTGCGAGAAAATAAAACAATTCAAAATTAGACAATTTCCAGAAATTTTATTAAAAATGAATCAACCTTCATAAAACATCACCAAGACGGTTCTATTTTCAAAAAAAAAGATTGACGGAGCACCAAGAAGTCGAGTTTTTATGTAAGAGAACGAATGCTTTGTACGGGCTGATGATTTTAGACAAAAATTAAAAAGAAAAAATACTTTTTAGCCCGAGGTATTAAACTCGAGTTTTAGGCCCGCTAAGCTACACTATTATGATACACTTTTTGAGCAAGAGAAGTGAAAAAACCTTTGTAGTTTATTTCAGCTACTTCCATAGCATTATGTCGTACGGCATTTTGTTGTGGGGGAATGCTGCAGATATCAACACCATATTTGTGTTGCAGAAGAGGGCTGTTCGTGCAATTTATAATATGGGCCCCAGAGAATCACTTAGAACTAAGTTTAAAGAAATAAATGTTATGACAGTGCCGTGCCAATATATATATGAAAACTTAATGTATGTCCGAAAACATATTAACATGTTCAAGAAAAATAGCGACTAACATAATGTTAAAACTAGAAATAAAGATAAACTAGCTGTTCCCACTGTAAGGCTCCATAAAGTTAGTCAATCTTTTAAAGGGATGTCTGTACGATTTTTTAACAAAATCCCAAATGATGTGATTAATCTATCTGTAAATAAATTCAAAAATGTTGTTAAACGTAATCTATGTAATAAAGCTTATTATAAAATATCTGATTATTTAGATGACAAAAAAACTTGGGATGAAACTGTCTCCAACTCCCTCAAAAACAATGTAATAGTTAAGAATAAAAATTGTAATAACATGAACTTAAATATAAGCCGAGCAGAGTTTCTTGCCAATTCTTCTCTGTTTGGTAGCGTTACGAATTGGTGTAAATTGAAAAAAAAAGGGGGTGTACAGGGTTCCAACCCCTATCTTCGGAACCCAAGCCAACCCCACCTGCACGTGGTGCACCCTGATAAATAACGAACGGGGCTCTGGCGGCGGCTGATTGCGGCATAGCACAGCCTTCATCGGCACAGCTAAATCCCCTGGCCACCGACGGGCAGCAGCGTCGGTGGTGCGAGAAGCTGTGCCCTGCGATCCCCAACCCGCATGCCCTGCGTGGGGATTATGGGTATATCCCCCTTTATTAGGGGAGGCCTATGTCCAGCAGTGGACTGATATAGGCTGATGTGGATGTGGATGGGGAAAAAAAAAGATGCACTTAACAGTTCCTACTGAATAAATAAACTTAGAATTTTCTTTTTAATTTCAATCCTTACATATCGTTCCACCAAACAACCTGTGTAGCCATGATGGTATTTATGTAGGACCCGGCATTCTTCGCGGACCACGCGAACATGCACTCGGGGGCGAAGCCCTACCTGTGCGCGCAGTGCCCCGCCGCCTTCGCCACGCGCCGCCACCTCGGCCTCCACGCGCAGAGGCACGGCCCGGCACGGCACGTCTGTAACCACTGCGGGAAACGGTTCCACAGCGCAGCCAATCTCTTCAACCATCGCAAGGTGAGGGTCTATAGCGCAGCCAACCTCTTCAACCATCGGAAGGTGAGGGTCTAAAGCGCAGCCAACCTCTTCAACCATCGGAAGGTGAGGGTCTAAAGCGCAGCCAACCTCTTCAACCATCGGAAGGTGAGGGTCTAAAGCGCAGCCAACCTCTTCAACCATCGGAAGGTGAGGGTCTAAAGCGCAGCCAACCTCTTCAACCATCGGAAGGTGAGGGTCTAAAGCGCAGCCAACCTCTTCAACCATCGGAAGGTGAGGGTCCATAGCGCAGCCAACCTTTTCAACCATCGGAAGGTGAGGGTCTAAAGCGACTCTAAAATGTTCAACCATACGAAGGTACTATTTGAATGAAACTTGGAATATGCATAGGTTCTGTAATGCATTAACTAATATACTACTTTTTATTCTTGTACCACGCGTGGGTGGATGTCTTTAACGAAATATCTTTCTTTTTACCCGACTGAAGTCCTCTTCAGTCTGGTTATGTTTTTAGTGTGTATGTATGTTTGTAATATTATTTGTCGGTCGCTGTAGCACAAACGGCTGGACCGATTTTGACTAATGAGGTGTCGTTGGATTCGTCTAGATCACGAGGGTGACATAAGCTATATGAAATTTCAAAAAACCCAATATGGCGATTGTAAGAAGCCATTTTCAATTTACGTTGAACTAAAAAGTAAAAAATCTTCCTATATATGCAGTCGGGTTCTTAACAGACTTAAAAAAAATAGGAGGTTCTCAATTCGTCAAAACCTTTTTTTTTTATGTATGTTCACCGATATTTCTTTCAATAGTAAACCGATTTTCAAAATTATTTTTTCGTTTAAAAGAGTATACTTCACAGGTGGTCCCATATACATTTTATTCCTGAGGGATTGGTACTTTTCCCGGAAAACTCAAAAAACCTCATCCTCACTTGTAATTTTCGCCTTATGATCACCAATATCTCCGTCAATTGTGAACCGATTTTCAAAATTCTTTAGGGCAAGAAGTAAGAAGTGATTTATTTGAAGTCGGTTTATTTTTTATAAAAAGTTTATACTTTTTGTAAAATACTTGTAGTAATAAAGATAAACTAGCTGTTCCCACTGTAAGGCTCCATAAAGTTAGTCAATCTTTTAAAGGGATGTCTGTACGATTTTTTAACAAAATCCCAAATAATGTGATTAATCTATCTGTAAATAAATTCAAAAATGTTGTTAAACGTAATCTATGCTCCATCAACTCCATCAAAAACAATGTAATAGATATTAAGTACAATGACGTTAAAAAAATATAAGCCAAGCAGAGTTTCTTGCCAATTCTTCTCTGTTTGGTCACGTTACGAATTGGTGGTAAATTAAAAAAAATGACGTTTCAAAGTGTACTATACAGTTTCTACTGAATAAATGAATTATGAATTTTGAATTTTTTTGAATTTTGTTTATGTTAATTGCAGACGCACATCGGTGACCGTCGCTTCAAATGCGAGATCTGCTTCAAAGGGTTCCTTCACGCGGCGACGCTCAACGAGCACGTGAGAGGTGTACACCATCATATACGGAAACAGAAGCCAAGCCGGGAGCGGAAGAACAGCTACTGAGCACTGACGGTAGTGTGCGAGCGGCGTAATTAGTGTGCGAGTGACGTAATTGGTCAACAAGGGACAGATGACAAAGAGCAGCTTCCGAATACTGGTAGTGTGGGCTACTTAATTGGTGTGCGAGTGACATAATTAGCCATCAAGATACAGATGATAAAGAAAACTGGTAGTGCGGGCTACTAAATTGGTGTGAGAGTGACGTAATTAGTTAAACAGGCAGGCACCTAGTGTGTGAGAGTGACAAGTTTAGTCACTGATGATAAAGAACGGCTTCCGAAGACCGGTAGTGTGAGCTACTTAATTGGTGTGCGAGTGACATAATTGGTCACCAAGAGACAGATGCTAAAGGGCTTCCGAGGACTCGTAGTGTGAAGGCCACATAAATGGTGTGCGAGTCACGTAATTAGACATCGTGGAAGAAGAAACAGAAGTGTGCGAACGTTATGATTTTTAAATGTATGTGGAAGAAAAGCCACTGAAGACTGAGAGTAGTGGAGGAGGCAATAAATTAGTGTCCAAGTGACTTAGGAGTCAGTAAATGGTAAGCGATGATTAAGATTAACTGCTAATGGATCTTAATCCAGGTGACTAGTGAGCAAATGACAAATGAATTGAAATAGTAAAGCAGTTTGTAAGAGAAAAGGTTTCTACTTATGTGATGAGTTCCAACGAACGTGAGGTACCTTCATAAAATATTCAAGAGGCAAAATAATTATTACAAATTCCGGAAACTTTCTTTAACGAAATAGTCTCGCTTGAGACAATTAACTAGGTACCATCATACCAGGAAATAGAAGACAAGCCAGGAGCGGATAAATAGCTACTGAGAACTGAGAGTAGTGTGCGAGTGGCATGAGTTAGTGTGCAGGCGACATAACTCTATGATGATAAAGAAGGGCTTCTGAGGACTGATGGTAGTGATACGAGTAAGTGAGCATGTGGCATAATTAATTGATCCTGTGGCTTCTATGAACTAGGAGTAAGCAACGAAGTGTCAGTGGTATACAAGTTGATTATTGACATAATTGGGATAGTTGTCTTTTGAATTATAAAGAGTAGTGTGCAACTGGCATACAAGATAGTGTGTTATATGACAGAGTACTGAGCAGCATCGAATCAGAGGAACAAGAGGTGTAGTGTGCAAGCGGAACTGACAGCTAGTGTGAAAGGGCAGGGGTACTTTGCAAATAAGTCCTATGGCGTGACCATGAGTCAGTAGACAGCTAGTGTGCGAATAGGGCTTGCATTCGAATATTCGAATAATTCGAATATTATTTTTGTTCGAATATTCGAATACTGATATTTCAATATTCGAATATTCGATTTAAATTAATAACACCGAAATCGGAACTCAGATGTGCATGCAATGCCACTTATGAGTTCGTGCGATATATCCATACAAGACTATACAAGTTTACGTCGTCGTTCGGGTAAACAACATGTCGAACGATCCGATCCAAACCCAATAACTTTTATCGGGTTCGGAACACGGTTCGGATACACTCGGAAGTATCGCGTAGTGCATTCGCGTAGTTGACGAGACTGTTCTGTCCATTCGTCTCTGTCGTTAACGTGAATGTTTATTTTCATGATTTTATTAAAATAACAACTAACCTAGATTTATAAGACTGTTTTGAGAGTGACATTACCGAGCCAGTCAAACGAACCCTTTGGTGCTGCTTTGTCCGTCCGTCCGTCCTTGGCGTGGTTTACTTCGGTGTACTTAAGAGATCACCTTGGTTAAGCAACTCTCCGCGTGGTCATTACTTGGATGGATGACTATTTAGTGACATTTAGATTTGACCACTTCCATGCTTCGGAAGGCACGTTAAGATTTTGGTCCCGGCTTTTCAGTCGTTAAGCCATGTCTGAGGCCTTCGGGTGGCCTAAAATCTCCGACACTAGAGTTGGCTACTAGCTCATACGAAGAAGAAAATTTTAATTTGTGGTTGATTGTGCATGTAAAGCACCAATGTCTCGTTATGGTGACATACCTTTTTGTATTTTTTTTTAAATTAGTTCATGGAAAAAACGCGTTTAAGAATAAAATAAGTTGATATTTTAAACTTTTTCATGAAAATAACACTCAAAATAACAAAATAAGATGTGATTTTAATAAAATCATAGTGTTTTTCTATTATTCGAATAATATTCGAATAATTCGAATAGTACCCGAAAAAAATTCGAATATTCGAATATGAATATTTTCGAATATTTGCAAGCCCTATGTGCGAATGATTGAGCATGATTTTAGTGAACGGTGGATTTAGTGGGCATGTCAGATGAGTTAATGAACGAATCAAAGATACTGAAAATCAATCTATTGAGCAAATATGATAAAAACATGTCCAATATTATTTTATATTTTACCTTTAATATAATTATATAAACCCACCTGTACATAATATTAATTTAATTATTATAATGAAATAGATAAATAAATTAAATTATTATTTTACGTAATTGTTTTTTTAAAGGTGAATTAAAACTAACTTTTCTTAGCTTATTACTTTATTTGACTATACTATATACTCATCTAATCTCAATTTTTTGTATCACATGTTTATGTACGAAGAGCATCGAAGCGCATTTTAAAATATGCTAAAGGAAATTGAAACATCCACAAAGCATTAAGTTCCTTATTTGCATGCAATATCTACTTACGGATCTATTTTGTCAGTGTTTCACAAAGGTCAAAGCTGCGTAAATTGCACGCAAATAAGGAACTTAACTGCTTTGTGGATGTTTCAATTTCCTTTAGCATGTTATAAAATGCGCTTCGATGCTCTCCGACGCGCGCCGGTAAGTGTGATTCGTACATTAGTAGAATTCTTGCTAATACAATTGAAACATTACTGGTTTTGATTTTAAGTGTTAGCTCACACTTCAGGGAAAATATAAGATTTTTTATAATTACCTAAAAAATTCCACTCAGACGGGATTAGAACCCGCGACCGTTTGTTTTAGGAGGAACAAACACATCATCATTATCAGCCTATAGCAGTCCACTGCTGGACATAGGACTCCCATAATATGCAGTATTACGCCCTGTCCTGTTCGCATCCAGCTTCGTCCAGACCAGCAGATCGTCACTCCACCTGGCCGGAGAACTTCCTACAATACGTTTGGTGAGCTGCGGTCTCCACTCAAGAACTCGTTTACCCCAAAGTTGTCGGTTCTTCGGCAGATATGTCCAGCCCACTGCCACTTCAACTTGCTAATTCTCTGAGCTATGTCGACAACTTTAGTTCTATGTCGGATAGTCTCGTTACGGATTCTATCCTTCAGAGAAACTCCGAGCATAGCTCGTTCCATAGCTCGCTGAGCGACTTTAAACTGGTGGACTAGCCGTACTGTGAGTGTCCACGTTTCGGCGGAAGTCATGATGGGTAGGACGCACTGATTGAAAACTTAAAAACAGGCACTATGGTATCGGTGACGAGAAAACCTGACGTAGATTGTTATAGTTTTAATGCTGGGTTGGGCATGCCTTAACGCTTTGTGTACTGAATACACACAAAGCGTCATGTGTGAGGCCCGCAGTCAACGTGTTTAAGATCATTTCACATCTTTATAAACATTTGCGTTTATAATCTCTTTCTTAGAGCCATGTCGGTGAACTTTGTTATCTTTCCGAGAGTTATATCAGTATTTGTTCTCTTTCCTTAGTATAGCTACGTCGGTGACTTTTGTTCTCTTTCCAAGAGCTACGTCGGTGACTTTTGTTCTCTTTCTGAGAGCTATTTCAGTGATATTTGTTTTCTTTCTGAGAGCTATTTCAGTGATATTTGTTCTCTTTTTGAGAGCTATTTCAGTGATATTTGTTCTCTTTCCGAGAGCTATATCAGTATTTGTTCTCTTTCCGAGAGCTACGTTGGTGACTTTTGTTCTCTTTCTGAGAGGTATTTCAGTGATATTTGTTCACTTTCTGAGAGCTATGTCAGTGATATTTGTTCTCTTTTTGAGAGCTATTTCAGTGATATTTGTTCTCTTTCCGAGAGCTATATCAGTATTTGTTCTCTTTCCGAGAGCTACGTCGGTGACTTTTGTTCTCTTTTCGAGAGCTATTTCAGTGATATTTGTTCTCTTTCCGAGAGCTATATCAGTATTTGTTCTCTTTCCGAGAGCTACGTTGGTGACTTTTGTTCTCTTTCTGAGAGGTATTTCAGTGATATTTGTTCACTTTCTGAGAGCTATTTCAGTGATATTTGTTCTCTTTCCGAGAGCTATATCAGTATTTGTTCTCTTTCCGAGAGCTACGTCGGTGACTTTTGTTCTCTTTTCGAGAGCTATTTCAGTGATATTTGTTCTCTTTCCGAGAGCTATATCAGTATTTGTTCTCTTTCCGAGAGCTACGTCGGTTACTTTTGTTCTCTTTCTGAGAGATATTTCAGTGATATTTGTTCTCTTTCAGAGAGCTATTTCAGTGATATTTGTTCTCTTTCCGAGAGCTATATCAGTATTTGTTCTCTTTCCGAGAGCTACGTCGGTGACTTTTGTTCTCTTTTCGTGAGCCATATCCGTGATATTTGCTCTCTTTCTGAGAGCTATAGCAGTGACATTTTGTTTTCTTTCTGGGAGTCATTTCGGTGACTTTTGCTCTCTTTCCGAGAGCTATATCAGTGATATTTGTTTTCTTTCTGAGTTATTTCTTTTTCCGAGAGCTATGTGTTTGTCCTCGATTATTTACTCTCCCAGTCATCTGCACTAACATTCTTCGGACGCGTTCAGACATCCAAAGCTCCAGCGAAGCTCACAGAATATGTTCACCGACATGTTTCATCAAATTCTCCTTCCCATCGAATACCTTATCGCACATATAACAAGCGAACGGCTCACCTGCATGAGTCAACATATGTTTCCTACAATTACTTTTATCAGTGAACGTTCGGCTGCACCATTTACAATTATACTTCTCACCCGTGTGGGCTCTAACATGATCCTTGTATGTACTCCGGTGCCTGTATGTCTTTCCACATATTTTGCAGTTTATAAGCTTTATCCTTCTGTGAACTCTCATGTGATTTGTTAAGTATGTATGCTTGTATTCCTTTTTGCATATTTTGCACTGTATGTAGTGTTTTTTATGTTTCTGCCCGACGTGGAGGTTGAGACGGCATGTTGATTGAAAGCGAAAGGAACAGAAATCACATGAGTATGGCCGGGCAGGGTCATGTAGTTGCTGATGCATTTCCAAACCAGCTTTGAAAAGACATTTGAAGTCACATTCTTTGCAATGGAGGTATACATCGACTTTGTTTTCTTTTAGTTCAATTGTTTTTTGTTTTAAGTCAATGCGTTCTAGGGCGACGAAGGGTAATGTGTGGGGGTTTAGTTTGTTTTTTGGGTTTCGGTTTGTTGCTTCAATCAAAAGTTCATTATCATTGCCTGATGAGTTTTTATGTTTGGTTTTTGGTGTGATAGGTTGTGTCTCATCAATCGGGTTTAATTTGTTTTTTGATCTTATACGTTTTTTTCTTGTAGTGGGATATTGTGTTGACTCTTCAATTGGGTATAGTTTTTTTTTCGATCTTATACGTTTGTTACTTGGTGCGAGATATTGTGTTGTCTCTTCTATTGGTTTTAGTTTGTATTTTGAGTTTTGGTTTGTATCAAGTTCAATATCACTGGCGTCCAACGAGTTTATAAGTTTGTTTCTTGGTACGAGGTATGGTTCTGTCTCTCCAAACGGCTTTAGTTTGTTTTTTGAGTTTGGGTTTTTTACTTCAATCTCAAGTTTATTATCATTGGTGTCAGTTGAGTTTATCTCTTCGAGTTTGTCTTTTAGGGTGAGGTATTGTTTTGTATCTTCAATCTCGTCATTAGTAGTAGCATTGTAGTTTTGTATGTTTGCTTGCAATGCGATTTGTTCTTCGATGTCAATTTTGTTGTTATCTTCCGTCTCATGTTCTGTATTTGGAATTATTGTCACTTCATAATCTATAGGAGTTTCAACTTGATTATCTGAAATAAAAATGTAGGTTTTATTTTTAGCTTATGCCCGCGGTTTAGTTCAAGGACGGATATGTAAAGTAGTAAGTAAGTACTACACAGGCTCAGTCGAGATCAAATTCAATGTGATAGTTAAAGGCTTATTAGAGCACGCAGTATTCAGTCTGTCTTAGTAAGACTGTCTTACTGAATAATTAGTAAAGATCGTTGAATACTAAGACCGACTTGGTAGCTTACTCTTATTATACTACGCTGGACTACTGAATACCGCGTGGTCTAATAAGCCTTTTAAAGCGCTATTATTATACATACATATTTCCGGGTCAGGGCTATCCGTGTTCTGACAGTGTTCCCGTCACGGACATGCCATCCGTCACCCGTGTTTACACATATCAGGGAAATCGGTATCAGTGTAATTTGTTTCTTTAGCTGATACGCACACAACATCTGTTTCTTTAACTGATACACACACAACATCTGTTTCTTTAGCTGTTACGCACACAACATCTGTTTCTTTAGCTGATACACACACAACATCTGTTTCTTTAGCTGTTACGCACACAACATCTGTTTCTTTAGCTGTTACGCACACAACATCTGTTTCTTTAGCTGATACACACACAACATCTGTTTCTTTAGCTGATACACACACAACATCTGTTTATTTAGCTGATACACACACAACATCTGTTTCTTTAGCTGATACACACACAACATCTGTTTCTTTAACTGATACATACACAACATCTGTTTCTTTAGCTGTTACGCACACAACATCTGTTTCTTTAGCTGTTACGCACACAACATCTGTTTCTTTAGCTGATACACACACAACATCTGTTTCTTTAGCTGATACACACACAACATCTGTTTCTTTAGCTGATACACACACAACATCTGTTTCTTTAGCTGTTACGCACACAACATCTGTTTCTTTAGCTGATACACACACAACATCTGTTTCTTTAGCTGATACACACACAACATCTGTTTCTTTAGCTGTTACGCACACAACATCTGTTTCTTTAGCTGATACACACACAACATCTGTTTCTTTAGCTGATACACACACAACATCTGTTTCTTTAGCTGTTACGCACACAACATCTGTTTCTTTAGCTGATACACACACAACATCTGTTTATTTAGCTGATACACACACAACATCTGTTTCTTTAGCTGATACACACACAACATCTGTTTCTTTAGCTGATACATACACAACATCTGTTTCTTTAGCTGTTACGCACACAACATCTGTTTCTTTAGCTGTTACGCACACAACATCTGTTTCTTTAGCTGATACACACACAACATCTGTTTCTTTAGCTGATACACACACAACATCTGTTTCTTTAGCTGTTACGCACACAACATCTGTTTCTTTAGCTGATACACACACAACATCTGTTTCTTTAGCTGATACACACACAACATCTGTTTCTTTAGCTGATACACACACAACATCTGTTTCTTTAGCTGTTACGCATACAACATCTGTTTCTTTAGCTGATACACACACAACATCTGTTTCTTTAGCTGATACACACACAACATCTGTTTATTTAGCTGATACACACACAACATCTGTTTCTTTAGCTGATACACACACAACATCTGTTTCTTTAGCTGATACATACACAACATCTGTTTCTTTAGCTGTTACGCACACAACATCTGTTTCTTTAGCTGTTACGCACACAACATCTGTTTCTTTAGCTGATACACACACAACATCTGTTTCTTTAGCTGTTACGCACACAACATCTGTTTCTTTAGCTGATACACACACAACATCTGTTTCTTTAGCTGATACACACACAACATCTGTTTCTTTAGCTGATACACACACAACATCTGTTTCTTTAGCTGTTACGCACACAACATCTGTTTCTTTAGCTGATACACACACAACATCTGTTTCTTTAGCTGATACACACACAACATCTGTTTCTTTAGCTGATACACACACAACATCTGTTTCTTTAGCTGATACACACACAACATCTGTTTCTTTAGCTGATACACACACAACATCTGTTTCTTTAGCTGTTACGCACACAACATCTGTTTCTTTAGCTGATACACACACAACATCTGTTTCTTTAGCTGATACACACACAACATCTGTTTCTTTAGCTGATACACACACAACATCTGTTTCTTTAGCTGATACACACACAACATCTGTTTCTTTAGCTGTTACGCACACAACATCTGTTTCTTTAGCTGATACACACACAACATATGTTTCTTTAGCTGATACACACACAACATCTGTTTCTTTAGCTGATACACACACAACATCTGTTTCTTTAGCTGATACACACACAACATCTGTTTCTTTAGCTGATACACACACAACATCTGTTTCTTTAGCTGATACACACACAATGTACGGTTACGTACATTCATTATGTAATCCGATAGAGTGCTACCTTCGACACCGCGTGAGACAGTCGCGAGCGGGGATCGTTTACTTAACTACTTGTTATTAAGTCTTGAATAAACTTTGAAATAACAGTGAAACTAACTCTTTTGGTGCACCTCCAACTTTACTTCTAAATTATGTGCGTGTCCTTACTGGGATCGTACATTATGGTCCTTCGAGTTTAGCATTTTAGTGTGTTTTGTGGCTTAAGGTTACGAAAGCGAATCGGCGGTCTGGCCTCCCACAAGCGGGTCTCACCAGACTGATGGAGAAGGCGCATATTTCGTAGCTGAAGGTCGCTGACGCACTGAGTGCCAAGGACTTTCAAGTGTTAACGAATTGTGATCGTGAACTACGGAAATCGTCGGATAACGCTTGGAGAAGAAGATCAAGGTACTGTCCAGTCTTCGAGTCCTAACCAACAACTTGGAAACTTCCACTACTTAACTACTGAACTATCAACTTAACTACTTATACCTACTTAACAAACAACTTAACTTGAACATATTTGCGAATTATAAAAATGGAAGAACTAGCCAAACAATTAACTTGCTTTGAGAATATAAAAACTTTATGCTCTAACTACAAAAAAGATGGCAGTGCTAGAAAAACAATCGACTATTTAAACAAACGGCTGGAAGCCCTAGAAGCTTACTGGGTAAAGTTTCACGAGAGAAACGAAATTATTGTCCAAAAAATTGAGGATAAGAGCCAAAATAACTACTTTACTAGCAACGTTTATGGAAAGACTAAAGAACTTTATGAGAGTACGAAGGCGAATATGATAGAATTACTAATTTCTCACCAACAAGAAGATAAAGAAGAGACGCTGGATTCTAGTATTGACTTCGACATCTCTGGGATGCTGGAAGAGCAGCCCGCATCTAAATGTGATGAGGAAAAAGACGAAAGAACAACGAAATTAATAAGCCGTCAACTAACGAACTTCAAGGCATTGGAAAGAGCAATGTCGAAAATTAACGTTGAACTAATGACCGATAAATGGGATCTTGAAGATCACCTCTCCATCTTAAAAGTGAAATGGGACTGCATTGATAAGCAACACTGGCAGCTGGAAGACGCCCTACAAGGTTCGGATTTGATTAACTACTCAACTAAGTTTGAAACAATTGAGAAAAAATACGATGATCTTAGAAAACTACTAAATAACAAGATTTGGTCTAATGTACATTATGAAAGGTCAACACCGAAAATCGAAATTCCAGAGTTCTATGGAGACTACATGCGCTGGATTTCATTCAAAGATTTATTTTTGGAAACGATACATAAAAATCCTACTATTTCTAAAACGCAAAAGATGCAACACTTAAAAACGAAACTGAGAGGCGAAGCTGAACGCTTGGTGCAGCATCTCACCGTTAGCGCCGAAAACTATGACTCATGCTGGGAAATATTGATACAGCGTTACGACAACCGTCGCCTTCAATTTACCTCGTTCATGAACGTGATGCAGCGGCTTCCTGTTATCCAGCAACCTAACGCATTTAACATAAAAAAAATGCATGACGTCATAACAGAAAGCCTAAACGGACTTAGTAACATGGGAGTAAATGTATCGACCTGGGGCCCAATCATCGTGTACTACATGTTACAAAAACTGGATAATATAACGTTCAACGAGTACTCCAAAGAAATCCAGAACAACAGGGATTTGCCTGAACTCACTGAATTCCTAACATTTTTAGAAAATCAATTTATGGCTCTTGAAACTATAAAAAATCATCCAAGGGACGCGACAAGTTCTCAGAAACAATCGAGTAACCCGAGCCGCAATAAACCGACAAACAACTACAAAACAAACTTCAATGATAGATATGGCAAGAAACCGACTTTATTCAAAGACAATAAGGAATACTCGAGAACGTTTTATACTGCATTCGGCAAATGTCCTTTGTGTGACGGCGAGCATGTACTCATGCAATGTACAAAATTTGTAGACATGGGCATTCCGCAGCGAAATAATACCGTCGCAAAACTGAAACTATGCAAGAACTGCTTGTACAGCCACGGAAACACCGATTGTAACTCAACAAAAACTTGTAAAGAATGTAATTTAAAACATCATACATTACTGCATATGACAAAACGAATATATGAGCCAACTGAAACTGAAAAAAACATGCCAGAAAAATCTTCAAAGTCGGGTCAACAAGCTTCTTACCACTCAGCTACTGCATACACGGAAGTCTTACTAACGACTGTCAAAGTGAGGGTCAAGGCCAATGATGGCAGTTTTGTAACTCTACGAGCTTTACTTGATCAGGGCTCTCAAGTGAATCTGATGTCTGAGAGCGCCGCTCAACTTTTACGGCTGCCACGAGCCAAATTGAATGCCACAGTGTCAGGCGTTGGATCCGTGTCAGGGGACTGCAAGGGCCGTGTACAACTCATCTGTAAGTCCATAAATAGCGACTACGCCTTCACCACAGAAGCTTTAATACTCAAAAGGCTAACAAACAACTTGCCCAACAAGACTTTTGAAAAGGCTAACTGGCCGCACTTACAAAACTTGATACTTGGAGACCCGGACTACAACATCAGCGGCTCCATCGACTTACTTTTTTCCGCTGATGTCTACGCCCATATTATAATGGACGGCGTTTTGAAAGGAGATCAGCACTCACCAATCGCCCAACAAACTCAACTTGGGTGGATACTATGTGGAAAACTACAAACGTTTAACTGCCACGCCACCATCATCGACCTAACGGACATATCTAAATATTGGGAAAGCGAGGACATAAATCAAAATGAAGATGTCAACCACGATGACCAGTGCGAAATCCACTATCAAGAAACGACTAAAAGAGCCCCGGATGGCAAATACATTGTCAAAATGCCAATGATAAAAAACTTCGAAGCCGAACTCGGCGAGTCCAGGCGAATTGCGGTCTCGCAATTTTTACAACTAGAAAAAAGATTAACGAAAAACGAAAAACTATCTACTATGTACAAAAACTTTATGAACGAATATTTGGAACTTGAACACATGAAACGTACCCCAAAAATATCGAACAATGATGCTCAACAATGCTACTTACCACACCATGGAGTGCTGAGAGAAAACTCAATAACTACAAAACTACGAGTAGTATTCAATGCCTCGAACCAAACTTCAAGTGGAAAAAGCTTAAATGCTCTAATGGAAAAGGGACCTAAGCTACAAAAGGATATCCAGGCGCTACTCTTAAAGTGGAAAACTTACAAATACGCCTACACAGCCGACATTGAGAAGATGTACAGGTGTATCTGGCTAACCAAAAACCAGCAACCCCTGCAAAAAATCATATGGCGACACTCACCATCGGAACCACTTCAAGAATATACTTTACGCACTTTGACATACGGTACAAAATGTGCACCATGGCTAGCTATGCGAACACTTAAGCAGCTAGCGCTGGATAACGGACACAAGTATCCAGCCGCCGCCAAAATACTGCAAACTCAACTATATTTGGATGATTTGCTCAGCGGCCATAACTCACTTGAAAGTGCAAAGGAACTACAAATAGATTTAATCGAACTACTTAAAGCAGCAGGAATGAACCTACGAAAATGGACGGCAAACGCTTGAACTACTTGAACAACTAACTGAAGATCAAATATCGACAAAGTACATTTTTGACTTCGAAGACGAAAACACAAAAACACTCGGCCTCGCATGGAATCCTAAAATGGACACATTCATGTATAACTGGAATCTGGAAGAAAATACTACGAAAACACTTACGAAAAGAACTCTATTATCAGAAATTTCGCAGCTTTATGATCCTATGGGATGGCTCTCTCCAGTAACTGTGACGGCAAAAATCATCTTTCAAAAGGTATGGCTACAAAAACTTGAATGGGATGAGATTTTACCAAATAAAATTCAAGACGAATGGCTGAAACTGAAAGCTGAAATACCGGATCTAAAGACCATTAAAATAAAAAGATGGATCGGAGGTACTGAGAAAAACATTGAACTATTAGGATTCTGTGACGCGAGTGAAAAGGCATACTCATGCGTCATATATTCCCGCGTTATGAATGACAATGGGCGACCGGTACTTAACTTACTAGCCGCAAAAACAAGGGTTGCCCCAATCGCACAAAAACTGACTCTACCTCGTCTGGAATTATGTGGAGCCTTCTTACTATCTCAACTGATGGAAAAGGCGAAGAACTCACTAAATGAAAATGAAGTCACTATTTGGGCCTGGAGTGACTCCAAGGTGGTGCTGGCATGGTTGCAGGGAGAACCAACAAAATGGGAAACCTATGTGGAAAATCGAGTGAAGAAAATTAAACAAGTTATACCTTTCAAGCAATGGAACTATATTGAATCGAAGAATAACCCTGCTGACTGTGCGACCAGAGGAGTGACCCCGAAAAAACTTCTAGACTTTAACTTATGGTGGAACGGCCCTGAAATGCTGACAAGTTTTACAAGAAAAGAAGAAAATAAACCTATGAACTGTTTATTTACTACTGACATCGATGAGAAACATAATGAGACAACCCTACAGAATAATAACAACTTCATTATCGACTTGATAAATAATTGTAGCTCACTTACACGAGCTAAGCGCATAGTAGGTTGGATTATGCGCTTTATAACGAATGTACGGCACTTATCAACAGCGGCGAAACATGATATCAGACGTGCCGAGCGAACGTTATCTACCTACCTAACAACAAGCGAATTACTAGCATCAAATACACTGATTGTGAAATTTATGCAAAGAAATTACTTTGAAAATGAATATAAAAAACTAACTCAAAGCCAACCCCTTAATAACAAAAGTTCTATCTACAAATTGAACCCTTATATCGATGAAGGAGTCATGCGAGTTGGCGGCCGTCTTAACAGAACGAACTTACCAATGGGCATGAAAAATCCCATGATTTTATCAAAGGACGGAAAATTGACCCAACTAGTCATTGAAGAAGCCCACGCGGCTACTCTACATGGCGGGGCAAGATTGACACTCGCATACATACGTCAACGTTATTGGATCGTAGGAGGCAATCGATCAGTCAAAACCCAGATACGTCGGTGCGTGCGCTGCAGCCGATATAAGCCTACAAATAACAACCAGATCATGGCCGACTTACCACCACAACGAGCTACCCCCTCACGCCCTTTCACTCACACAGGAGTAGATTTTACCGGACATGTCGATGTCAGGCTGAATAAGGGAAGAGGGGTAAAAACTTCAAAAGGCTACATAGCCATATTTGTGTGCATGGCGACTAAAGCTGTGCACATTGAGCTTGTATCAGACCTAAGCACTGGAACTTTCATCGCTGCCTTCCAAAGAATGTGTGCTAGACGAGGAGTGCCAAAACACGTATACTCAGATTGCGGTACTAACTTTATCGGTGCTTCAAGGATTCTAAGAAACGAATACGAACTTTTTAAAACGGAACTATCATCTGAGTTTTTTGACGAAATCGGAAGGTTAGAAGTGGAATGGCACTTTAATGCACCAGCTTGGCCAACCGCTGGAGGACTTTGGGAGGCTGCGGTACGATCAATGAAGCACCATCTCCGACGAGTTTTGGGTGACCAAAAATTAACGTATGAAGAGTTTGCGACTTTACTGGCCAAAATTGAAGCCTGCATGAACTCCAGGCCTTTATGTCCACTCACTGAGGACCCAGAGGAAACATACAACTACTTGACACCTGGTCATTTTCTAACGGGAAGCCCTACGATGACCCTACCTATATCTGACTACGATGATGAACGAAAACTAGATTTACGCCAAAGATGGCAGTTAACAGAACATATGCTGAGACAATTTTGGAAGCTATGGACGAACGACTATCTAACACAACTTCAAGTGAGATCTAAGTGGCAAAAGGCAACTAAAAACCTAGAGATGGGAGACATTGTCCTTGTGAAAGATAATAATCTACCACCGGGGAAATGGGTCATGGGCAAGGTGATCCAGCTACATCCAGGTGAAGATGGTCACGTGAGAGTAACTACCGTTAAAACCCAAGCTGGTAACGTCAAGAGACCAATTACAAAACTATCGAAATTATTGCCTAATGAAACTGAGAATCCCACTGAACAAGCTACGAATGAAGCGACTGCGACTAAACATACCAAACCTATCCAGAGACGCAATCGAACTGGAAAAAAGAGTTTCATCTCCATGATGGTCACTTTTCTTACGATGTTAGTCTTGACTACAGACTCGCACTGTGCCACTACTAATGAAGGAATGGCAGCAAATGTCCAGATTACTAACCTTGGTCCGGATCGTCCGATTTACTACGATACAATGGGAAAAATACAGCTGATTCACGACGAATGGATTCTACTCACATATTATAATTTGACTACCTACTGGCAAGCGACTCGACAATTGGAAAACTACTTGGAAGATGTGAAAAGCCTATGTCAAACTCTGGACCCAAGATATTGCGAAAATACGATACATCAACTTTTTCATGAAATGGAATTACTAAACTACCACAATAATATATTACTGACCCCACACAAACACTTATCTGATCGAAAAAAACGCGGCCTCATTGATGGTGTGGGCTACATTACGAATAGTTTGTTTGGAATCTTGGATCAACATTTTGCAGAAAGGTACCAACGAGACATTCAGGCCATACAGAGTAACGAGAAATACCTATTAGAGCTCACAAAAAATCAAACTTCCATCGTCGAAATCGAAAATCAAATCTTAAAGAAAAATGAGAAAAACATACAACAACAATTCAGGATTATGAACAAATTTATGAACGATACTACTACAAGATTGTCCAATCTTTCATCAAAAATTGGAACTGTTATGGCCACGAACTACTTTGTTTCTGTATCGCTCAACGCACATTTACTACTAAATAACTTAAAGAATGTGCAAGAGATCCTTTTCAACGCTCTCGTGGATATCTACAAAGGTCACATAGATGTGCATCTTCTTACCCCGGTCAACCTAATTAAACAACTGAACGATATCTCAGGGAAACTACCAAAAACATTAAGCTTTCCCATGGAAAATATAAATGAGGAAATTAAGGATGTTTATAAACTTATTTACGTAAAGGCTCGAATAACTAACAAATTTTTTATGTTCGAAATGCACCTTCCACTGACAAATAACGAAGATTTTACTCTTTACCAAGTAATCCCGCTGCCTCTAAGAAGAACAGAACATCAAATAGAAATCACGAGTTACGTATCTATCGCATCGAACTACATCGCCATAAACTTTAGAAAGAATACCTACATCAGCTTAAATCAGGAAGGAATGAATCAATGCATTCAGCGAAGCACCGACAACTTTGTATGCAGTCTTCATTTACCTGTGAAAAACCTTGAAAGCAAAGAAGCTCCATGTGAGGCCAAACTATTAGGCCATCAAGCGACCTTACCATGTAAAATGAAAACAAAGGAATGCGAACCTACCTGGATTGAATTACATTCTACGAATACATGGCTGGCGGTCTGCTGTGACACATGCGTACTAAGATCTGTATGCGGTGGTGACGTTGGATCACACCAAGTCAACACATCGGCACTTCTAACGTTAAATCAAGGATGTGTGATACAAAACAAGGACTTAAGCATATACGCGCACAATCTATATCAAAGTGACGCGAGAGTCAGCTTGTATCTGGCAAAACCGCCGATATTAGACTCATCCATAAACCACATCGTTAATTCTCAACGCATTACACAACTTCGGCTACTGTCGGAAGATGAAAACCTAGATAAGGTACAAAAAATGCTAGAAGAACAAAAAATAAATGAGATTGAACTTCCATCAACGTTATCTACTCATGACATGCATCAGTACATAGTGTGTTATACCCTGTTGGCAATTGCTGTTATCGCGACAATAATATGGGTTGTGAAGAGACGATTGCTGTGTAACAGAAAGGCGTCGTATGCCACTACAGCAAAATCTCAAAAACGTGAGACGTTCGAACTGCAGCCCCGCGAACCGACGATGTCATCTTTAGAGGAGCCTTCTCGTAAGGATGAGTCACGAGCAGAGCCAGTGCCGCGGGGACGTACCCAGCTGACATCTCAACGGAAGCGCGTCGACGATGTGCAATTTAATTTTGTGTGAATTTTTTATTTGATTTTATTTTTAATCATTATTTTTAAAACTTTGTTTATTTTAGCTTATTTTTCTAACTTTGTGTAACTTTAAACTAACTAACTTTGTTTAATAGTAATATTTTACTAGAATTTTTAATTATTATTTTTAAAACTTTGTTATTTTTAGCATACATATTTTCTAACTGTGTTCAACTTGGATTTTGTTCAGATGATCCTCACTCCCGCGTTCATCTCTTTTTGGGGTTCGCAATATGTACGGTTACGTACATTCATTATGTAATCCGATAGAGTGCTACCTTCGACACCGCGTGAGACAGTCGCGAGCGGGGATCGTTTACTTAACTACTTGTTATTAAGTCTTGAATAAACTTTGAAATAACAGTGAAACTAACTCTTTTGGTGCACCTCCAACTTTACTTCTAAATTATGTGCGTGTCCTTACTGGGATCGTACACACAACATCTGTTTCTTTAGCTGTTACGCACACAACATCTGTTTCTTTAGCTGATACACACACAACATCTGTTTCTTTAGCTGATACACACACAACATCTGTTTCTTTAGCTGATACACACACAACATCTGTTTCTTTAGCTGATACACACACAACATCTGTTTCTTTAGCTGTTACGCACACAACATCTGTTTCTTTAGCTGATACACACACAACATCTGTTTCTTTAGCTGATACACACACAACATCTGTTTCTTTAGCTGATACACACACAACATCTGTTTCTTTAGCTGATACACACACAACATCTGTTTCTTTAGCTGATACACACACAACATCTGTTTCTTTAGCTGATACACACACAACATCTGTTTCTTTAGCTGATACACACACAACATCTGTTTCTTTAGCTGTTACGCACACAACATCTGTTTCTTTAGCTGATACACACACAACATCTGTTTCTTTAGCTGATACACACACAACATCTGTTTCTTTAGCTGATACACACACAACATCTGTTTCTTTAGCTGTTACGCACACAACATCTGTTTCTTTAGCTGATACACACACAACATCTGTTTCTTTAGCTGATACACACACAACATCTGTTTCTTTAGCTGATACACACACAACATCTGTTTCTTTAGCTGATACACACACAACATCTGTTTCTTTAGCTGATACACACACAACATCTGTTTCTTTAGCTGATACACACACAACATCTGTTTCTTTAGCTGTTACGCACACAACATCTGTTTCTTTAGCTGTTACGCACACAACATCTGTTTCTTTAGCTGATACACACACAACATCTGTTTCTTTAGCTGATACACACACAACATCTGTTTCTTTAGCTGATACACACACAACATCTGTTTCTTTAGCTGATACACACACAACATCTGTTTCTTTAGCTGATACACACACAACATCTGTTTCTTTAGCTGATACACACACAACATCTGTTTCTTTAGCTGATACACACACAACATCTGTTTCTTTAGCTGTTACGCACACAACATCTGTTTCTTTAGCTGATACACACACAACATCTGTTTCTTTAGCTGATACACACACAACATCTGTTTCTTTAGCTGATACACACACAACATCTGTTTCTTTAGCTGTTACGCACACAACATCTGTTTCTTTAGCTGATACACACACAACATCTGTTTCTTTAGCTGATACACACACAACATCTGTTTCTTTAGCTGATACACACACAACATCTGTTTCTTTAGCTGATACACACACAACATCTGTTTCTTTAGCTGATACACACACAACATCTGTTTCTTTAGCTGATACACACACAACATCTGTTTCTTTAGCTGTTACGCACACAACATCTGTTTCTTTAGCTGTTACGCACACAACATCTGTTTCTTTAGCTGATACACACACAACATCTGTTTCTTTAGCTGATACACACACAACATCTGTTTCTTTAGCTGATACACACACAACATCTGTTTCTTTAGCTGATACACACACAACATCTGTTTCTTTAGCTGATACACACACAACATCTGTTTCTTTAGCTGATACACACACAACATCTGTTTCTTTAGCTGTTACGCACACAACATCTGTTTCTTTAGCTGTTACGCACACAACATCTGTTTCTTTAGCTGATACACACACAACATCTGTTTCTTTAGCTGTTACGCACACAACATCTGTTTCTTTAGCTGATACACACACAACATCTGTTTCTTTAGCTGATACACACACAACATCTGTTTCTTTAGCTGATACACACACAACATCTGTTTCTTTAGCTGATACACACACAACATCTGTTTCTTTAGCTGATACACACACAACATCTGTTTCTTTAGCTGATACACACACAACATCTGTTTCTTTAGCTGATACACACACAACATCTGTTTCTTTAGCTGATACACACACAACATCTGTTTCTTTAGCTGATACACACACAACATCTGTTTCTTTAGCTGTTACGCACACAACATCTGTTTCTTTAGCTGTTACGCACACAACATCTGTTTCTTTAGCTGATACACACACAACATCTGTTTCTTTAGCTGATACACACACAACATCTGTTTCTTTAGCTGTTACGCACACAACATCTGTTTCTTTAGCTGATACACACACAACATCTGTTTCTTTAGCTGATACACACACAACATCTGTTTCTTTAGCTGATACACACACAACATCTGTTTCTTTAGCTGATACACACACAACATCTGTTTCTTTAGCTGATACACACACAACATCTGTTTCTTTAGCTGATACACACACAACATCTGTTTCTTTAGCTGTTACGCACACAACATCTGTTTCTTTAGCTGTTACGCACACAACATCTGTTTCTTTAGCTGATACACACACAACATCTGTTTCTTTAGCTGTTACGCACACAACATCTGTTTCTTTAGCTGATACACACACAACATCTGTTTCTTTAGCTGATACACACACAACATCTGTTTCTTTAGCTGATACACACACAACATCTGTTTCTTTAGCTGATACACACACAACATCTGTTTCTTTAGCTGATACACACACAACATCTGTTTCTTTAGCTGATACACACACAACATCTGTTTCTTTAGCTGATACACACACAACATCTGTTTCTTTAGCTGATACACACACAACATCTGTTTCTTTAGCTGATACACACACAACATCTGTTTCTTTAGCTGATACACACACAACATCTGTTTCTTTAGCTGATACACACACAACATCTGTTTCTTTAGCTGTTACGCACACAACATCTGTTTCTTTAGCTGTTACGCACACAACATCTGTTTCTTTAGCTGATACACACACAACATCTGTTTCTTTAGCTGTTACGCACACAACATCTGTTTCTTTAGCTGATACACACACAACATCTGTTTCTTTAGCTGATACACACACAACATCTGTTTCTTTAGCTGATACACACACAACATCTGTTTCTTTAGCTGATACACACACAACATCTGTTTCTTTAGCTGATACGCACACAACATCTGTTTCTTTAGCTGATACACACACAACATCTGTGTCTTTAGCTGATACACACACAACATCTGTTTCTTTAGCTGTTACGCACATAACATCTGTTTCTTTAGCTGATACCATACAACGCGATGTCCTTATTTAACACTGAAGAATTGGCAATGATTGCAATAGCGCTAGATGAAGAAGAAGCAGATAACTATAGATAAAAATCGGACAGCACTGTCAGGGCGTCCGTGCGTCCGAGCGTGCTCCGGGACACTGACGATCCGGATGCGCCGGACACGTGAACAAGTTCGTAAGTTGTACGTAACCGATTTTTCCCCATCCCTGACGGAACGGAACCGATAGCGTTTATGAATACAACAATTGAAAGACGTTAAAAAAATATAAGCTATACAGAGTTTTTTGCGAATTCTTCTCAGTTTGGTCGAAAAAAATTTACGGTTTAAAGTGTTTCGGTAAACGGCAACTGAATTTTATTTGTGTTTGCTATGTATATGCGGAATAATGCAGATTCGTCATCTTGATCTGGATACCTCTGTGGCGCAGTGAGCGAAGGCCCGCCTGAGATGCAGAAGGTTTCGGGTACGATTCCCGCCGCGAGACAAATGTTTTTATGATCTACAAATATTTGTCTTGAGTCTAGACCCAATTGGACACCTAGGTGTCTAAGGGATGGTAGCGGTTCCTCCAAGCTGTGCCCCATGATCATCCCGTAAGCCCAGCGTAGGGATTATGGTAATATCCCCCATTTTAAGAGATTCTATATCCAGCAGTGGACTGATAAAGGCTGGTGTGATGTGTTTGGTGTGGTAGGTACAAAAAATCCTTACATGTAATGTTAAGCAACATGATATAGGTTGTTGTTGTTGTTGTTGGTGGTTTGACGAACTGTTTGAGGGCCTTGTGGGCCTTCGCCCACTGCGCCACAGAGGCCCGTTTGTGACGCAGAAGGTTGGGGGTTCAATTCCCGCTGCGGGACAAATGTTAGCATGTTCTGCAGATATTTTTCTCGGGTCTGGGTGTTTTCTATGAATGATATGTATGTACTTACAAAAAAAAAATGTATCTATGTAGTATATCAATCATGTGGTTCCTATAACACAAGCTCTGCTTAGTTTGGGGCTACATGATGCTGTGTGATTACGTCCTGCATTATTTATTTATTTATTATTGTTGATAGTACAAAGGTCTTACCTTCAGAGTTATCATTGACATCTTCATCAATGGACTCTATTTTGACGGCCACATCCGGTACTTCCTCGATAGAGTCCATTATATCCGGACTGGCATAGCTATGGTCCATGTCCACTGGCAGCACGGATTGCACTGGTAATGTATGGTTCGATGGGTAAATATTATTCGGGTGGGCAATGTCTTGAAACTGAAATCAAATAAAATAAATTTATAATACTTTTTACCTGTCATGGTAGAAAATGCTTTTTAGCTAAGTCCACTAATTGTACATTTATTTTTAAAGTGCAATAAAGAAGGAAATTATAGTAGATTGTTTCGAGTTATAATGGGTGGTTTTGGCCCGAGTAAAACACTACTTTTCACTTCGACTGCGAGAAAATAAAACAATTCAAAATAAGACAATTTTCAGAAATTTTATTAAAAATTAATCAACATTCATAAAACATCACCAAGACGGTTCTATTTTAAAAAAAAAAAGATTGACAGAGCACCAAGAAGTCGAGTTTTTATGTAAGAGTACGAATGCTTTGTACGGGCTGATGACTTTAGACAAAAATTAAAAATACTTTTTAACCCGAGGTATTAAACTCGAGTTTTAGGCCCGCTAAGCTACGCTATTATGATACACTTTTTGAGCAAGAGAAGTGAAAAATAAATTTATATCACACACATCTCAAGAAAAGTTGGACCAATGTTTTTTTTTTAGATGGTACGAAGGGCCGAGAAACCGATAACAGTTGGGGTAAATGAGTTGTTGAGTAGAGGTGGTGGCTCAGCAAACGTAGTGTAGGGGACAGAGTATTAAAAGTAGCCTATGTGATAATCCAATTCACACAACCTATGCATTTCACAGTTTCAACCAAATCCATTTAGCTGTTACGGAGTTGAGTGGATACAAAGTGCAAACATACTCACATACATAAACTTTCACATTCATAGAGTTTGCATATCATACCTCATTATCTTTACGGTGCAGTTTGGTGAGATGGATCTCAGAACTGAGCGCCATCTCAAGGAACTTGTAGAACCGCATCAGCTGACTGTTGCAAAGGTGACACACCATGTCCGGCCGTCCTCCTCCGATCAAAAGCTGAAAGAAATTTTTGAGGTTAGATACCTAATGGGCTAGTGGTATGTTCCGGAGGTAAGGTTCCTCGCTTGTGCATCAATTTATGTTCGTTACAAATTGCTCAGAACGATGAAGCAAAACGTAAGACCATGCTATATTCAGTCTGTCTTAGTAAGACTGTCTTACTGACTAATTAGTCAAGACTAAGGTCGACTGGTGCTGGATGCCTTGAAGTCGCTTTGTGTTTTCAGGGCCGGTCCTTAGGCGGTGCGAGCGGTGCGACCGCACCGGGCGCCTTCAAGGGGGGGGCGCCAAAATGAACCAAAACGTGAAACAAAAGACGCTCGACCGAGCGCGCGAGTCGCGTAACAAAATTGCGGGGGAACGGGAAGCGGGGCGGGGTGAACTTTTGTCCGTCACTTGTTTCACTATAGTTCTTCCATCTTAGGTTTTTTGACATTTGAAACTCAATTCTGCCAACGTTCTTAACTAAAACAGTCCGAACCCAAAGCTAAAAATGTTCGTTTTGCAATCCATTTTTTTTCGTAATAAATTAATGACTTTTCATAATTAGCTATGATGCCCTAATAGATAGTGATATCATACAGATGGATGACAAGAATAAGTTAATTGTATTATTTGCATATCAAACAACACTTTTTAATAATATGACAGGATGAATAAGAAAATAATCCTATAGACATTAATATTTTGTATAAAAATGTTACCAAATGCGTTGCCAGTTGCTAATATAAGGATAAAAAGTCCGCCGAAATCAAATGAAGTCCGAAAACGGACCAAATTCAGAAAAACTGATGGAAGTAGTCATTGCAGCTATCTAAGTACTTGGTTTAGCGATTTGACAACGTAAAATCGATAATCGATTATACTTCTCGGTTTTAGTTTTTGACATAAAATAGGTACCTAACTTAAATTTTATGTTACTAATATATTTAAAAATATGTATTTACAATATATTGGTATTTACATAGCAGGTATGTCGCGTGGCTTAGTAACTGCTTGCAAAAAGTGATCGTCTGTCAAATATTATCTTTTGCCCTCTGACTACTCCATTTTACGGATTCCTCAATCTATTATAATTTATTCCCATATAGATTGGCGTACTAAGCAATATCTGAGGATATTCATGTTAGGAAAATTCATGATGATGTTTGATCTTTGTTTTCTTCTGTTATACGTAAATAGTACCAGCTATATTAATACCCTACCTATATTAATAAAATTTATTAATCGTCGATCAACAGCAAACTGGCGAGTCATCAACTGGTGAGTCTTCGCCTAAATTTATTAGAATTGGTTCTTGCTCTCTTATGTTATCCAAAGTCACATCCCTTTCCCAATCCGATAATATTAATCGTTTGGTCTTTTCCACCACATTTGTCCAATTTCAGGTGTCACTTAATTGCAGGCATTCTTTAGCAATTCGAGCATCTTTTTGGCTGTAAATGGTGGGCTCGTGTTATATCTCGCAGCATATCCTTTCACTTGTGCCCAAATAAGTTCTAAGGCGTTATATTGGCAGTGGTATTGCGGAAGTCTGAGAACTGCGTGACCGTGTTCAGCTGCGATTTCATCCACAACGTACAGAGGTTTCTGTTTTATAGTTTTTTAAATGTTTACCAGTTAACACTTCAACATAGATTCACAGTTTATGATATCTGACTTTTTGTTGGCTTGCGTTGGCATTTTATTCAACTGGTGAGAGTGATATGGTGCGTTATCCATGATGATAACATTTTTTACAGGTTCTTCTAGTGCCAGCAGTAAGTCCTTAAACCAACCTTCAAAGACTTCAGAAATCATTTCTGCATGGTATTCCACGGTATTTTTTCATTTAAATGCTAGCAAAGCTCCATCTACAAAACCTTTTTTACTTCCTGCATGACAAACGATTAATCTTTCTTCTTTTCCTATAGGTACTTTCGAGGTAGACGCAGCATTATCATCAGTCCAGTACCTCGACAAAGTGTGGTTAGCATTAAACCACGTTTCGTCGATAAAAAATACGTTTTCCCAGTCCTCTATTTGTTTTGCATCCTTCAAAAAGTTACACCGGTCGAAGGCAATATTTGTGTGCTCCATAAAAAGTTTTCTTTTATTCGCTTTTTTAAATAAAAATGCAATTTCTTTTAATTCTTTTGCTAACGAAGAATTCAGCCCACGAAACAAACCACAGTCCGGGAGCGATATTGTCAACTTCTTTTACGTTGGGATACTCACGCAAGCGTATCACCAACTCCTTCGATTGTCATCTCAATACATTTCCCATTTCCCTTATTAGTCCAGTTATTTAAGCTTAAATTAGGTAAGAATCTCGGAATTCGAGATACCCAGCTGTAAGTCTGTAAATACTTGTATATTGCCATTTTATTGTCCATTGATATTAGGCATTTTAGAATGACCTACCAGACAACATACACTGGTTGCTCTAGTTTGCTCATACGCCCAACAACCTCCTGTGTTCATGTGAAAAAGCAATCGTGAAAAGCATTTTTCCTATGACGCATGCTTGTCACAGTTTTCACTGAACATCATTTTGACGTACCTATGTTCAAACCTAAGTTATTTGACAAAAGAGTTTTCATGTCTTTTTCATTCAAAACTTTTTACGCCATTTAATTTTATCATTTTCTTCTACAATATTAGCAATACAAAAATAATAAAAATAATTATAGTTCTTGATGTAATAATTAATTTGTTGAGATATTAAGACCCAACAATGATAATGACAAAATAATAATAACAGTTTTTTTATTCGACGATGGTGTCATTAATCGATTCAAAAATCGTTCAATGTTATGTGGCTGCAATCACACTAGTTCTGGACTTTGACATCTATCAAAAATACTTTTAAAAGATGGAAATACCATAATGGTTGAACCAGAACATAATAAATAACAGTTAACAATCATTAAAATTATTTTTTTATTTCTCCACCACTGCTTTTTCTGGTGGAAAATAAAGCAACTGCTTAAATATTTTTTTTAATTAGTGGGGCGCCATTTTTAGTCTTCGCACCAGTTAAAAATGTGAATAGGACCGGCACTGTGTGTTTTCATCGGTTTTACATTAAATTTATATTATACTAAATGATAAATTAAAAATAAATTTTTATATCATATTAATCAACATTTATTATTTATCAATAAAATAATCTTTAATAACTTCGACAAAGTGATAATTATTTGTTTTAATCTCCTTTTTTCTAGCAATCTCATTTTTGTGCATTGAGATAGGGTTTTGATAGCTTCGACACTGGCATGCATACAATATGCCCCGTGGCACATCCATCAATACATATACAGTGTTCTCCACGTTTCTCATGGGTTGTATGAGGTCTAGCGGGCTTCTCTTCCTTAGTCTTCGGAAGGTGGTGGATTTGAGCATCAGATTCTGGGTAAATTCCTTTGCATTTAGCTCTATACGTTTGGCATAGGATCTGAGCTTGTGGGTTATATTTGATATTAATAAGTAATCTATATACCTACTTTATATTGCAGAAAAGGTATGTTAAAAGGTATGAGCTGCTCTGATCTCTTCATTGATTGTCCTTCCATATGCCTTTTTAAATATATGAGATAATCGGATTTTTCCAAGCCACACCAGCGGGTAGTCCCTCCTATATTATATACAAAATGTGGGTTTTTTTTAAATTCTTTTTTTATTTTGGATGCAATATGAATTGGTGTAAAAATACATTGGTCAAAACAGTTCAGTTGTCGGTTTGATTATAGATCCAATAATAATGTTTATTCGCTTGTTAATATTAAATGGATTATGTAAATTTTTGTATTGAGTAAAACATTTTTGACGAATAATAAGTTATTTATTAACCAAGTTATTAATTAAATAAGTTGTTTGATAACCTCTACTGTACCATCAATTCAATACGAATGTTTGTTTACCATTGATTCGATTCAATAAAGTGTTTTCAATAAATTGACATGAATAATTTCTGAAAATTGTTTTATTTCACTTATATTTTACCTCATAAAAATACTACAAACAACATAGTTTGTTGTGTTGTAAGTTGTTACCCACAAAATATAAATTATACAAAAATTATATAAATAAATAAATAATGCGGGCATCATGTATCCCCAAACTAAGCAGAGCTTGTGTTATGGGAACCACATGATTGATAAACTACACATATAATTTTTTTTGTAAATACATACATATCATACATAGAAAACACCCAGACCGGAGACAAATATCTGCAGAACATGCAAACATTTGTCCTGCTGCGGGAATATAGTTGTAAGGGGTTTGAACCTGGTCCCTCGTAGCTTCAGAGTGAAGTTGTGAGTATTTGTAATATTTGTATTGTATAATTGTAATTCTATTTTCTATGCTGTATTGGACAGCGGCTACAACTGACATCTTCACTCTGAAGGTAAGCAGTAGAAGTATAATCAAAAGTAATTAACCGTTGTAAGCAGGAAAGACAGGTTTTACAAATAGTAGGTACATTTCTTTACAAAGAGGAGCCTTAACAGTTTTAATCAACAAGTACTAAGTAATAATGGTGAACACTATCGCACAGCATCATGTAGCACGAAACTAAGCGAGCTTTGTGGGAACCATACAACTGATTTATACATATATAATGGAAGGCTGTTGGTAGAAGCTGGATACGTCAAACTGAGGACAGGACGGGGAGGTCTATGTCCAGCAGTAGACTGTTATAGGCTTATGATGACGATGACAATGACATAAATAATTGTCTTTTGTAAATACACAGGTATACATACATTTTATACTTAAAAAACACCCAAATCAGAGACAAATATCTGCAAATAATGTAAACATTTATCCCGCGACGGAAATCGAACCCGCGACCTGCGTCTCAGGCGGACCTTCGCCCACTGCGCCACAGAGGTTGTCAGGTTAACCAGCTAATGTGATGAGATGGCATTCACTTTACCTAGATAGATCAAGTAAAACGAACGGCGGTAAGCTGCGCATGAGGCGATTTATCAGTATTTACCCATGCGCACACACACCCCCTCCACTTCTTACAGCGCTCTTTTTACGTGTCGCGTACTCTATCTTGATCTTAATCATCTTAAACATAAAAAAAAACCAAATCAGAGAGAAATATCTGCAAATAATGTAAACATTTGTCCAGTGGCGGAAATCAAACCTGAACTGGGACTCAGGTGGACCTTCGCTTCGCCCACTGCACCAAAGAGGTCGTCAGTAGGGGTAAGCTGACCTCACTTTACCTACTGTAGGTGAAATAGGTTATGTGGTGGTAGGTACCTCAGTGCCAGTATTCTTTTCAAACATTTCTCTGTATCGGGTGGTCTCCATAGTGAACACGAGGGTGTTGTACGTGAGGCAGACCCTGCAGAGCACGGGACTCTGCATCACTGTCGGATTTCTGTTTTCCCGACTGTCTTGAGACACCATTTTGAATAAATGTGCGATCTTGATGTGATTATCGCAATATTCTGGTTTTTTATGTGTAATAATAGATACTACACTTGAATGAAACTCATTTTGTTGCGATTTCTATGAAAAACAAAACGGTAGGTAACCTTGACTTCTTCTTCTTTGTTAACTGGAAACCAATCAGAAACATAATCAAACAACAAATCAAGCAAGCAAGCAAGCAAAGCCAGAGAATATAATTAAAAAACAGTTTTGAGTTGAGTTATTTTCTCTGTGCTAAGCTCCAAGTCCACTCCACCACCGCCACCACCACTCCATTCCACTTGCCACCAGACTCCACTCCACCCAAGAACCAGTGTAGCCATCTTTTGGAAAAGGGGCATTTTGACAAGCTAGAGAGGGCTAGTTATAGGTAATTTTGTCATGAAAAGGGCTCAAAATAGGAATTTTAATCGGAATCTTCCAAAATCACATATACTTTATTCAATTTCTCGTTTTACTGGTCCTGTATTAATTTGACAAAGGTTTTGGTTGATTTAATTCTCTCCCTGATCTGGTTTTATATTTTGTTCATGCTACTGGATCTCGTGTTTTGGTTTTTTCTTAATTTACTTTATTTATTTCATTAACATTTTCTGTCCTTTTCGGGATATAGATAATTTTGTCACTTAGACAAAGAGATGATGAGTGTGACTGACGAAATCACTGTAAAAATTGCTAGATCTAGCCCTAAAAGGGCTATGGTGGCAACGCTGCCAAGAACCACGAGCCAAGCCACGACTCGAGCGAGATGAGAGCCGGCCTGGGGATACCATTTTTTGTGTCCGTGATGCTAGCGTACACATAACCGTATTCACGTTTGTTGATATGCCAATAAATAGAGCATAATTAGTGCAATAATAAAATAAATAGTTCCTTTTTGGTTTAGGAAATAATGACCATTCTTTGTGTGTACGCCAGCATAACGATCAAGCTGGCGTACACATAACCGTTCTCAAAAACGGCTTAGACTTTAGAAACGAAACTCGCACACAAAAATAGAGCATAAGTAGTTCCCGAGCTATGCAAAATTTCATAATGATTGATTCTTTAGAAACGGAGATAATGAACAAGACTTTGAAAAACATTCCGAGCTGGCGTGATGCTAGCGTACCCATTAAACAACGCAATAGTTCTTATAGAAACCGAGCTTTTTTTATTAAAAATCCTATATGGAAAAATAGTGAATAGTTTGCCTGTTGGTAGTAATACTTTATGCAAATTCGTTGTAAAACAATACAAAAAGTCCATGTGAAGTTCTAGGAACAAAATATACATTGTGGTACAGTCGCACAAACAAGCAACTGAGTAATATGTTATTAGGTTGGTAGTGAATTTATATACCTACCTACTTACCTACACCGAACAAGGTAGGTAGCACAGACTGGAAACTAAATAGATGCGAGTGTATGTAGGTTATGTAGTAAGAATATAAGTAGGTAGGCATCTAGTTTTGTTACCTACTGGTAACCTTCCATGAGTTTTGTTGATATAAGTAGGTACCTATATCTAAGTGATTTTCATCCACCCATAAAATACCTAGGTAGGTAACTAATATTTTCGTACAAGATGCTTTGTTTAGTTTCACGAATGAAATTGCGTATTGTTATTACTAGATCTTGCTTGCATAAAGCTATAGGCAATGTAGTGGCACAGATTCTTTAATAGTACCTACTATCGCACTCTGCACAAAGATTTAAATAAACTCACTCAAACTAACTCTTGTCACCACGCAATAAAGTGCTATATAGCTCGCACAGCGCTGATTGGCCTAACACTTTTTGCCTTTCGCCGCGGCGCGGCGCGGCGGCCGGTGGCTTTGAACAAGCCGCGAGCCGCCTCGCTAACAGCGAGGAGTACAACCAGTCAGTGTTGCCGGAACGTACTAAAAGGTACGGTTTTCTGTACCTTTTAACTTACTAAAAAGTGCTGTTATTATTTTAAAAGACTGATTGTTAAAAATACCAATTTTTATGATTATATGATTGTGATTAATATTAAAGCTGTGATTATTATAACGAAATATTTTATAACCATATTTAAAAAAAAATACAATTGCTACTAATAAATAGAGTAAGTATGTGGTAGATATGTGCGCCGCGTTCAAAATAGTCGACGGCAGCGCGCCGGTCATATGCCGGTCGGCGGCGGCGTGGCGCCGGCGCCGTCGGCGTGGAATTATTATTATTTTTTTAAATAACTACGTGTACTACTAGTACTTATGAAGGGGGAAAGCTAGAGTTGGCACCGAAAGTGACGGTAGCAGCTCACAAATGCCATACACAAGGACCACCTGCTCGGTCACGGGCGGGAACCACCAGGTCTCTAGCCAGTCTTAGCGATTTCATCTTGAACGACGGTTGTCATTTTTATTAAATTTCATTTTCTAATGACACTAAAACACGCCTCACTGAAGAAGCAATGGTCGGTTCATGAATGAGTGAGTAGCAAAATTTCACTAAATATGGATTTTTGTTATCTCATATCTTGAAAACCTCCGGTCTGTCGGGAGCCGATATCGGTCGCTGTCGACCTCTGTCGGGAGCCGATATCGGCTCCTCTCGGGTTACTCTGTCTACCCAGTTTTGCGTCAAAATTAAGTCAATGTCAGTTTGACATCGGTACCATTCGATTTTTATGACGATAATAGTTTATGGTTCGCGGCTTCAACGAAATAGCCGCCATTTTCCCGTACTGTCAAAATCACGTTGTTTGTTAGATAATTGTGAACTATAAATAAATAAAGGTAATTTGTGTTGTTTTTTTGGCTTTAATGTAAAGCAAATGAATAGAATAAAAAAAAAGCGGATTTTTTTGTTTTTTTTTTCGTTTTAAAAAATTATCATAAAAATTCTGCGTGTAGGAAGTTAGATTTAAGTACTAGAATTACATTAAAAACATGTAAAATTACAAAAAAAAATAAAAAAATAATAGTGTTAGAGAAAAAAACTGAAAATAATGACCTTGACCTTGCGCGACCTCGCGCGCGGGAATTTCGACGTTGGCGTTGGTAGCTAACAGAACGGCAAATTTTGACAGATGGATGAGTTATAAGTATTGTTTAAGGAAATAGAAAAAACTGAAAAATTAGTGTATCCTGTAGAAGTTGAAAATATTGTAAAAATAGAACAATGTATTGAAATGAAAGCGTATCTAAAACAAAATCAGATAAAGTTCATCATGCACATTCCGTTGATAAAAGACGTAGTTTTTATCTATTTTAAATTAATTCCCTTACCTGTTCATGATAGTCAATGACCTTACCACCCTTATCCTTCCAAAATACCCTTATGTCCTTATGAAGGGGTTGAAAGCAAGGCCGCTCTCCCAGTCATGCCGTGAAATCGATGAAGCTCGTTTCCTATGTTATGAGAACGATGTTTCGCCGCTGATTGATGACGGTTGTATAACCGACCTTATGAAGTTTTCTACAAACATCTTGAGCTGTCATTCAGTTCCAGTTACCATCGATGACGTGAAAGAACTAATACAACCCAATCGGTGGATAGTTTACGCGAAAACGGAAAACCTACTTACCAAGTACTGCGAGAACGAGGTAACACAAGAGTACATTAGAGGAACCTATCTGTTATCTACGGACGATAACTGTCAAGTTAAGATAAAGGAATTGTATTTTAAGAAGAACCAAAGCCAAGGAAAAGATGTTACATTCACGAAGTTTCCTGTAATCAACTTACCTAAAATAATGTCTAGCCCATCGGATATTTAGAGGAAACCTGTTAATCTCAACGGAATCGATCTTGCCGACATCCAGTTCCTGAATTACTTATTGCAGAATAGTGGAAGTGATTTTCACTATGACTAACTCATAGTGAAAATCATAGGAAATTTGGTGTTTTGCGTTGTGTTAGTTATAAGCATAGTATTGTTAGCATATAAGCATAGAATAAAGGAATTTTGTAACAGGGGAACAATGGCTCGAGATAATCCTCGCTCGGATAATCTCGAACTTACGGAGGGAGGAGTTATGGTCGCAACTTCCACTAACCATAGTATATTTAGTGCTGCATAAGCACTGCATACCTGCGCCCACGCACGGTCTCAGATGTGCATTTTGCGGACGTTGCGTCTGGACTCCGATAGATTATAGTGACTGGAGAGCCAGTCTGAATCAATTCACTGTACGAATAACAACTTGAACATTAAATACTTTATACTAAATTCATTTTCGTGTTTTTAAAAGGTCTTTTCACGCTTTCCTTTACAAGTCTACCAACATACAAACATGAAATTTTAATTATCTGGCAACCCTGCAGTTGAAATGAGATAGACTCATGTGGATGTGGCCACGCTCACTATCTAACCTAAATGTAGCATAGCGTCAAATTTCTCTATGGTGTTCGTGGTGTTGGATTTAATGTTGCGCTGAGTTTGTTTGTTTTCGTTTCGTTTCTTTGGTCTAATTTCTTTAGATTTTTCGTGAGTTTGCCTCACTATTGATGGGACTAATTGCTAAACATGCGGAAGGCAGTGTGTCCTATATGCTTGCGCTCCGATTTCCAAAGGACTGATCATGTCGTCGAGAAGATTTTCAGCTTCTACGACGAACTTTGCGAATTTGATGTAAGTGAACATCTTTTAATGGGGGTAAGAGGTGCCAAACCCTATCTTTGGAACCCAAGCCAACCTCACCTGCACGTGGTGCACCTGCTAACTAACAAACGGGGCTCTGGCGGCGGCTAAATCCCCTGACCGCCGACGGACAGGAGCGTCGGTGGTGTGAGAAGCTGTGCCCTGCGATCCCCAACCCGCATGCCCTGCGTGGGGATTATGGGCATATCCCCCTTTATTAGGGGAGGCCTATGTCCAGCAGTGGACTCATAACGGCTGGTGTGGTGAACATCTTTTTACTAGTCGACTGCATGCCACATCCTGTAGCAGGTACAGCTGTGTGTTTTTCAGCCCTCAAAGGCATTATCAAGCATGCGGTATTCAGTCTGTCTTAGTAAGACTTCTTACTGACTAAAAAGTCAATCAAGCCTAAGACGCACTTAGTGGCTTACATCATATCAATGTTTATTGCCATAGCAACGTATATATCATTGTTTGTTGAAGTCTAATGGCGGTGTGTGGCGGAAACCAAATCAACAAAATATGTTTTTACTTGATTATTAATCCCGTCGGTGTGTAAAACTAAAGAAAATGTTAATGTCATTTATAAAATATAATAAATTTTATGGTTTTGACGCAATTGGTATCTAGTGGCAAAAAGTTTCAAACTTAAATAAGCTAGGTAGTTAAACAGTAGGTATTATAAAATAGAGAAAAAACAAAAAAAAAACAGACAAGAGCATTTAGTAACTACCTATACCTACCTGTTCACTGAACTATTATATTAGGATAATAAGTATATTTAAGTTGAATAATTAAAACATAAACATTGATCAGCCTGTACACTGTACTGTGCCAGATCAGCCTATGCTGATGGTGTTGGACTGTTATGATTAAACTATCTTTATTTTTAATGGTAGCTTAGCTTTATCTTTATTTTTAATTCCAGATCCTAGTTAATGATAATCTGGTATTCTGCACAACATGCGAGCATTTGTTGAGAAAATTCTACAATTTCCGACTGAAATGTCGGCAAGCTCACAAGATATTGAAAATGTATCAATCGGTAAGATTCTTCTGTTCATTGTATAATAATTTAAGAGCTTAGCTCTAGTTGTGATGTAATTCTCTCCACTCAGCTCTTTCCGAAGATGTCTCTTTCACTTATACGAGATTTTATAAACCCCCTAATTCATAATTGTTATGAACTTACTTGGCTATTCAAGACTGCTTACTGGGGGTAGATGTAGGTAGCATCTTCTGCAGGTACCCTCACAATAGTTGGCCAATTATTGTCATTGCACTGTCACTATATCCACATAACCCACATACTGCCTACATATAGATATGCAATACACAACATACCTTCCCCCATAGTCACTTTTTAGTTATTATCATACTTCACTATCCTATAGTTAATATCTTTTTTTACTTCACTACATATCCTATCTGTCTAACTATATACAATGATTTATTATTTTAATTGATAACATTTAGTTAGTTGCGCTGTAACAAGTCTCCATTACATGTTACCACTGCCTGGCTTGGTATGCCTAGTATGTTACGCGTTTCATCACTAGGGCCTGGAGCTTCATCAGAATCACGTCGTCGTAACTGATTGATATGTCTGGTGACTATAGGTCCATCCTTCATTTTCACAAAGAATCGAACTGGACCTTTGATTCTCAATATTTCTCCTTTTACCCACTTCTCTCCTCTTGCATAGTTGTGCAGCCACACCTTATCCTTCAGTCTAAATGTTCTTACTGGTACTTCTGCATTACTTTCGATTTGTCTCTCACCAATAGGTTTTGTGGACAAAGGATGCATGATGTCAAAACGCGTTCTGAATCGACGTTTATTTAACATTTCTGCCGGTGATTTGCCGGTCACAGAACTTGGTGCTACTCTCAATCCGAAGAGAAGGCGTGGTAGTTTTACATCCATGTCAGACCCAGCCAAACACTTCAATTTGTTCTTCACGGTTTGCACAAATCTTTCAGCTTGACCGTTTGACGATGGGCTATAGGGCGGCGTCAGTACATGTCTTATTCCATTACAATTCATAAATTTTTTGAATTCGTCTGATGTAAAGGCTGTTCCATTATCTGATACAAGTACTTCTGGTAGTCCTTGTCGAGCAAAAATTTCTCTTAATGCTTTAATTGCGCACTCACTCGAAGTAGACCTCACTATTTTGACTTCTGGCCATTTAGAGTGTGGATCAACCACAACCAAGTATAACTTTCGGTCTACTGGACCTGCGAAGTCTATGTGCACACGTTGCCATGGATTGGACGGGGTGATCCATGAGTGAGCTGTGCTTGCTGGCATGTTCCTATTCACTTGACAGCTATCACAATTCGCCACCAACTCTTCAATCTCGTGGTCCAGACCTGGCCACCAAAAGTAGCTTCTTGCTATAGACTTCGATATCACTATGCCGTCATGTGTCTCGTGTAATGCTTGCAGCATATGTTCCCGCATTGGTGGTGGTATGACTACTCGGGTGCCCCATATTATACAGTCATTGGTCATTGATAGCTCTTTTCTTTTCAGCCAATACAGTTTCAAATTCCCGTCGTTTACAGAATCAGGCCATCCATGCAATATCCAGAACTTCACTTTAGATAAAATTTCATCGCGACCAGTCTGTTCTGCAATATCCTTTGCTGAATATTGAATAGCGCTCGGTGTCTCTGATAGCAATAAGACATCTTCAATATCATCAGTATTTGGCTTCCAATCTTCAGACTCAATTGGCCATCTGCTTAGGGCATCGGCATTACCAATACTGGTGCCAGTTTTATATATTAAGTCATAGTCATATGAATTCAACTTCAGAGCCCATCTCATCATTCTTGGCGACAAAACTTTTGGTATAGCTTTATTGGGGCTAAATATCCCAAGTAACGGCTTATGATCCGTATATATATCGACATGTCTTCCATAGACATACTGATTAAATTTATCCAAGCCGAACATGATCGCCGCTGCTTCCTTATCTATCTGTGCATAGTTACGCTCCGCTTTTGATAGAGTTCTCGATCCCATGCCTATGGGTTTCTCTGATCCATCATCCATAGTATGAGACAGAACTGCGCCCACCCCATATTCTGAAGCGTCACAAGTTAATGTAACCTTCCTGTTATTGTCGAAATGTACTAGGGTATCTTCGCTTGATAATATCGATTTGGCCTTGCGGAACGTTTCCTCTTCTAAGTTTCCCCACTTCCATTCAGCATCTTTATCTAGAAGTCTATGCAGTGGTTCCAGTATGGAAGCTTTATTCTTAACGAATCTTTCATAGAAGTTTAATAATCCCAAAAAAGCCTGGAGCTCTTTTACATTTTTCGGACTCTTTGCATTGGTGATCAGTTTCACTTTCTGTTCACTTGGATGGATACCATCTTTATCCACAACATATCCAAGAAACTCAACTTTATGTGTAGCAATTTCACATTTCTTGCAGTTAAGCTTGAGTCCAACTTTCTTGAGACACGCCAATACTTTTTCCAGTCTCGCATTATGCTGCTTTTCATCTTCTCCACTTATTAATATGTCATCTAACAAAACAGTTACTCCTTTAATGCCTGCCAGTGTTGTTGACATGACCCGTTGAAAAATACCCGGACAAGCTTTTAAGCCATAAGGTAATCGCTTCATTTTATACAGTCCCTTCACTGTATTTATTGTCAGGAGCATTCCTGTCTCATCAGATACTTTCAGTTGTGTGTACGCCTCTTTCAAATCTAGCTTGGTAAATATAACCCCACCTGCGACTTCAGATAAGGATTCGTTGATCGTTGGCTGGGGGTACGTATCAGTTTCTGTGGCCGCATTAACAGTCAATCGGTAATCCCCACACAGTCGAATACTTCCATTCTTCTTAACCACTGGAACAACCGGTGTGGCCCAATTAGAATATGCTATCGGCTCGAGTACCCCAACACTTACCAGCCTGTCTATTTCATCACAAACTCTGTCTCTTATCGCAAATGGTACTGGCCGACTCCTCATAAACATAGGCTGTACATCTTTCTTACACCTGATGACAACTTCCGGTCCTTTATACTCGCCAAGTCCTTCAAAAACTTCTTCAAATTTTTTCAATATTTCTGTCGGAGATTCATTTTTAGTATCTACCGAATTTATTTTACTTAAACCTTCAACTGTAATCCCCAGAGGCTTAAACCAGTTCCTTCCGAGGAGGTTACCTCGCCCCTGTCCAATTAGTACTTGTAGGTACCCTTTAAAATTTTTATATTCAATAAAGACTTCGGTCCTACCTTGCACCTGCACCTTAGCATCAGTCCAGGTGTGCAAGTTCAGGTTGCACTCTTGTAAATTCATGCCATTGGGCCAAATTAGCTCCGCCTGTTCCTGTGACATGATGGTATATGAGCAACCAGAATCTACTTCAAACTTGACTAATTTATTATTCAGTTTAATTTCTGTCCATATTGCTGGTTCACGGTTTATTCCTCCCACACAATAAAGTCCATTCATAAATTCTTCTTGTTCCTGAATCTCTTTGACTTCACCAGTTTCAGTATATTTTTTTCTGCACATCTTTGCTATGTGGCCTATTTTGCTGCACGCGTTGCATTTAGCAGAAATAAACTTACATTTGTGATACATGTGGCTGCCTCCGCATCTATAGCAGTATAACTTTTTTTTCTGATCTTCTTTCACTACATTGACCTCCATTGGTTCTACTTCACTGTCCCTGCTTCCACTCGCCGGACTGAAGCTCGATGATCCTTCAATAGCAGGCATATTTAACGTTTTCAGATTTTCCTCACATTTTTCCGCTTGCAAAGCCATCTCAACCGCTGTTTTATAAGTCAGGTTTGCTTTTTTTAATAAAGTTTCTTGTAGTTTAGAATCATTCACGCCGCAGACTAATCTATCCCTTAGAGTTCTTTCCAAATCAACAAAGTTGCAGAATCTACACATTTTCCTAAGTGATGCAATATAATCATGCATAGCTTCATTTTTACTCTGCTTTCTATTGTGAAATTTGAAAGATTCTACTATCTCATTTGGATGCGGACTAAAATGATCATCTAATTTTTTTTCTATTTCAACTAAGGTAACCTCACTCACAGCCTTTGGAAACACTAACGTTTTCACTAAATTATAAAGCTCACTACCACATGATGCAAAAAATATAGCCTTTCTAGTGGTTTGTTCAGTCACTTCCTGTGCTAGAAGAAAATATCCAAATCTTTCTTTGTAAGACTCCCAGTCCCCACTTTTCACATCAAAAGTTTCGAATCTTTTATCTGCCATTATCACACAATGTATTTAGCTAAGCTTTCACTGGTTTTTCACAATTTATTACGATTTTTCCACATTCGCCACTGTTATGAACTTACTTGGCTATTCAAGACTGCTTACTGGGGGTAGATGTAGGTAGCATCTTCTGCAGGTACCCTCACAATAGTTGGCCAATTATTGTCATTGCACTGTCACTATATCCACATAACCCACATACTGCCTACATATAGATATGCAATACACAACAATAATCATGTGATTTTATAATGGCTCGATAAAGTAAACTTGTCCTTGTTATTTAAATGTAAATAAAAAGAGTTGTTTTCTGTATTATCTGCCGCAATGTGTAGCCAACCTATGTAGGTCTACCGTACCGTAACCCCTTTGAAACTCGGCCTGTTCCGGGAGCTGGAATTGGTCGAACCTTCTTGCAAGTCGGTTTGATGACTTGCGGAAGGTAATTGCGGAGAGCCGAAAATCGGGCTCAGTGGCGCTTATTTTGAGAGCCCTATGTCCAGCAGTGGACTAATACAGACTGAAGAAGAAGAAGAGAAGAAGAAAAAGAGTTGACATGATATTTTAACATCATACTAGCTAACTGAGGTTTGTAGAACTGTTATGAATTTGACGGCAAGTTTCAGCCAAAGCTGTCGTTATGGAGTTGGGTATATAATATCAAAGGCTTATTAGATCACGCGGTATTCAGTCTGTCTTAGTAAGACTGTCTTACTGACTAATTAGTCAAGCCTAAGACAGACCAATCCTATATTATACCGTAACCTGATAACGCTTCGTTTTCCTTTGAAAAACTGTCAGAAATTAACAACGAGGCGTCGAAAAATTGTCAGTTTTTCAAGGGAAAACGAAGCGTTATCGGTGACGGTGTATTATAGAAACTCGCCGTTAGTGGCTTACTCTTATTTATACTACGCTAAGTGTAAGACAGTCTTACCAAGACAGACTGAATACCGCGAGCTCTAAAATGCCTTTTAGTGTTATCTCCGCATCACCATCATCAGTCTATAGCAGTCCACTGCTCCACAGTCCATAGGCCTCCCCTAATGAGCACCATTGCGCCCCGTTCTGAGCTCGACGCATCCAGCTTCTACCAGCAGCCTTAAGCAAATCGTCACTCCTCCTGAGGGCATCCTACACTACAAAACATATAAAAAAATATCTCCGCATGTCTGACTCAATACATTAACTTACAGAAAGGCATAGAAAATCTTCAGAACCTACTGCCACCGTCCTCCTTAAGGTTTGCAACACCATCGGACAACCAACAAATTATTGTAATACGTTATTGTGATGACAACCATGTCATGAATGATGAATCAAGCAAAATGTATACTGGTGATTCAATCTCACCATCTCTCAACTCACCAAACATACAACTTAGTGCCGAACATAACTATTGCAAAGAGGATTTAAAAATACAAGAAAATTTTGCAATGGCGAGCAATTTATTAAAAAAAATTCGGTCGAATTCACAAAATAATGTAAATAATCAAAACATGATATCACAAAATGAGGAAATATCTGATAATGATGAATCGATTAAAGAAGAAATGAATGATGAACAATATGAAGAGAAAGAAATGAATGATGAACATTTAGATTCCGATGAAGAATTTATAAGGCTGATATCAAGAAAGAGGAAAAAGACAAGAGAAACGAAGAAGAAAACTGAGATTGAAGATTTTGATGGAACTGATGACATGGTACCGACTGCGGAGTTAATAAATGGAACTGATGACATGGCACCGACTGCGGAGGTAATAAATGGAACTGATGACATGGCACCGACTGCGGAGGTAATAAATGGAACTGATGACATGGAACCGACTGCGGAGGTAATTCTTATATCTTCTATTTTCCCATTCTTTTTGTTTCTGAAGATGGAACAAGCACATGGCCCAACTGATGTTATAAATAAAAAAATAATGCTGGACGGTATCACACAGCATCATGTAGCCCCAAACTAAGCAGAGCTTGTATTATGGGAACCACATGATTGATAAACTACATAGATATTTTTTGATTTGTAAATACATACTTATTATACACAGATAACACCCAGACCCGAAACCAAATATTTGCAGTACGTACAAAAATTTGTCACCCGCAACCTTCTGAGTCTCAGGCAGGCTTTCGCCCAGTGCGCTACAGAAGTCGATGTTAAGTGGTAACCATTACTTGTCACAAAGCATTGCATCGTAGGTAACGCATGTTTCGAATGTGCTACGATGCAACGCCATGCGTCCATCAACTTGAGGCATGAAGATGATAAGCCTCTTGTGACTGTAATTTGATCGGAACCTACACCCTTCAAACGAAACACAGCTCAGCTGCTTCACGGCAGAAATAGGCATGGTGCCAGTACGCACCCGGACGAGACCACAACAAAGAACTCTACATATAATAACTATATTATTACATAATCATAATCTAGTAGATAAATAACAACTTGCATTTTGTATATAATATTACATAAAAAAATAAGAACGATTAGTTGAAATAAAAGTAAAGAAATTGAAGTGTCTGAGTGTTAAGTATCTTTGTATCTTTATCCGTAAGGTAAGCAAAGCGCTCGTGGCGTCGCTTACTTCGGTGCTCTTGGATAATCTTGGTTAAGCAACAATTCGGCCGATCACTACTTGGATGGATGAGCATTTAGTGTCATTTATATCTGAGCGCTTCCATGCTTCGAAAGGCACGTAATCAGTCCCGGCTTTTTCAGTTTATTGTCCACCAGAAAAAAATACAGACATGTTAGTTAACTAATTAAATTGTAACACTATGTACAATATGCGGCCTTATCGCTGAAAGCGATCTCTTCCAGGGCACCTTTGGATGGACTTGATGCCATGTCGGAGGCCTTCGGGCGGCGTAAAAACTCTGACACCAGAGTTGGCCACTCATACAAAAAAGTCTTTGGTACATAATACATAAATTATATTCTATTCTATATATACAGGCTGTGCCTTGTTTGGGGTCAGTTGGCCATGAGTGAGATGTCCTATTTAATGTACTATTTATTATTATAATATAGGAAATACAGCTCGAATTGCAGATAGCGAGACTAAAATATACAAGAATATAGAAACTCCGACATCAGTGTTGGCCACTAACTCATACAAAGAAAGTCTGGTACTAATAGTAGATTTGGCCCGAGTAAAACACTCTACTTTTCACTTCGATTGCGAGAATTGGTATACGTGGACCTGCTTATCTTTGGTTTCAATCATATTTAGAAAATAGAAAACAAATAGTACAAATTCAAGAGTATAACAGTATAAATAATGAAGTAGTTGAAGTCAGATCAAGTATACGAAATTTAACATGTGCAATTCCACAGGGAAGCGTGTTAGGCTGCATACTGTTCTTAATATATATAAATGATTTGCCAAAAATATTCAATAGTAAAACAACCATACCTGTATTATTTGCCGACGATGTGTCCTTATTAATAAAATGTGAAAAAAATGAAAACCCTAACTCAATATTAAATAATACACTACATAACATAACAAGCTGGCTTCATGATCATAACCTTGAAATTAACTACACCAAAACAAAGATAATACAATTTAAAACATACAATAGCCCTTCCCTGAACTTAAACATTGATTTTGATAATACTCCCATAGAAACAGTTGATACATTTAATTTACTTGGCCTAAATATTGACACTCATTTAAATTGGAAAAGCCATATTGAAAATATTCAAACTAAAATATCTAAATTTACCTACGCACTATTTCACATAAAACAAAGTACAAACACAGAAACAGCACTATCAGCCTATTACGCATATGCTTACTCATGGTTTCGATATGGGATCATGCTTTGGGGAAATAGTGTTAATGCAAATGACCTATTCATTACACAAAAAAAAATGTATTAGAATTATAGCCCAAATAGATAACATGCAAAGCTGTAAACCCTTTTTCATTAAACTAAAACTTTTAACTCTACCATCAATTTATATATTAGATATTTGCACATTTGTTCATAAAAATAGTAAAAAAATCACTAAAATAAGAGAAACACATAATGTAAATACCCGTCACAAAGATAAACTTTACCTACCATACTCTAGAATAAAAATGCTTAATAAAAGCCCATATTATATGGCTGTAAGAATTTTCAACAAACTTCCCACTGAAATAAAAAACGAAAGCAGAACTCATATATTTGTTAAAAAACTTAAAACATTTCTTACAGAAAAGTGTTTTTATACAGTACAGGAATATTTGGAGTAGCTTTATGTACTCAAAAGTTGCAATTTATGTATTCATATTAAGTAAATTTTGTTATTAGTTCATTATTTTCATAAGTATTTGTTGCTTTGTCCCCCTTTGTTTTAAGCGCCCTCTACCCAACCTAATTTGCGATGCCTGAAAAGGGTAAATAAGTCGTGTACTTTTAAAACTAGTCCTAAGACCTAATGTTACCTACACTTATTTGTGCAAATAAATATCTTGTATCTTGTATCTTGAGAAAATAAAACAATTCAAAATTAGACAATTTTCAGAAATTTTATTAAAAATTAATCAACCTTCATAAAACATCACCAAGACGGTTCTATTTTCAAAAAAAAAAGATTGACGGAGCACCAAGAAGTCGAGTTTTTATGTAAGAGTACGGGCTGATGATTTTAGACAAAAATTAAAAAGAAAAAATACTTTTTAGCCCGAGGTATTAAACTCGAGTTTTAGGCCCGCTAAGCTACACTTTTTGAGCAAGAGAAGTGAGAAGTATATTATATTCTATTCTAATACAGGCTCTGATGGAATCAGTTGACCATGTGTAAGATCCATATATGAACTACTAGCGACCCGTCCCGGGAGTTATAAACCTTCCTCTTGAATCACTCTATCTATTTTATCTATTTAAAAAAATCTCATCAAAATCCGTTCGCTAGTTTTAAAGATTAAGCCTATATAGGGACAGACAGCGAGTAGCGACTTTGTTTTAAACTATGTAGTGATGTGTTATTATATATATAGGATATACAGCTGGAGTTCCAGATAGTGATACTAAAAGATGCAGTATTACACACCCTAGACCAGGGCCCTTTGGACCTTGGCGATGGCCTCATACTGTCAAAGGAAACATTTCTACAATTGTTACATAATAGCGTCACTATCTTGCCGCTAAAAGAAGCCTTATTGAAAGAAGGTAAGATCTCGCCGCTGAAACAAGGTAAGTTCTCGACGCTAAAACAAGCGCTGTTGAAACAAGGTAAGATATCGCTGCTGAAACAAGCTGAGTTCTCACTGCTGAAACAAGCTCTGTTGAAACAAGGTGAGTTCTCGCCGCTAAAACAAGCACTTTTGAAACAAGGTAAGACCTCGCCGCTGAAACAAGGTAAGTTCTCGCCGCTAAAACAAGCCCTGTTGAAACAAGGTTAGATCTTGATGATAAAACAAGCCCTGTTGAAACAAGGTAAGATCTCGCCGCTAAAACAAGCCCTGTTGAAACAAGGTAAGATCTCGCCGCTAAAACAAGCCCTGTTGAAACATGGTTAGATCTTGATGATAAAACAAGCCCTGTTGAAACAAGGTAAGATCTCGCCGCTAAAACAAGCCCTGTTGAACATGGTTAGATCTTGATGATAAAACAAGCCCTGTTGAAACAAGGTAAGATCTCGCCGCTAAAACAAGCCCTGTTGAAACAAGGTGAATTCTCGTCGCTAAAACAAGCCCTGTTGAAACAAGGTGAGTTCTCGTCGCTAAAACAAGCCCTGTTGAAACAAGGTAAGATCTCGCCGCTAAAACAAGCCCTGTTGAAACAAGGTGAATTCTCGTCGCTAAAACAAGCCCTGTTGAAACAAGGTAAGATCTCGCCGCTAAAACAAGCCCTGTTGAAACAAGGTGAATTCTCGTCGCTAAAACAAGCCCTGTTGAAACAAGGTGAGTTCTCGTCGCTAAAACAAGCCCTGTTGAAACAAGGTAAAAGATCTTGCCGCTAAAAAAAGCCCTATTGTAACAAGCTAAGATTTCGCTGCTAAAAAAAGCCCTGTTAAAACAAAGTAAAACCTCAACAATTTAAGAGCTGTGTTGTTGTCGTCAACTGATGCAGCTCCTTCCATCTGCCTCTCCAAAGCAGCCTCCTTTACTTCCCTATACGACATGACAGCTACCTTCTCTTTAATGTGCCTCATATAATTTATCCTTGGTCTTCCCCTACATCTCATTCCTTCTACTTTTCCCTCTATGATGTTGCTTATAAAGCTGTCATGTGGTACAAGGTGTCCTAACATCTTTCCTCTTCTGTTTTCTAATATTATATTAATACCAAATACTCCAGTCATTTGGTAGTTTTACCTGGAAAGTTTTCCGGGAGTTTTGATAATGGGTAAATAAATAGATTTGAAAGAAAGAAAGAAGAAAGAAAGAAAGAAAATACATTTATTGACCCAGATAAATAAAATACAAAATATGTAGGTAAGGTACCTATAACATGAATACAATACAAAATTATAATAACAAATATCCTAAAAGGCACCCACCCACTAAGCCAGGCGCTGCGCGGGGTCAAAAGGCCCTGTCTCAGCATATTGCTGCACAGTGTTGCCATGAAGCGGAACACTGTGCAGCGCTGGTAATTCTGACAGTGCCTGTTAAGTGGATGACGTCACAAAATACAAACTATAAAAAACAAAGAGAACTTTTTACTACAATTAGCTATATATATATATATATATATATAACAACATGATAATTATGTAAGTGCACTAAAAAGAAAGAAAGGATGAAAGTTACATAATTATATAAAACTAAATGATAGACAAAATTAATGTGCTGATGATTTGATGTGCTCTTTCCGAATTTTAACTTTGCCAACTCGTTGTTTTCTCGCTGGCGCCGCCATATTGGAAAAATAGCGCCTAAAATTAGATTTTTGACTCTACATAAAGGTGGTGTGGAATTAGTATTTTGGACAAAACGTGTAAGGAACAACACAACACAGGCAATTTTCTCTAGTTTTATTTTGTAAATACGTTTTTATTGTTTATGCAGGGTGGGGCAAAATTTTACCTTTTTTTGTAGTAGAAGGTTTTATTCTGAGGAAACTAAAGGTTTACTTAGAAGAAAAAAAACAATTGGATTTTCAGAATTTTGAAAAAATGTACTGTCAGCCTCGAAAATCTCATTTGACAAAAAACAAATTGATCTCAATAGACTCTATTTCCCATTCGGAACACTATTCCCAAAGAATCTTACCAAATCAAATTGTAATATTTCACGAAAATTTAAAATGTATTTTTCGTAAGAAGTTAAAATAAAATAATCTTTTAGGCGCCATTTTTCCAATATGGCGGTGGAATAGGAAAAAATACGAGGTGGCGAAGTTGAAATTCGGAAAGAACATATCAAATTCTATAAAATTACCAATTTTAAAACTCCCGGGAAACTTTCCTACCTGGAAAGTTTCAACCCCTTTGTTTCGCCCAAATTACTGTACTAAAAGGCATAATAGACCACACAGTATTCAGTCTGTCTTAGTAAGACAGTCTTACTGACTAACTAGATTTACTATAACCGACTCTGTGGCTTAGTCTTATTACACTAAGTGTAAGACAATCTTAACGCTTTGAGTGCTGAAAACACAAATGTGATTCTGCACGTCGTCATCCTCCTCGTGCATGGCGCGGAACGTCATGTACGAGGCCAGCAGCCAACGTGCTAGTGTCTAGTGTATAATGTATAATAAGACAGACTGAATACCGCGTGGTGTGATAAACCTTTAAAACGATATAAAAACATTTTAATACATAATTATGAATATCAACGGGATATTTACCATGATTTGTGAGTTGTTGTTGTTTCCCGATATTTCGACACAGTTGCAAGCGCCATGATCACGGGAGGAACTGAAGGTGTCATTCGTAATAAAAGACTAAGAAAGAGGGTAGATAGATTCGTCTGCCAGTAACTACCCACTTGCACAGACTTCAATTCCTCCCGTGATCATGGCGCAAGCAACTGCGTCCAAATATCGTGAAACAATAGAACTCACAAATCATGGTAAATATCCCGTTGATATTCATAATTATGTTCAGAATCATGATAGTTTCAAAAGTTAAATTTTAATACATTTTAGATTTTTATAACATGGAGAAAGTTATGAGATTCCTCCGGTACATTTTGAGACGTTACAACCCACAATACGAGAAGGTGTTTCGTATTGAATATCTGGCCACGTACGAGCAGAGAATGGCCGAGTTTGAGGCGAGGAGCAAGAGCGAGGAGTACTTAAATGCGGAGTTTAAGTGCGACATCTGTTATAGGATCTTTGATGTGGCTCCTAAACTGGATTATCATAAAAAGTGGCATGATGTAAGTTCTATGAGGCTATTTAATATACCGTGACGTCACGCGGAACTTCAACCTACTATATCTTTGTTTGTTTTGTTTAATTGACAAGAAAAAATACGTGTCCAATATTTTTTTTATAATGTAAATGACAGACTTATTCGAATTTTTCAGGCATCTAGCGGCTAGATGCCTGAAAAAAAAACTATTATAATAGGCTAGATTATAACCTTATTATATCTATTGAGATTTATGTCCAAAAAAATATGGCAGTCTCTTCATTATACGGTATGTGTTCTCAATAATAATCAACAATCATGTATTTCGTACATTACTAGAATTACACGTCATTTTCAAATTTTAACAAATTATATTAACATTATAAGAATATAAATTTAAACATAATTTTTTTAATTTGTGTTCAAAAAAACAATTGACTTAGTTTAAGTCAAAGTGCTTTAGTTTAAGTTTGAAAGATATCAGGCTTGTTGGCTCCGTCAAGTTTTCAGGAAGACTGTCCTTAGTGCTGTAATTGTCTGTGCTAAATAAAGTCCTTGTTGATCATTACAACTTGCCAGACATTCAGGATATCTTCTGCAAGAAAGAATGCCTAAGACCATCTCGTGGCCACCACCTTCGACTAATGAGAGCCTCAAACATCATGGTTGCTCTTCACTTCCTTAGTAACTGAGTGGTCCATAGTTGGAACTTGCTACCTGAAGATGTTGTATCGGCTACTTCAGTAAACAACTTCGAAAATAAGCCCTACATCTGGCTACCATTAAACGAATCAGTGATAAAAAAAGTGACAGAAACAATGACTTAATTTTGTTTTTAACACTGCCTGAAATGAACACATCAGCGTCAAGCTGCTCGTCCATAATTAAATAATAATAATAAATAAAGAGATCTTGACCAATACCTTAAGAGGCATTCGCTAGGCAGCTGGATCAAGGGTCAGATACACGCGGCGGCTCTCCTGGACTCGGCACGCATTGTGCGGAGGTTCCTCTCTCTGCAGCCCTAGCCACCGACCGTTTGAGCCTTGCCCCACGGTCGGTGGTCCACCATTTTGGATATATTTTTTACTATAATGTTTTTTTTATATTATTTTTGTACATGTTGTAATGTTTTAAATTTTATAGTAAAAAATATATTTTTTATAAGTTTTAAAATGAATAAAGTGTAATAAAGAGATCTTATCCGTATCATAGTTTTTTTCTGTTGCAGGAATCGCTTGAGCACGCGTGTGAGATATGCTCAATGCGGTTCAAGAGTCAGAAGCTAGTCGGTGGCCACATTAAGAACTGGCATTGCGCCGTGTTCAGATGTCGGCTCTGCCCTGTCACTACATGCAGCTTGTAAGATACTTTTATTCTATTATTCATCATTTCCCTGCCCTTATCCCACTCTAGGTGGGGTCGGCACAACATGTTTTCTTTCTACATTCACTCCTATCGGCTGTCAACTCTGTACTCACTTCTTTCACTCTCATATCCTCCTTCACACAATCCATCCATCTCTTCTTCGGCCTCTCTACTCGTACATCCAGTTACATTCATACTCATCACTCTTTTAGTCACATGGTTTCCATCCCTCCTCATCACATGCCCGTACCATGCTAGTCTTCCACTCCTTTATTCTATTATTATTATTATTGTAATTTAAGGCAAACTGCTCCCTCTCGCTCGCACTATTCAACATTTCTGAAGATATAAAATCACTGAATCTTTGTATTGTTATTTTCTAGGCCGTGAAGGTTTGCTATTTTGCATAACTACATTCAGTAATTTTATATTTTCTAAAATGTTGAATAGTGCGAGCGAGAGGGAGGTTTGACCCCTATAGTCGCCTTAAGAATGCGGTGAACCTCGCTCGCAACTTCAATTCGAGGCGCGGGCAAAGGATATCAGAAAGGTGTCGAATTTAATCAAATATTTATAATGCAAAAGAAATGTGTCAGAATAATAGTAAATATAAAAGCGCGCGAAAGTTGCAAGCCACACTTTATTAAAAATAACTTATTGACCCTCCCATCTATTTACATCCTCCAGGCCTCATTATTCGTAAGAAAACACAGAGATAATTTTAAATCTAACTTGGACGTTAATAAGAACTATAACAGACGAAATATGCATAAATTATTATTACCAACTACTACATTAAAGTCGGTGGGAAAGAGTCCGAAGTTTAGGCTAATAAAAATATATAATAAATTACCGGATCATATAAAAAATGAACAAAAAGAAAAGACGTTTTGTAGATACTTAAAGCTATTGTTGATAAAAAAAGCATACTACTCTGTTGACGAATACCTATCTGACAAACGATGACCGTAAATATTAAGGCAGTAGGACTTTTATTACATAAAATTTACCTTTTATTCATTCTTGCGTCAATAGGCATTCTTGTCATTGAACTATGTGTAGGTATATTTTGACTTTTGATACTTTGGCTTTTATTTTTGACTTAGGTTTATGTAAAAAAGATTAAAATTGTTAAACTAATATTATTTTTAGCTGTTGACATGTATTGTTTTGAATTATCTTTTATTCCTTTTATTTGTATAAGTAACTACGACTCAACTCACTTTGCAGTGCCCTTACAGGGTACATGTACCTACTCACCACAATCAGGCTACAATAACAACCTTACCTGTTTATGTAAATTGTAGTACATGTAAGCAAATAAATAAATAATAATAATATAGCATCTCTGTTTATCTGATGGATGATTCAGCCGTGCGGGCGGGATAGCAATATTTTGCCGTTCAACATTTTCTAAGAATTTGGTTGTGTTCCGTAATACTAAAAATGATGACTGAAAACTTTATGTATTCTTTACAAAGTATTGTTATTCTGTAACTAGATAATATATTCTATGTTCCTTAACAAACAACACGTGAGATATTGTTGTTTTTAATACGAAACAAAGAGGAAGAAAAGTGGTCAATTTTGGCATAAAAATGTGCAAAATGCTATTGGCTTTTATTTCATTTTCGGTAAGTATTTTGTAAAGAAAACTATTTAGGAACCTAGATAAATACTATTGAAATACAAATAACACAATGATATATTGGCAATATGCTTGAATTAGAAATTATTTTGGTATTACGTATGTATGGGCAATTCGTCCTCCGGAGGCCCCTTAAGAGCTTAGCTCTTGTTTGTGTAGTGATGAAATTCTCTCAATGTTTATTCTACAGGGTGTAAAAAGAATACTAGGTACCGGTAAGAGGTTGCAATCAGATTATGATTTTGATTTTTTTTCCAAAGATAAATATATTTTTTTTAACTTATCTACGTCATTTTAATTATTCTAGTTACATACACATAGAGCAACATAATAACATCATATCTATGTAGTATAATTATTATTGTTACGTCGGGAAAATAAAAAAGGTTAAACGCGAGGAAGACCCGTTAAACAATAATATCTATGTAGTCAATTCAATTCAATATATTTATTGCAAGTAAGAGATTTACAAGAGATTTTTACAATTCCAAGCAAATGTACATTTTTACAAAGTCATCAAATTAATTTAGTACATAATCCCATATATCCCTACACACTCATGTGCCGAGCTCCCAGGTTCTTTTGTCATCAAGATAATCATTGACATCATAATACGCCTTATTTAATAAGATTGTTTGAACACTTTTCTTAAATTTATTCTCTGAGAGGTTAATAATTTTATCTGGTAATTTATTTAAGTACTTAACACATTGTTCTAAGAATGACTTATTTACTCTAGCTAATCTAGTTTTTGTACAAGCAATTTTATTTCTATTTCTTGTATTATACATATGCCCATCTCCAAGCCTTTTCATGTATGTATCTATCCCATTAAAATAAGCAGAAAACAAATAAAACTACACTTCGCGCAAATAAAAATTCATTTCATTTGATATAATTTCAAATTTAAATAAACCAGCAATGTATGCATGCAGCAAGGGGTCGTACAGTACTCGCAGCTGAGCGAGCGCGCGAGGTCATCGACCGCGCACGAGCGTATGTAACGCGTACATTGCTGCCTAAAGAAATAAAAATCTTTAAACATTATTTCCTCTGGTTATAATTTTAACGGTAGAAACGAAATGTCTCATTATAACCGATATACTAGATAAGCTTATGCTCAAGGCGTCCGCATAGCGTTTCTTTCTATTGAGTTATCATTTTGAATACCTAAAAAAACAAAAATATTTGCCTACCATTTGCTGCTTATCGGTCATAATAATCTACACTTCTACACTATAATATTATAAAGAGGAAAAAATTGTATTTTTGTGTGTGTGTATGTTTGTAATGAATAAAATCAAAAACTGCTGTGCCGATTTCAAAAATTCTTTTACCATTGGAAAGCTACATTCACCCTGACTGACATAGGCTTTATTTATTGCTAGAAAAGAATATGGATCCTTACTAAAACTTAAGTAACGTAACCCAAGGTGTAAAAAAAGGGCCCTAACCCAGGACGGGCCGCTAGTTGTTAATATTATTGATACTCAATACTCAATCATTTATTGCGTTCCATAATGTAAAATGTAAATATACAGGTGTTAACAAATTTTCATTGTGATCTTTATAGACCCTGTTGGGCACAACAATAGTAAATAGGAGAGAGGAGGACGTCATAGTTATAGTTATATGATAGTATTACATTTAAATAGATAAATCAAAGTCAATTTTTTTGAATGAAATATTTAATGAATTATATATTTTTAATGAATTATATTTTTTGATGAATTTACTTTGTTCTATTGCAGCGCCGCGATGAAGAATCATTACGACGGACATAACGGCAGAACTTATAAGTGCGATGTTTGTTTTAAAGAGTACAAGTAAGTTCATCTACAACACATTTAACACATATTGAAGTATTTATTTATTACACTGCTCACAACGTATCCATGTACCTCTAAAGTTGGCGAAGAATTAGCGTAGGTATTTTTTATATTTTGATCTATTCCTTTCTAATACCATTTGGTATAACATAACCCAATATAACATAACCCAAAAAAAAAATATAGGCACAAGAGGCTTATCATCTTCATGCCTCAATAATAATATCTATTCCTAACGAATACAAAATTTTAAATTTTTAAATGCAGTACAAAATCTGTTCCCAACGAATACCAAAACATAAGTTTTGGTACAGTCACAGAAAAAAAATATTTTCATTTATAATTTTGAAACAAAAATTCCTGATTTAACTCAAAAATTTTGGAAGATTTTGAATACGCCGCAATGCAATTAACGCTATTCGTAATAAAATCTAACAAAAATGCAACACCCGTAGACATATAAGACTTTAATCTGTACTGCAGTTCCACGGTAACATATACCTTAGCTATATCGGCTAACTGTTAGATTATGGAAGACAGCCCTTATACTAAAGCAATTGAAAATTTTACCAGCTACACGGTGTCACGATGGCTAGAAGAAGAGAGTTTTGTAGACACGGTGTATTCATGGTGAACGTCATCGAACCACAAATGCCAGAAAATAACATTAGAAATTAAACACGACTGTACCAAAAAACGCAAATTTACGTCAGTTTTTGATAGCGCTGAAAGAAGACGCAAAACGGCAAAACGATTGCTGCTCAAATTGCGAACTTCGGTGATTAAGGGGGGGTGTTAATGTAATTTTTTGTTTTTGGACAGTTTTGGTTTTGATCATAAAATGAAAAACATGCATCGTAAAAATATATATAAAAATATGCTTTAAACTGGGCTAATGATATGATATGCCACTCGACCTATTGGCACCAGTTTGCAATTTTCACGTTTGCTACTTTGGACCTTTTGGGGATGAAAATGAAAAAAAAAAAAGTTTTTTTTACCAGCAATCTTATTCGGTCAGTGAATTTTAAATCTATACCAAATTTCAAGTCGGTAGCATATGTAGTTTCTGAAATAATTAGCTGTGACAGATAGACGGACGGACAAAGCGACACCATAAGGGTTCGTTTGACCGGTTCGGTAACGTCACCCTAAGAACGCGAAACTAGGTGCCGTGACTTTGGCAGGCCAAAGGGTTACCACCACACATCACACCAGCCTATAATAACAGTCCACTGCTGGACATAGGCCTCCCCTAATAAAGGGGGATATGCCCATAATCCCCACGCTGGGCATGCGGGTTGGGGATCGCAGGGCACAGCTTCTCGCACCACCGACGCTGCTGCCCGTCGGCGGCCAGGGGATTTAGCTGTACCGATGTAGGCTGTGCTATGCCGCAATCAGCCGCCGCCAGAGCCCCGTTCGTTGTTTAGCAGGGTGCACCACGTGCAGGGGAGGTTGGCTTGGGTTCCGACGATGTGGGTTGAACCCCGTACACCCCCAAAGGGATAACTAACCAGTTAACCCCAAAGGGTAAACTTACTTAGAATTCGATTTATGAATTATTGTAACATATTTATGAAAATTCTACGTTTTGTGGTATGTAGCACTTAATGTTTTACTATAAATCTTTATAATAGTTACTAAAATAACAATAAATATATTCTATTCTATTCAATTTTGTCCACAGCAGCCTAAGTTGTTTCAATACTCACCGTCGGTTGCACACGACTCACCCTTGTCCGTATTGCACGAGGAACCTGGTCTCCACATTAGGATTGCATCAGCACATCAGATTGAAGCACCCTGTAAGTAAGCGGGGCGAAAGGGGTTCTAATGTCCAGATTATTCAATTAAAACACATTATTCCGATCGTGTATTTGGCTAGGAAGCCGTGAAGGTAAGCATGGATGTAATGTTGATCATTACTAACCTATCCACATATATCCTTATACACCATATATACTTTATTTAGAGAACAAAGCAAAACAGCAAATGTAGGTTATAACATGACAGGCTTCAACCTTCGGAAGATTTCCAGTCCGACTTCAGAGTTTCTTAGTGACAAAGGAGAATGCCGTCTGATGTATGGCGCTCGGTACCAAGACTAAAGTGAGTGCGTCAAGAAAATCTCCAATAAGTTTTTAGTCGATTCTACTGTCAAAATAATTAAAAATGAGGGTTATTGCCATAGTAACACTTTACATCAATGTTTGTTGCCATAGCAACGTATATATCATTAGTTGTTGCAGCTAATGGCGGCGTGCGGCGGAAACCAAATCAACAAAATATTTTTTTACTTGATTATTAATCCCGTCGGTGTGTAAAACTAAAGAAAATGTTGATGTCATTTATAAAATATAATACATTTTATGGGATACGTACGGTTTTGACGCAATTGGTACGGGTTCTCGGCATTCTCCTTTGACTAAATATTAATTTATTATGTTAGCTTGAATGACATTGTACTATTATAATATAACTAAATTATAAATGTTATGTTCTTAAATTTGCATGCTCCAGTAGTAAGAATGTACAGAATCAAATAATTTACATAATGAAACTATAATAATGTACCTACATTCTGGCAAATAAATATATGATTATGATTATGGAACCCAAGCCAATGGTCCACCTGCTAACTAACATACAATACTCTGGCGGCGGCTGTGTACCCAAGCTTACGTCACTCTGTAACCGAGCTTACGTCTTTCTGTACCTGAGCTTACGTCTCTCTATAACCGAGCTTATGTCTTTCTGTACCTGAGCTTACGTCACTCTGTAACCGAGCTCACGTCTTTCTGTACCTGAGCTTACGTCTCTCTGTAACCGAGCTTACGTCTTTCTGTACCTGAGCTTACGTCTTTCTGTACCTGAGCATACGTCACTCTGTAACCGAGCTTACGTCTTTCTGTACCTGAGCTTACGTCTCTCTATAACCGAGCTTACGTCTTTCTGTAACCGAGCTTACGTCACTCTGTAACCGAGCTTACGTCTTTCTGTACTTGAGCTTACGTCTCTCTATAATTGAGCTTACGTCTCTGTAACCGAGCTTACGTCTATCTGTACCCGAGCTTACATAAATCTGTACCCTAGCTTACGTCTCTCTGTACTGCGACTCAGAGGTCGTCAAAGGTAAATAATGTTTGTTGAATTGTTAGGAGGTGATCGACGACTCGACTCTGATATCGTGCTTCTCTTGCGGCGCCGAGTTCACGTCCAATGAGTTACTGAACAAACACATTCGTTTGAAGCACGAGTCTCAACAAACGTAAGTACCTATACCTACACCTTATACCTACCCGTACCTACATTATATTACAATTGCCGTCGATATCGGTGAACATAGGACGAAAATTACATGTGAGGATGAGGTTTTTTAAGTTTTTCGGGAATAAAATTAAAACGGGACCACCTGTGAAGTACCTCTTTAAAAAAAAAAAGAATTTTAATATCGATCCACGATTAACTGAGATATCTGTGAACATGCATAAAAAAAGTCGAAAAAATGATTCCGATGATTTGAGAACCACCTTTTTGAAGTCAATTATTGTCGTAATAATTAATTCTGTAGCATAAAGAATGTTAGTTTTGTTGTTTCTCGTCCGGGTACTGGCACCATGCTTATTTCTGCCGTGAAGCAGCTGTGCTGTGTTTCCGTTTGAAGGGTGTGGGTGCCGGTCACATTACAGGCACAAGAGGCTTATCATCTTCGTACCTCAAGTTGATGGACGCACGTTGCATCGTAGAGCACGTTTAGAATATTTATGACCTACGAACCAATACTTTGATATAGGTGGTTTGATATAGGGCCATCCGCTAGTTCTATAAATAGCTCTAATAAAAAATAACCGGCTTCAAAAAAAATTTTTTTACTTCTTTCCTTCTAAGAAGCGAAAAATAAACTTTATTAGATATTAAATTCAAAGAAGAAAATAGACACCTACTCATCTGTTTGAAATGAGGAGGAGGTCTTTTGAGTTTTGCAAGTACCAATTCCTCAGAAATAAAATTTATATGGGACCATCTGTGATATATACTCTTTTAAACAAAAAAAGAATTTTGAATTCGGTTTTCAATTGATGGAGATATCCATGAACATACATAAAAAAGTCGACAAATTAAAAAAAGATTTCGACGAATCCATTACCTCTTCCTTTTTGAAGTCGGCTTAGAAAAAATCTGTTTCTGAAAGTATAATCAGTCTGTTTCTAATCCCAGCTACAGATACAAATGCCATGACGTGTCATGCAAGGAAAGTTTCTCAACTTTATTCGAGCTGAAGGAGCACATAGCGAACTCGGGGCACCCCCTACTCCGCCCGCGCCGCGCCCGGCGCCCGCGCTCGGCCGACGCCCCGCCCACGCCGCGCCCGCCCAAGCCGCGCCCGCCCTATAGGAAGTGTGGCCTTGTGAGTATTACCACAGTGAGCCACAGATATAGAAGAGAACTAGTTAAGGCTTAAAATTCTCTATGTTCTGAACATCAACTAATTAGTTTTTGTATTATAAGCACCACCGCTCAATTCTTACAATTATATTCTTTCCATTCTTGGTTGTCTGGAAGAAATCGCTTTAAGCGATAAGACCGCCCATTTTACCTACATTACTATTTCATTTCTCTGTTTTTTTAATTTTTGGTTTTTAATTGGTGTTGTGTGCAATAAAGAGTTCATCTATCTATCTATCAACTTATACGGCTGATCTCTACTTTCTTATGTCCATATATAATTTGCTAGAAAGGGATGCATACTTTATCTCAATGCGACTTCAAATGAGATCAAAAAGTTAAACGTACAAGGGCGCTGGAACATAATTCTATGCAGTTTTATTGAAATGCATTAGTACGAGTCGCAGCAAAGATGAAGAAAGAAGTATGCATTCCTTTCTACGAGTTGATGATCAGAGCATGAATGAATGTTAAGATTTCTTCTATGCTTTAATCATAGTTCTTTGGTCTAGCATGAGAATACTTGCTATCCAGGCAAGTACCGGAGTTCCGTACTTATAAGGATCCCACTTTTAGCCATGTTAGACTCTTTCGCCCAACACTTGTCCACACCGGGTCAGACCCAATCATATCTATGAAATGTTTAACGTCCCCTTACCAACCAATAAGTTATGAAGCAGACGATTAAACTGGCAAATACCAGGACCGTATTACAGTAGGTCTTGCTGCCGAGATGCAAAGTGCACCCCGGTACTCGGGTGTGTTACTCGTACACTACCATTTGTTCATGAATGGTACCGGAGCTGTTATGTCACTCACTACCCGCTAACCACTGAAGGATAGCTAACTTGTAACCCAGCTTAGGCCGTCAGTGAAGCCGACAACTATTTCGAATAGTACCGGAGCTGTAAAGCAAGCTCACTTCTCGGTACACATACACGCATCTCAGCATTTAGATTATAGAAGATAAATTGATGAAGTCTTAAAATTCACTATATTCTGAATCTTATCTCTAGGCTTATCTCTACTTTCTTTGCGGCGTTAGGTAGATTAGGGTACCTAAGCCACAGATATGAGAGGTACTTACTCAGGGGGTGGGAAGTAAAAGCAGGTTTTTAGTGCCACACTTTTAATGTCCTTACAATTACACAGCCGCACAGAACCGCACTCCTAGCTTAGTCACTTGCTACAGGTAGGTAAAAGATATTGCACTGGCCTGAGCACACACAACGCACGAACGCCGCTTCTTCCAGGGGTCGGCCTAGGATCAGGGACACCGGCCCGGAACTTGTGACGAGAGATTCCCCTCCAAAGTGGTCTCGGTTCAGCAACCGTCAGCCAGCCAGGTAGATAGGCAGGATTCCGAAGTCAGTCCGGTAGTGGAATCCCTAGAGGGATTCCGAGTTTATTTTTGAAAGTTTTTAACGGTCTTTCGCGACGCAGAGTGGCGCGTGCGCACCTTGTGACAGTGATTAGCGACTGCGCGGCGACTCGGCTTGTAATGAGCTCCCGCCTCGACGAACACAAAGGGATCGAGTTTAGGGGTCCGCCGCGACACCGCAGCGCGGCGCGCGTAAACAGAAACCTTTAGATTAATGTCCTAGGAGACGTGGTTCCGTATATATATTTATTAGTTTTTAGTTTGTATGCCCTATAGATAGTTAAGTTTTAGGATTATATTTACAATTAAAATAAACTGTTATAATTTAGCCTACCTACTACTTAGAATATGTAACGGCACGAGATGCAACGTTACATCTTATATCCATATATCATTAGCTAGAAAGGGATGCATGCTTTATCTCAATAGAATGAAACTGTAGCACTAGATTCGAGCGCCCTGGTACGATTTTCTTTTTGAACTCATTTGAAGTCGCATTGATATATGTATGCATCCCTTTCTAACTGATGATATTGGACATATGAAAGTAGAGATCAGCCGTATGACTTGATGTTCAGAGCATGAATGAATTTTAATATTTCTTCTATGCTTTAGTCCTAGTTCTTTGGTCTAGCTGCATGAGGCTACTTGCTATCCAGGCAAGTACCGGAGTTCAGTAACAAACTTATAAGGATCACTCACAGACTACACTATTAGCCATGTTTGACTCTTTCGCCCAACACGAACGAAACAAGTTGCAAGTGCAACAAGCGAAACTAAATCAAGATCAGTCTATATCAGTCCACTGCTGGACATAGGCCTCCCCTAATTAGCGGCATTGCGCCCTATCCTGAGCTCGACGCATCCAGCTTCTACCAGCAGTCGACACCAGATCGACACTCCACCTGGCCGGAGGGCGTCTCCACTCAAGAACTCGTTTGCGCGGTTATCGGTTCTTCGACAGATACGGCCAGCGCAATACCACTTCAGCTTGCTAATTCTCTGAGCTATGTCGACAACTTTGGAACTAAATAAAAGCTTGTAAATAAACTGATTTTTTGTAGTGCGGAGAGATGATAGAGAACGTAGACCGCACCTCGATGCCCACACATTACAGAGAGGCTCATCCTGATGTGCCATATGTAAACGAGAACTGTAAGCATTTGTGTGAACACTGCGGGAAGGCGTTCAAGGTGAGTTTATCCAACTATACAGGTCATCATCATAATGCGGAATACTATCTCACAGCATCATGTAGCCCCGAGCTTGTTATGGGGACCACATGATTGATATACTACATACATATAGTTTTTTGTAAATACATAGAAAACAGCCGACCCGAGACAAATATCTACAGAACATGTAAACATTTGTCCCGCCGCGGGAATCGAACCCGCAACCTTCTGCGTCTCAGGTGGACCTTCGCCCACTGAACCACAGAGGCCGTCAAAATCAATATTAACACCGAAAAGAAATTCGTATTTAATTGACTCAGTTTTGATTTTGCTGAATTCTTTGTTCCTAGTTAATTAACTCAGTCGTGACTGCAGTACAAGACATTCAAAAGACAAGATATTAAGTACAAATTTCGCTAAACTCTGATGAGTTTACAGAAACCCGACAGGAAATCGACAAGTTTTCGCCTTACCCATAAGGCATCCTCAGGAAATGATGGAACACGACTGAACGTGTTGCTTCGCTGAGCGCCAAACAGAATGATCAGATCATTTCCTAATAAGATGCCTTCTATAAATATATACTTTACGACTAAGTCAATTAACAAGAAACAAAGAATTCCGCAATGTCACGACTGATTCAATTAACTAGGAACAAAGAATTTCGCAAAGTCATAACTGATTCAATTAACTAGGAACAAAGAATTCCGCAAAGTCATAATTGATTCAATTAACTAGGAACAAAGAATTCCGCAAAGTCACGACTGATTCAATTAACTAGGAACAAACCTTTTACGTGTCATCTTTGAAATGAATTATTTAAAATTATAGTTTTTCAACTACGACCACGTGAACATTCACACGGGGGCGAAGCCCTACGCCTGCCCTGATTGCGGGGAACGGTTCCACTCGGGACTGACACGGGATGCACACAGGTAAGATAAGATAAGATAACTCTTGATTCAGCACAGACAATAAGAATGACGACGGGGTAAAAAAGAATCCAATTAGTCCGTCAGTTTGATGAACAAAAAATATTGGACACGTATTTTTTTATTTATCAAATAAATAGAAATTGATGGAGATAAAGAGCGTGAAAGTTCGGGAGTGGGGGCTCGTGACGTCACGGCTATGTAAAATATTTACTATACCGTGACGTCACGCGGAACTTTAACATCTTTGTCATATTTTGTTTAATTCACGAAAGAAAAAATACGTGTTCAATATTTTTTGATCATGTAAATGACGGATTAATTAGAACTTTTCAGGCGTCGCTAAGTCGCACAAGATAAGTCTTATATATGGAGAAGAATTCTCATGATCATCATCAGCCTATATCAGTTGCGTCGCCATTATTGGCAGCGTCGCCAACCTCAACAGCCGGTTTATCTGCCGGTCTGCGGTTGCATACATCTACTCCCACCCCGGCGTGGCGACGCGTCGCTAACCTCAACAGATCACTTAACAGACTCAAATTTTAAATGAATTTTTCATTTTATTTTTTTATTTACCATTTAAACAAAATTTACAAGTTATAAATGTAATAATAGCACCTAAAAACCACTAAGGTTTGTACTTGTGCTACGATAGGCTAGATGACTAAAAAATTCTAATTAGTCCGTCATTTAAATTATCAAAAAATATTGGACACGTATTTTTTTATTGTCAATTAAACTAAAAATTACAAAGATATAGCGTGTTGAAGTTCAGCGTGACGTCACGGGTAAGTACACTTTTTACATAGCCGTGACGTCACGAGCCCCCACTCCAGAACTTTGACGCTCTATAACTTTGTTAATTTCAATTGATTAAATAAATAAAAAAATACGTGTCCAATATTTTTGGTTAATCAAACTGACGGACTAATTAGTTTTATTATTTATACTACACCTGCTCGGAAAGTACCTTGATACTTTATCAAATTTACGGTAGAAAGTACGTCATTGCATATCGAACAAATATGCGGGGAGAAAACGCATCTGAGCGGGAGAGAAAAGTGTATGAAAATCCATTTCTTACGTGGTTTTTCTTTTTTAATTTTGGGTAAGACTATGCGCTGGTAACCTAAATATCAAAAGCCAAAAAGTTTTTACAGCGAGTTTTTATCTCCAAGTTCGCAAAATGACACTGGCCACTAGCTAAAAAAAAAGCACTGGCTGGTCAAAGTCAAAGTCAAAGTCAAAGTCAAAATCAAAGTCAAAGTCAAAGTCAAAGTCAAGTTAGTTTTTTATTTTCCTCGTAGGTGTAGTATAAAGCACTATGTATCACTCGAGAGAAAGTGCGATTCCCGATCTCGGGTGAACGACACCCTCGACGGTAATCGGTCACTTTCTCCTCTCGGTGAACAATGTACTATTGTTTACCCAGTCATCATCCCTATTGTGTTTGTAATTGTTTCAGGTTGCGTCATTACCCGCCGAAGTTCCAATGCAAGGTCTGCGACAAAATGTTCAGGTCAGCGGCCAATCTGTACACTCACACGCGGGTAAGTACATCTATCTGTACAGGTTGGGGCTCAATTTTACCTCATTGAGGGCAACACTGATTCAGGAAGACAACTAGATAAAGTCTTAAAATTCAATACGGCTGATCTCTACTTTCTTATGTCCAATATCATCAGTTAGAAAGGGATGCATATATATATTAATGCGACTTCGAAAAGTTAATCTTACCAGGGCGCTCGAACAAATATCTATGCAGTTTCATACAAAAGCCCTGGTACGAAGTCCCAGAAACGCATTGAGATAAAGTATGCATCTCTTTCTAGCTAACATATATGGACATAAGAAAGTAGAGATCAGCCGTATGAGTTAATGTTCAGAGCATAAATGAATTTTAATACTTCTTCTATGCTTTAGTCATATTTCTTTGGAGAGCAGCTACCTTTTCTTTTGTAGTTAGAAGGTTTTGTTCTTAGGAAACTATAAGTTTATTTTGAAGAAAAAAATAATGGCAGTTTCGGATTTTTGATAAAATATACACTCAGCCCAGAAAATGACTTTGGTAAAAAAAACCTAGTTGGTGTCAATCGACTCTATTTCCCAACAGGTATAATAATTCCCAAAGTAAATTACCAAATCATAAGGCTTCGTGAATATAAAAAAAAAAAATACAATCGAATTGAGAACCTCCTCCTTTTTTTGAAGTCGGTTAAAAAAAGGTTTTCCATACAATTTCTATGAAGCGCCGCTGCGATTGAGAATTTGATCTCAAAGTTTTCGCCATAACATTGAGTTGTATTGTTAGGGATATATTTAGATAGCTCCAAATATGTCCGTCACAGACTTTGAAATCATCAAACCGATGTGCTCCAAACCAGTTTCATTAGAAAGACAATAATGCGAAGATAGTTTTAGCCCAACTATACAGGGAGGGGCAAAATTTTACCCCATTGAGGGGGAGCCACCTTTTCTTTTGTAATTAAATTTTATTCTGAGGAAACTATATGTTTATTTTGAAGAAAAAAATAATGGCATTAATAACGATAGCCGCTGCCGTTGGTTTAAAAAAAAACTATTAAAAAGTGAAAATTAAAAAAAAAAGTGAAATTATTCTAAGTACAAACTAGCAATGAAACTGCGTCCGGTCGATTTAAGTACCAGGAGTAGAATGGCTGCCCGTCGTTTCCGCGAGCCGCGCGAATGTAGTAATTGCGTCAATGCTGAGTCCGCAGTCGTCGCCTTGTACCGGTCGAACAACATGCTAGGCATGTAAAACGTTTTCGAATTTTTGAAAAAATATACACTCCGCCTATAAAATGAAATAGGTTAAAAAACTTTGAGATCAAATTCTCAATCGCAGCGGCGCTTCATAGAAATTGTATGGAAAACCTTTTTTTAACCGACTTCAAAAAAAGGAGGAGGTTCTCAATTCGATTGTATATATTTTTTTATATTCACGAAGCCTTATGATTTGGTAATTTACTTTGGGAATTATTATACCTGTTGGGAAATAGAGTCGATTGAGACCAACTTGACCAACCGCTGGGGCAAACGAGTTCTTGAGTGGAGACCGCGGCTCGGTAAACGTAGTGTAGGACGCCCTCCGGCCAGGTGGAGTGTCGATCTGGTGTCGGCTGCTGGTAGAAGCTGGATGCGTCGAGCTCAGGACAGGGCGCAATGCCGCTCATTAGGGGAGGCTGCCATCCAGCAGTGGACTGCTATAGACTGATGATGATGATGATGAGACCAACTTGTTTTTTGACAAATGTCATTTTCTAGGCTAACCACAGATATAGAAGAGAACTAGACGTCAACTCATACGGCTGATCTCTACTTTCTTATGTCCATATATCATTTGCTAGAAAGGGATGCATGCTTTATCTCAATGCAATTGCTGCGACTTCGTACCAAGGCATTTCAATGAAACTGCATAAAAATTTGTTCGAGCGCCCTGGTACGATTAACTTTTTGAAGTCGCATTGATATATGTATGCATCCCTTTCTAACTGATGATATTGGACATAAGAAAGTAGATATCAGCCGTATTTAATTTTAAGACTTTATCTAGTGAGGCTGACTGAATTTAGCTTAGCTATGGCTTTTAGGTTGCGCTATGCCGCAATCAGCCGCCGCCAGAACCCTGTTTGATATTTCCGGAGATGAGTTTTCGAACCCCTTACACACCCCTAACTTATATTAATCAGAATGTAATTTGTATTGCCAGTTGCACGTTGGAGACCGTCGCTTCAAATGCAAGATCTGTTCCAAAGGATTCCTGCACGCCGCCTCGGTGAAGGAACATATGATGGGAGTACATCAGCACATCCGCAGAGTGAAGAAACGAAAGGCTAAAGCTACTAAATCTGAATCAGAGATGTGAAACATTGGAAATAAATTTTTAGTTAAACTTAATCTATTTTTCATTTCTAGAAAACTAGCTTCCGCTCGCGGCTTCGCTCGCGTGGTACCGGTATAAAAAGTAGTTAATGTTAATAATCTAGGTTACAAAATATCTGTATTCCAAGTTTCATCCAAATCCGTTCAGAGGGCTTACCACAGGTTTTTATAGTTTACGAAAACTTTATAAGTTATAGCTTTAGTGTTCTTTCCATACTTTCCAGTACAGCGCCTCTAGGGAAACGTGCATGAACTACGAAAATGTATGGAAAGATACCGAAACTTATAAAGTTTTCGAAAACTATCAAAACCTGTGGTAAGCCCTCTGTAGTTTTTGCGTGAAAGAGTAACAAACATTCATCCGTACATCCATACTCACAAACTTTCGCATTTATAATATCTGTAGGAGTAGGATAGGACCTTAGGACTAGCGGCCCGTCCCGGCTTCGCACGGGTATTTGACAAAAAAATTAACACGCATACACCCTTTATTTCTTGATGTTGACTCCCTTCCGTAGGTATCCCAGTGACGCCTACCCTACATCGCTTATAGCTAGCCGACCGGGATAAGCGGCCACCACGCGACTTTTTTTGAATACTTACATTTTTAAACTCGCTATATTTTTCGAATATAATGACCGAATTGATTAATTCATTAATTTTGAATTGATTAATTTTGACGCCCGGAACACAGCGTTTTTTGAGTATTTATAATATTTGAATTAAAACTGAAAACCGTATTTTCCTCCATACAAAATTTGCCACCCCCGTTAACTCCCTTTGATGATGTATTGCAAAAAGTGCTAAAAAAGGTGTTTATTTATTTATTTGGAGTGCAGAATTCAGATGAAGATTGTTTTTGTTTCCCATACAAACTTTGTCACCCCCATTTACCCCGTCAGGGGTTGAATTGCCAAAAATGCTAAAATATAGCCTATTTTTTGTAAAAAAAACTGAAGATTGAGACAGTTTCCGGCATGTAGGTCCCTAGTGCATAAGCTATCTCCGAAAGTTGGTTTTGCACAATTTAGAAAGAATGAAAAAATTATGAAACAAACAAACTCCACGCTCGTTGTACTCTTCTTGACCAAAGAGTATGAAAAAAAGGAGTAACGTGAAATTAGCACTAGCCGCGGAGTTTTCGTGAAAAAGTTCAATTAATGTAACCAGCTTGTTTATATTTCGATTTCGTAGGAGTTTACTTGTTTGTTGTTGTTCTTGTGTTCGTTCATGAGTTTGCCTCATCCACCATTGATGGAATGAGTTTATGTAACCCAGTAAAAATGTGGAAGACAGTGTGCCGGATATGTTTGCGCTCCGATTTCCAAAGGACTGAGGATGTAGACATGAAACTCTTCGATTTTTACGACGAACTTTGCGATTTCGATGTAAGTAAACGTCTCCCTTCGTCTCTTTTTTCACTGAAAATGTTCACAAAGAATTTGAATAGGTGTGGCATACGACCATGGTTATGGTACGTAACTACTTAGAATATTATTTATATCATCCTAGGAGCTTTACTGTGGCCAATTGTGCTATTGGATTGGAGGGAAGGACTTTCTTTTACCGTATGTGAGTAAAAGGGGGGAGGGGGGAGGACCCTCCTAAAGGGGGGGAGTGCGGAAACCCATAGTTTCCGAGAAAAAAAATAATTAAGTTTTGAGGTTAAGTATGGAAAAAATGTAAACAACATACGCAAAAACATTATCTGGGGAGGGGGGAATGTGGGAGTTTAGTTGCATATCATAAAAATGGATACTTGACTCCGGTATAGGCTCTCGCTAGAACTCTCGCGAAGTCACCTAGTTTTTGAGATATGAATATTTGACAATTCAAATTTTTCATGGTTTTTTTATAACCGCCTAGAAATCCTACTAATCCGAAATCCTAATCCTTAAGTGACCCCTGAGTGTCGTTTCACCCACTAGGGATACTCTGTGTCGGGTCTGTGATACATATAGAACCTAAGGATTAGGATTTCGGATTAGTAGAATTTCTAGGTGCTTATAAAAAAACCGTTAAAAATTGGCATTTTCAAATATTCATATCTGAAAAACTATGTGACTTAGCGAGAGTTGTAGCAAGAGCCTATACCAGAGTCAAGTATCCATTTTTCTATCTATGACAAAAGTTTCAGGCGCCTAGCTCACATCCTAGCTTACCTACTACCTATATTACATATTGTGTAATGTTTTAAACAAATAGTTCTTGTGTTTTACTTATTCCTTTGTCTTGGTCTTTAGGGTTCCATATCCAAAGGGTAAAAATGGGACCTTACTACAAAACCTCCACTGTCCGTCTATCTGTAACAGAGACAGTGTATCTGCTAGACAGCTGAAATTTTCACAGATGATGTGTTTCTTGCCTCTATAACAACAAATAGGTACTAAAACAGAATAAAACAAAAAAAATTGTGGGGCTCTCATACAACAGTACAAAACCCGCAAGTCTGACTCACTCTTTTAGTTTTAAACTTTATCTAACACTTGATAAAATGACTCTCATCCCTCATAACATATCCTCATCATCATCATCAGCCTATATCAGTCCACTGCTGGACGGCGGCCTCCCCTAATGAGCGGCATTGCGCCCTGTCCTGAGCTCGACAGCCTTTCGCAAATCGTCACTCCACCTCGCCGGGGGGCGTCCTACACTACTTTTGTAGAGTCACAGTCTCCACTCAAGAACTCGTTTACCCCAATGGTTATCGGTTCTTCGGCAAATGGCCAGCCCACTGCCATTTCAGCTTGCTAATTCTCTGAGCTATGTCGACAACTTAATAATTCCCAATTTTTTCATCACTGGGGCTTTCCAGCTTCACCTTATACTTATACTGACAATATATTGTGTAATATTTATTTTATTAATAATTTTTATAAATATGTAACACACATCTTTTTTTCTTTTTTTTATGGTACTTGAAGATGGAACAAGCACATGGCCCACCTGATGTTAAGTCGTAACAATTACCTATCACAAAGCATTGTATCGTAGATCACGTTTTTTGGAACATGCTCTAAGATGCAACGTCCTGCGTCCATCAACTTGAGGCATGAAGATGATAAGCCTAAAAACCTACAGTGGCTACAAAAAAAATTTTTACTTTTACTTTACTTTTATCTGATACTGTATTTTTAAAGGTTCTACATAATGATAACTTGAAATTCTGTGCGATATGTGAGTATTTGCTCAGAAAGTTCTACAACTTCCGACTGAGATGTCGGCGAGCTCACAAGATCCTGAAAACTCATAAAAGGGTAAGATTTTTCAGCCGGTAGGAGTCCAATCTCATTCATCTTTGTTTAATGGCCGGTTCCTATATTATACCGTTACCGATTGCGCCTCGTTTTCCCCTGAAAAACTGTCAAATTTTCGACGCCTCGTTGTTAATTGACAGTTTTTCAAGGGAAAACGAGGCGTAATCGGTAACGGTAGAATATAGAAACCGGCCATAAGTAAGTTGGTATACTCACTTCACTTCTTTATTCAATGGCTTCTGAGATAGTTCTCCACAATTTCGCTAGTATCAAAAATAATTATGGGTAATGGCCTGCGCAGACCAGGACGGCATGGCAGGGATTTCAATTTTTTACCAATGGACATTCAAACCTATCAAAATATAAATACGATACATATATTTTCAAGTCCAGTTTGAGTTCACTTTTATTCTGTTTCACTTCACATAAGTGGATTGGTTAAATTGCCAATATTTCAAACAATATTTAAATTATAGAAACACTTGAAAATACAATAAAACAAATATGACACAACTGTAAATCAAGATGAATAAAATGGTCCTCCATTTATTAAGATTACAAATGTTAGGCCAAAAATGTAAACAAACAAATGTCAAGAAATGTTACTGTCAAAACTTTTAGGTAAAGAAGTTATACATTGTTTCAAGTGAATCAAAATACGTGATGTGTTTGCCATTTTTACGAATCATAAATTTTATTAGACTGTACCTAAAATGAAACCTTGACCAATTATTAGTTAAATTACTTGAAGAAGTTAAGGTCTTTAAGAATTTTTATTTATTAGTCACTTAATTTGCTGGTTTTAAAAATAAATATTTGACATGTATGTTATGTTTAGATTATTAAATTAAAACACATTATGCAGAGTTTTTCTTGTAATTTATTCCAAATTCTTAGAACTCAAAGCCCAAGAAAATGCTATTATATATAAGGTATTTTATTTTCTTGTCTAATCGACGGCCGCTGTAGGCGAAGGTCTGCCTGAGACGCAGAAGGTTGCGGGTTCGATTCCCGTCGCGGGACAGGTGTTTGTATTATTTGCAGATATGAGTCTCAGGTCTGGGTATTTTCTATGTATAATATGAATGTATTTACAAAAAAAGCATTATTTATTTATTTTAATTATGATGATTTTGTAATTTCTTTTACGGTTTACATTTTATTATATTTTAATATAAATTCTACGTAATACAGGTTATATATTATATATGAGTTAGTAAGATCTTCAATCTTACAGAAAGGTATAGAAAACATCCAGAATCTATTGCCACCATCCTGCATTGGGTTTGCAAGCCAGTCGGATAATCAAACTATTATTGATTTGCCCCTGTCTGATGAAGACCACCCAGAGAATTATGAATTACAAAATGAGGAATTGAAAGAGATGGTCATCAAAACGGAAGACATTGATGATCCTATATCTGTGGCAGGAGACATAAAGCTTAATCTTGAACATGACATAGTAAAACAAGAGGATGTATCTAAACCTGATGAACTTGCCATGTCTTGTACACAAACCGATTCAACGAATACAAAACAAAATGATTCAATAAAAAATGAGGAGGTAATATTGGAAAATGATGAGGTATTACAAAATGATAAGATAATACTGGAAAATGATGAGATAATAATAGAAAATGATGAGATGGTACTGGAAAATGATGAGTTATTACAAAATGATAAGATAATGATAACCAAAGAGAAAGAAATAATAGCTGACCAATTTAATGATGCAGACAATGTTGATTGCGATGCCGAAGAAATACCAAAAATCATCATCATCAAAAACGTTCTTAAGAAAGCTTTGAAGCCAAAAAAGATTATTCGGCCTAAAAAAGCGTTGAAACGAAAACTTGATGAACAGATAGAAATTGATGATGTTGTTAGTGTTGGAGATCTACAATATAAAGACAATAGACAGCAACAGGTATGTACATACTACAGTGGGACCCATAGGTATGTCGGTATTCGTAATTCTATGTTTTCCTACTGTTTCTAATACTACTTTTAAGATAAATTAAAACTAATAAAAGTATTTTGGCTAAATGCGTACGCGTGCGTGCTGCCTCAATACATACATACATAAAGTCATGCCTATTTCCCAGGGGGGTAGTAGGGGGGGGGTAATAATTTACACAATTCTAAATATAAGTACTAAACAAAATGAAAAGAAACATTAAAATGTTTAACTGTACAATAATACAACCGAATTGAGAACGTCCTCCTTTTTAACACGCTTTTATTAGTTTCACCTGTATGTATGAATGTAACCGACTCCTTTGAGCTCGATTTTGCCCTACTTTGAACGATCAGATTTGATTCAAACTTTGCACACCTGTCAAAGGTCGATGACAATGCAATAATCCGATAAAAATATCCGATTATCCTAATTAGATTCGCCAGGATTAATTAATTTCTTTCCGCATCCTTTGCATGCGAGTAAGAGAGACAGAGCTAGTGCGCGAACTACGCATGCGTGCAAGCGTGTTTTTTTAGTTTTTTTAAACTATTATTATTTGAAGTCGGTTAAAAATGTTTACATTTAATGTTTTTTCCATAGGAAACTATTTTAGAAAAGCAATTAGCAAAACTGAAAGAGAAAGTAATAAATATCCTAGAGCAGGGCAACTTAGACCTCGGCGATCACGTCAAGATGACAAAAGACACATTCCTAGATATGTTGGACAAATGCGATAAGGCTTTATTACCGAGAATTCTACGCGGAATATTTAGAAACGGTAAGTGTTTAAAATTATTATAGACCTTAACATTTACATTTCACTTTAGGCTCCCCATGCGAAACCCTGCCTCTTAAGAGACTTGTGTTATCAGGGGAACCTATGATATTTACCTACTTTGCAACAACGATTATAATAATAAATCTTAATAATTAATCATATTTAATCTTTCTTAGATTCCAAGTGTTTGCAGAAAATTAAAAAGTTTCTTCTGAACCTATGGAAACACTTCGACCCACAATACGAAACGGTGTTTCGTATTGAGTATCTGACCACGCATGAACAGAAACTGGCAGAGTTTAAAGCGAGGAGTAAGAGCGAGGAGTACTTAAAAGCGGAGTTTAAATGCGATATCTGTTACAAAATCTTTGAGGCGTCTGGTCTATTGGAGTATCATATTAAAAAGATGCACGATGTAAGTATTATCTTAATACACTTACCTATAGATTACTTTATAGCTCAATTGTTCACTGAAGAGACAAGCTCCCGACTTCTATTGGAGTATCATATTAAAAAGATGCACGATGTAAGTATTGTCTTATTACACTTACCTATAGATGACTTTATATCTCAATTGCCCACTTAAGTGATAAGCACCCGACTTGTTATACGGATGAAAAGCTACCTAGCGGTATGAAATACGACCTATATTATATATGAAATTAAATAAATAATCGAAATTCGAACAGCGTCAGTTTAAAAGTTCCTGACAATGTAGATGAATTTTAATGACAAATGCAAAAGGCTGCTGGTAAAAGCCGGCTGCGTTTAACTCAGGACAGCGCGCAATGGTGCTCATTAGAGGAGGATGTCCAGCAGTGGACTGCTATAGGCTGATAAAAATATGCGGAACATCTCACACGCTGTCAACTGATTCCTAAATAGGCAATGGGTTTCAGGAAGACTGATAAACATACATAGATACCTATAAAACATCGAAACAAAGAACATCTAGGTTCATCACATAAATGTTTGTCCTGGGCGGGGATTGAACTCGCGACCTGCAGCGCGGAAGGTAGAAGGTAGAAGGTAGCCACCATAGCTGTGATGCCGGCCAGTCGTGATGATGATGACAATATTTATAGCGTGCGTGCTTATGTCATTCGTAATACAAATAAAAATGAATAAATAAAATAATTTATTCAAAATTTCTTAAATTGGTAACATAGAAATATTAAAGGGCACATAAATCTTAATTAAAGATAGGTATAATAAAAACAAGAGCCTGAACTAGGTAATCCTGTGTTTCAGGCGAAGAGAGCTAGCAAATAGAACATAGGAAATAAAATATGTGAATAAAATAAAATAATATAAGCTACTGCATTTCATTATTAAGGTACGACTAAATATTTAATAGGTATGTACATTATATAATATAGTGAATTAAAACTAAATCAAAATAACAGTCTCTAATGACGTATTTGAGCAATCTTATTTAACTTAAACTTAACTTAAAATAAAACTAAACAGATTATACGTTATAACTTATTTTAGCACAGTTAATAATTTCTCTGTATCATCGTAGGACAGGTAATGATATAAGCATGCTAGCTACATTCGCACTTGTTACAGAAGTCGCGTGGGCACGCTTGCGAGATATGCTCGATGCGTTTCTGATCTCGCGCTTATGTTTGTAGCGTGCTCATGTCATTAGTAATGACATAAGCATGCTCGCTACATTACGCACTTGTTACAGAAGTCGCGTGGGCACGCTTGCGAGATATGCTCGATGCGTTTCGGATCTCGCGCTAATGTTTGTAGCGTGCTCATGCTATTAGTAATGACATAAGCATGCTCGCTACATTACGCACTTGTTACAGAAGTCGCGTGGGCACGCTTGCGAGATATGCTCGATGCGTTTCGGATCTCGCGCTAATGTGTACGCTCACGGGCGACAAAGCCATTACTCTGTGTACAGATGCAAAGAATGTCATCTAATTATATACAGCTTGTAAGTATGATAATCGATAATAAATTCAATTGGTTACAGCATATTGAACATGTTTCAAATAAATTAACACAATTTTTAGCAAACATCGCAATACTTAAGGATCGTATTCCCTACAAGGCATTTACGCCCCGCTTCACTGTTGCTATTGATTGCAACAACATTTTATACAATAATATAGATATTTCAACAGAATATTAATTTAACTTATTTCATAAACCTACAAATTTTAACAAAGATTAGTTACACAAGTAAAATTGACACAAGAAATAAAAAGGCAACTCAATAAAACAAATAAATAGAGAAAAGTAAGAGAAAATACATTAAAATCTAATATTAGACACACATTCTACAGCTAAATTCTTACTCTTAATTCATATTAAATTATATATTTTAATTATGAAATAATTTCATGAAATAATAACAATTCATATTCCCTACAAGGTTAAGCTAATGTTATATAATTATTCTTGTCGTGTTCGGCCAACACTGGTGTCGGAGATAGTCCGGCCGAATTCCTCCGACATGGCTTAGCGACAAAAAAGCCGGAACTGTCATTTTTCTTTCATATGATGTTGTATAGATAAACACATTATTCATAACCAAATAACAGGTTAGTCATAACCAAATGTCATTTTATAACGCTCGAAAATATGATAAACTAGCGGTTCCTACTGTGCGGCTCCATAAAGTCAGTCAATCATTTAAAGGGCAAAGTGTACGCTTATTTAACAAAATCCCAAATTATATGATGTTATTAATTTATCTGTAATTAAATTCAAACATTTTGTTAAACGTAATCTTTGCAATAAAGATTATTATAAAATATCTGATTATTTAGATAACTAAAAAGCTTTTGATGAAACTGTCTCTAACTCCCGCAAAACCAATGTAATAAATAAGAAAAAATGGTGTAAAAATGAAATTTAAGCCAAGCAGAGTTTCTTCTCTATTTGGTCGCGTTACGATTTAGTGTAAATTTAAATTAAAAAAAAGGCCTTTCAAAGTGTAGGTACTTCATGTGCTTTTTGAATAAACGTATTTTGATTTTACCACACAGCATTGTATTGCCTCAAACAAAGCAGACCTTGTATTATGTGAACCACATGACTGATACATTTTAATTTTTTTACATTATTAGATACTTTTTTTTGTAAATACATACTTATTATACATAGAAAACACCCAGCCTCGAAACAAATATTTGCAGAACGTACAACCATTTGTCTCGCGGCGGGAATCGAACCCGCAACCTACTGCGTCTCAGGCAGTCGTCATTACGCATTAGAAATCATTTTGGTATTATGTTTGTATAGGCAATTCGTCCTCCGCTGGCTCCTTAAGGAAACGATACATGTCAAACCTCCCGCTCGCACTATTCAACATTTTTGAAGATATAAAATCACTGACTATAGTTATGCAAAATAGCAAATTTTCACGGCCTAGAAAATAACAATTCAAAAGTTGAGCAATAATATCATTTTTATTCTATCACCGTCTTCTTACCAAAAAACTTGTACCAATGTGATCAATTTTGGTGCAAATTTTTGGTAAGCAAACGTATTAGGTTCAACATGATATTATTGCTGAACCTTTGTATTGTTATTTTCTAGGCCGTGAAGGTTTGCTATTTTTCATAACTACATTCTGTGATTTAATATCTTTAATAATGTTGAATAGTGCGAGCGGGAGGGAGGTTTGACATGTATCGTCACCATATGAGTGAGTAATTGACTTTGTCTATGTTTGCAGTGAGGTGATGAAACACCACTACGATAAACATAAAGGCAAGACCTACACTTGTGACATCTGCCAAAAACAGTTCAAGTAAGTCTCTTAACTATTTATTTACTAATTTTTGTCTATTAATAAACTTACTATCTATGCTTGTCCATTTATTTTCAATCTATGTTTGTTTCTTTATTATTTTATCTACGTCTAATAAATCTGTGACTGTCAATCTATTGTAATAATAAATTACTAGCGGCCCGTCCCGGCTTCGCACGGGTTTTAGTAAGGATCCCTAATCTTTTCTAGCAATAAATATAGCCTATATTACTGTAATTTTGCTTTGCTTTTTTTTTGTGAAACTTGTCAGAGAAAGTTAGCGGAATTTGTACTAAATATTTTGCCTTGTAGAATATCTTGTAATGGTTTTCCGCAAAGTCACGCCTGAGTCAATTAATTATTTTTGAGTTTATTCATTACAAACATACACAAACAAATGTTTACTCTTTATAATATTTTATAAGTTCTAACTCCACAGCAGCTTCACCTGTTACAAAACGCACCAAAGCCAGTCCCACGGGACGCACGTCTGTCCGCATTGCAATAAGAAATTCGTATCTACTCAGGGTTTGGACAATCACGTCAAGAATAAGCAGTGTGGAACTGTAAGTACAGCTAAAGCAGGCAGATTTTCGTACAATGACCTGTTATTAGCTGTCTTTGTCACTCCCGCGTTAAATTCAATGCGTCCCGCTCGCACAGATGCAGCAGCAATTTTTCTTCAAACTCGTCTCGTCTCGAGGATTCCCTCTTTACCCTGAATTCATCACGCAGAGGCAACTACCTAAATAAATAAATAATAAATAAATAATCCTGGACGTTATCACACAGTATCATGTAGCCCCAAACTAAGCAGAGCTTGTATTATGGGAACCACATGATTCATATACTACATAGATTTTTTCTACATAGATTTTTTTGTAAATACATACATATCATACATAGAAAACACCCAGACCCGAGACAAATATCTGCAGAACATGCAAACATTTGTCCCGCAGCGGGAATCGAACCCGCACCTTCTGCGTCACAGGCGGACCTTCGCCCACTGCGCCACAGAGGGCGTCAAATCATATACTACATTGGTCAGGTTTCTCCCAGATTCGATACACCTTCCTCTGGTCACTTTGGAAGTTTAAAATTATTATTGTTATTTTTGCAATTATTTAATTTGACTATTTCGAATATGTTCTATTGAGTACATAGATAATTAATTTTTGTGAATCTTGTTCTAAAATGATTTTGTTAGTTTTTATTAATATTGTATGTAACAGATGAGAAACTCAAATCAATTTGCTGCGCCCTGACAGGGTACATGTACAGACTTATTAAAGCTACTAAGCCTAAGCAACCAAACTATGTACTTGTATGCAATAAATAAATGAAGTATGAAATATGAAATACCCCTGGGACATTTGGTAGAAGCATAGTTATTAGAGGTGTTGTACATTGATGGTCCTTGCTTCATTAAGTATGTCTGTTAGGCTGGATAGCCTTAGGATAGCCTTCTGTGTCCTCCTATGTATATTCTTCTTTCTTCCTTCTTTAATTCTCCGTAATGGCTTATGCTATTAATTGTGGGTTGAGATAGAGAGTAGGATGCTTAATTATTTAGAGTGGGTAAAAGAGAAAAGTGAAGTTACAGACAGTACAAAAATAGGAATAAAGTGAATTATGTATACACTCTTTGCGGACACCTAAATGTCATACATATTTTCACATATACATTCCACCACTACCACACCAGCCTATATCAGTCCACTGCTGGACATAGGCCTGCCCTGATAAAGGGGGATATGTCCATAATCCCCACGCTGGGCATGGGGGTTGGAGATCGCAGGGCACAGCTTCTCGCACCACCGACGCTGCTACCCGTCGATGGCCAGGGGATCTAGCTGTGCTAATGTAGGCTGTGCTATGCCGCAATCAGCCGGCCGCCAGAGCCGTTCGTTGTTTAGCAGGGTGCACCACGTGCAGGTGGGGATGGCTTGGGTTCCAAAGATAGGGGTTGGAACCGCGTATACCCCATATACTTTCAAGTATACATAATACATACTATACATAAATAAATGTATACACAAAGTGTAGACTACAACACAGTTTCCTCTTCTCGCCTCGGGCCTCAGTCCCTTTTCCCCTTTCACCCTCTCTCTAGGTTGTGCAATGGCCGCCGTCTGTGCGAGTGTGACGCATTATATTAAGACGGGAGTTATAGAGACAGTAATAACAGGTCATTGTACGAAATTCTTCTTACTCCGCGACCGGACTTTAGCGCACCTATTTTATTATATTTATTTGGCACACAAAACGGAACACAATCAAATTAAAACATAAAAATATCACAATAATAAGTTCTAGATTGCATCCCAAAGCATATGTACACAGCATGATAACGTAGAATATTATATAAAATAGTTTTTTGTAGGCAAGCCAAAGAAAAGTAAATAAACAAATTCAAATTAAAAAGAGAATTTAAAATTGAATACCTAATTTACAAATTATTACTTGACCTTTCTTGTTTTTTTTTAAATTTATTTAATTTATCGTTAAAAATGTTAATATTTTCACTATTACTTATTAGAAAATCATTATAAAGACGACACATTCACATGCATTAACACGTTTGATCTTGAATGCGTCAGAACATATTTTTATAATTTTGTATTGACTGTTTGGTGTACTTGTTCTGAGCGACGGCCGAATTGCCCATACAAACCCCGACAGTAGCTAGGGGACTTCTCGAGAATTTGCGAGGATTCCCCGGAAGGCGCGCGACCTTATTTTGCCTCGTATTTAGTTTGTATCTTTTAACATAAAGTTCATTATGCCATGTACAATTTCTTTGCTATAAGTCGCTTCCATTCCATTTCGCGGCGGTGTAATGTAAATTGAGCCTAAGGGTAATTAAGTAATAAATACTAGCGCAGAGTCGAAGCGCATCGAAGCGTCAATCCGAAACTTAACCTAGCAAATTCACCATTATCTCCACAAGAGAATGCACATTTTTGTGGAAGATTATGGGGTTCCTGCTTTTAATGAAACACAATATAAGGATTTGCAATTTGACTTTGTATTATCCTTTTATAAATCGAGCTTTAGAAAGGTGTGTGGACAGCGCAACGACCAAACGAAAAATCAATCATTCAAAATTGGTATGTCTTCCAAAAGACATATAAAACCATAGATTACCTACTTCAGCGACTAAAAAGGCGCTATTAATTTGAATAGGTTTGTTTAAGATTAGTTTTTGCAAGTAGGTATATAAATAAATCCAACAATATTTCTTCTTGTATAAAAAAAAGACGCGCGAATTCACGCGCATTCGAGAGTTTTCGCGCGTCTGAGCGCGACCAACTCTGATTGGTGCGCGCGTCGTGTCTATCAATAAATATTATTACTATAGGGGAGATGGTGGTCGTAATAAAATATGGTTTAACCACAACACTTCCTATATTCACGTAAAAAACACAGAAACTAGGTAACACAACGAGTTACAAAAAAGAACGAAAATTAAGTAAGTATACGTGTAGCGACCGTGCCGGCGCGAGCGGCCGCCTCCTTCCCGGACTTGTAGGTGACTGACTAGCGCAAGGGGGCACGGTCGGGAGCGCGGGCTGCGGGGGCGACGGCTGAGCGCTGCCGAATCCTCGCCGAGCGCCGACACGGTCTTGGAACAGGAGGGGTGCGAGGGGGGTCGGTTGCCATGGCAACAGGACTACGTGCTATAACCTCCCCCTCCAAGTCACTAGGACGACTCGACCGTGACTTGGCCGGACGCCCGCGGCGGCGTTGATGCTCGATAGCAAGAGATGAACCTGCGTAAGGGGTCAGGGCGCTGGCATGATATTTCCCTTTAATAACCCCAGCACTATCTGTTACAATAAAAGAAGTGGGACTAATGGTTTGCGACACCTGATAAGGTCCTTCGCGCTTTGCAAACTTGCTCGTAAAACCTCTACTCGCGTTGCTCGCCAGGTGAGTCTCCACCAGAACCAAGTCACCCACTTTATACGGGACAATGTCGCGTCGATGTTGATCGCCGGTAGACTTCCGGACATCTTGTTGCTCTTCAACTCGCCGCTTGACATCATGTAAGATACGCCCAAACTCTTTTAAGTATGGCGTGATTTGTGGCACGAAATTCTGTTGGGATACGATGGCTCGTAGGTCGGTGTTAACAGCCATGGGAGAACGCATCTCCCGAGCGAAGGTAAGAAAAGCAGCTGTCTGGCCCGTGCCTTGATTGTAAGCGCTGTTAAGCGCAAACCGAACCATCGGAAGGACGGTGGGCCAACGGCGATGTTCTGATCCCACTATTATACTAAGTAACTGCTTAAGCTCGCGATTCTTACGTTCGGCAGGGTTTGCCTCAGGGTGGTAAACAGGAATTAAGGATTGCTTTACTCCTAGCACGTGCATAGCCTTCTGCATAACAGCCGAGACAAACTGTGTACCATTATCAGATACAATCCGACGAGGCAACCCATATCGTAGAAAAACCTCTTCTATAAGTGCTTTAGCACAAGACTCAGCGGTTGCATCGCACAATGAAAATAACTCGACCCAGCGACTAGCAGTGTCCTCAATGAGAAATATCCACTTCTCTCTCTTATCACCTTCGGGGAGTGGCCCAAATAAATCAATAGCCAGTACCTCAAACCGCTGCTGAGGCACTGGGGTCTGGAGAAGTCCTGCAGGCTTTAAATTGGTCGCTTTGTATTTTTGACATAGGTCACATGACTTGAGATATTGTGCCACATAAGATCGCATATTTCTAAAGTAATATCTTTCCTTGATCTTCCTCAAAGTCCGTTCCAGACCAAGGTGTCCAGCAGTTGGCGCTTCATGTAACTCTTTCATAATCTCTGCTCGCAAACTCTCAGGGACAACCAATTGAGGTTCTTCGGAATCACCTGCAAGGTCGCAGCGGTACAAAACTCCTTGAGACAGATAATATCCCCGATCTGTCCAGCGTACAGCTGCTTCGGAGTCGTTGGAACTTTCAAAATCCATTATTATTTTCCTGATCTCTGGATCATTCAATTGAGATTCTCGGATATCCTCTGGACTCTTTTGGGGTAAATCGACGACTACCGGGCAAATGCTACACGGACTCGAAACTTGCTCAACAAGTTCGTCGACCACTGGGCGACTGAGGGTGTCAGCGACTACATTAGCCCTACCCGGTGTATACCCGATGTCCAGGTCAAAGGATTGTATCTTCATAGCCCAGCGTGCAAGCCTTCCACTGGGCGTCTTTAAACTCAGGAGCCATTTCAAAGGCTGGTGGTCCGTAGCGACGTAGACCTTAGCTCCCTCAACGTAACCACGAAATTTGTCCAAAGCCCAAACCACAGCCAAGGCTTCCCGCTCCGTGGTATGGTAGTTCCGTTCAGCGGGTATCAAAAGTCGACTGGCGTATTCAATCGGTCTCTCTTCCTGTGGTGTCGAACCCTGCATCAGTACTGCACCCAGGGCGTAAGCGCTGGCGTCTGTTCGCAGTATAAATGGTTCGTCAAAGTTTGGCTGTTGCAGAATGGGACTTGAAGAGAGCCGCAACTTCAGTTCATCAAAGGCTCTTTGTTCATCCTCCCCCCATTTCCAACGTCGATCTTTCTTCGTAAGGTCTGTCAAAGAACGTGCTACCAGTGAAAACTGTGGGATGAACTTACGAAACCACGCACAGGTCTGTAGAAAGGTCTTCAATTCTTTTAGATTTGTTGGTGGCTTCATTCCCATCACAGCTTCGACCTTCGTTGGATCAGGCTCAATACCCCGTGATGAAACCACGTGACCAAGGTAAGTCACTTTATCCCTAGCAAAGACACATTTGCTTCGGTTAGCTTTCAGGTTGAACAGGCGAAGGCGTTCGAAGACCTGCTGAAGATCACTGAGGTGAGTCTCTAGATCAGGCGAAATCACAAGGAGGTCGTCGAGGTAAGCAAGGACACATACATCTTTTATACCAGATCTCATCCTGTCCATCATGCGCTGGAAGGTTGCTGGCGCATTTTTTAGACCAAACGGCATCCGACGCCATTGAAAAACCCCAAACGGCGTGGTAAAAGCTGTTTTGTAGCGATCTTCTGGAGCTACCAATATCTGCCAATAACCAGCTTTTAAATCTATAGTAGACATTATGCAGTTAGCCTTCGTGCTCTGTAGCAATTCGTCGATCACAGGAAGCGGGTATTTATCAGTCCGTGTGACGCTATTAAGTTTTCGGTAATCTACACAGAACCTAACATCTCCATTCTTCTTTGGTATTAATACCACAGGTGCAGCCCACTCTGACTCTGCTTCTTCTATTATATTTTCTTCCAACATTTTATCTATCTCTGCCCTTATTATTTCCTTCTTGGTGGGCGTAACCCTGTATGGCGGACTTGAAATCGGTGCGGCGTCTCCTGTATCGATACGATGTACGGCGAACTGGGTAGGCTCTCCCCCTGGAGTGAAAATGTCCTCATGGACATTCAGGAGTTCTGACAGCCGTCCCCGTTCCTCCGAATCCAGATGGGATCCCTCGTCCTCGCGAAGACCCACAGACGTACAGGTAAGCGACTGAAACGGCCTACTTTCAAAAATAATCGGCTGAGGCGTCCTATCATTTCTCACAAACCAAACCCCACGATCAAAATCTAAAACCATGCCAACGTCCTGAATGAAGTTCATCCCTAACAAACTCTCCGTGGCATTGGGCAGCATAATGAAACTGACCGTCAGCGACACCCCTCGCACCGTTACATTAACGTACGCCACATCAACATTTTGTGCGCAAATACGCCCATCTGCATACTTGAGTTCCGTAAATACATTTTGGAACTGATGACTGTTTTTAAATAAGTGAGATCTTAGGCTAACACTGCCTATACAGCGCTTGGCACCAGTATCTAAAAGTACTTGACCTACTTCACCATATATTTCGATATTTAGCACCGGACGCACACGAGAATCAATATTAACACTACTCGCTGACACTGACTGAAACGTAACAGTAGGAGAAACTATCGGTTTCTTTTCTTTACAATTAACACAGTTCGAGCGAATAACGCCGGGCGCTCCGCACCCGAAACACGTGACGTTAGATGATCGCGTCGCGCCTTCAACAGGTCCTTCATTGGGTGTCTTCTTCGGTTTAGTAAGCCGAGGACAGGTCTCCTTCATATGACCGTACTGTCTACAGTAGTTACAGTGAGGTCGGCTCTTAGAAGTAACAGTAATAGTAGGTACAGTCGGCGGTCGTGACGGCGCAGTGGTTGAAACCAACACAGGTTTAGTATCCGCGATGAATTTCGGTCGACTCTCGTCAAAAATATCTTCGACGCGACGCGCTTCTGTCAGAAGTTCAGCAAAGGTGCCGAAACTAGAGCGCGGGACTTTCTCACGAAGCCGACGGTGCAACAATCCGTATGTCATGTCCAATTGCACCGTCTCAGTGAGAGACGACGGCGGGAGCTGAGCGAATAGCGCTCGAACACGGCAAACAAACAAATCCGTCGCCTCATCCGCTCGCTGCTCTCGTTCAAAAACATCTCTATAAATTCTATGCGGAGGTAATCTTGGCCCAAATGTTTGTCTTAGCGACTCTACTGCAGCTTGCCAGGATGGGGTAGAGTCCTTGACGCCTTGCCACCATGTTGCGGCCAATCCTGTCAGCAGCATGGATAACCCACGAAGTGCGTTAGTGTCGTCAACGCCAACACAATCTTTATAAGTTTCAACAGCGTCGATAAAAGCCTCAATATTGCTAGACTTTTCTCCATCAAATCGCGCCGTACATTTGGCGAAGTTGCCAGAATAAGTAGGTACAGGTGTACTTACAGGATCGCTGCAACTTAGCCTGTTTATCAGCAGAAGAAGTTGTTCAGTGGTCATCATCACCGGCGCTGCTGCAGCAGCAGCAGCGGCAGGCTAGGAGTCCACCGCGGCCGCATGCCCAGGGGCAGCGGCGGCGGCGGTGCCGGCGCCTTGCGGAGCTGACTCCAGCACAGGCGCGGAGGGCGGCACCGTGTCTTCAGAACGGGCGCCGACAGACGCCGGACTCGCGGCGCGCGACCTTGTTAGCACCATCGTACGATTCCGAAATGTTCCGAAAAGTTTACACAAAATACCTAAACGACACTTAGGTATCACTCTAGCTTAAGTTTTAGCACTAAGTTCGATTCAGTTCAGTTAAAAAAATCAAAATTTATAACCGTTCAAAACTGAATTTTATTCGCGTCCCAAAGTCCGAGGAAAAAGTTCAAACAAACACGTTCACAAATTGCTCAACAATCGTCACTAACAATCCCACAGTTCGGTTAGGTCCGTATGAATAACCTAGGTCAGGTAACAACACTACCTGCATCAAACACTAAGTTATCACGCCCGATATGGCGATACGCAACACCAACTAAAACTGTCCACGAAATTGTTTACCACTAGTAGACGACCGTCCTGGGTATCCGCAACAATCCCTATTTACGCATAAAACCATACGTACTCTACTCAGTTCTTAAGGTAAAAACGCAACCGTTTTTCGTTCTCAGTTAATACGCAATGTATTCGCAACACACAAGTTCGGTTCGGGGACACGAGACCAGTGACGCTTGTACCGGACGAAGTAAAATGAGCGGGACAGAGCGATAGCGCGCTTTCAGTATGTTCGCTCGCGAGTTGCACTATGTAGGTAGGTATGCTATGCACTATTTACGTAGGTACGCGTGTCCTGTACACTGAAGTAGGTATACTGAGATTATTTATTAGATACACTGTTCAAACTAAGGATGTTACACTTTAGTTCTGCCTCACGTTAGGCTGCCATTTATAGGGGAGATGGTGGTCGTAATAAAATACGGTTTAACCACAACACTTCCTATATTCACGTAAAAAACACAGAAACTAGGGAACACAACGAGTTACAAAAAAGAACGAAAATTAAGTAAGTATACGTGTAGCGACCGTGCCGGCGCGAGCGGCCGCCTCCTTCCCGGACTTGTAGGTGACTGACTAGCGCAAGGGGGCACGGTCGGGAGCGCGGGCTGCGGGGGCGACGGCTGAGCGCTGCCGAATCCTCGCCGAGCGCCGACACGGTCTTGGAACAGGAGGGGTGCGAGGGGGGTCGGTTGCCATGGCAACAGGACTACGTGCTATATTACCACAGAATACAGATAGGACAGAAGCTTCACTCCGCGCAATCATTTAAATAAATAGCGACTTTAGATGCTACGCAATAAAGTGCTAATCAGCTCGCACCGAACTCAGCGCCTAACATTTATATTAACCTACACCTTGCATCCCTTTCTATCGTATAGCTCTATCTCTACTGACGTGGCACGTGTAACGTTAGGGTTGTCTTGAGAATTATTCTGTGACGAATAATAATAACCTGGCCGCCGACGGGCAGCAGCGTCGGCGGTTCGAGAAGCTGTACCCTGCGATCCCTAACCCGCATGCCCAGCGTGGGGATTATGGGCATATCCCCCTTCTTATAGAGGAGGCCTATGTCCAGCAGTGGACTGAATAGGCTGTTGTTGTTGAACCTTTTACTATCCAGTTACCTAGCCACCTATTTATTTTAAAGAACAATGATAATTCAAATAATATCTACCTACCTAGTATTAAATCAGAAAACTATTTTACACTGGCTGGCTGCATTAAGAACTCAGAAAATAGGCATACCTACTAGGTAGGTACTTGGGTCCTTAACACTTACTTAAGTGTAGGTGTCTTGTGTACGAAAACTGAATAATCACTGTTTAAGGTAGGTAGGTACATCATGCTAAATCATAAGAGAAATTTTAGTAGGTAGGCATCTACCTAGATATTTGCAAGAGAAAAAAACAACATTTGGTTTGTAGGTAACCTAGGTATCTAGTTTTAGTTGTTAGTACGCCTACCTTTAGGTAACTTACCACATTGATTTGTCTACCTATACCTACCTACCCGACTGTTTTTAAGTAGTTAACCTACACTGCCTACTTAAAGTTAAATCAAATAAAAATGTACCTAGGTTGGGTTTCTAATATTGCTCTCAGTCTACATAATCAAAATCATAATACCTACATAGTGCTGCCTATGCCTAAGCATAGGCAGCACTTAAGACCTACCAATGGCACAAAAATTGTCTATGAAAAAATACCTACATTATAATATTACGTTTATTTATGTAGGTAGGTACCGCATTCAAATAGAACTTGTACCTAAGTACCTACTTACTTAAGTAAATACGGGAGACAAACTTTCGTAGAAAAACTTTCAGTTCTGTACCTACTATTGGTATTATTTACATTTTCTTACCTTTCGCTGTCATTAGGTAGTTTGAAAAACGTGAGATGCCGGTCCTTATTATTATTCAGGCAACCAAATGCTATGCAGTATTTTTTTGCCTTCATTTGGTGAAAAATATAGGTACATTACCAAAAACAAACTAAAATGCCGCGGCTGCTCAAGGACACGTTCGTTCCGGGCAGAACTCGGCAACCGACGTAACGAACCACGCTAGGAAGGCCGGCGATGCGTAGGTATATTTTTATACCTATTCTGCGGAGTGAAAGAGGCCTGATATTACTAAATGTAAAATCATGGGAAAGCGCGAATTCGCGCAGATACGCTTGCATTCGTGGGACTTCGACTCTGTAAAGAATTTGACGCTTCGAAGAGCTTCGACTCTGTGCAAGTATGAATAGAGCCTAACTTTGTATGACATCTGTGTCTGTGTAGGTCACGAAGATGTCTTGCGACGAATGCGGCGCTGAGTACAGAACGCGCCCCGCACTCACTAGTCACATACAGAAGCATCACAGTACGCAAATGTGAGTATTGAAGGTGGTCCAACCTCAATCTGGAACACAACCCCGCCTTGCAAACTCATCATCATCGGCCTATATCAGTCCACTGCTGGACGGCGGCCTCCCCTAATGAGCGGCATTGCGCCCTGTCCTGAGCTCGACGCATCCAGCTTCTACCAGCAGCCGACACCAGATCGACACTCCACCTGGCCGGAGGGCGTCCTACACTACGTTTATGTGAAATGAAATTAAATTTATTAAATACCAAAACTTACATAATATAGGCACTGATTTATAAAATTTACAAAATTATTTGTGCAATAAGCTTATGTCTGATTTAGTACTAATGTAGTGAAGCACCTTGTTGTAGTCTTGTTGTAGTCAACTGTCCTCTGCACTAGTTGACACTGTACCTATACTTATTAATAATCATTTACTTAGAACTAGGATGATGTCCAACATACCTATACTTATTAATAATCATTTACTTAGAACTAGGACATGCCTATTACTGCCGTGAAGCAGCATTGCTGTGTTTCGGTTAGAAGACCTTCATGCCTCAACCGAATTTACCTTCATGCCTCAAGTTGATGAAAAAAAGTACAATGAGGATAAAATTCAACTCAATCCGTTCAAAGGCCTCATTTACCTACTAACTCAGTTGCACATCAAAATGCGCACCAAAATAAGCACCTGTTTGAACGAACTTTGATAATTGTTTGTCAATTGACGTTCTTTGCATTTTGATAGATGAAATGTCAACGTTTTGCAAATAAAGGTCTGGGGCCGACCATTTCAGTACGCAACTGAGTTACTAAATGAGGCATCAGAATTTGTTTAGAGGACGTAGCTTTGACGTAGGTACCTAACGGACGAACAGGGCCGGGAGCGGGAACGAAAATAAGTATGTAAAAGGGAGCGGGAGCAGGAAACGGGAACGAGTTCGGGTTCGTTAGGTAGATAATGTTGATTTGTTTAGTCTGTACGGACTGTTTAGGTTTCCGTGTAATATTAACATGTTCGGGAAATGTTTTACGTTTTATTAATATTATCCGAGAATTGAAAGGATTGGCACCCGTAACCTTGCCATAAATAACTGGACGTGCTGACCAACTGCGCTACCGAGTCCAACTTCTCTCCTTGTTAATATTTTCGGGCAGCCACGGCTAAGCGGGGGATATTATATAGTAGAATTTACAACAAGTGCACAAAAGGAACCATTTTTATCAGAGACTTTTAGCAACTTTGGCTGATAGTAATGTCGAGGATAAAATAGTTTTGTGGACGAGTTATATACTCTGTTTTTCACTTCGATTGCGAGGAAATAAAAGAGTAGTGTAACATAACATTTCTTTCATTAAAATTCAAAGTAAAATTGGTACAGTTTTGAATACTGAAGGAAATTGTTTTTATGTTTTAAAAAACACTTAAGGCAAATAAATTAAAGTCAATATTATAAAATAACAAATTCTATGTATAAACTTCTTAATGTGTTTGGGTGTATGGCTCATTTTCTTTGCCTTAATATAGATACATTTATGAGTAGATATGTTAATGCACTTGTGCACAAAATTCGATTTTGTGCAGCCTATATCCTGCACAAATAAGTACTCTCAGAGCATGAGAAGTGAAAAAATCTTAAATTTTCTCTGGAGTGTGGGCTGACACTTATACAAAAAATCAACCGTCACATACCACAGCCGCGAGATCGAACCACCGATTTAAAACATTTATTTTTATGTTATTCGTGTAACTGTTTTGCCCAGCTTCAAATGTGAGGAGGACGGTTGCTCGATTCAGTTCATGACGGAAGCGGCTCGGCGACGACACGCAACCGTCTCCGGACACGCCGCGTGCAAGTCGGCCTACTGGACCTGTGGGGTCGTGAGTATCAAGTGCCCTATAGGACCTGTGCGGTCGTGAGTATCAAGTGCCCTATAGGACCTGTGCGGTCGTGAGTATCAAGTGCCCTATAGGACCTGTGCGGTCGTGAGTATCAAGTGCCCTATAGGACCTGTGCGGTCGTGAGTATCAAGTGCCCTATAGGACCTGTGCGGTCGTGAGTATCAAGTGCCCCATAGCACCTGTGCCGTCGTGAGTATCAAGTGCCCTATAGGACCTGTGCCGTCGTGAGTATCAAGTGCCCTATAGCACCTGTGCCGTCGTGAGTATCAAATGCCCTATAGGACCTGTGCCGTCGTGAGTATCAAGTGCCCTTTAGGACCTGTGCGGTCGTGAGTATCAAGTGCCCTATAGCACCTGTGCCGTCGTGAGTATCAAGTGCCCTATAGGACCTGTGCCGTCGTGAGTATCAAGTGCCCTATAGGACCTGTGCCGTCGGGAGTATCAAGTGCCCTATAGGACCTGTGCCGTCGTGAGTATCAAGTGCCCTATAGGACCTGTGCGGTCGTGAGTATCAAGTGCCCTATAGGACCTGTGCGGTCGTGAGTATCAAGTGCCCTTTAGGACCTGTGCGGTCGTGAGTATCAAGTGCCCCATAGCACCTGTGCCGTCGTGAGTATCAAGTGCCCTATAGGACCTGTGCCGTCGTGAGTATCAAGTGCCCTATAGCACCTGTGCCGTCGTGAGTATCAAATGCCCTATAGGACCTGTGCCGTCGTGAGTATCAAGTGCCCTATAGAAGCTGTGCAGTCGTGAGTATCAAGTGCCCTTTAGGACCTGTGCGGTCGTGAGTATCAAGTGCCCTATAGCACCTGTGCCGTCGTGAGTATCAAGTGCCCTATAGGACCTGTGCCGTCGTGAGTATCAAGTGCCCTATAGGACCTGTGCCGTCGGGAGTATCAAGTGCCCTATAGGACCTGTGCCGTCGTGAGTATCAAGTGCCCTATAGGACCTGTGCGGTCGTGAGTATCAAGTGCCCTAAAGGACCTTTGCGGTCGTGAGTATCAAGTGCCCTATAGGACTTGTGCGGTCGTGAGTATCAAGTGCCCTATAGGACTTGTGCGGTCGTGTGCCTGTGTTTTTACCCGACTGAAGTCCTCTTCAGGTCGCTGTAGCACAAACGGCTGGACGGATTTTGACTAATGAGGTGTCGTTGGATTCGTCTAGATCACGAGGGTGACATAAGCTATATTAAATTTCAAAAAATCCAATATGGCGACTGTAAGAAGCCATTTTCGATTTAAAAAGACTACTAAACTGACTAAGTACTAATAACTTCCTGTATATATGCAGTCGGGCTTTTTGTTTTTTTAAATAAATACTTGTTTAGGTATTTATTTAAAGTGTGTGGGTTTTAACGTTATTTAACTGACCTCAAAAAAGACGAGGTTCTAAATTATTTTTAGACTTTTTTTATGTATGTTCACCGATAACTCCGTCAATTGTAGACCGATTTTCAAAATTCTTTTGTTTTGTTTAAAAGAGTATACTTCACAGGTGGTCCCATATTAATTTTATTCCCGAGGGATTGGTACTTTTCCCGTAAAACACCAAAAAACCTCATCCTCACTTGTTATTTTCGGCCTATGATCACCAATATCTCCGTCAATCGTGAACCGATTTTCAAAATTCTTTAGGGCAAGAAGTAAGAAGTGATTTATTTGAAGTTGTTTTTTTTTTTAAAACTTGTTCTTTCTTTCTTTCTAAGTATGTGTTTTATGAATGTAGAATTTGTAATTGTTTGCAGTGCGGCGAGCGTGTGGCTAATACGCATAGCCTGTCTCTGTTCTTACATTACAAGGAGGCACATCCGGACGTGCCGTATGTTCCACAGAACTGCAAGCTCTGTGAGCTTTGCGGGAAGGCAGTCCAAGTGAGTACCTTCTCCTAATACTAGCTGACCCTCCAGCAATTTAATTTGCGTATACTATTTTTATTTTACCTACAAGTGAAATTACAGGCACAAGAGGCAGTTGATGAACGCAGGGCGTTGCATCGTAGAGCACGTTCCAAAATAACGTAATCTACGATGCAATGCTTTGTGATAGGTAATTGTTACCACTTAACATCAGGTGCACTATGAGCTTGTTCCATCTCCAATCACCATAAAAAAAATGTAAAAAAAAGTTACACGTTTTTACTTACTAGTTTTTAAGCAAATGGTTGAACTTTAGAAGCCATTTCCTTGATGAAAAACTACAAAACTAGAAATGTCCTTGAGCAATTGTTGCTGACCTTGGGAGTAATCTCTTTGCGGGGTAATATTTCAAACTGACCATATACTTAAAACATAAGTATCCATTTATGGCTGTTCGCCCACGACCGTTAATCGTGACTGATTTTTTGTAGTAGAAAAATGAAACATACTGAGCTTGAGAGTGCTTCCAGGAGATGAATTTTAAATGTACAAATTCGAATTAAGAGATGTGAAACGCTAAAAAATAATCTTTATTTTAAAACCTCTGTCATATAACAAGCTTTTGATATAAATATATGATGTGTAGTTGAAAAACAACATTCTCTTATTTTTAGCAAAATTATTTCCGCGACCATATGAACACACACACGGGGGCGAAGCCCTACAACTGCAGTGAGTGCGGGGAACGATTCCACATGGCGCGGGACCGGGACACGCACAGGTATGTCCCACATGCCGGGACCGGGACACACACAGGTATGTCCCACATGCCGGGACCGGGACACACACAGGTATGTCCCACATGCCGGGACCGGGACACACACAGGTATGTCCCACATGCCGGGACCGGGACACACACAGGTATGTCCCACATGCCGGGACCGGGACACACACAGGTATGTCCCACATGCCGGGACCGGGACACACACAGGTATGTCCCACATGCCGGGACCGGGACACACACAGGTATGTCCCACATGCCGGGACCGGGACACACACAGGTATGTCCCACATGCCGGGACCGGGACACACACAGGTATGTCCCACATGCCGGGACCGGGACACACACAGGTATGTCCCACATGCCGGGACCGGGACACACACAGGTATGTCCCACATGCCGGGACCGGGACACACACAGGTATGTCCCACATGCCGGGACCGGGACACACACAGGTATGTCCCACATGCCGGGACCGGGACACACACAGGTATGTCCCACATGCCGGGACCGGGACACACACAGGTATGTCCCACATGCCGGGACCGGGACACACACAGGTATGTCCCACATGCCGGGACCGGGACACACACAGGTATGTCCCACATGCCGGGACCGGGACACACACAGGTATGTCCCACATGCCGGGACCGGGACACACACAGGTATGTCCCACATGCCGGGACCGGGACACACACAGGTATGTCCCACATGCCGGGACCGGGACACACACAGGTATGTCCCACATGCCGGGACCGGGACACACACAGGTATGTCCCACATGCCGGGACCGGGACACACACAGGTATGTCCCACATGCCGGGACCGGGACACACACAGGTATGTCCCACATGCCGGGACCGGGACACACACAGGTATGTCCCACATGCCGGGACCGGGACACACAGGTATGTCCCACATGCCGGGACCGGGACACACACAGGTATGTCCCACATGCCGGGACCGGGACACACACAGGTATGTCCCACATGCCGGGACCGGGACACACACAGGTATGTCCCACATGCCGGGACCGGGACACACACAGGTATGTCCCACATGCCGGGACCGGGACACACACAGGTATGTCCCACATGCCGGGACCGGGACACACACAGGTATGTCCCACATGCCGGGACCGGGACACACACAGGTATGTCCCACATGCCGGGACCGGGACACACAGGTATGTCCCACATGCCGGGACCGGGACACACACAGGTATGTCCCACATGCCGGGACCGGGACACACAGGTATGTCCCACATGCCGGGACCGGGACACATACTGAGTGTTTTGTTTTACATTGTGCTGGTTTCAAAGTTTTTAAATTGTTAAACAATGGTGAAAAATCGATAAATAATAATTTTCATAACAAAATTAGCCAATTGAGTGTCTAAAAAGCAAAACCCTCCAAAAAAACTTCCATTATTCTCGAAATTAGTTAACAAATTGTATCACAATTTGTTTTTACGAAGTAATTTGACAAATAATGGGTCAGGGTTTCATTACAAGTGCAGTCTAGATAAATATGTTATTCGTAAAAAAAAAACCCGGCAGATGAATCGTGTATTTTGATCCAGGTATAGAAATGTTTAGCGCCCACTACTAATAGTTTTGACATTGACATTTCTTGACATTTGTTTGTTTACATTTTTAGCCAGAATGACGAAATTTGTTTGTTTACAGTTTTAGCCAGAATGACGAAATTAGATCAAAGAGTCCGCGCCAAGACTCAAGTATAGTCGCGGCGATGCTATCGCAGAACTATAGTAATTATAACAAATCGTTTTTATTTACAACTGGCTTCCACCCGCAGCTTCGCCCGCGTGGTACCGAGATAAATAGTAGCCTATGTATTAATTCAGGTCACAAACTTTATATATTCCAAGTTTCATCCAAATCCGTTCAGTAGTTTTTGCGTGAAAGAGTAACAAACATTTATCCATCCATACATTTGTACTCACAAACTTTCGCATTTATATTAGTAGGAAAGTAGGATAATTATGCTCTTCTGGTCTTAGAGATCTTATTCCGGACAAAATCCATTTCTATAATCCATGATGATATCCATTATTTCAATATCGTGATCGAGTGGTACCCCTTTTGCCATCGAACTTGAATCGTAGCTCCGACTTTACGTTACTTGTAGCCACTTCATGAAGACATCGATGTAGCGGCACGAAACTCTAGCCCTGACCGTTATTGTGCAGAAGTCAAAAGTAAGTTATCTTAAGGCGACGATACATGTCAAACCTCCCTCTCGCTCGCACTATTCAACATTTTTTAAGATATAAATAACTGAATGTAGTCAAACCTCCCTCTCGCTCGCACTATTCAACATTTTTTAAGATATAAATAACTGAATGTAGTTATGCAAAATAGCAAACCTTCACGGCCTAGAAAATAACGATACAAAGGTTCAGCAATAATATCATTTTGATTCTATCACATTTTCTTACCAAAAAACTGGTACCAATGTTATCAATTATGGTGCAATTTTTTTGGTAGAAAAACGTGTTGGGTTCAACATGATATTCTTGCTGAACCTTTGTATTGTTATTTTCTAGGCCGTGAAGGTTTGCTATTTTGCATAACTACATTCAGTAATTTTATACCTTCAAAAATGTTGAATAGTGCGAGCGAGAGGGAGGTTTGACATGTATCGTCACCTTAAGGGAGCTAGAGGCGAGAGAGAGCGAGAGAGCCATGCGCAGGTGACGTAAACTTAATTCACCTGAGTTAATTCACCCAGGTGCATTAAATATACTTTCTTAAAACACCTATTCCGCGGTTCATAAAACAAAAGACATACATTTACAATTATCAGTAAACTTTATTCACCTGGACTGGACACGTCGTTCTAACTAGAGGTGCGCGATTATGAATGATTCACATAATCGAAACATTTACTAATTACTAATTTTGATAATCAATTATGAAATTAGTAACTAATCAACTTTCATATGTAATCGAATAGTAGTTTTGTATGTATAATTATTTATTACCCACGAGGGAACAGAGGCGGTATATATATGCGTTTGAGGTGAGAGGTTGTTTGTTTGAGCAAATCCATGTTGTCATTTTTCTCCAAAACTACAAGTCTGATTTTGATGCAGTTTTCAGTTATGGGTTCGGGTATGATGGGTGCATGTTCTTAGATAAGTTTTATGGTGACAACTCACCAGGGGGCGCTGCAGCAAGCATACTTTGTGCAAATCCATGTTGCTATTTTTCTCCAAACTGCTAGTCCGATTTTGATGCAGTTTTCAGTTATGGGTTCGGGTTTGATGGGTGCATGTTCTTAGATAACTGTTATGGTGACAACCCACCAGGGGGCGCTGCAGCAAGCATACTTTGTGCAAATCCATGTTGCTATTTTTCTCCAAAACTGCTAGTCCTATTTTGATGCAGTTTTCAGTTATGGGTTCGGGTTTGATGGGTGCATGTTCTTAGATAGGTGTTATGGTGACAACTCACCAGGAGTCCAGTTGTGAGTTGAGTCGTGAGTCGAGTCATGAGTCGAGTCGTGAGTTGAGTTTTGAGTTCAAAAATAGACCGCTACTTCTGGCGGACCATTTCTAGGAAATGGCCCACGGTAATATGTCCATCTACCATTCGTAACTGGGGTTCACGTATAAATTCATCATTTTGTTTAACGCTAGATCTGCGTTGAATGAAATTACCCCTTTTTTGCAAGCAAAAAAGTGTGTGTGTCTTAGTTGCCTACAATGACAATCATTAATCATGAGCATTCAATTATTTCGGGTAAAGAGTTTTACTGATAAAAAGATTCTTCATACGGAGTGAATAAAGTTTACTTTTAAGTAAATTTAATGCACCCAGGTGAATAAGGTGAATTAAATTTTTTTCAAGTAAATTTTATTCACCCAGGTGTTTTAAGTTAACTAAAAGTATATTTAATGCACCTGGGTGAATTAGCTCAGGTGAATTAAGTTTACGTCACCCATGCGCAGACGTTTCGTTCAGCGCTAGACTTACAAGCCGCTAGCCAATGTGAGTGTTGTTGGTACCTATCTGTTGACTGTGTTATATTAAAATAATGTTATTGAATGTTGCAGACTGCGACACTTTCCGCCGAATTATAAATGCGAGTTTTGCGGCAAGAAGTTTAGAACATTGCCGAATCTATGCAATCACAAGCGGGTAAGGCACGAGACTACATCGCATATTAGGTCTTTATATATGAAATTGGCATTTTGTATCTGCAATTTCGTGATAATTGATTTCTCAATACATACATTTTTGTTTATTTTTCTGGAACCACAAATCTTATTCCCTTAAAATGTTGTGTGGACAATATCGTGAAAAGTATGCGTAGCCTTTATTTCAAAAGAAAACTAACACACAAAAATACCTGCAACGAATTTAAGCATAGAACGCGACAATACATGAAATAAACTTAAAAATGGGATGAGCTTCCCCAAAAATAGTTTTGATTGAATTTACATGTTACGTTCGGAATATAATTTAATTTTGTATATGACTGATGGATTTAAAAAAAATGTACAAAATAAAATAATTTGAAAAATACGCCAATTTCATGTATAAGGAACCCAATTGGCTTTGTTTATTTTATGTGAAACCAGCTTTCTGTAATTTAGGATCGACTACACCTCAGCTTGAGCAACGAGATATGCTGAATACCAGCCCTACATAGAGTCTATTTGCGCAGAATAGTGCCTGAGCCTATCCCAATTGCCAAATAATTGTTAGTTGTTTGTTTATTTTATTCTAGGATGAGACGTTTATTTTTTTTTTGGCAAGAATTGAATTTGTATTTGTATATTATAGGTACACATACTTGAGTTTCCTGGGAGGAACATGGAAACTCACACCCATTCACACACACACAGAGATGCACAAACACACACACACACCTACGAACACTCACACCACACAATCTCAGTCACATATTTTCACAGTATTATTTAAGTACTTTTTGTGATTTCCAAATATTTATTATTTTTATATATCCCAAAAATTTCGACTCAGGCGGGATTTGAACACGCGACCTTCCACGCGATCATCACAATGGGGACGCGATAACCAATTGCGCTACTGAGCCAACTCCAACATCGAAATTTTCGGGCAGCCACGGCTAAGCGCATTTTGCTCCACCTTCGCGGTTGCGGATTCAAATCCCGTCTGAGTCGAAATTTTTGTGATATATAAAAATCATAGATTTTTCCCTGAAGGCTTACACTTAAAATTCGATATATTTGTCTCATTTTTCTTGTTTTGTATTTATTAATAAATTATTTTTCTTGTATTTATTAATAAACTAATTCTTTTCAGGCTCATATCGGAGATCGTCGATACAAATGCAGTATCTGCTCCAAAGGGTTCTTGCATTCTGGCGCGTTAAACGAACACATCAGGGGGGTCCATCACCACATCCGCAGGGTCAAGAATACCCGTAACACTGAAACCTCTGATTCCCAGACTACCCGCAAGACTGCATCTAGTGATTCCAAGACTACCCGCAAAACAAGAGTTTCTTCAAATTCCAAAACTATCCGTAAAACTGCGTCGTCTGATTCGAAGACTACCCGCAAAACTAAAGCTTCTTCAAATTAAAAAACTACCCGTAAGATTGAGACGATCTCTGCCCTTGAAATGGGCTAGGCCACCGGGATGTATCCAAATAATATTTTATGCTTATCTTAATTTTTATTATGATAGAAAGTGTCAAGCCATACAGGCTTGACTAGACTGATCTGACATTGGAGCGTCAGTCAAAGTAAAAATACTCTGGCTTCTCGGTGATTGTAATGCGATGTACTGTACGTGTATTTTTTTAAGCTATTGCATAGCTTCTATCGAGGGCCTTGAGCGCGGGGACCGAATTCAGAAATTCCGTAACGAAAAAAAACGTCACGCTCCCCACTCCGACGGGCACGGAGGTGTGGCTTGAAGGCCGTGCATTGTCTAACGTCGTTTCTTTTCGGCAGTCTTCGACACGGTGTTTGTGTGCGTGCAACTAGACGTATTTTTATTTAATAAAAGAAAAAAAATTGTTTACTTTTCGGTCACCACGCTCAAAAAGTGTAACTTGAATTAATATCAAAGAAAAAGAAATACTGCATAAATAAAATAAATAAATAATTATAATTGCATAAGTTGATACAAAATGCTATGCAATAGCTTTACCGCGGCAGTCCCCGAGTGCCACACGTCTTTTTTTTTTATTTTATTTATTTAGAAACAACATAACATCATAACAGGTTTTTTTAACCCTAAAGCGATGGTATATGTAATGAGATAGGTATATAATATAAATTAATACATTAAGATATGTAGTTACTAGGCAGTAATCAATTTAAACATTTATTGTAAAGTAATAAATAATAATCATCTTTGGAATGTCTAACAGTGTGTTATTGTTTAATCAGCACTTTCCAGCTTACAGTAAGTACAAGTAGCTTCACATAACTCTAGCGCTGACCGTTATTGTGCAGAAGTCTTATGTGTAAGATATTCTTACGACACTCGACGTCGACTGAATCGCAAGAACTGTCAATTTTCATACATTTTTTTTTTGTTTCTTAGCCCAATTTGGGCAGGCTTAAAGTCTTTTGACCATGCCAAGTATTCTGTTTTATTTTGTGCGTGTTTTTCTTCCTCTATTCCATTTCTTCCGTCTTTCAGTCCAGCAATTCTAGATGAAAAAATTTCCCGCCTCCTAATTTTCATACAGTTGTGACAGTTTTCGTGATAAAATACATAAATCAACTATCGAATCGTCAAGAGGTCTTATTCTTGACCAAAGAGTATGAAATAATGAGTAACGTGAAATTAGCACTAGCCGCGTTGTTTTCGTTTTCGTGAAAATAGCAAAGTTCAAATCCAAATTGTTTTCATTTCGATTTCGTGAAAATTGAACGTTTTTGTTGTTGTTGTTTTCATGCATGGTTTTGCCTCACCATTGATGGAATGAATTTATGTAACCCGGTAAAAATGCGGAAGACAGTGTGCCGGATATGTTTGCGCTCCGATTTTCGAAGGACTGATGAAATTGATGTGAAACTCTTCGATTTTTACGACGAACTTTGCGATTTCGAGGTAAGTGTACGTCTCTCGTCTCATTTTCACTGTATTTTTTTTAAAAGAAATAGAATAGATGTTGCTTACGTAAAAGGGCTCAGCTTTCCTTTATGTGTAGTGAGCTAGGCGGCTGAAACTTTTGTCACAGGTAGGGCTACACCTAGGAAGCCTAAATCTGAAATGGCGTAGTGCGGAAACGAATAGTTTTTGAGATATGAATTTTTGAAAATTCCAATTTTTCACGTATTTTCGTCAAACTTGTTGATAATGTTTGCTATTGATTGCAAATTATTTGGTAATCTGACACTGACAATGACATTTCTCGTGGTTTTTGCGGCAATTTCATGGTATTTTTTGGTAATCTGACAATGACAACGACATCTTTTGTTGTTTTCCCGCCGGTTTTTGGTGATTGTTTGATTGATTGAATTTAGTCGTGTAAAAATTGACACAGATAAACAGTAGGTTATTAGGTTTTTTTTTTTAACCACCCGGAAATCTTTCTCACCAAAGTAGGTTCTAGGACACCCCGACTTGAGTAGATTAGGTTCGAAATCTAACACAGAACCGACACAGAGCACCCCAACGCCACCTAGTCTTGTGGTCCCTACCCTTAGAGTGTATAAAAAATGCGTGAGTGAGAGTTCTGACGAGAGCCCATACTGGAGTCAAATATCCATTTTTATGATTTGAAACGGGGTTTTAGAGTGGTCATAGGTCATAGGTTCCCCTTCCCTAACACTACCGCATCCCCCCCCTCTCCCGATAGTGTGTTTTGGTGTATATTGTTTACGTTTTTTCCATACTTAACCTCAAAACTAAATTATTATTTTTCTCGGAAACTATGAGTTTCCGCACTTAACCCTTTTAGGGGGAGGGTCCTCCCCCCCCTCCCCCACCCCTCCCACCCCCTTACCCCCCAAAAGCTCACTACACATAAAGGAAAGTCCTTCCCGAAAAAGGTTTGAGAGGCCGACTCTGATGTTGGAATTTTTAGGCCGCCCGAAGGCCTCCGTCATGGCATACCTTTATATAATAAATAATTTATTTGCAGGAATTTCGGAACAATATGTCTTAATAATATATATATATTTTTTTATTGAAATTAATAAAGTAATGGGTCCGATATATTCCATTTCTGCCTCGTCAAGGCGTTCAAAATTATTACAGAGAATTTTAGGCAGTTAGGCGTTGTAAAATAATATGAGAGATTTTATAATAATAATAAAGAAACACTTAAAATTATATATAATTCTGTTGAGGTAATGTTAATGTCCGAGGTAGGTATCCTGGTTCTTATTGTTTTAAATCTTTTATCAGGTCTTCACGATACAGGCTTGCGTAGTGTGAAGACCACTGGAAATGTTACTATGTCTAAATGAAGCAACAATCATTTTTAAGTAGATTATAATCATTGTTTAGTAGAAGCATATTGTGTACTATACAAATATTTTTCATTTTCATTTTTTTTCAAAGTAAAAAAATTACAAAAAATTGTTACTTACATGACTAGTTGATAACAATAATCTTTATATTTTAATCTTTATACAATAACAAGTTCTTAGTTAATATTTCATAGTTATACCTACATATTTGACAAAATATTTATACCCACTTATTACTAAAATAAAATAGCCTAACAAAAATCCAGACCGTCACCACAGGGTAGAGTGCCCAGAATGCTGGCTGCATTGCCACATTGGATAGCAAGGCTGATCCGTTGGCCCAAATAGAAACCACCATTCCCATCACGTGTGGTCTCGAATAAGCGCTCTGCCAAGTCTTTGAAAATTTTGTGGGCCCCTGGTCCCCATGGGCCTAGAGTTTCAACCCCAAACGGCTCAAATATATAACCTCTATCTAAGTGTGAATATTTTCGCCGTTTGAGGAACTCCGCTGAAGTTGCTGCGGATCCGGCCCGTTCTGAAGTCCCTGAAAGATGAGACGGCGCTACGAGGGTGTCTACGCAAGTGGCATCCCAAACTAAGGGTCGTCCCATCTTCCAAGGTATCAAAGTCATACCATCGGGTCGTTTACCATCATCCCTCATTAGGCCATGTGGCTCTAATGTAGAAGCTACGCCAACACTGGTAAAAGCTCGACGAATGATATCATTGAGGGAGTTGTGTCGGGACACACGTCCTGCACTCGAAACACATGCCAGCGCGTGATGTCCAAGACTGTCGACAATGTCACCGCATTGGCAACGATGCGTTACTTGGCAGGGAGCTCCTACTCGAAGAGAGATGGCTATCCGAAAAGTATTATTGTCCAAAAGAGTACCTATATTTTTTGATGGAAGTATGTAACCAAAGAACCATGTAACCAAAGTCCGGATTCCCACTCTGACACAGCAAGGAGACGAGCACGCTCCGCCGGGGTACTAGACGTTTCAAAAAGGTTATCCCGTACTAGTTGGCAGAGCAGCTCATCCCACTGTCTCTGAGAGGAGAGGGCTTTGGGAAAGCTGGTATTAGGGCAGGCCATTTCCCAAGTTTCTTTGGCTTCAATGGACCCTGTGTCTGTATTATTATTCAGGCTACAAAGTTGTAAAATAAAATATGTACCTATTTACATATATTTAGACGTCCTGTAATAATAATTAAAATATATCTAATTGTGTAATTTTTTAAACAAAAGTTCTTTTGTTTTACATTTCAGTAGGTAACTTAGGCAGTTTTGGTTTTCAACTTTATCTATTTCATGTATTTAACAATCTCATCCTTTATAATAAACATGTCCATAATCAAATTTAAGACAAAAATTTTAAATTTAAGATAAAACTCCGTAAGTGGCTCATAGAAAAATGTTTTTATGACATTAAAGAATTTTTTAATCAATAGATTTCCTAGTTAATAAGTTAAACATTGTATGTCTATAATTAATGGACAAACTGTTGTTACACCCGGTTTTTAAGATCTTTTTTTGTTACATAGTTTATAGATTTCATTCCATTTCATAAAATTATAATGCTCAACTTTTTCATCACTGGAGCTTTCCAACTTCACCTGTTATTTTTTAACAGGTTCGACTTAATGATTACTTGAATTTCTGTATGATATGTGAGTATTTACTGAGAAAGTTCTACAACTTTCGTCTACGATGCCGACGAGCTAACGAGATCCTGAAAACCCACAAAACGGTAAGATTTTTCAGCCTGTACAAGTCTAAATCTCATTCATCTTTGAGTAAATCTTTGTATCCAAAGGAGAATGCCGAGAACCCGTACCAATTGCGTCAAAACCGTACGTATCCCATAAAATGTATCATATTTTACCAATGACATTAACATTTTCTTTTGTTATACACACCGACGGGATTAATAATCAAGTAAAAAAATATTTTGTTCATATGGTTTCGGCCGCACGCCGCCATTAGACTGCAACAACCAATGATATATACGTTACTATGGAAACAAACATTGATGTAAAGTGTTACTATGGAAATAACCCTCATTTTTTATTATTTTGACAGTAGAATCGACTAAAAACTTATTGGAGATTTATTTGACGCACGCACTTTAGTCTTGGTACCGAGCGCCATACATCAAACGGCATTCTCCTTTGTAAATCATTCAAATATCCGTATCATGTCAATGGAACTACACTCGAGAGCAATGAATCCGGGTCACTCAAAGAATCCAAAAAATCTCGGAAAGTAAGAATGCTAGGTTAATGCAATAAATTGTATTTAATAGACAATTTAATACTCCTTAAATGAAAGTTAAAAAAATATGAGTCACCATACATTTTATTTACACAAAATTACATAAAGAAAAAAAACTGCTGATCTCTCCTTAAAACAAAAATAGGAAACATGAAATTTTTGAACTTTATGACGATTTTCTTGAATTTCAATACTTCGTATTACCTCCTCGTGCTTCCATTACTGCGTTTACGCGGTTTGGCATGCTGTACACCAAGTTCCTTATACGATTTTGGGGAATATTCTCCCATTCCTCTGTGAGAGCAATTTTGAGCTCAGGAAGCGTGATTGGGGGAGGGTTTCGTTGTTTTACGCATCTCCCTAGCTCGTCCCAAGCATGCTCGATCGGGTTGATATCCGGGCTGCGCGCTGGCCACTCCATACAAGTAATTTTCATCTCTTGAAGGTAGTCATTCACAATCCTACTTGTATGAGGTCGGGCATTGTCATGCATAAATATAGCATCCTCACCCAAATTGACCATAAATGGACCAACGTGTTCGTTGAGGATTTCTTCCACATATCTTACGCTAGTTAAAGAGCCGTTTTCTATGATCACCAGCTCTGTGCGACTTTCAGAGGAAATTCCGGCCCACACAAGTACAGACCCACCACCGTAGGCTACTTTTTCTTCGATGCATGCTTGCTTGAATCTTTCCCCTGGTCTTCTATACACTCTGTGTCTTCCATCGTGCTTGTAGAGCATAAATTTTGATTCGTCGGAGAACATAACTTTCGACCAATCTTCAATACTCTAATTTACGTGGTTCTGGGCATATCTTAGTCTTGAAATACGATGGCCACGCTCCAGTTTAGGGCCGTTTGCAGGTCTAAGGGGTTTTAAGTTAGATTCAGCAAGCCGACGTCTTACTGTCCATGCACTTGGGTTACTTCCTCCGAGGCGTCGAAACTGATTTGTGAGTTCAGTTCCTGTGAGAAAACGATTTCGAAGCATGGTGTTCACCAAGTATCGGTCTTCTCGTGCTGTGGTACACCTGGTTCTGCCCGTTCCTGGTCTGCGTAGGTTAGAACCAGTTTCTTCGTAACGTCGGAGAACTCTTTGTACTGTTGACAGCGACACACCGACAGTCCTGGCTGTATCGCGCTGACTCCGGCCGGTTTCCACCAATGTAAGTATTCTGGTGCATTCTTCAAGTGTAAGCGACATGATTTCAGCTTGAATAATGAATATTGAGCACTATCAACCTGGTTTATGTACCAACATAAATGACAGATTACAAACAAAAGCAAAAACAAATCCTGTAATTTCGTAGTTCCATCTTCGACAGTGTTCCCTTTTCAAATTTGATTTTTTTATGATATAACTTTACAATAACTAAGAAGTTTTAATTGTTTCATTTAAGGAGTATTAAATTGTCTATTAAATACAATTTATTGCATTAACCTAGCATTCTTACTTTCCGAGATTTTTTGGATTCTTTGAGTGACCCGGATTCATTGCTCTCGAGGGTATTAACAATCTCGGAGGCTCTTATATTATTGATGCACCATAGAATAACATTATCATTCTGACTGTCTTCTGGATTGCTTTACAGCATGTAGTTCGATGCGCCTCTGAATGCAGAGGTACATCGCTAGCTTACTAGATTTTAGATAAGGTCCTAGCACTGTTATCCAGGGGGGTGCCTTGGATTGCAGTGGATCCCATCGCATGTTGGCATAAGTGGCAAAGAGATGGCTGACACGTTCGCCCGAGAAGCAATATTGCATGGAACTGAAGTAGTAAAAAGAACTGAAAATTCTGATATCCTATTTAAATTCAAAATTAATCTAAGATCGAAGTGGAAAGAATATTTTGATGTTGCTTCACGGGCGAAAGGAATCTGGTACAGAACGATCCAAAGTGAGCCACCTCATTGATTGAACGTTGATTAGAACGGAAATTCATTGTAACAGCCCATAGACTGACCCCTTGGCATATGCCTTTAAGAGTATCATGTTTATGATGATATTAATAAATACACCCAGCTGTGAGACATGTGGCGTGTTATACCTAGCGCTACGACCAGAACTGCCTAAATCGCAATTCCACAATTATGTGGCAATAACCAACCGATTGACGTCAATGCTGACCCAGCACCACGAGGCTGCACTGCGTGGCTCGCCCAACACTTTGGCTCACCACTTCGGTTCCAACCTCGAACCCGTCAACATAATTATAGTTTAGTACATAACATTTTCTAGTATTAATTCTAATTTGTAGAACTCAATAAAGAGTTATTTCGTAATCGGTTTTTTTTGAGAACTCCAGGCGTCGTTCCTATATTTGGCGCAGGCGGTAGGAAAATTCGGGTCCATTCCAGGATAAACAGGAAGAAATTCTGGAAGGATAGACATTTCAAAGTCGAGCCGGATTACTACAACTTTGACGTTCGCCGGGGAATCCAAACTTCGATTACCTCTCAAGAAGTACCGAGATGCTGCTCATGTAAGTACACTGATTTTTCTAGTGATTGCTTGCCCATTTTCCTTTTAAGTGTTATTTTATAAAATTTCAAGATTTTTCACTTAAGAAAATCTAAGAATCCTAGGATAGTTAAAAGTAGAGATAAAATTTTAGACAGTAATAGAGATTTAGATTCAGTAGGAAATAGTGAAAGTAGTGAAATTAGTGATATGGCTAGCTTAGACGGGATTTGCAAAGCCCTTCGGTTAGTTCCGGAATTTGACGGGAACACCCATGTTCTAGTAAGATTTGTCAATTTGTGTGACCAATTAGTGGCAGCATATGCTCAGGACGAAAATCAATTAAATAAGTTAGGACTACTTAACGGAATCCTTAACAAAATCGTTGGTCCCGCCGCACGCTTAATCAATGCGAACGGCATTCCGAACGATTGGCCAAGTATCCGTAATACTCTTATTAATAACTTTGCTGACCAGAGGGATGAAACCGCCCTCTATAACGATTTGGCAATCCTAACTCAAGGCTCTAGCACCCCTCAGGAGTTTTATGAGCGATGCCAGAACCTGTTCTCAACTATCATGACATATGTATCATTGCATGAATCGATAGCTACCACTATTGACGCTAAGCGGGTACTCTATAAGAAACTAACCCTTCAGGCATTTTTACGCGGGTTAAAGGATCCTTTAGGGTCACGTATACGCTGTATGCGCCCCGAAACTATAGAAAAGGCATTGGAGTTCGTTCACGACGAAATGAACACCATGTATATCCAAAATAGAAATTCTTATTTGCCAGAGAAGAAGTTAGATGGTAGGCAGCAGGGTAATTTTGGTTTTAAAATACCTAGCCAAGCCATTCAGCCCTTCAGGCCTATGAACTTTAATTTGCCAGGTCCTTCACGACCCCAGTTCACGCCTAGACCACCTCCGCCGCAACATCAATTTAGGATGCCATTTAATCAGCCGCGTATGCCATCCCGCACTCAACAAATGTTCAGTGCGCCGCCGCCAAACCATAACCAGCGTAACGCGTTCCAATTACCAGTACCCAAGCCTTCATTTCAGGGTCCTAAGCCCATGAGTGGCGTATCCCATTTTGTGACTAGGGAAAGACCTATGCCCTCCGCCAGTGGCTGGAATTGGGCTAAGCAGGGTAATCCACCCCCATCTAATTATTTTAAGACTCGTGATGTAAACGTAAATGAATGTTCAGGTAACGATTATGACGGATATGAATTCTATGATTATAATGACTATGACTATAGCGACTATTATAACAACGGCTATTACGACGACTCTAACGCCTATACTTCTGAGTACGAAGGACCTCACCAGACTGACATGACTGGTGACTATGACGTTCAGGAAGTAGGTGACCAGCCTCAGTCCAACTCTCCGTCGAGCGAGGATTTTACCAAGGCCTTGACTTCAAAAAAGTCAAGATAGAAGTTAATCTCCAGACTCAGAGACAGCTACCGTATATTCGCATAATAAACCCTCCTTTGAATCTCCTCATAGATACAGGCGCGAATCAGTCCTTCCTTAGTCCGGAAGCTGTGGAAAATTATTTTTCACACGTACCATTAGACTATGATCCGTTTGAAGTAACTAATGTTCACGCTACGAGCAGGAATGAGTACTCCATCACTCTTCCGTGTTTCCCGGAGTTCAGAGATACAGAGGATGTTAAATTATTCGTGTATAGGTTTCATGATCATTTCGATGGATTAATAGGTATGGATTTATTAACTAAATGGGAAGCGAAACTAGATCTTAAGAATCGGTCGCTAGTAACTAAGAACGCCCTTAATCCCATCCGCATGTACAACTCGCGGAACTTAAACCTTTACGAGGATATTATTCCAGCCGAAAGCTCGAAGTTGGTAAGGCTACCCATTAACGCCCCGGATGGCGCAGTGTTCATTCAGGAACAATTAATTTGTAACTGCGTGATTGTTGACTGCTTAACCACCGTTATCAATAATCGCGGTATAGTGGAAGTCGTCAATCCAACCCAGAACGACGTAATATTCTCGCTAGACCACGCGACGCAAGCGTCGGTTTACACCGTTGAGTGCACGAGCACCGACGCCGAGACCATGTCGTCGCGCGCTCGCGATATTATTTCGCGTTTGCGCACCGAGCATTTAAATGCTGAGGAAAAAGCGAACTTAATTACACTCTGTTCCAAATACGCCGACGTATTTTATGTCGAGGGTGAAGCGCTAACGTTCACGAATAAAATTAAACATAGTATAAAGACTCATGACGAAGTCCCCGTCTATACTAAAAGCTACCGCTACCCCTATATCCATCGCGAGGAAGTAAGCGAACAGATAGCTAAAATGTTAGATCAGGGTATCATCAGACCATCGGAATCGGCATGGAGCTCCCCAATTTGGGTAGTCCCGAAAAAAGTAGATGCTTCAGGGAAGCAGAAGTGGAGGCTGGTCGTTGACTTTCGTAAGGTGAATGAAAAGACTATCGACGATAAGTACCCTATACCTAACATTACAGACGTCCTCGACAAGTTAGGCAAATGTCAGTATTTTACGACCCTCGACCTTGCATCTGGATTTCATCAAGTCGAGATGAATCCTAGTGACATCCATAAAACTGCGTTCAACGTAGAGAATGGACATTTTGAATGGTTAAGAATGCCAATGGGGTTGAAAAACTCACCCTCTACATTCCAACGTGTAATGGATAATGTTCTTAGAGATTTGCAAAACGTCATATGCCTCGTTTATCTGGATGACATCATAGTTTTTTCGACGTCACTCCAAGAACATATGGTCAATCTTGAAAAGGTATTCCAAAGATTACGCGAGTCTAACTTTAAAATCCAGCTAGATAAGTCAGAGTTTCTCAAACTTGAGACCGCGTACTTAGGTCATATAATAACCAGGGACGGAATAAAACCGAACCCTGATAAAATTTCAGCAATCCAGAAGTATCCTATACCTAAGACCCCTAAGGAAATTAAGTCATTTTTAGGACTTCTTGGTTACTATAGAAAATTTATACCCGACTTTGCCCGAATTACAAAGCCTATGACACAGTGTCTTAAGAAGGGAAGAAAAATTACATTTGACTCAGACTACGTAAATAGCTTTGAGAAATGCAAAACTCTTCTGACGAATGACCCCATATTGAGATACCCCGACTTTGATCGTGACTTCATACTGACGACCGACGCATCTAATTTCGCTATAGGTGCAATACTATCACAAAGTAGAGTAGGTACGGACAAACCGATTGCGTATGCTTCTCGTACTTTAAATGAGAGCGAAATTAATTATAGTACGATAGAAAAAGAGCTACTAGCTATCGTATGGGCTACGAAGTACTTTCGACCTTATCTCTATGGCCGTAAGTTCAAAATCATAACCGATCATAAACCACTGCAATGGATAATGAACCTTAAGGAGCCGAACTCTAAGCTCACAAGGTGGCGTCTTAAGCTAAGTGAATACGATTTTACTACCGAACATAAGCCAGGTAAGAAAAATACTAACGCCGACGCCCTCTCACGTGTGGAGATCTGTAATGAAGAGTTGAGTTCTATGGTAGCTAACGCATCTGAAAGACCCCCATCAGTAGCCGACGACCTTGACACTCGTACCCAGACCGCTCATACCTCGAATGAAAATCCCATACTTGAAATTCCCATAACCGACGATTCTTTGAATAAATTCCACCGACAGCTGATACTGACTATAGTAGGTGACATTAAAAAGCGTACGTCAGCGACAAAGCCGTTCGACACTCACACACGTACATCCGTCCAGTTATCGGAGTCTAACTTGAAGGAAGATTTAATTAAGGCAATTAAGGAATACGTTAATCCTAAGATTAAAACAGCTCTCTTTATAAATCCTCCTCTTGCTATGTACAAGATCGTCCCAATCCTACAGGAAACATTTAAAAGTTCATCTATGAAATTGGTCCTTGCTAAAAAAGAAGTTGAAAATGTTAAAGAGTATCTTAGACAGCAGGACATCATCCGCAATTATCACGAAGGAAAAACTAACCACCGTGGCATTAGCGAATGTTGCCTAGCTTTATCGGCGCGATACTATTGGCCGAAGATGAAAGAACATGTAACCAAATTCATAAATGACTGTACTATTTGTGGACAGGCTAAATACGATAGGAACCCGATTAGGCCTAAATTCAATGTGGTCCCACCAGCCACGAGGCCCTTTGAGATAGTTCACATGGACAGCTTCACTGCCCAAAGTGAAAAGTATGTTACGTTTATAGACGTTTTCTCAAAGTATGGACAAGCCTATCTACTTAGAGACGGCACCGCGCTTAGTGTAATACAAGCTTTATTAATTTTCAGCACGCATCATGGCTTACCACTAACAATTATCACGGATCAAGGTACTGAATTTACTAACCAGATGTTTTCAGAGTTTTGTAAGGTTCACAAAATCACTCATCATCAAACCTTAGCTCACTCACCTAACGCTAACGGGAACATAGAGCGTTTTCACTCGACTTTGCTCGAACATCTTCGCATCTTAAAGTTACAGCAACGAGATCAGCCAGTTATTAACTTGATGCCCTATGCTCTGATCGCGTATAATAGTTCAGTACATAGTTTTACTAAATGCAAGCCTTATGACCTCATATTAGGACATACTGACCCACGTGACCCGACTGACATCGATATTACAGGGCACCTCTTGCAGCAGTACACTCAGACTCATAGAGAGCAGATGAAACAAGTGTATGAACTCATCAATGAGACATCTCTTGCTAATAGGACTGCTATTATAGAAAACCGTAACAAGTCACGCGAAACTGAGGCAGAGTACCAACCTGACCAACAGATTTTTATCAGTAATCCTTGCGCTGGTAGATCTAAGCTCGCACCTAGGTACACGCAGGATACTGTATTAGCGGACCTACCTATTCATATTTATACCTCTAGGAAAAAGGGTCCCATAGCTAAAAATAGGTTGAAACGAGTCCCTAAGACCGCAAAATTGTTACAGGACGCTGATGCTGACCGTCAGCCTAATACAGGCTCACGAGATAAAACTTGAAGGACTCGAAGATGGACCAGGACTTTTACCATTTAAATTAGGCCCCATGAGACTAACCACTCATTATCATACATTTTTACAGTACATTGAATTGAAAGAAATCAGCGATAACATTAACTTAGTACGATCCCAATTAACTAACATTAAAGATAGACTAGATAACTACACTTATGCATTATACGAATTTCAGATAGATCATTTAATTAATAAATTAGACTTTGCTTCACTTCAACTAAAAAGTTTAGAGCCAACTCGTTCTAGAAGAGGTTTGGTAGATGGTCTTGGATCAGTTATTAAGAGCATTACCGGGAATCTGGACTATACGGATGCTGTAAAGTACAATGATGCCCTAACTGTTCTTAAGAAAAATCAGGATAAGATTGTGATTGAACAAAATCATCATATCAGTCTTAGCAAAGATTGGATGAATGATCATACTAAAATATTATCTACAATTGTAGATAATCAAATCACTATTAATAAAACTTTAAACATTTTAATTGACCGCAATTCACTTTCGCAATACACGTTTATGAAATTTGCTAAATTCGCACAAATTCTGGCGATAACAAGTAATAACGTAGGTAGCTTAGTTAACGAAATAAGTAGGTTAGAGAATGCGCTTGCATTTTGCAGTGCCTCGCGCACTCATCATTCTACGATAAATATAAATGTAATGAAAAATATGTTAAGTAGATTAAAAACTTTTTATAATAAGGATCAATTATTAGAGTTAGAGCTCCGTGACTATTACGATGTTATAAAATCGGCATCCTACTATAACGGAGATCAATTAGTTTTCGCTTTTAATTTTCCAGTGGTATCTCCACTTAGTTATACTTTATATAGGTTGGTTATCGTACCAAATAGGAACAGGAAGGCTATTATCCCACCTTTCCCACTCCTGGCAATCACTGGTAACTTTCACGTGTACATAGAGGCTGAATGCCCGAAGTCAGGTACGAGGTATCTATGTGCTGAACAGCTCAACCACCAGCTGAAGCCCCAACCCGACTGCATCTGCAATATCATCGAAGGCAGAACAACTGAAGACCAACCCTGTGAGATGACCACCATCGAGTTGATGAAGCCCGCTATGGAGAAGCTGGATGACCGCCACTACGCCGTCGTTTTTCCGACACCAACTCAAGTTCGACTCACATGCGAACGAGATGAATTTAACACGCTCACCGGCAGCTACTTAGTCACCATACCGCATGACTGCAAGCTACGTACGAATGACTTTACCATCGTCAACGTCAATGATCGCATCGAAGGACAGCCCATGAAGATAACGAAAATTCCGAGTCAAGCCGAGGAAGTACCTGCATCTTTATCTCTCAAGATCAATTCAATCAATCTGAGGAAGCTGCACGACATTCAAGACAAAATCAACCAACAGGCGCCCTTGCAGATAGAAAATTCGTCGACCTTATACCATACGACCATCCCTTTCTATGGTATACTATCTGGTGCACTAGTACTCATCATCATCATTTTAAGTCGAAGATACTTCATAAAGAAGGAAAATTCTAAGACAGAAATAGAACAGACCACAACTGAAACGCCCACCTACGCAGTACCAGATACATCTCCAAAGGAGAAGAAGCTGCCAGCGACATTTTTTCTAAATCTTCAAAAATAGTCGCTGATCTGAAGGGGGAGATGTTATACCTAGCGCTACGACCAGAACTGCCTAAATCGCAATTCCACAATTATGTGGCAATAACCAACCGATTGACGTCAATGCTGACCCAGCACCACGAGGCTGCACTGCGTGGCTCGCCCAACACTTTGGCTCACCACTTCGGTTCCAACCTCGAACCCGTCAACATAATTATAGTTTAGTACATAACATTTTCTAGTATTAATTCTAATTTGTAGAACTCAATAAAGAGTTATTTCGTAATCGGTTTTTTTTGAGAACTCCAGGCGTCGTTCCTATATTTGGCGCAAAGGAGGATGTATATCCCCTCTTTATGGAGTGTTCCCGAAGCGCATCTAAGGGAAGAGTTAGGGAGAGCTCTAAATATTAATTGGATGGAAATAGGTCTGTTCTAGAGTGTATTATCTGCCCCTACCTCAGAGGCAACTCACATGCTCTACCACTCCATATATGGGCTGGAAACTGACAAAAGTTCCAAACAAAAAAACATAACTTGACTTCTTGTTTTTGGATTTTGTGGCTGTAGTCACAATTCTGCCAATGTCCGTAATGCTATTTTCATAAGTTATGTCGGAGAGTGTGGACTAAAAATTTGGCCGGTTGTTCTAAGGGAGAATCCTTTTGATTTTTCTAGAACAAAGACAACACAATGTACAATAATGTACAACATTTTATACAGGTACAAATAAAACTGATGATCAATTTAAATAAAATTTTATTTTTGTCGAGTAATATCGTTTGATTATTACTCTGACATTTGTTTGTAAAATGTCAAGAAATGTCACTGTTAAAACGTTTAGTAGTGAACGCTAAACATTTTTTCAAGTGGATCAAAATGTGTTTCCCGGTTTTACGAATCATAAATTTGATTAGACTGCACTGCACCTAAAATTAAACAATGACCCATTATTCGTTAAATTATTTCGTACTACACAGTTTGTTAACTTATTTCGAGAATAGAAGAAATTAAGGTCTGTTGGGATTTTTTGTTACTTAGTTTACTGGTTTTAAAAAGAAATATTAGACATGTATTATGCTTAGATTTCTGACTTAAAGTCCAAATAATTTAAAGAAATGCTATTTTACCTAAGATATATTATTCCCTTGACTAATATTGATTACACATAAGATATATTATTCCCTTGTCTATTATAATATTGATTACTTATGTTACGTGTTTTTAAATTATAATCGGTGCATAATAGGTTTAATTGGTATCTATTCTGACTAACTAAAATCATCAATCATACAGAAAGGTATAGACAACCTCCAGAATCTATTGCCACCACCCTGCATAGGGTTTTCAAGCCAGTCGGATAACCAAAATATAATTAATTTGCCCCCGCGTGATGAAGACCAGCCAGAAAATAATGAGTTACAAAATGAGGAGTTGATAAAGATTTTCATCAAAACGGATGACATTGATGATCCTATAGCCGTGGCAGAAGCCACAAAGCTTAACCTTGAACATGACGTAAAGCAAGAAGATGTATCTAAACCTGATGAATTTGCCATGTCTTGTACACAAACTGATTCAACAAATAAAAAACAAAATGATTTAATAAAAAAGGATGATAAGGATGAGATTATATTGGAAAGTGATGAAATAATATTGATAAATGAGGAGATAATGTCGGAAAATTATAAGGTATTTAAAAATATTAAGATAATTATAGAAAATGAGGATTTATTACAAAATGATGAAACTGTGATAACCAAAGAGGAAGAAATAATTTCTGACTCATTTAATGGTGGAGACAATTTTGATTCCGATGAGGAAGAAATAACAAATCTCATAAAAAAAAATGTTCCTAAGAAAGCGTTGAAGCGACAACTTAATGAACAGATAGAAATTGATGATTTTGTTAGTGTTGGAGATCTGAAATCTAAAGACACTACAAAGCAAAAGGTATGTACACTTTTAATTGAACCCGTAGCTCGGTATTTCACAGAAATTGTATTATCTTTCTATGAAATTGGTAATACATACATCTCGGACTACATAATTTCATTGTAGTCTGAGAGATCTAAAGATCTTTATTTGCAACTACAAACACACACACATACATTATAATAACAATCTGAAGTAGGTACATTGACACAGCTAGCGACAAGAATAAATACGCTTGACGTTGAATGCGCAGGACACACCACGTCTTGTCGGTACGAAAATCTGAACGAGATGGCCTTATTTAGCGCACAGCCGACATTTTACAAAAACAACATGGCGGCCGTCTCGGCGGAAATACTATGTAAGGCAAAATCGTCAGGCAATAAAAAATGAACAATGATGAATTAATAATGTTTTAAATTATTTAAAATATTTATCAAGTACTTTTATAATTATTGTTAATTTTATGATGAGGTGTGTGTAACTGATTAGCAATACCGGATATAAGTAACTTTTCTAACGATAATGTGTTCACAATATAATTAATTGGACAATAATATAAGTAAAACATAAAAGTAATTAAGTATTAATAAATATCTCATCTAAATTAACTATATCCTAACACTGTATACCAAGTTTCGTCCAGATCGGTTGTAAAATACGACCTGTAGAGGTACCAACAAACTGACAGATGAAAGCAAATTTTACCAAACTGGATAGGTCGCTCAATTGGTCAATAATAGTGTTGTAGATGTTTATTTTCATATATTGCTATGTTTATTTTAATGTTTATTCCATAGAAAAGAATTGTACAAAAACATTTAGCAAAACTGAAGGAGAAAGTTATAAATATCCTAGAACGAGGCACCTTAGATCTCGGCGATCACGTCAAGATGACCAAAGACACATTTCTAGACATGTTAGACAAATGCGACAGGACTATAATACCGCGCATGCTACGCAGCATGGTGAGAAACGGTGAGTGTTTAAAATAAACACATAAGGTATTGTTATATGGTGTAAGGGGTTCCAAGGGGGAACCCAATCCAATCTCACCTGTAAGTGGTGCACTCTGTTAACTAACAAATGGGGCTCTGGCTGCGGCTGATTGCGGCATAGCGCAGTCTAACACCGGTACAACTAAATCCGCTGGCCGCCGATAGGCAAAGGAGTCAGCGGTGCGAAAAGTTGTGCTCTGGGATACTCAAGCCCCAACCCGCTGTCCCCATTGTAATTTTTTCATCCTCATTTATTACAGGTTCATAAAATAACTTTTTCATGGAAAGCAATACAAAACAGAAAACTATGGTGGGGTTGATATTGGGTAAAATGTTTTGACAGCTGTTGACAAAGGTGCCACAAGTATATCTAGGCGAGGCTGTTCGCCACTGTGCTTCAACCCAGAAAATGCAGTACTTGATTACAGTTTCTCTTGAACCACATCACTTTCGGCATTTTAAAACCCAAATGATTCGCAGATTTATCAAAATGTTGTAAACTGTCCGTAAACTAGCACGCTTCATTCACAATTCCAGTTTTAGTTCATGGTCGCCCAGGAATAGATGTTACCATTATAAAAAATGCTCGCATTTTAAACATTTCTTTGCTACCATTATAAAAAGTCCTCGCATTTTTAAACATTTCTCTTCTATTACTGTAAAAATTCTTCGTATTTTAAACATTCATTTTATTTTAAAGTAGTTTGAGTATTTTTTCGAAATTCTCTGATTTTTTTCCATTTTATCAGGTGTAGATACTATGACAAGGCCCTATAAGTAACATCTCCTTTATTTAATTTTCTTTAAAATGCTATCTAGCATTTTGTAACCAAACGAGACTCCAAGTCTAACTTCTGGCCGCGGAAGTTAGTGACGAATATAAGTAAAATACTAAAAAAATTGATGCAGACCGATGCACATTTAAAATTATTCGTGCTTAGATTCCAGGGGTTTGCAAAAAATTCAAAAGTTTCTGCTGTTCCTATGGAAACACTTCGACCCAAAATACGAAACGGTGTTCCGTATTGAATATCTGACCACGCATGAACAGAAACTGGCAGAGTTTAAAGCGAGGAGCAAGAGCGAGGAGTACTTAAAAGCGGAGTTTAAATGCGATATCTGTTACAAAATCTTTGAGTCGTCTGGTCTATTGGAGTATCATATTAAAAAGATGCACGATGTAAGTATTATCTTAATACACTTACCTATAGATTACTTTATATCTCAATTGTCCACTGAAGAGACAAGCTCCCGACTTCTATTGGATTAGCATAATAAAAAGATGCATGATGTAAGTAGGTATTATCTCATTCCACTTTATTATCATTTCCATTTTATTTAATTTTATTTTGTTTTCAACTTAAATTATTATTTTTATAATGTGATTTAAAAGCCAATTGATTTTGATTTTTTTTATTTTTTTTTCTACTTGTTAAAATGTTATTTTTGTTGTATAATTATTTATAAGTGTAAGTGGTCCAAGAACGGTCTAATTAATTAAATAGGATATTACTTGGCTACGATGTAGTTATGTAGCTGGGTACGGATATCGCGTTCCTGTATATGCGTAGTCGGGGTTCGCTGTCCATGCGTACATTGGATACGCGTACAGTTAATGTGGACCGCCGCGAACCTGAACGCGAGCTCAATCGATCCGTAGCAATACGCGAGCCGAAACCGACTGACCACGGGTCGCTCGGCACGCGTTCCCTAAACTGTAAGCGTAGCTGCAAGTGGACATGGCGTTCCAAAACACGCGTAACCCGACTACGCGTACAATATAAGCGCTATCCGTACCCAGCTTGTCATTCGTAATGTAATGATATAAGCATGCTCGCTACATTACGCTCTTGCAGGAGTCGCGTGGGCACGCTTGCGAGATATGCTCGATGCGTTTCGGATCTCGCGCTAATTTGTCCAGTCACGGGCGACAAAGCCACTACACTGTGTACAGGTGCAAAGAATGTCATCTAACATTATACAGCTTGTAAGTATACGATTAAAGGACCGTCCAAGAATATAATGTAAGCAGATTTAATACAATTTTTAACCACCTTTCTTTTCAATTTTCTCCACATGGGCAGTCAAATTGAGCAAAGCTCTTATCCAATGATTACGTAAACAGTGGTACCTACCTATAATTTATTGAGACAAGTGAATAGCGGGTGGTAATTCCCCTACTCAGTTTCAAGCGAGTACCTTAACGTATTCATTATTTGTGGGAATCCCCGAAAATGCGTTTTTCAAACATAGACAATGTGTTTATGTGTAGGTTGCTAATGTGTAAATAAATAAATAATTACTACTGACCCCAAATGACATCAAAAATAAGCAAAGTTTTTTGCTTGTAATACCGTAGACTTTATAAGGTTATGTAGGTACAATTGCACTGTGAAAAGTTAACCTCTGGAATAAACTTGTGTTCCTCTTGGGCGATGTTATAAATACTCTAGAATACGTCACATGGCACCCGATATAGTAAAAAAAATAGTATTTGAATAGTTTAAAATTAAATAGTTTTATAATCATCAATTTAAGAGCTGTGCTGTTGTCGGTACTACTGATGCAGCTCCTTCCATCTACCTCTCTCTAAAGCAGACTCCTTTACTTCCCTATACGACATGACATCTACTTTCTCTTTAATGTGGCTCATATTTATCCTTGGTGCCCTACCTCTCTTTCCTTCTAGTTTTCCCCCTATGATGTTGAATATGTCATATCGTTTATGGTGTCCAAACGTCTTTTCTATTAAAAAACAAACAAAAAAAACATCTTCACAACTTTTTCCCCATTATGGATATCTTCAGATATTGCTAATCGCAAATCTATTGAGGATACCTTAACGGGAGTAGCCAGCGGCAAGTACAAATATTACGTTCGATACATGCCCACTTTTTGCAAGCAGCTAGCATTTCACGTGACAGGTTGCAAGCCCATCGCCGCTTTTTATCGGAAAACTAACCTAGCACATACCTTTCGAACTTTTTAGTTCGAGGGCATGCCAGTTTCCTCACGATGTTTTCCTTCACCAAAATGCATTGGTGCACGTCTGGGATTCGAACCCACGACCTCCAGATCTTAAGTCGGGGTACATCCCACTAGGCCACCACGGCTCTAAACATCTTTTCTAATAGAGGTGTTATAATAATTATATTATTAGAAGCGTGACAGTGATTAGTAGTAGAGATAGCAAGTATTAATGTTTATTTAATAATTATAGAGGGTTTGATCAATTTTGATCTTGTCACCCTCATAGTTACATTCAGTCCTCTTACAATCTACGCTCAATTGCGACCTTAACTAGTTTAATTATATAGCAATCTAGCCTCCTCTGATTGTGGGTAAGCTAGAATGTTATTAGATCTACCAAGAGTTGTTCTCTTGACTTCGTTACGGACACATTTCACCAACACATAGTGAACATCCTCTAAAACATTACATTAGTCGCAATTTGGTGATGTAGATATGCAGAACCGTTAAGGCGACGATACATGTCAAACCTTTCCCTCTCGCTCGCAATATTCAACATTTTTGAAGATATAAAATCACTGAATGTAGTTATGCAAAATAGCAAACCTTCACGGCCTAGAAAATAACAATACAAAGGTTCAGCAATAATATCATTTTGATTATGATATCACGTTTTCTTACCAAAAAACTTGCACCAATGTGATCAATTTTGGTGCAAATTTTTTGGTAGGAAAACGTGTTGGGTTGAACATTATATTCTTGCTGAACCTTAGTATTGTTATTTTCTAGGCCGTGAAGGTTTGCTATTTTGCATAACTACATTCAGTGATTATATATATTCAAAAATTTGGAATAGTGCGAGCGAGAGGGAGGTTTTACATGTATCGCCCCCTTAATTGCGACCTTACCTAGTTTATAAAACTTTTGATGTGCCCGAACCGAAGCGAATTGTGTTTGGTTGTAGTGCTGTGATGCGAAACCACTACGATGCACATAAGGGCAATACCTACACGTGCGATGACTGCCAGAAACAGTATACGTAAGAGATCTTTTACAAGTAGCGGCACGAAACTCTAGCGCTGATTGATATTGCGCAGAAGTCAGAAGTAAGGTATCGTATGGGAGCTAGAGGCGAGAGAGAGCGAAAGGGTCTCTCGCTCTGCGGAGAAGTTTCGTTCAGCGCTAGACTTACGTGCCGCTAACTGTAACTATGGCTATTTATTTAATATCTTTGTCTATTAATTAACTTACTTTCTATGCATTCCTTTTGGTCCCTGTCCAAATCGGTGTAGAGTAAATTCTGCCGTCCCACACTACCTCTGCTACTGAAACCGGATGGAGCCCTAGCGCATTCCGCAATAGAGAAAGTAAGCTTGTTTACCAATCTATAACCTTACCTCATTGTGGCTCTATGATAACGGAGCCAAATATACATGCTAAGGATATACGTAGAGCGCTCCTCAATCTGGATGAGAACAAAGCCAGTGGTCCTGATGGTATTCCAGCGCGTGTGCTGAGACGCTGTTGAGACCAGAGTTGTCTCCTGTGCTGACACGCCTGTATCGCCTCTCTCTGGAGAAAAAGATTGTACCCAAGACCTGGAAGCTTGCTAATGTGCAACCAGTCCCCAAAAAGGGAAGTCGAGCTGCGCCCGGTCGAGCCCGGCCAACTATCGACCTATCTCCATCACCTCCTTAATCTGCAAGGTTATGGAAAAAGTACTTAACAATAAGTTGCTGACGTACCTTGAAGCTAATGACCTTCTCAGTGACCATCAATACGGTTTCCGCCGGGGACGGTTAACTGGTGACCTTCTCGTGTACGTCACGCACTTTTGGAGGGAAGCCATCGAGAAACATGGGGAAGCATTAGCTGTTTCTCTTGACGTCTCGAAGGCATTTGATCGGGTTTGGCACGCGAGTCTGCTTAACAAACTTCCAGCGTACGGTTTACCTCCTGATTTCTGTGCCTGGATATCCGACTTCTTGAGTGAACGGTCTATCAGAGTGGTCATTGATGGATGCTCCTCGGACTACATTGCCATCAACGCCGGTGTTCCTCAGGGGTCTGTTCTCTCTGCGATTCTTTTCCTGCTACACATTAATGACCTGCTTCAGCTGGGCATTATTGGGTGTACAGATAACAGTACCGTCACAGAGAGATATATATCTACGGCTCGTTCCACTAATCAGGAAGTGTGTTCTCTGAGAGAGGCCATGGTTGAGCGGACAAATCGGACTCTCAATCTTGTCTCCCAATGGGGTGACGACAAGTCGACTTTAACGCCTCTAAAACACAGGCATGTCTTTTTTCGGCGAAAAAAAGTCTGTTTGACCTTGCTCCCACTTTTCGTGATACACCGATTAAAGTAACCGACAGCCTTGAACTTCTTGCATGGAGTTGAGGGTTAATCTCAACTTTGGCACCGCAATTGAGTCTAAAGCTCAAATTTCGGCCAAAAAACTGGGCATCCTAAATAGGGTTAAGCGATACTTCACACCTAGACAGCTTCTGTATAAAGCTCAAGTCCGATCCTGTATGGAGTATTGCAGCCACCTTTGGGATGGTTCAGCCAAGTATCAACTTGCCGCACTAGACTCAGTTGAACGCAGGGCTAAAAGGATCATTGGTCAAGAGTATCTTGCAAAGCAAGGCTCGAGAGCTTGAGCCATCGTCGCGAGGTTGCGTGTTTGTCGGTCTTTTATAGGTTGTACTTCGGATAGTGTGCTCAGGAGTTACATGACCTTATTCCGCCTTCACCTTTCTACCATAGGAGCTTCAGACGCACTGCTAACTACCACCCGCATCAAGTTGATATTCCATTTAACAGGACTAAGCGCTTCCAAACATCATTTATAATGCGCACTGCTAAAATATGGAATCAGCTGCCAGCGTCTGTTTTTTCATTGTCTTATGACCCTAACGGCTTCAAAAAGAGAGTTAATAGGCATCTTCTGGGAAAGCTCGTCCCATCGTCGACCTCAACCTTGCCCACGCAAGCCGAGCCGGTCAAGAGCTGGCCCATACTAAATAAAAAAAATAAAAAAGCCTATTATTTAACTATTGATTTGTCTGTCCATTATCTATGCCTGCCATATTATTTCCTATTAATGCTTGTCTATTAATTTACTACCTTATCTTATCTCTTATCATTTTTTTGGTGTACAAATAATTTATTTATCTATCTACATTAAGGGAGACCTATGTTCAGCAGTGGACTGCTATAGGCTGATGATGATGATATCTATCTTGGTCGGACGGACCAACAGGAACTAAACACGCTAAGTAGGTATATTTATTTATTTATTTTATATTATTTTATTATTTATCACACATTTAAAAAATCTTTACACAGTTTATAGGTATTCCTATTCGACGGCCTCTGTGGCGCAGTGGGCGAAGGTCCGCCTGAGACGCAGAAGGTTGCGGGTTCGATTCCCGCTGCGGGACAAATGTTTGCATGTTCTGTAGATATTTGTCTCGGGTCTGGGTGTTTCTATGTATGATACGTATGTATTTACAAAAAAAAAAAAATATATGTGTAATATATCAATCATGTGGTTCCCATAATACAAGCTCTGCTTAGTTTGGGGCTACATGATGCTGTGTGATTACGTCCTGTATTATTTATTTATTTATTTATTTATTTATTCCGTTATATCCCTACCTCGATAAAATCAAGGAAATTAAGTTATAATTAAGAAAAACGTAGTCATAAACAACAGCCGTTTTATAAAAATGGTTTATTTCAGTGTTAGACGGTTTTTTTCGTTTGAAACGGATTGGTTTAATTGGTTTTAAACCGGCCTCACATCTATAATTGTAATTCCCTATAAATCCACAGCAGCTTCACTTCTTACAAAACACATCTCCAGAGGCACGGAAGCCACTACTGTCCACGTTGCAATAGGAAATTCTTATCTACTCAGGGTTTGGACAATCACGTCAAGACGAAGCACTCTGGGATGGTAAGTACAGCTAGCGTCACCGATTAACAAAATGCAAATGCATATAGAATTACTTAATTTTTAATACTAATAATTTTCGACCTCAATATATTACATTTTGTTCTAAAATGTTCTCCAACGCTACTATTTGTAACATTGTGTTTGTTTGGTCACCCGCAATACAGGCTAGTACCAGTACGGGGCCCGCTGTATATACGCATTGAACATGTGTTAATGTGAAAATTAAGTCCTCTTAGAAATCTACAAGAAATTGTGGATAACTATCCCAGAAGCCATTTAATAAAGAAGTGAAGTGAAGTGAAATCTACAAATATAATAGTATTTTGAAAGAACATTGACTTGAAAGAAGTTTTGAGTCAATGTTCTTTCGAAAGAAGTTTATTGATTAAAATTACTTCATTAATGTACTTTATGCAATTCTCTAATTTCACTAGTGGTTTTGGACGAAAGGCTTCTACAACGGCAATGTTAAACCATGTTAAAATAAAGCACACAGAACAGTTTAAAGATTTGGAAAATGAAACTTTGCGGGAAATATCTCAAAATTGTGAGCCAGTAGCATCAACTTCGTCGTCGCAATCGAATGCAATGAAAATACAGCAAACCCTTTTCGAGTCATTTACTACAAAATGTGACACAACTGATTCGCGTGCTAAAGAAAATCACAAAGCAGTAGCGGAGATGATCGCGGTAGATAACCAACCGATATCTATGTTGGAAAATAATGGGTTCCAAAGATTATTGAATATTGTTACGACCCAAGTGGTGCCATCTATTGGCGAACGAACGCACTAATTGTCACGCCATCTAGTGTGGTAATACAAGTACTAGGTAGTCCCGTTCGATGGCACTCACACATCCACGAGTTCGAGAACATGGGACCGAACGCGCCGAACATTGTATTCCCAGTGTAATAAGGTTCACGATCCTTGAGAAACTTCTAGGCATAACACGGCCGAGTATATAAGCGTCGCGGATTGGCCCTAGCGGCAGTATTGTTCTGAATAGAACAGAGCGCGGATTGGCTATACCAGCTATACCTACAGTGCTATACGAGTATTGTCAGTGATTGTTGTGTGGTTTATAAAAAGTGTATTAGTGGTTTTATTTATAAAAGTGCGTGTATTAGTTAAAAGTAGTGAGTAGTAATTGTTTTAATTGCAGTTTTAACAGTGTTTTAAGTAATTGTGTTTCTTGTGGTGTGCTTTGAATATAAAGTGCAATTTTTGTGAAATCGGACTTCATTATTTTTTTTATCCCGAACCCTAGCTCGTAACAATATCTTAAAACCCAAATACTAAATTCCTAGTAGAAAGAACATGAGCGAGGTTGTCATACCAGAAGTTTATACCACAGTTAAAAACTTAATAAGAGAGGAAATTGCAAAAGCTAAATCTATATCAATAACTACTATTTGGACCTGCCTGAATAATTTACTCGGATTCTTAAGCTACACTGCTCACTGGCTAGACGAAGAGTTTGAGCTTCAGCACAGTGTTGATGTCACATTTTAGAGGACTCCACACGGCGGATAATATTCGATCAGTGCTTTCAGATTTATCCGTGAACTGGGATATTGATACTCGCATTCATCTTGTTTGAGAGACAATGGACCCAATGTGGTGAAAGCCATAAATGATAGTCAATATGTTGGCAAAGTATATATATGTATACATACGCTACAATTAGACGTAAAAGCTTCGTTGAAGGAACAAAATGTAATCGACGTTATTGCCTCAGCTAGAAAAAATGTAGGCCACTTTAACCATTCTGCAGCGGCATAAGAAAAACTGACCCTGATACAAAAATAACTAAAACTGCCAGAGCACAAACTCGTGCAAGATGTTACCACAAGATGGAACAGTACTTTTTAAATGATAAACAGATTGTTAGAGCAAAAAAGGGCAATATCTCTCTACATCACGGAGAACCCAAGTACAGCCAATCTACAACAATTAACTGAACGTAATTGAGAGATCCTATGAGAGTGCATTACATTACTCAAAATATTCGAAGAAGTTACTAAAATTACTAGCTCCACATTAGCATCAATTTCTGAAGTAATACCCGACAACTTAATAAAATATTTATCAAAACCTGAAGTCTCCCAAATTGCCCAAATATAGCAGATATGAAACAAAAACTTGAAGGTGAAATTCAGAGCCGCTTTCGAGGGTTATAAAAAGACCAATATTATAGTTTGGCAACTTTGCTAGACCCCAGATTCAGGATGCGATTTTTTCATCCAGAAAACTATGAACTGATAAGGAATACGCTTTTTTTAGGATCAGTAAAAAGAAGTGACATATCAGAGAGTGCTAGCAGCACTTTTGTTCAACGAATCTGAACGATTACCACAGTCACAAGATCCTCATGCATCTTTCTGGAATTGCTTCTGGATTAGCTTCCACCCAGCCACTAGAGCGCGATGATCCTAAAAGCCCCATTGCTTTAGAATTAGATTGCTATTTAAAAGAAAATTTGTTGGCAAAAAACAAGAGTCCTTTCGAGTGGTGGACAGGGCACCAAACAAGGTATCCAGAGCTGGCACGCTTAGCAAGAGTGTTTCTATGTTGACCTGCAAGCACCGTGTAGAGCGATACCAGAACGTGCAGAGAGCCTTGTGTTCCTGCATCATAACTTATACCTATATAACATTTTAAATATTGATTATTTTTATTACGGTTCTCTTAATTTTGTCTCATTACTACTCATTCATTATCATAATTTTGATTGTATTAATTGAGATTGTCAAAGATTTCATAAATTTGTAATAAATACTTTTTGATTACCACTGTTGTTTTAATTATATCTATCTAAATATATTGCTTTTCTTAAACAAAATATACTCGGTATTCAAACCGAGTTATTCGGCCGAGTACGAGTATCAAAAAACCCGCCGAGTACGCCGAGTACCGAGTATCAACCGAGTACTCGGCCCATCTCTAGTAGATTTAACAAATTATACCGAAATACTTTTCGAGTTTTGATTTTTTTTTTATTAAAGAACTCGCTTGTAATTTTACGTAAAAATTTGTGAGGCAGCTGAACAGATGATTTTGTCTTTGACTTATTGATTGTTAACGACGCGCTCATACTAAACTTAACCATCATCATCATTTCAACCTCTATCGCCCCACTGCTGGGCATAGGCCTTCCTTTGATTATGCCACTTGCCTCGATCCTGCGCTATTCGGAACCAGGTGCCGCCGACGGTTTTTCTAATATCGTCCACCCATCTCGCTGGAGGACGGCCCCTATTCCTGTAACCAACTCTGGGCCAGCACTCGGTCAGCGCTCTGGTCTACCTGTCGTCACTCCGTCTGGCCCAGTATCCTGCCCAACTCCACTTGAGCCCCAATATCCGCTCGCTGACATCCTGGACCTTAGTCTGCTTGCGGATTTCGGTATTGGGGACTCGGTCTAAAAGTGTAAAGCCAAGCATGGCGCGCTCCATGGCTCTCTGTGCAACCTACCTTTGAACCTGCGGGTACCACTGTCATTTTGTTTATGGTTGTGTTTGGTTTTAAAAAAATGTCTATGGCTATTCTCTATGCGCTGTGTAACTTGCTCTGTCTTTAATTTATGGCTGCCACACACTAACAAAATAACTTTACGCAGAAAAGTTTAGAATCACGTATTTTTAACTGAGGTTCCCATAGTTGTTGAGGTGTGATAAAATTTGGGGGTACCTAAGGGTTGGGGGGGAACTCACCCCTAACTCATCTAGATTAGATGCAATGACCTTAAATTTTGTATGCAATCTGTGTAGGTCGCGAAGATGTCTTGCGACGAATGCGGCGCTGAGTACGAAACGCGCAAATTACTGATTAGACACATACAGAGCCATCACAGTACTACGCAAATGTGAGTATCGAAGGTGTTCTAACCTCAATCTGGAACACAAGCCACGCCTTTCCGTGGTGCAAACTTATATTCATAAATTATCATTTCATATCAAATCAAATCAAGCATATTTTATTTTGGTTCAGGTTACATTATAGATTTGAACTCTTGGACACACATTTTGAAACAGCAGACTTGGAAAGAAATAAAGAGTTAATTAATCATCACCAGCCTATATCAGTCCACTGCTGGACATAGGCCTCCCCTAATGAGCGGCATTGCGCCCTGTCCTCAGCTCCATCCAGCTTCTATCAGCAGCCGACAGCAGATCGACACTCCACTTCCTTGTAACGATGATAAAGCGCGAAAGCACTGTCACCTACCGCAGTCAACATGTTATTCGTACTATTGTTTTGCTCAGCTTCAAATGCAGGCGGAAGGGTTGCTCGGCTCAGTTCTCGACGGAAGCGGCTCGGCGACAACACGCGGTCGACTCCGTACACGCCACGCCCCACGCCGTTCGCAAGCCAGCCTATAGGACCTGTGCGGTGGTGAGTATTAAGTGCCCCATAGGACCTGTGCAGTCGTGAGTATCAAGTGCCCTAAAGGACCTGTGCAGTCGTGAGTATCAAGTGCCCTATAGGACCTGTGCGGTCGTGAGTATCAAGTGCCCCATAGGACCTGTGCGGTCGTGAGTATCAATTGCCCCATAGGACCTGTGCGGTCGTGAGTATCAAGTGCCCTATAGGACCTGTGTGGTCGTGAGTATCAAGTGCCCCATAGGACCTGTGCGGTCGTGAGTATCAACTGCCCCATAGGACCTGTGTGGTCGTGAGTATCAAGTGCCCTATAGGACCTGTGCGGTCGTGAGTATCAAGTGCCCCATAGGACCTGTGCGGTCGTGAGTATCAATTGCCCCATAGGACCTGTGTGGTCGTGAGTATCAAGTGCCCTATAGGACCTGTGTGGTCGTGAGTATCAAGTGCCCTATAGGACCTGCGCGGTCGTTAGTATCAATCCCTCCCGGAGTAGGAGTACCCGTTTGGTCTAACGGTTATCGATTCTTCGGCATATAAGGCCGGCTTACTACCACTTCAGCCTCTAATCCTCCGAGCTATGTCAGTCACTTTCGTTCTGTGTCGGATAACTTTCGTATTCTATATTTATGAGAAACTCAAAGCATAGCTCTCTGTTTTATAAAGTTTGAATTTGTAATTGTTGCAGTGCGGCGAGCGCGTGGCTAACACGCATAGAGTTTCTTTGTTCTCGCATTACAAGGAGACACATCCGGAGGTGCCGTATGTTCCACAGAACTGCAAGCTCTGTGAGCTTTGCGGGAAGGCAGTCAATGTGAGTACCTTCTCATCAGATAGTAGCTTAGCTATTGCACAACAATCTACAGGTCGCGTCAGGGGCCGTCCAGTAATCACGTTATGTTTTTTTAACCATTTTTAAACCCCCCTCTCACGTATCACACGTGGTGAGGTTTCAGACTAACCTCCCCAAACCCACCCAAAATTACGGGAATTTTGTAGTACCTACAAAGAATGTAAAAAAAATTAGAATACCTATTATCGTTAAATACAGGTATATATATTATTAAGCTATTGCATAGCTTCTATCGAGGGCCTTGAGCGTGGGGACGGAATCCAGAAATTCCGTAACGAAAAAAAACCTCACGCTCCCCACTCAGATTTACTTAATTTTATAATCTGTTGCTTGGAAATAGAGTTCATATTCAAACTTTTGTATTCTATTAGTTCTTCGGCGCAACGCCGCAGCGCTAGTGTTCAACACAGTAAAGATACAGAAGACTACACATCCATGATTGGCCTCTGACACGAACTGACGTCTGACGTTTTTCACCTGAATCTAATTTCAGTTTTGTTTTGAAATTTGTTTTCTTATCGGTCACCACGCTCAAAAAGTGTAACTTGAATTAATATCAAAGAAAAAGAAATACTGGATAAATAAAATAAATAAATAATTATAATTGCATAAGTTGATACAAAATGCTATGCAATAGCACAATAGCTTTACCGTGGCAGTCCCCGAGTGCCACACGTCTTTTTGTTTCTATCAGTCATAATTATTCCGAAATTAAGGACCACGAATAAGGACTTCGTTCGCCGCCTCGCAACGGCGAGTCAAGGTCACACTACACGCCGCTTTTTGGTTTAGAAATCGCGCGTTTGACGAAAAAATAAATACACGTGATATCCTACTACACCTCCCTTGTGATATTTCGTGATTTTTGACAAACCCCCTCCCCCCCTTTCGAGCCTCGTGTGATTAAAATAATGCTGGACAGTATCACACAGCGTCATGTAGCCGAGTTAAACTAAGCAGAGTGTGTTATGGGAACCACATGATTGATAAACTACATAGATATATATTTTTTTGTAAATAAGTACATACTTATTATACATAGAAAACACCCAGACCCGAAACAAATATTTGCAGAACCTACAAACATTTGTCTCGCGGCGGGAATCGAACCCGCAACCTTCTGCGCCACAGAGGCCGTCGTCCGCAATAGACAGCCCCTCACGTAAAAAGAACGCTGGAAGAAAGGGGTAGTTAAGTAGGTTTACTATTCTATTGTTGAACTAGCTTAAAAACATGTTTGATTCAGTATAGAATTAATCACATTACAAAAAATTAAACAATATCGCTTCATAATTTTATAAGATTCAATCTAATTACAACAAAAAATGTTGTTTTTAAATGATCATTTCATTTCCCTGCCCTTGTCCCATACTAGGTGGGGTCGGCACAACATGTTTTTTCTTCCACTCACTTCTATCAGCCGTCAAATCTCTATCCACTCCTTTCATTGTCATATCCTCTGTCACACACTCCATCCATCTCTTCTTCGATCTCCCTCTATTCGTGCATCCATGCATCTTCATATTCATTACCGTAAAATGGGGTAAATAGGGATTCAGGTATAAATTGGGACAAAACATGGGAAGATTTTTCAAATGGCAATAATGAAGGTATGCTCTCTTCAATATTTGGCGTGTTTATTTAAATCTGTAGTAGGATAACAAAAACATATAAGGCAGCACATAATAGGTGTGAAATTAGTAGCTAAAAGCTCTCAGACTCAGTTGAAAATAACGTTTAGAGAGAGGTGTTTTATGGTTGCCGTCAAAAACTTTTTTATTATAGTGTTATCTTAAGATATTTATTGCAAATCTTCGATTTAATTGTGGGCTTAATGTTTTGAGAACACTTTCACAAAGAATCAGATACGTAATTTTTCTTTTTGTATTTTATATAATGGATAAAATTCAAAGTTAGAAAAATTAAATTTTTTGGGGCAATTTGGAATGTAAATAGTATAAATAGGGACAGGTACGGCCAAATAGGGACAACTATTGTGGGCGAAGGTCCGCCTGAGACGCAGAAGGTTGCGGGTTCGATTCCCGCTGCGGGACAAATGTTTGCATGTTCTGTAGATATATGTCTCGAGTCTGGGTGTTTTCTATGTATATGTATGTATTTACAAAAAAAAATATATGTGTAGTATATCAATCATGTGGTTCCCATAATACAAGCTCTGCTTAGTTTGGGGCTACATGATGCTGTGTGATTACGCCCAGCATTATTTATTATTATTTATTGTTAAAATAGAAACGAGAAAGGTGTTAAATAGACTGGCTTCTTAGGGTTGTCACCGAGAATGATTAGGTATCAACGGTTAACCTTAGTTGCATATTTTGAACTATTTTGATATTTTTTATGAAATGAATGACCGTATCCGTTATACGGTATTTCATAAAATATGTATAAATATAACAAACATTTCATCGTTTGTTTTATTTTTTATTTCCTTCTTTCTTGTCTAATCTTGCGGATAGTCTTGGAATCAAATGATGCAGTCCTGCGGGTAGTCTTGGCATCAGAGGTAGCTTTAGTGTTGCGGGTAGTCTTGGCATCAGATTATGCAGTCCTGCGGGTAGTCTTGGCATCAGAGGTAGCTTTAGTGTTGCGGGTAGTCTTGGCATCAGATTATGTAGTCCTGCGGGTAGTCTTGGCATCAGAGGTAGCTTTAGTATTGCGGGTAGTCTTGGCATCAGATTATGCAGTTCTGCGGGTAGTCTTGGCATCAGAGGTAGCTTTAGTGTTGCGGGTAGTCTTGGCATCAGATTATGCAGTCCTGCGGGTAGTCTTGGCATCAGAGGTAGCTTTAGTGTTGCGGGTAGTCTTGGCATCAGATTATGCAGTCCTGCGGGTAGTCTTGGCATCAGAGGTAGCTTTAGTGTTGCGGGTAGTCTTGGCATCAGATTATGCAGTCCTGCGGGTAGTCTTGGCATCAGAGGTAGCTTTAGTGTTGCGGGTAGTCTTGGCATCAGAGGTGAAGGTGAAGTCACACTGAAGCTCAGTGTTGCGGGGTAGTCTAAGAATCAGAGGCTTCAGTGTTGCGGGTAGTCTTCATCCTGCGGATGTAATAAATGACCCCCGTCATTAAACAAGCTTTTTTATCTATTCATTTATTGTGTGTAATAGGTGAATTATGTAATATTTGTGAATGTAATATTTTATTATTTTTAGCAAAATATTTTCACCGACCATATGAACAAACACACGGGGGCGAAGCCCTACGACTGCCGTGAGTGTGGGGAACGATTCCACATGGCGCGGGACCGGGATTCGCACAGGTATGTTGGATAACTCACAAGCCGGGACCGGGATCCTTGCATTACGGGATATATCACTTCACTTCACATCCTTAATCAAATCAAATCAAATCAATCAAATCAAATCATATTTATTTGCGAATAATGTGGTTACAGTTAAAATTAGATCGGCACATTACTATTTCTAGCATGCAAATATTTAAAATGTATGATTAATCAAAGTCACATTATATGTCAAAAAATAAATAAAATTATGAACAATAATACCTAATAATAATATGTAATGTCAAAATACCAAAGAGTGTCAAGAATTCATACCTTATATTTATGTACATTACTAATTACTAACTTTCTTGTCAAAAAATTATGTTCATAACAATATGAGGCAACGTAGTACGGTTTATAAGTCCAGTCGTCCAGTCTTCAGTCAGCTCCTGTTTTCTGCTATAGCAATGGCGACAAAAATAGATTGGCGAACAATTTTTTTCATCAGAGAATACCAGTCCAAATCAGCTTTTAATCAATTTCACTAAACTTGTGACTAATTACTATGGTAGATTGGCTAAATTTCCAAACAATTTAAACAATTTCTAGGCCGTGAAGGGTTGCTATTTTGGTATTTTGCATAACTACATTTATACATTATATCTTCTAAAATGTTGAATAGTGCGAGCGAGAGGGAGGTTTGACATGTATCGTCGCCTTAAGTTAGTTTATAAGGGACTCTATATTTGTTTTAAGATGTTTGAATAAAGGCTTTTAAGCTATTGCATAGCTTCTATTGAGGGCCTTGAGCGCGGGGACCGAATCCAGAAATTCCGTAACGAAAAAAAACCTCACGCTCCCCACTTTTACTTAATTTTATAATCTGTTGCTTGGAAATAGAGTTCATATTCAAACTTTTGTATTCTATTAGTTCTTCGTCGCAACGTCGCAGCGCTAGTGTTCAACACAGTAAAGATAGCTACACGTCCATGATTGGCCTCTGACACGAACTGACGTCTGACGTTTTTCACCTGAATCTAATTTCAGATTTGTTTTGAAATTTCTGTCATCACAATCTTTTCTTTGGAATTTTTATTGCTTTTAGATGTTTATGTGTTTCAATTATAAGTGAAATCGTATAAAAATAAATAAATAATTATAATTGCATAAGTTGATACAAAATGCTATGCAATAGCTTTACCGCGGCAGTCCCCGAGTGCCACACGTCTTTTTGTTATTATATTATTATTATTGAATATTGCAGGATGCGTCACTTCCCGAAGAATTACGAATGCGAGTTTTGTGGCAAGAAGTTTAGAACGTGGGGGAACCTGTCCTGTCACAGGCGGGTAAGGGACAAGACTACATCACATTTGTCAGCTTATTAATTCGCACATGGCCTATCACAAAGCATTACGGTTTATAAATATTTATTTCTCTTAAGAATTACAATAGATTCACTTACAGAGAAAAACTAAATCAAAAGTGGTTAGTGTGCCTTTCAGCGTTTAAAGACGAGTTATAATACAATGTAAAAAAAAATTATCGGTGATCGTTATGTCAACAAAAATAGTCAACTTGTGCGTTTGGTCTAATCTAATAAGATGTGGGTAGCGAGCAAAAACAGCCGCGGTGCGCGCTGGGCATTGTAGATCATTTTAAAGGGATATGTGTACGATTTTTTAACAAAATCCCAATTTACGTGATTAATCTATCTGTAAATAAATTCAAAAGATTTGTTAAACGTAATCTATGTATTCATTCGTAATCAATCTATGTAAAGCTTATTATAAAATATTTGATTATTTAGATGACAAAAAAGCTTGGGATGAAACTGCCTCCAACTCCATCAAAAACAATGTAATAGTTATTAAGAACAATGACGTTAAAAAATATAAGCCAAGCAGAGTTTCTTGCCAATTCTTCTCTGTTTGGTCGCGTTACGAATTGGTGGTAAATTAAAAAAATGACGTTTCAAAGTGTACTATACAGTTCCTACAGAATAAATGAGTTTTGACTTTGACTTCACGCTTTTTTGGAACGTGCATTTAGCATTACGATGCAAGGCCATGCGTCCATCAACTTGAGGCATGAAGGTTGTAGTGTTTGTGTTAGCAAACTAATACAAGCACGGTTTCGGGCACGCGAGTGGGGAGACGGCGTGTTCAGTCTTACGAGAGCCGCGGCCGAGAGTAGACGTCTGTTTGCACACTTCGCCTGTTGTCGAGCCCGTGAGTCTTGTAGCTACGTCTACCTTGTCTACAAAGGTGATAAGCCTCTTGTGCCTGTAATGTGACCGGCACCCACACCCTTCAAACGGAAACACAGCACAGCTGCTTCACGGCAGAAATAGACATGGTGCCAGTACCCGGACGAGCCTTTCAAAAATAACTCTACTAACTACTAACATAACCTTTATTGACTTGATTACTAATTTTATTTTATTTCATTACGTAATTACGTCATTTTTAGTATCTTTTATTGTGTTGTTGACCAATGATAAATATATATTGTTATTAACATGATATTATGTAAAAATAGGCTCAGACAAAATTGCAATACCCTAACAGGGTGCATGTTTAAACTATTAAGCTACCTACTATCTAAGCTTTGTTATTTTGTACATGTAAGTGTAACATATTGCAAATAACAAAAACACTGGTAATTACACTTTTATAGATACTTTTATTCACGTAAATTACATAGCAAAAACCCAGACCAGCACATCATAGATTCCCTCCAAGACTCTCTTCTCGACAGTGACATTAGCTAAATACAGATAATAAAATCAAATAAGGGCTGATACACAACAGTAAGTAAATAAATGAATATGAATATGAATATAATTTATATTTAAGACGCATATCGGAGATCGCCGCTTCAAATGCAAGATCTGCTCTAAAGGGTTCTTATCTCCTGGCTCGTTGAAAGAACACATCAGGGGGGTTCATCACCACATCCGCAGGGTCACAACTACCCGCAAAACTGAAGCCTCTGATTCGAAGAGTACCCGCAAGATTAAAGTTATGCTTAAATCTGATTCAGATTGATGTGAAACAATTGATAATAAATCTTTAATTTAAAACATCCGTCTATTTTTCATAAATCCTCTTCTGTAGTACGTTTTGCGGCGCTCGTGCGCCAAAACTATTGAATTAACGAAAGAAAGGTAATAACAGAAAGGATTACGCAACCAGTCGCCGTTACCAACCAAATGTACAGTCGCCGCTACCAACAAGTTTAAATTTTATGGACATTATATTCTACAAGACAAAATATTTAGTACAAATTCCGCTAACTTTCTCTGACAAGTTCCACAAAATGCATACGCATGCGCCGCCCTCCCGTCCGCAGATTCACATGCAAATCAGAGAAAAAACAAGCAAACATGCAATCATTAATAAATGCAACCGTCTACTTACTCTTCCACCAAATAAAAACAACACGTTAACCTGTAACACATAAATACACAAGAAACTCAACAGAAATTCGACAATGTTTGTGACAATGTATTTATGTGTGTGTCGTTTCTCCAAGCTAATTACAGGTTAACGTGTTGTTTTTATTTGGTGGAAGAGTAAGTAGACGGTTGCATTTATTAATGATTGCATGTTTGCTTGTTCTTTCTCTGATTTGCATGTGAATCTGCGGGCGGGAGGGCGGTGCATGCGTATGCATTTTGTGGAACTTGTCAGAGAAAGTTAGCGGAATTTGTACTAAATATTTTGTCTTATAGAATATCTTGTAATGGATTTCCGCAAAGTCACGCCTGATTCAATTAATTTTATGGACATTGTCAAATATCTGATAAATAATGCTTTTTTTATCTTCTAAACATTTGCAGGCTCTTGACTGTAGAATATGGTAGAATTGTTAATTTATTGAATTGCCCATGTTCGTTGCAAATAAATAATTATGCATTATGAATTGATTTGTAAAATATCATACTCACGTTTTTCGTTTTATCCTCTGACCGCTATGCTTATGCTACACTACATATTTTTGTTAATTCAACAGTCATATACAAAATTTATATTCTGAATGTAATATTAGCAATGAAGAAGATAACAAGGTTAAAATATTACACTTTTACGTACGTAGAATCAAAGTCTAGACCGTTCACATTATTCTAGTTTTTATTTCGCATCGATCGGTGCAATATTACCGAAGTTATAAGCATGGGAAGTTTACGTAGGTTTTTTAAATCTCGCTAGTGATCGCGAGTAGCGCGTGACGTCATCGCTCGGCGGCGGCGGGCGTCCGTAGTACATTTCGCTGCTAAGTTGTTTGCTCTCGTGCGCTCTGGTTATTTTTATTAATTTAAAAGAATGCTGATTGAGTGAGTGTATCGTGTAAACTATTGTTTTAGAACTAAAATGGAAGGATTTAAAAAAGGCCAATCTAACAACCTTCCCATAGTTCACGATATGATGGTGGCAGAATATTTTATAAAAATAAAGAAATCATTAACCTTGGAATGGTTCAATAAACTGCGAGTCGAGTACCCTACATACCTACTAATATATAAATGCATCGGGGAGCCCCCCATAATTCATTTTAATTTAATTTAATTATTTATTTTTGAAGTAAATATATAAACAAAATATTCTGTGCATATTTCAAGCGTCTACCTGTTGCTGTTATTAATATCGAGCAAAAAAACGGCAAAAAAGTGGCAACAGAAATACATCATCGGTGAACATTTCAACTGTCTAACTATCACGGTTCAAGGGATACAGCTTGGTGACAGATAGACGGACAGACAGACATACAGACGGACAGCGAAGTCTTAGTAATAGGGTTTCCGTTTTTACCCTTTGGGTATGGAACCCTAAAATGCATATTACTAGCAAAAACCAAGTACCTACCTAGTCTACCTACCTACCTACCTATATAGGTACTTAGTTAGTATTTCACATGGCAAGGTTAAGTACCTACTACTTAGTATTTCACATGGTATTTGAACAATTGACATAGAAATGATCCTCACAACAATATATATGCTGTTGTTTTTGGCCCTAATGGATGTGCTCTTCTCATAGCATTTGTCCATTTTTTCTGATTTTCGCATCCTTAGGAACGTAAAAAAACAACTTTTCGGGTGTTTTTGTGGCCCTATTTTTACACTGAGACACAATACAACATTTATTTTATGAACTCATGTAGTTTTTATTGTTTCTTATTTAAAATAAACTAAGTAGTTCCGCGCGCGACGGGCACATTGGGGTAAATGCTTCCAATCCCCGAGTCACTCGCGCGGAGGCAGGATCCGTGACGTCATCAACGATATCGCGCTCGGTCCGCGGCTTGGACCGAAAATGATAACTTTGCACTTTGATATCTTGGTCAGTTTTAGAGATAAAAAAATAATAAAAACACAGTTGTTCTTGTATTTTTTTGTAGAATATTTTGGCATATATAACAAAAAATGGTTTTCTTCTTCATTGTTAAAATTGAAAATTCAATTATTACTAGTTTTGGGGAAGTTCATCCCCAAAAATATTATTTATAATTTTATAATAAAAGTTAAAAACAGTTAATTTCATGTATTGTCGCTTTCAATGCTTAAATAAGTTGTATTTTTTTTTGTTAGTTTTCTTTTTGAAATAAAGGCTACACATACTTTTCACAACGTTGTCCAATTAGGTATACACACAACACTAGGAAAAAAGGATTTGTTGTTCTAGAAAAAAAAATACATAAATGTATTTGAGAAATCAATTTTCTCGAAATTCTCCAAACAAAATGTCAATTTCATTTCTAAGGACCATTATCTTTATGAGTGAAACCTACATATTCTTAGCTATTACTAATCATCTCTCGAAATGGTCTCTAGAATTGGATCCACTTGGATCCGACATCTGAAGCGTTAGTCTATGGGTCCAACATCTTTACTTAGGAAAGAGTCTGGTAATACCGAGCCCCTAAGCGAAAATTACTAAAACTTAGCGTAGGTTAAAGTTAGGAAGAAAAAAATTGTGTAAATCGCTAGAAAATTTAATAAGCTTTATGTTCGCTAAACATTTTAAAATCAAACACATACATAAAATATTAATAAAATACCAAAAAAAATGAAAATGCGGTATTATCGAACTGGTAAGTTAATATCGTGCCCATAGCCTTTAATATCGTGCCAGTTCGATAATACCGTGTTTATACAAATGATGTTTATATGATGATAGTGTAATTCATATATATCCTACTAATATTATAAATGCGAAAGTTTGTGAGTTGCCCGCGCGCGCCCGCGTTTTTGCGTGAGAGAGTAACAAACATTCAGATTCATAAGAGATATCTATTCTTTTTACAAAATTTGCTTGCACAGCACAAATGCAAGATTTTTGTAATACCAAAATTGTAATCAGTCTTAATATAAATACTTATAAACTTTACGGTAAACCTATAATAAATCTAACGAAACCAACTGTTACTTTGTACTTTCAGATCTAAAAATCACATTATTGTTAACTAAATACATACATAAAATATAAATACTTTTTATAAAACAGCCTCATTTTTTACATAATATAATAATAGAACAACAATGTTGCCAGTAGATGAATTGTAATGAAATAAAGTTTATCACTGCAAAAAATAAACATCAAACATCAAAATCTTTTACAGGTTGTTTGACGCATCGTGTGCCAAATGGAAATGGTCCACTGAAGGGGTCATCTGCTATGTTTTCAGGTCCCTTAACACTGTGCATTTTTTTATCGACTTTTTATTTTTTATATTTATAAAGACCCAAATTTAACATTCAAATACAAATTTTAAAAAAGTATAAGGCGTAGGCTCTGGATTTAAATTTTATTTAGAGTTGTATTGTGTTAAAGTACTTTTAAATACAAAATTAATTACTTTAGTCATCTAGTTTTTTTTACTGACTCGCAAAGTTTCGGAATTATGTAAAACATAAATTAAATCTTTACATGTTACAGCTACAAAAAAAAACCGAAAGCGGCCGGGATCTTCCTACTCTCTCAAACATTCTCTAGTCTATCCTCTTGCTAATAATGTGCCACATGCCATCAAAATCTTTAAACAACATTGTGAATTCGATTCGCTATAATTGTGAATAGAGCCACATGGCTAATGTTCAAAAAAATGAAAAAAATTCCATGCATAAATCATATCTGACAAACCTATTAAATCTGATAACTATAAAATCTGTCTCGTATCATTCACTATCTTTTCATGGGTTTTACATGAAATAAAAAGTCATTTAAAAAAATTTTTTTGATACCTAACAATAAATCCACAGGTCATGAGAGGAGTTAAGGATGAAAGGAAAAAAGAAGGACAATTGTTTTTTTTAATCGCTTGGTTTGGGATCATCAATGTGACCAACAACATCGTTGTCGATATTGAGATCAATAATGCAAGACAAAGGTTCATTGTGATTACTGTATTTTTAGGCATAACTTTAGATAATAAGCTTCAATGGGGCGCTCACATAGATGGGTTGTCGAACAGACTCAGTTCTGCAGCATACGCAGTCAAAAGAATCCGTCAACTTACTGACGTAGAAACGGCTAGACTAGTTTATTTCAGCTACTTCCATAGCATTATGTCGTACGGCATTTTGTTGTGGGGGAATGCTGCAGATATCAACACCATATTTGTGTTGCAGAAGAGGGCTGTTCGTGCAATTTATAATATGGGCCCCAGAGAACTTAGAACTAAGTTTAAAGAAATAAATGTTATGACAGTGCCGTGCCAATATATATATGAAAACTTAATGTATGTCCGAAAACATATTAACATGTTCAAGAAAAATAGCGACTATCATAATGTTAACACTAGAAATAAAGATAAACTAGCTGTTCCCACTGTAAGGCTCCATAAAGTTAGTCAATCTTTTAAAGGGATGTCTGTACGATTTTTTAACAAAATCCCAAATGATGTGATTAATCTATCTGTAACTAAATTCAAAAATGTTGTTAAACGTAATCTATGTAATAAAGCTTATTATAAAATATCTGATTATTTAGATGACAAAAAAGCTTGGGATGAAACTGCCTCCAACTCCATCAAAAACAATGTAATAGATATTAAGTACAATGACGTTAAAAAAATATAAGCCAAGCAGAGTTTCTTGCCAATTCTTCTCTGTTTGGTCACGTTACGAATTGGTGGTAAATTAAAAAAAATGACGTTTCAAAGTGTACTATACAGTTCCTACTGAATAAATGATTTTTGACTTTGACTTTGACTTTGATTACCGGTTGTTGGATCATGCATCGTTGCATTCGTGGCAAACAGTTCAGTTTCTACACAAAAATGACGCAGAAATACTGCGCGTGGAATCATTATCCTGGAGATCACCCCAGGACCTGGAGTGATTGGTGTTCAAATAATAAGTTGCCAATGGTGGTTTCAATTTCTTGGTGTTGAACAGGTATGACTGGGTTCGTCAACGATAGGAACGGATGTTTGAATTACATCTACGTCGAAAATATGCGGATTCAGAGGGTATATACCAGTGACTTGGAAACCTTTTGCAGCTATCTCCCTCGTGGCCACTCGTGTATAAGCATTGTTGAAAATTTGAGCTATAAGATCCTGCGAGATCTTTTCAAATGGATGCATTTTCATGAATAAGTCACATTCAAGCGAATATGCGGATTTCAAAGGCCCGTAAAAAGTGACATCAAGGGGCTGCATTCTATGCGATGTATTGGGTGGTAGAGAAAGTATATGAATGCCATTTTCTCGACAATACTCATATGCACTAAGTGATTGATGACTGCTATGGTTATCAAGCACTAGTAGTGTTGGGTTTTGTTCATGAGCACCGACGTGTTTTCCGAAATGTCTCAGCCATTTAATGAAGAGCTCCTCGTTGATCGAGCCAGATTTTGAACATTCATATATGGCTTCTGGTGGGCCACCGATTCCAACAGAGGATTTAATCCCTTGGCGCGGGTAAATGAACATTGGTGGAATATACGTTCCCGTTGCGCTAAAAGCGCAGACCACCGTCACGTTTTGACCTCTTTCCGCACTTGTTGCTTCCCCAACTTGCTTCACGCCAGTCGGGGCAATAATTTTACCAGGCTGAACTGTTGATATTCCAGTTTCGTCTACATTAAATATGCGATTTGCTGGAAAATGGTGTTTTTCAGTGAGTGTCTCCAGAATATCAAAGAATATTTTGATTTCGTTCCTGTTGAATCCGATTTTTCTGTTTTGACTTGTGGGTTCCGGTAATATTAGCGATATGGCTGGGTTTCTTTTTAAAAAAGAATATACCCAACATTTTCCTGCAAGTCGTTTTTCTGTTGAAAATATATTTTTGATGTTTTTTGAGACGGCAAAGTCATAGACCAGTTTTCTTAACTGCAGCTGTGTTATCCCATAAAATTTTTTGCTCATTATAGTAATGAACTCACATATTTCTTTTTCTTCTTCTTGAGAAAAAGTAGCTTTTCGGCCCATTGGAGGGAGAAAACGGCCCAAGTTTTCTCCTAACTTCATTCGGTCTCTTAAGGTAGACTCTGGAATGTTAAAATTCTTGGCAGCAGTTTTGATTTTGCTACCATTACTTATAGCTTGTAATGCTGTCTTCAAATCATCTGGATCCCATGACTTCTTCTTTTTCGGCACTGGATTTTCTATCTACAAAAGTCAAATAACATTACTATGGTAATTTTTCACACATGAAAATATTACGCGGCCGTTTGATAACATCGCGCCCTATGCACGGAATTATCAAACATACTAATTTTATTTTTTACCCCAAAACAACAAACACAAGTAAATAATATTGCGGAAACTACTTCTCACACAATATTTATAGGATATTTGTCTTTTAAATGCATATAATCAGTAACTCAATATTTATAAGTACCTAATGGGCGCATCTTTCATTGAATTTAGTCTCAAAATTATAGTCGGAGTGCCGAAAATTTTGCAGCACACGTGGTCTCTCTCTGTTTGCTTGGAGCGGACTGGCGATGCACGCGCGGGGGAATGACTACCTTGCACTTCGATAATATTAGCACTGCAGGCACTAGCTATGCGTAGTTATAGACATAAGCAGGGGCGCGGAGAAGCCAGGCGCGCGGTAAAGCGGTAATATCAGACTCTACACAATTATTACTTAAACCTAGTATTCCCGTCTCTGCGTCTCATCTGTACTTCATTGCAAGAAATTAAAATGCTCCACCCTAAAGATAACATTGACCCAGAATTAACTTACTAAACTTACTAATGGCAAACAATTCGGATTAAAGTGGGGCAGATCAACAACTGATGCCGGTTGAGTTATTATAGCATATTTACAATGCCTGGGAGGACTCGCGGTAAATGCCGAAAAGTGCCGCGAAAGTGAAGGAGAGGAAAGGTTGTCACAAGCTAACAATTATGAATTATTTACCAACATATTTGTTTTGGGATCAACATCATCATCAATATCATTACCTAATCAATAAATACCTAAATAAAATAAACGTTAATATATACACTATTTCAGTATAATATTTACCTTTCTTCCACGTGTGGATATTGATCAAATCATAGATTTTTTTGTGCGAGATAAGCTTACAGCACACGTCACATGCGCCATATTCAATAAAATTGTTTATTCACTAGATTACTATTTAGTAGTATTAGTAGCACAATAAAGTCTACAAGTTTAAATTTTTTATAAACAAGTAGGACTTTTAAAAAAATAAACCGACTTCAAATAAATCACTTCTTACTTCTTGCCCTAAAGGATTTAGAAAATCGGTTCACAATTGACGGAGATTTTGGAGATCATAGGGCGAAAATTACAAGTGAGGATGGGGTTTTTTGAGTTTTCCGGGAAAAGTACCAATCCTTCAGGAATAATATTTATAAGGGACCACCAGTGAAGTATAAACAAAAAACAAAAAAAAATTGAAAATCGGTTTACAATTGAAGGACATATCGGTGAACATATATAAATCGTATTTCCGGTATTTCCTCGCCGTTCTACCATGACAACTATGCTTATGGCCGTTACAGGGTGCGTTTCAAATGATGCGGAGCGGGCTGCGAGTTGGCCAATCACAATGCTCGAAATCTCACGTAAGCAAAGATTTCGAGCATTGTAATTGGCCACGCACCCTTACGCCGGGGCAAAACTGTATGGCAATGGCGCATGCCACAAAGCCGCATGCTACATTGTCAAAAAATGTCTACTAGTTATAATGATAACCAGATGTTTGTCGGGGGTTAAATAGCTACAATGTCCCTGAGTGCCAATATTATAAATGCGACAATATGTGAGTATGATTGTATGTTTGTTACTATTTCACGTAAAAACTACTGAACGGATTTGTGTTGAAACTTGGAATATACACTTGGATTAACACATAGGCTACTTTTTAACCCGATACCACGCGAGCGAAGGCGTGGTCGGAAGCTAAGATGCTTGGCTATGCTAGTATAAGCATGTTTGATGTTAGTTAGATTAGGTAATTAATTTAGATTATTGCATGCTAGCATTATAGTGAGACATGAGTGCATTATTTAACGAAGACCTTTATACCATGTTTGACGCAATAAATATATTTGAATCTTTGAATCTTTGAAAATAAAAAAAAATTGGCTGAGGCTCACAGAAAATGTACCATCAAATAAATAACACACAGGAATTATTGTTAAAATTAGTTCACACGAGATCATCAAGACAGTTATTTTTTACTTACCTGTTTTTTTAAAGGTTTATTAGATCACGCGGTATTCAGTCTGTCTTACTGTCTTACTGACTAATTAGTCAAGCCTAAGACCGACTTAAGGAGGCTTACTCTGATACTACGCTAAGTGTAAGACAGACTAAATACCGCGTGGTCTAATAAGCCTTTAAATAATTCGAGGAAAAACAGTACTAATAGTTTTTTTTAAATATTATTTTTCGTTCTTCTTAGTGAAAAAAAATAGTAGGATGACAAGACCGAGTTATAATGGGTGGTTTTGGCCCGAGTAAAACACTCTACTTTTCACTTCGATTGCGAGAAAATAAAACAATTCAAAATTAGACAATTTTCAGTAATTTTATTAAAAATTAATCAACCTTCATAAAACATCACCAAGACGGTTCTATTTTCAAAAAAAAAAGATTGACGGAGCACCAAGAAGTCGAGTTTTTATGTAAGAGAACGAATGCTTTGTACGGGCTGATGATTTTGGACAAAAATTAAAAAGAAAAAATACTTTTTAGCCCGAGGTATTAAACTCGAGTTTTAGGCCCGCTAAGCTACACTTTTTGAACAAGAGAAGTGAAAAATGATTTTATGACAATAAAATAATATTATAATCAATAAATTACTAAGTAATATACCTAAGTTCAACATTTTAGGTCTCTATTTAATGGATAAACTATTGTTCCACCTAGCTTTTAACATCTTTTTGTACACAGTTTCTACAATAATTAATTTTATTTGCTTTTCTTCTTCTCTCTCTCCACCGTTTTCTAATATTATCCTGCTCCGACGAATCATATTCAAAAATTTTCTTTCTCTTTCGTTTGTTTCTTTCAGCATTTTTTTTCTTCTGGGCTATGAACTTTTCGGGATTTTTTTCTTTTAGCCTTTCCCGATAGAGCTTCTGTCTTTCGGCAGATGTAAGTGGTTTCTAAACAACAAAAGATGATTGTGCTTTTTTACGTGATTTGTAAAAAACTATGCGTTTAACCGCGTTTTTGTACAGCACTAGACTTTTTGTAGGACCGTTAATCGAGCCGATTTTTCCTGCATATTATTACTGACAGACTTTTTGTAGGACGTGTGCGTTGCACTATTGAAATCAGTACGTTTAATTTTTCTTTTACAAAAAATCGGTCTCCGATTATTATCGGTCGCGGACAGTCTAAGAGCGTTTTCGCACTACGTCCGATCCGAATCTGATCCAAACCCAAATCTAAGAATCAGAGATCGGACTAGTGCGTAAGCAATATCCGAATTCGGTTGAGGGATTTCATCATCATCATCATCAGCCTATAGCAGTCCACTGCTGGACATAGGCCTCCCCTAATGAGCGCCATTGCGCCATTGCGCGAGGGATTTACAGATCCGTATTTTCACGGATACGGCTCGAACTCGGATCGGACGTAGTGCGAAACCGCTCTAACCGAAGAATCCTATATTATACCGTATCAATAATTAACAACGAGGGGTCGAAAATTTGACAGTTTTTCAAGGGAAAACGAAGCGTCAGCGGTAACGGTATAATATAGGAACGGCCGCCGTAAGCCTCACCCCACAGGTTTTTATAGTTTACGAAAACTTTATAAGTTTCGGTATCTTTCCATACATTTTCAGTACAGCGCCTCTAGGGAAACGTGCATGAACTACGCAAATGTATGGAAAGATACCGAAACTTATAAAGTTTTCGTAAACTATAAAAACGTGTGGTAAGCCCTCTGATCTTGTTGCGACACGAATATCAGCAAAAATCAACATCAATCAATGCGGATACTGATTTCGAAACTAATGCTGATCATCAGCGAATGCTGACGCTGATATTCGCAATAACCCTGACACCTATCAACAATATCAACGGCCTCTGTGGCGCAGTGGGTGAAGGTCCGCCTGAGACGCAGAAGGTTGCGGGTTCGATTCCCGCTGTGGGACAAATGTTTGCATGTTCTGTAGATATTTGTCTCGGGTCTGGGTGTTTTCTATGTATGATATGTATGTATTTACAACAAAAAAAATGTGTATTATATCAATCATGTGGTTCCCATAATACAAGCTCTGCTTAGTTTGGGACTATGTGATGCTGTGTGATAACGTCCAGCATTATTTATTATATAGCCTGATATTAACAAAGGAATCCTATCCAACATGGGAAACAAATTAACTAGATTTTATGTACTAAATTATTAAAATACATTACTAAATATTATGTTAGAATGCCATCTCACAGGATTTCTCCTAGTTTGGATACCTACATAAGTTGTCCCAAGAATATTGTAATTGTACTGACAAAATTCTAATAGGGGTGTACGGGGTTCCAACCCCTATCTATGGAACCCAAGCCAACCTCACCTGCACGTGGTGCACCCTGCTAAACAACGAACGGGGCTCTGGCGGCGGCTGATTGCGGCATAGCACAGCCTAAACCGGCACACACACCGGCACAGCTAAATCCCCTGGCCACTGACGGGCAGCAGCGTTGGTGGTGCGAGAAGCTGTGCCCTGCGATCCCCAACCCGCATGCCCAGCGTGGGGATTATGGGCATATCCCCCTTTATTAGGGGAGGCCTATGTCCAGCAGTGGACTGATATAGGCTGATGTGGTGGTGACAAAATTCATGTACAGTACATAGTTACTTACAGTAGTACATACTTAGCATTTGTGATGATTGTTATTGATTATACTAATTTCAATTTCAAATTTTTTGAGTTTTGAAGAACTTTCGAAGGTAGATATATTCTTAGACAAAATTTGCCTCACGTAAAATACCTACAGCTGAAGTATATTTTTTCTGAGCCTTAGCCATTACCTACTTATGTAGTATTTAGGTACAATACTAAACCAAATTTATAAAAAAAAATCGACATGAAAAAAAAAACACTTCCTACCCTAAAAAACTAATACTAAACTTAAAATTCAAAGAAAATAAATTCCTACTATTATATGAGCTTGGACCCTACTCATCTGTTTGAAAAGAAAAAAGAATTTTGAAAATTGGTCCACGATTGACGGAGATTTTGGTGAACATACATACCTAAAAAAGTAGAAAAAAAGATTCCGTCGAATAGAGAACCTCTTCCCTTTTCGAAGTCGGTTATAAAGGCCCATATCGAGTACCTAGTCTGACCTTTTTGTCACACTGAAATGCAACAAACATAAAGATTTTTCTTTTAGTCTTGTACTGACACAATCGTACCAACCTACTATAACTTATTTTTATATATGTGTGTGTTTGTAGTTGCAAACAAAGATTTATTTGTGTATCTATTACTAATTTCATAGATAGCAGTTTCAGCGAAATACCGAGCTATACCTAAGTAGCGGCGCGTAAGTCTAGGGGTGAACGAAACGCCTGCGCATGGTTCTCTCGCTCTCTCTCTCGCCTCTAGCTCCCATTATGAAACCTTACTTTTGACTTCAACGAAACGTCTGCGCATGGCTCTCTCGCTCTCTCGCCTCTAGCTCCCTTATGATACCTTACTTTTGACTTCAACGAAACGTCTGCGCATGGCTCTCTCGCTCTCTCTCGCCTCTAGCTCCCATATGATACCTTACTTTTGACTTCAACGAAACGTCTGCGCATGGCTCTCTCGCTCTCTCTCGCCTCTAGCTCCCATATGATACCTTACTTTTGACTTCAACGAAACGTCTGCGCATGGCTCTCTCGCTCTCTCTCGCCTCTAGCTCCCATATGATACCTTACTTTTGACTTCAACGAAACGTCTGCGCATGGCTCTCTCGCTCTCTCTCTCGCCTCTAGCTCCCATATGATACCTTACTTTTGACTTCAACGAAACGTCTGCGCATGGCTCTCTCGCTCTCTCTCGCCTCTAGCTCCCATATGATACCTTACTTTTGACTTCAACGAAACGTCTGCGCATGGGTCTCTCGCTCTCTCTCGCCTCTAGCTGCCATATGATACCTTACTTTTGACTTCTGCGCAATAACGGTCAGCGTTAGAGTTTCGTGCCGCTATTGTACAGGTCTAATTAAATGTGTACATACCTGTTTCCGTGTAGTGTTGTCAGTATTCAGATGTCCAACACTAGAAATATCATCAACTTCTCCCTTTTCATCAAGTTTTCGCTTCATAGCTTTAGACCGAATAATCTTTTTTTGCTTCAAAGTTTTCTTAGGATCCTGTTTTTTGTTGATTTTTGGTATTTCTTCATCATCAGAATCAAAATTGTCGATATCATCATATTGATCATCGATTATTTCTTCCTCTTTGATTATCGTCTCATCATTTTCCATCATTATCTCATTATTTATTGAATCATTTTGTTTTGTATTTGTTGAATCGGTTTGTGTGCAAGACATTGCAAAATCATCAGGTTTTGATACATCTTCTTGTTTTACTATGTCACATTCAAGATTAAGCTTTCTGTCTTCTGCCACAGATATAGGATCATCAACGTCTTCCATTTTGATGTCCATCTCTATCAACTCCTCACTTTCTAATTCATTATTCTCTGGCTGGTCTTTATCATATTGGGGCAAATCAATGATATTTTCTGACTGGCTTCCGAGCTCAATGCAGGATGATGGCAATAGGTTCTGGAGGTTTTCTATACCTTTCTGGAAGATTGAAGATCTTACTAAGTCATAATAAGATATTAAACCTATATTATGTTCAGATTATTCAATTAAAACACTTAGTCATATAAATTAGTCAGGTGAATCCTTCTGATATAAATGCGAAAGCTTGTGAGTATATATATAGCTGCTACCAGCTGACAAGTCTTACCTTTTCATGAGTTTTCAGGATCACATGAGCTTGATGACATCTCAGTCGGAAATTATAGAACTTTCTAAGTATATCTTCACACGTTGTACAGAATTTCAAGTTATTATTTTGTAGAATCTGTAATAATAAGGGTTTTTTTATGGTACTTGAAGATGGAGCAAGCACATGGCCCATTCCATGTTAAATGGTAACCATTACCTATCACAAAACATTGCATTGAAGATCACGTTTTTTTTAGAATGTGCTCTACGATGCATTGTCCTGCGTCCATCAACTTGTGACATGAAGATGATAAAAAGAAGCAATGCTGCTTCATAAAAGAAAAAGCCATGGTGGCAGTACTTCCCTAGATGACTACTACTAAAATATGGTGCTTATATCATGAGAAGTTGATGAAAAAGCATTTTTAAGCATTAAACAACTAAATAAATTAGTGATAAAAAAAGTGACAGAAACAATGACTTTATTTTGCTTTTAACACTGCCTGAAAAGGACACAGCATCAAGCAGCTCGTAATGTTATAATGCATTGTGCAGAGGTTCAGCCCTAGTCACCGGCCGTTTGAGCCTTGCCCCGTGAGTGGTGGTCCACCATTTTGGATTTATTTTTTACTATGTTTTTTTTTATTATTTTTGTATATAGTAGATGTTTAAACTTTGTAGTAAAAAATGTATTTTTGATGAGTTTTAAAATGAATTAAGTGTCATAATAATTATAATTTTAAGGACATGATTATGAAGGATGAGTCATACATGCATGTAGGTAGACTTTAGAAATAAAAACTGGCCAAGTGCGAGTCAGACTTGCCCATGAAGGGTTCCGTCCCATTGTAAGGGAGCCTCACTTAAATTTTTCTGTTTTTAGTATTTTTGTTGTTATAACGGCTACATAAATACAAAATCTAAAGCAATTGTCTATCATACATAGATATCAAGGTTTTTTTTTTAGCTGCTTCTGATGTTTGCGCCGCTAATAATGGAACAGGCCCACATCAAGAAAGTTGACATTGAACTTTTTTGCTAATAATTCCCTCATGGGTGCACTCCGGACACACTTCATTAAGAGATGGTAAACATCCTCTATTACTCCACAAGTCTCACAATTTGGATTATCAACTCTCTTCATTAAAAACTGAAATTTATTCAAAGGCATATGCCCGGAGCGCAGTCTATGAGATACTACAACCAATTTCCTATCCATTCTAATATTAGCGAACTAAGGTATATGAGGTGGCTCACTTTGCATCGTTCTATACCAGATGCCCTTCTCCCAAGAGATATCATGGTTCATGAGATACAGCCTGGTGACAGACAGACAGAGGAGACTTAGTGATAGGGTCCTGTTTATACCCTTGGTTATAAAGAAGTTAAAAACAAAAACAATAAGTACCTAGGTATCGATGTACCTAGGCACTGAAGATTTAATCTTACACACCAGTTTTTATTTGTTAATTGTGTACCAGTTTAAAAATTACACATTATAATAACCGTGTGTGATAATTTAATATCTACAAGTCAGGTAAGGCCGAATAGAAACGACGATGGTTATTTCAACTGTATATTCCTTTCGAAGCACAAATTACTTAGAACATTTTACAGTAGGTACTTATAATTATAATGACCGACACTCTTGGTAAGTACTAGTGTTCACTTCTAAGTCTGGCAGCGGAATAATCATCAGACTCGTTATCATCCTACTTGAAAGCTCCGCTACCCCCGCTCAATATTTTTCTTGACAAAGCGGGTGTTCGAAGAACAAGTACTCCGACAACGAACCATTACAATGTTTTTTTAAATAAAATCACTACAGTTTATATCATTTCCAATTATGTAATAAAAATACACGATATTTATTGAGCTAGTTTTGACAATTTAACCAAATGATAAAAATACATTAGAATTATCACGATCAAACCGGCATTTCCGGACAAACACAGTATTATTTTAAAATTAGTTCTATAAAAACCTGTAAAAATGTTCACTAAAGCTTACACGTGGATGTATGAAAACTATTTTCAAGTTCTTTGTGAACATTTTCAGTGTTCACTTACCTCGAAATCGCAAAGTTCATCGTAAAAATGTAAGAGTTTCACGTCAATATCATCAGCCCTTTGGAAATCGGAGCGTAAACATATCCGGCACACGGTCTTCCGCATTTTTACCGGGTTACATATTTTCTTTCCATCAATGTTGAGGCAATCTCATGAAAATGAAAACAACAACAACAATAAAAGAACAATTTTCTTTCACCGAACACGTAAATTCCTGAAATCTAAATGAAAACAAAAACAACTTTCGAAAGTTTGTTGATTTGTATCGAAAACTATTTTAGCTATTTTCACGAAACCTTCGCGGCTACTGCTAGTTTCACGTTATTCATTCTCTTTGGTCAAGCTAGGTCACGAAAACATCGCGGCTAATTTAATTTTTATCTCACTCAAGGAGTTATTTTTGTTAAGAAAAAGTAGGTACACAAGATGAGTGTTAAACTCAGCCCAATCCGTTCATTATGTAGCTTCTATTTACTAAATAAAAGAACCTCGATTTAAATAGGACTTCTTTATAACTGCGCTGTTCGTAAAAATAGCATTATCCATTCCATATGTTCTTTTTTTTTAATGATTGACAATGACATACATTCACATATGTAGACAGACAAGTGAAAAAAATTTCTTTCGATTTTTCTTACTTTTCATGAGTTTGTTTATCAATAATTGACGGAATGAATAAAACTAAATGTAATGCAGTAAAAATGCGGAAGACAGTGTGCCGGATATGTTTGCGCTCCGATTTCCAAAGGACAGATGATATTGACGAGGAACTCTTCGACTTTTACGACGAACTTTGCGATTTTGATGTAAGTGAACATCTCCCTTTATTTGTCTAATATTTTCTGCGTGTGACAGGCTTCTATCAAATGAGCCAGAGGTAGTCGCCTCTGCGTGTTGACTTCAGGGTATAGTTAGCGGCACGTAAGTCTAGCACTGAACGAAACTTCTGCGCATGGCTCTCTCGCTCTCTCTCGCCTCTAGCTCCCATTATGATAACTCACTTTTGACTTCTCTGCAATAACGGTCAGCGCTAGAGTTTCGTGCCGATACTTGTAGAGAGGGAATCCTCGAGGCCCTATCTATATGCTCGGAAAAGTATTTGAAGCAAGAGCGTTTGAAGAAAACCAGCTGTGTGCATGCGAGGCTGTACGGGAATTTCAATGGCTGGAAAGAAACTTACCTGATGACCTCCAACGAAAGAGACACAGATCGCTCCCACTTAGGCTGCCCACCCATAACCAATAATCGGTTACTGATTTAATGTAGGAGAAAAATACAACATACTGATTGCAATAGTGCAACGCACACGTCCTACAAGAAGTCTCTTCATAAGAAGTAGGTCAGAAATACTATGCAGTAAAAATTGGACCAATTATCGGTCCTACAAAAGTTTGACGTTGCCCACGTCAAACTGATAAATTGCACTGATAAATTGCCGCACTTTAGGGTCCACAGGGCTGTTCTGAAATAGAATAGAATAAACGTTTATATGGCACAAAATAACAAAAATGGGGGAGGTGAAAGTAGGTAAGTACATAAAAAAGTTTAAAAATACAATCTTGTACTCATAAAAACGATAGTAAAGTATACGATTTCACTAAAAAAAAACAAAAATATATAACAAGTACCTACATACAGTTCACAAAAGTGAAAGGTTCACAGAGATGGCAGTCTTTCGGAAATTGAGCAATTACAAGTTATAAATAATGCTGGACACTGACACACAGCATCATGTAATAATAATAATAATAATAATAAAATGACTTAAAAGAAAAAAAAAATGACACCGCTCATGTCACACGCTTTTTCTTCGCTAAAATTTTAAATATTTGATTTCTTCACCATTTACCACCTAAAAATTTTCCAATAAAGTTAATAATCCGTGGAATACGTGCCTAAATTTATATTTCAACAAACCTTTTCCAAAAAAGCAAAAATCAAAACAATGGATTTGACAACTCAGCTAAACATGTCATAGAAGAAATAAAATAAACATTGATGATTACACGAAGAAAAGCAAGAACAGAAGCGGAGCAAATCGCACGCCCAACACCTCCGCCTGCTCCGTCAAGCTCCGCGTCGTCGTCTGGGGATGAGGTATTTGCCACCCCCCCGGACACCAGCGCGTCGAGCGACGAGAGCAGGCCGCCGTCGCCTCCGCCGCCGCGACCACCTGTGCGGCGTGGGCGACCACCGCTGCTGGCCGGCTTGGGGTCTGCGGGACAATCTGCCCCGCGCCCGACCCCCGCCTCCGACAGCAATGTGCGACGCATGAAGTGGACGAAGAAAATAAACGAAAATGTCATGCGCGCATATTATAGGGCTACAGAGGGAGGAACCAACCGCACTGCGTACCTTGCCCGGATGCTGCCTCTGTTTTTGACGCTTGAACCAGCTGTTATCGTCACTGCACAACGACTATCGGATCAGGTACGAGCCATCCAACGATTGAAATTGTTGGATGATTCGGTACTTGACCGGCTTCGCGCTGAAAGTGATCAAGTAGCTGACCACTCGCAGCGGGTCCTGGCTGCCGCTCTGCCGGTTACGACAACTCCGTTACCGGTAACGACGCAGCCGGACGCCGCTGCTGACGACGTCGACTACGAGATCACCAACGTGACAAACCAGGTAAATGAGCAATTGAGGAGGACTTTGGAGGATGCGATTTTATCGTACCGGTCCGCACCTCTCGATGAAAGACCGCGTTTGCCTCGCTTGCCCACTCACAGACGAAACTTAGCTGTAATGGAGGCCTTGAATCCTTTGTTGGTCCCTTATCTAGAGACTAGCGAAGGACTAGCTGATACCCATTCGATCCTTTACTGCGGAGCCGTGGCGGCGTGTCGTGTTGCTCGTGTCAAGTTCCCAAACTCCACGCGAGCACCACGACCTGTCGATAAAATTCCAGCTTGGCAAGTACGGATCGAACGGCGGATCGGTAAATTCAGGACCCTCATTGCAAAGCTAAGTTGCTTCAGAGAGGGCAATACCCGCCCTCGAGTGATGCGTTTTGTGACACAGGCCTTCGCTGGGACTGATACTCGGCCCCAAGATTATATGGCATGTATCACAGAACGCATTGACTTTCTGAAGCAGAAAATCTCTGCTTGGGCGAGCCGCATTCGTAGGTATCGAGAACGTGTGGACCGATATTGGCAGAATCGAAACTTCCAAAGTGACCAAAGGAAGGTGTACCGAAACTGGGAGAAACCTGACCAATGTGTGATGGACGGGCGTGTACCGGATGCTGATACCATGAATAATTTCTGGCGCAGCATCTGGTCTGTGCCCATCCAGCACGCGGAGGGAGATTGGATGGATGTGGTGAGTAGAGAGTGTGAACCAATCGAAACCATGGGGGCTGTTGAGATTACCCCCATAGATGTCAGATTTGCAATCCGTTCGGCCCATAACTGGAAAAGTCCTGGACCGGACGGGTTGCATAACTTCTGGCTGAAGTGGTTTCGATGTTCGCACTCTGTACTCGCCACACAATTTCAAGAAGCCCTCGAGCTTGGGTCTCTGCCAAGTTTCATGACGACTGGAGTCACCTTCCTGCTCCACAAATCTGGTAGTACCGCGGAAGCAAAGAACTACAGACCCATCACGTGCCTACCTACCATCTACAAGCTCCTTACGTCCATTCTGACCGTAAAAATTAATTCGCACATAGTTGCAAATAATATTTTGGCTCCTGCTCAGAATGGATGTAGGGTTGGGTCCCGCGGTACTAAGGAGCTCCTCCTCATTGACATGACCATTAGCCAGCAGATCAGGCGCAGCAAGGGGAACCTCTCCGCTGCATGGATAGACTACAAGAAGGCCTATGATTCGGTGCCTCATACATGGCTGGAGAGGATCTTAGAGTTGTATAAAATTGATGCAACTTTGAGATACTTCTTAGGTACATGCATGAGTCAGTGGATCACAGTTCTTCGTCATCCAGGTAGCGGACGGGATCCCTCTGCTCCGCAAGATCTGATTCGCATAGAGCGGGGTATATTCCAGGGCGACAGTCTGAGTCCCCTATGGTTCTGCCTGGCACTGAATCCTCTTAGTACTCTGCTAAAGGATTCAGGGCTAGGCTATCGACTTCGGAGAGAGGGTGTTATCGTTTCTCACCTGTTGTACATGGATGACCTCAAACTTTTCGCGCCGAGAAAACCAGAGCTGCTGACTCTGTTGAATATCACACAGATATTCAGCAGTGCCATCAGCATGGAGTTCGGTGTCGAGAAGTGTGCGGTCATGCAAGTACAGCGGGGGAAAGTTGTAAATACTACAAACTTACAGCTTTCCGATACGATATCCCTCAGATCTCTTTCCGATATCGAAACCTACAAATATCTCGGTATGTCAGAAGCGTTAGGTATAGTAGACAGAGACATAAAACAGTCGGTGAAGGAGCGATTCTTTTGCCGCCTGACTAAAGTACTCAATAGTCTTTTGTCGGGTGGTAACAAGGTTCGTGCCTTCAACGGCTGGGTTATGCCTCTGCTTATATATACCTTTGGCATATTGAGATGGACTCAAACTGAACTTGACGCCCTTGACTGTAAGGTTCGTCAACTTCTTACGACACACAGAATGCGACATCCACGCTCGTCGGTAATGAGGATGTACATCCCGCGGAAATGTGGGGGCCGCGGCTTTTTAAATGCCAAGACCCTCCATAACCGCGAGGTGTGCAAGCTCAGAGAATACTTCCTCCATGCCGACAGTGAGATGCATCGTGATGTCGTAGCAGTTGACAAGAACCTTACCCCGCTCTCACTGGCTAAGGAGAACTGGCACAAACCTACGGTGCTGAGTGCCCTCGACCGCAAGGTTGTATGGGAGAGTAAGGAGCTGCACGGACGGTTCTACAAAGCCCTTACAGGGCCTGATGTAGACCTACTAGCATCCGTGAACTGGCTACGTTTTGGTGACCTCTTTGGGGAAACCGAAGGTTTTGTCTGTGCGATTATGGATGAGGTAATAAAGACGAACAACTACCGAAAGTATATCATGAAGGATGGAACCGTTGACATTTGCAGAGCTTGTCATCGTCCCGGTGAATCCCTCAGACATATACTTTCGGGTTGTTCGCACCTATCTAACACTGAATACTTGCACAGACATAACCAAGTAGCAAAGATCATCCATCAGCAGCTTGCTCTCCAATACGACCTTGTCGGTCCAGAGGTTCCGTACTATAAGTACGCACCGGTACCGGTTCTCGAAAATGGTCGTGCTACGCTCTACTGGGACCGCTCTATCATCACGGACAGGACTATTCTTGCGAATAAACCAGATATCGTCTTGGTAGACCGGTCGGAACGCCGGGCGGTACTTGTTGACATCACCATCCCACATGACGCTAATCTCGTGAAGGCCGAGAAGGACAAGCTTAGCAAGTACCTTGACTTGGCACACGAGATTACCGCTATGTGGGATGTCGACTCAACAATTATCGTTCCGATAGTCGTTTCAGTGAACGGTCTGATAGCGAAGAGCCTTGACCAATACCTTAAGAGACTCTCGCTAGGCAGCTGGATCAAGGGTCAGATACAGAAGGCGGCTCTCCTGGACTCGGCACGCATTGTGCGGAGGTTCCTCTCTCTGCAGGCCTAGCCACCGACCGTTTGAGCCCTGCCCCACGGTCGGTGGTCCACCATTTTGGATATATTTTTTACTATAAAGTTTTTTTATATTATTTTTGTACATAGTAGATAAATAATGTTTTAAATTTTATAGTAAAAAATGTATTTTTTATGAGTTTTAAAATGAATAAAGTGTTATAATAATAATAATAAAAGCCTTTATTCAGACATCATAATACAATTAAAGAATCACTTACAAACTAACTTAACACTTTTCTATTTATATTTGCCTCGACATTATATTTTCTAAATCCTAGTTGGTTTATTTGCCTCGACAGTAGTCTGTATGCCCTTATTGGCAAAGGCCTCTTCTAACTGCCCCCATTTGACTCTATCCATAGCTATAGATGTCCATGCACCACCTGCTACAGCCTTTATATCGTCGACCCATCTTCTGAATGGCCTGCCTCGTTTCCTTTTCATGTGTCTTGTGTACCAATGTATTATTGTTTTTGACCATTTTTCTCTGCCTCATATTGTATGTCCTGCCCATTTCCACTTGAGTTTTCTAATAGATAAAGTGACATTTTTGGTTCTCGTACGAATTTTGATAGTCGTATTCCTTATTCTGTCTGCTAGTCTTTTCCCTATCATGCTCCTTTCCATAGCATTTTGGCATGTTTCCAATTTCTTGTTGTGGGCTTTGGTGATTGCCCAGGTTTGGCAACCGTATGTGAGTATAGGCAGTATACAAGTGTCAAAGAGTTTCCGTTTGATAGCGATGCTTATATCTTTGTTTTTCATTATGTCCTTAAAACTCCAATATTGTTTCCAAGCATTTCCTATACGTCTATCAATTTCTTTTGAAGTTAGGTCAAGCGGCGAGATTATCTGGCCTAGATAGACATATTCGTTTACATAATCTATTTTGTTATCGTTGATGAAGATAGGTTCTGGCTTCCCGTTCGTCAGGGCGATCCTGTGTCACAGCATCATGTAGCCCCCGATAATTGATGGAGATATTGGTGCTCATAGGGCAAAAATTACAAGTGAGGATGAGGTTTTTTGAGTTTTCCGGGAAAAGTACCAATCCCTCAGGAATAAAATTTATATGGGACCTCCTGTGAAGTACACTCTTTTAAACATAAAAAGAATTTTGAAAATCGGTTTACAATTGAGGGAGATATCGGTGAAAATACATTAAAAAAAGTTAAAAAAACAAAAGCTTCCGATGAATTGAGAACCTCCTCCTTTTTGAGGTTGGTTAAAAATGGTTCCTTATAGAAACTTAAGTTCACAACTACCCACAGTATATACACAACTCACATTATAAATTAGTGTAAATTAAAAAAAAATTGATTCTAAGGTAACTACTGATTAAAGAGATTTTAACTTTACTTGTAAATAAATATTTTTACAGATTCTACCTAATGATAACTTGAAGTTCTGTATGTTATGTGAGCATTTACTGAGAAAGTTTTACAAATTCCAACTGCGATGTAAAGAAGCTCACAAGATCCTGAAAACTCATAGAAAGGTAAGATTTTTGAGGTAAAAGTCTATTGTATTCTTTAGGTCGATTCACACACATATGAGTGAAGCCATAGTTCGGGCACAGTACCAGCACAGCACAGTGCGAAATATTCTTTCATATGTTCTCTATAAACGCAAATTACGTGGAGCTTGCAGAGAAGGTTGGTTGTTGAGAGAATTAAATTGAACTGATTTTATTTTAAAAATTACTTTTATAATAATTAATTTATCTAGTGTCTTCTGGTCGATGTAAGACCGAAAAGTGATGAAGGGTAGCGCGGTCTGCGGTTGATGAACTCAAGGCTCACGTGTGCAGCATCAGCACCTTGTGTCGATGACATTCCAATCAACAATTGCAATTAGGTATTATGTAACGAGGCAGCAGTCAATGACCGGTAGGTATATGTGTAACACGCATCCCCACTTGTCAGGTGTCAGTGACGACACGGTGCTCTCAGTGCCAGTGCTGACAACGGCAATCACGGACGATACATGTCAAACCGCCCTCTCGCTCGCACTATTCAACATTTTTGAAAATATAAAATCACTGACTATAGTAATGCACCAAAATTGATCACATTGGTGCAAGTTTTTTGGTAAGAAAACGTGATAGAATCAAAATGATCTGAACCTTTGTATTGTTATTGTCTAGGCCGTGAAGGTTTGCTATTTTCCGCGATTCAGCGATTTTATGTCTTCAAAAATGTTGAATAGTGCGAGCGAGAGGGAGGTTTACATATAGCCGCCTTAAATCACTGACGCAACGCTATCACTTATACTGAACTGGGCGGCCATGTTGCCGGAACTGTTACTTCACTGAAATGTGTGAATCGACACTAAGTGTAATATTTCACCGGGACACCATGGCAGTGCAACCAGGGTGTAAGGGGTTCCAACCCCCACCTACAGAACGTAATTTATTTATTTTTGTTTATGTATATACACTTACAGAAAGGTATAGAAAACCTACAGGGTCTGTTACCACCATCCCACATTGGGTTCGCCAGCCTTTCGGACAACCAAAAATTCGTTGATGTTCCCCCACGTGATGTGGTCTACATCAGTCAAGAGACTGACGAATTGGTGGAGAAGGAAATCAAAAAGGAGGTCATTGATGATCCTATATCCATGGCAGAAGATGTAAAGCTTGATATTGGACGTGATATAATAAAACAAGAAATTGTACCTGTTGATTTTGACATATCTTATACACAAAACAATTCGACGAATACAAAAGAAAATGAGTTAGTAAAAAATGATGAGATGATATTGCAAAGTGATGATAATGAGGAAAAACGAAATGATGAGATCATAACCAAAAAGGAAATAATGATTGATGTTCAATTTGACGATGCAAATAATTTAGATTCCTTTGATGAAGATACAAGAATCGTTAAAAAAAAGGGTACTAAGAAAGCTTTGAAAGTAGATAAGATTGTTCAACCTAAAAAAGCTATGAAGCAAAAGCTCGATGAAGATATAGAAATTGATGATATTATTAGTGTTGGAGATCTGGAATATATAGGCAATACTACACAGAAACAGGTAAATACATTTAACTGGTTTTAATTTAACCACTGTAACTTTCAAACTCCCTCCTCTGCCACTCCCGCTGTCTCTCCCGCTCCGTTTGCCGTTCCCGTTTCAGCTCCCGTTTTCGCTCCCGGTCCGGCTACCGTTCCCGCTATCATTCCCGTTCATAAATACAATAAAATCAGTCAATCCGTTTTCGAGATATCGCATGAAAAAAGCCATCCCATACAAAATGTATGGCTTAATGATTTTTCTGTATAAGATGATGATAATGAATAATAAATATAAATTTTTCGTGAATTCCTTCATTTTTTATTCGGGACGCAACCAACTTTGTTTGTTAGATCTTTTCTAATCCATTGAATGTTTTTGTTTTTTCATAGAAATTAATTCTATACAAACATATAAAGAAACTGAAAGAGAAAGTAATGTATATTCTAGAACGCGGCACCTTAGACCTCGGCGATGAAGTCAAAATGACGAAAGAAACATTCTTAGATATGTTGAATAAATGCGACCGGTCTATATTACGGCGTACACTACAAGGCATGTTGAAAAACGGTGAGCGGTTAAAACGTTAAACATAGTGTAATATAATATAATACAGGGTGTTAAAATACTACTACCGAAAATCCGCCCCTACGGTTATATTTTTTTTCAGACAACAGATTTTTTATTTGGCTTGGTTTTACCTTTATTGCTTTCGTATTCGGTAGAATTCTTTTTACACCCGATATAATAAGTTACATAAATAGATAGAAAATAAGCAGATTTCCAAATACGTCATATATGTATAAATAATTAGGTGCTGGCGCAGTGGGTGCCCGCATGAGATGCAGAAGGTTGCGGGTTTGATTCCCGCCGCGGGACTAATGTTTGCATTATTTGCTGATATTTATCTCAGATCTGGGTAATTTCTATGTATGTATTTACAAAAAAATATGTGTACAATGCTCTGCTTAGTTTAGGGCTACATGATGCCGTATGATAGTGTACAGCATAATTCTTGCCTTAGATTCCAGGGGTTTGCAGAAAATAAAAAACTTCCTTCAGTTCCTATGGAAATACTTCGACCCGAAATATGAGAAGGTGTTCCGTATTGAATATATGACCACGCATGCGCAGAAAGTAGCAGAGTTTGAGGCGAGGAGCAAGAGCGAGGAGTACTTAAAGGCGGAGTTTAAGTGCGAAATCTGTTATAAAGTCTTTGAGGTGCCTCTGCTATTGGATTATCATAAAAGGATGCATGATGTGAGTATTGTTTATTCTACTTTTTAGTATTTAATATTTATTTTACAAAGTCATCATCATTGTGTACACTCGAAAGAAAAATAGTTCATAGATTTATGTACATGCTAAGTGTTACTACAATTATAGATGGCAGATTACATATATAAGTATTATTATTTACACACTTAGCCCATTACTTATGAACGCTACTCAAAGTTAATCAATGCTTAAAGTTAGCCCTGTCACTGTTTGTCATTATACAACTGTAAGAGATGGCAATAGTCTAATCGTTTATCTTTTGAAAGATGTTCATATGTAAGGCCATTAGTAAAGTGGACAAACTATCAAAAATACATTTTTTTCTTTTACAAAAAGCAAAAACCAATTAAAAGCATTTCATATGTCATATTCTTTATTGCAATAATTATGTTAGTTTACATTATAAGGTGTTATTAAAGTTAAGTTAGTACATGATTACCCAATTAGGGCGTAGCAACGATCAGAGTGGAGGTGGACCGTTTTGAAAATAAGTAGGTGTGGTTTATATTTAGAAAATGTTATGTAAGCAGCAAAATAAAACTTAATTAGAATCTGATATCGTTAGCTTGTCTTTGAAAAAATCATCCAAACTGTAATAACATTTATCTATTAATTATATAATATAATTCTTTTAATTTACTCACGAAAATAGTATTTTGTTCCTCTTTTAGTTTGTCTGTTATTTTGTTATATATTTTTGCCGTATTTAGAACTTGGTATTAAGATTCTGTGTTTGTGCCTACATGGATATCGGCGCGGAAAGTCACTTTTTTTCTTTAGTACAATGAAGATATCAAATTAAAATAATGTGAGCATGCTTAATTCGTTACGAATTCGTTACGAATTAAGCATGCTCGCTACATTAAGCTCTTGTTACAGGAATCTCGTGAGCACGCTTGCGAGATATGCTCGATGCGTTTCGAATCTCGCACCAATCTTTCTGCTCACAAACGAAATAGCCACAACTATGTGTACAGATGCAAGCATTGTGACCTGACCATATACAGCTTGTAAGTTTTAATCTCCTAATATATACCGTCCTATTCATAACAGTTCTCACGGTTTTGCAACTACAATTGAGCGATAAGGAGCAATTGAGCTCCACTAATTACTCAAGATTGATCCATTCGTATTGTTGAGCAATTATTCCTCTAAAATTGCCCGTGTAAGCGCACCGTAAGAATGCGGCGAACGTCGCTCACAACTTCAATTCGAGACGCGGGCAAAGGATCGCTCCGTATATCGCATCTCTGTTTAGCTGATGGATGGTTCAGCCGTGCGGGCGGGATAGCAATATTGGCCGTCCAAAATCTTCTAAGAATTTGGTTGTGTTCCGTAATACCAAAAATGATGACTGACAACTTTATGTATTCTTTACAAAGTATTGTTATTCTGTAACTAGATAATATAAGCTAGGTTCCTTAACAAACAACACGTAAGATATTGTTGTTTTTAATACGAAACAAAGAGGAATAAAAGTGGTCAACTCGGGAATAAAAATGTGCGAAATGCTATTGGCCTATATTTCATTTTAGGTAAGTATTTTGTAAAAACCTATCCAGGAACCTAGATTAATAATACTATTGGAATACAAATAATACAATAATATAGTGGAAATATGCTTGAATTCCAAATCATTTTGGTCATGAAAAAACTCATTTTGGTAAATCATTTTGTATGAGCAATTCGTCCTTCAGAGGCCCCTTAACAAGCTGTTGACTGTCAGTTTGGTTTCAGTATCGTGATGCGGAACCACTACGACGGACATATGGGCAAGACTTATACATGTGACATCTGCCAGACACAGTACAAGTAAGATAAATTACATGTTTATAACTTTAAATATGTTTTACATCTCTCATGTTCGGTAAGTAGGTTCTTATTACCTCCAAATGGGGCTTGTAGGTGACTAATGGGTAGCTTGTAGGCGCTCTAGGGTAATAATGTAGCTAGAAAAGCCCTAGGGCGGTAAGTAATTTAAAAAGAAAACACTTCATTCTTTCATAAAGTTCGCATACATCTAACCATCATACTGGCAATAGACATCATGCATTTAGCCCAATGACCAAAGAGGTCGCTTTGCCATTCAGCCTTGTCTTCGTGTGAGTATAATAGTCATCAATTTTAAATATCGAACGGCGAAGCTCAATTTCGTTCTTGAAAAAAAAAATGTTTTATTCTTGTAATGCCGGTTTTTTTCTACTTACCTCACAATCGAGATGTAAAGCAGAATAGTTAGCTCGGGTGTAAGCACCAATTGCACCCTCGAACTATAGGTGCCCTCGCTGCGCTCGTGCGCCTCTCTCTCTCTGTCTCTCTCATCTCGCTATTATATACTATTTTATGTCAAAAAATATATAGTTAAAAATATATGTACAGCACACCAAAACGCAACCAAAAAAAACTGTTGTCTGAAAAAAAACCCGGAGAAAACAATGTTTCAAGATTTTTATTTATTTTGGCAGCCAGCAATGTACGCATTACGTACGCCAGCTGCGAGTACTGTACAGGCAGACCACATAAATTGCTGGTTTTTATTTTAATTGATTTCTGCGTATTTTAATGAGATAGTTTGGTAGATATCATTTCATTATGTTGTACTATGTAACTTAGTAACTTAGTAAAATAATTAAAATGAGGTAGATAAGTTAAAATGTCTTTTTAGCTTAATATGTTCAGAATCATGGTCTTATACCTACCAGTTTCCGGTAGTAGGTACTTTTTACACCCTGTATAATTTTTAATAAAGTTTTTAAATATTATATGCTTATCTAAGCTTAGTCAGTCAATAGTTATCCAAAGGGCAGTCCATACTGACCAGTCTACCATGTTCTTAATTTTTTTTTCTTAAACTGAAATGACCACTTGTTTTGAGATGTTTTCAAACATTTAACTTATGTAGGTATTTTATGCCAATGAATATCCACACTCACGAAATTAGTTAATATTCTGCTACTTCTCACCACTGTGAACTAGGCTTTAGAATCGTATTCTAATCGCATAGTGTCAACCACATGACGTTGTCGCAACTACCCACATAAAAAAAATATAACCACAATATGAATGTGCTTTCATTTTTTTATTTAATAAGATAGATAGATAGAAAATTCGTTATTGCACAAGATAAAATACAAGTACACAGGCGATCTTAATGCTAAATAGCATTTTCTTCCAGATAATTCTGAAGTGTGGAGATAGATTGGTTGTGCTGCAAATTTTATTAATGAAATTTTAGAAAAATATAACGAAACTAATAAAAATTAGATAGAGTAAACTAAAAATAGAAACATAAACTATAGTATAGGTACTAAAGATTAAAATAAACTTACATACAAAGACTACAATAACATAAACATACTTATATTACTTAAAGTACATAATACCTAGCTCAATTTTTTCATTGACTATTTTGTAGAGATAAAATGATTACAAAGTTTTAATTTGAAGATTCCTAAGGAGACAGAGCTACGAATATCTGCTGGTAGAGAGTTCCACAGATGTATAATAACGTATAATAATAAGGTGCATGTCTGAATGTTTTTGTATGCATAAATTAGTAAATAGATATCTACCTCAGTTTAGCAATGCTCTATCGTACATATTACACATAAATGACTGAATGTGAAGAGACTTGATTTTTTGTAAACATCTGTATTATGGAACATTGTAAATTGTATGTACACTTACCATGTTCACAGCAATACAATAGGTATCTTATCTTATCTTATCTTATTGTATGTAATAAGAAACTTGTATTTTCTCTGTGAGTGAATTTCTTGTTGATTCTTTTGAGAAAATAAATGATTAAACTGTTTATTCACAGCAGTTTGAGTTGTTACAATTCGCACCGCCAGTCGCACGGGACGCAGGACTGTCCGCATTGCTATAAGAAATTCTTCTCTCTCATCGGTCTTGACAAACACGTCAAGACGAAGCATTCCGGAACTGTAAGTAGCTTTTTTATAATGCTTGACTATCACACAGCATCATGTAGCCCCAAACTAAGCAGAGCTTGTATTATGAGAACCATATGACTGATAAACTGCTTATTATACACTAACTCCCGCGGCTTCGCTCTCGTGGTACCGGGATAAAAAGTCAAAAAAAAACCTATGTGCTAATTCAGGTTACACACTGTATATATTTCAAGTTTCATCCAAATCCGTTTATTAGTTTTTGCGTAAATGCGTAACAAACATTCATCCATACATTCATATAATAAATAATAATAATCCTGGACGTCATCACACAGCATCATGTAGTCCCAAACTAAGCAGAGCTTGTATTATGGGAACCACATGATTGATATACTACATAGATACATTTTTTTTGTAAATACATACATATCATACATAGAAAACACCCAGACCCGAGACAAATATCTGCAGAACATGCAAACATTTGTCCCGCGGCGGGAATCGAACCCGCAACCATCTGCGTCACAGGCGGACCTTCGCCCACTGCGCCACAGCACTGCACACATATATCCATACTTAAGTATTATAATACTAGCTTCGGCCCGCGGCTTCGCTCGCGTGGTACCTGGATAAAAAGTACCCTATGTGTTAATCCAGGTCATAAACTATGTATATTCCAAGTTTCATCCAAATCCGTTCAGTAGTTTTTTCGTGAAAGAGTAACAAACATTCATCCATACATCTATACAAACTTTCGCATTTATAAAAGTAGGATGTGAATCTAACTGACGGAATAATTCGAATTATTATTAATTTAACCAATTCGTAACGCGACCAAACAGAGAAGAATTGACAAGAAACTCTTTTGCAATGTAACTATTACAGCGTTTTTGAGGCAGTTGGAGACAGTTTCATCTTAAGCTTTTTTGTCATCTAAATAATCAGATTTTATAATAAACTTTATTTTGAACTTATTTGCAGATATAAAAACGTACACTTTGCCCTAATTTTAAATGATTGATTAACTTTATGGAGCCTTACAGTAGGAACAGCTAGTTTATCTTTATTTATAGTGTTAACATTCAACTTGATCCGTATTACGTTCTAGGTCGCGGAAAGCAGTTCAACTCAAATGTATCGCAATAAATACGTTTCCCAGTACAAAGCGCGCAAACGGACGAACTTGCAAAACTATAAAGATGTGACGCGAATGTGAGTATTTCAAAGAACTATGTCTAAAGCATTGAAGTAATCTTAAAATTCATTTATACTCTGAACATCAACTCATACGGCTGATCTCTACTTTCTTATGTCCATATATCATTTGCTAGAAAGGGATGCATTCAGCTCTCAATGCTACTTCAAATGAGTTGCAAAAGAAAATTGTACCAGGACTCTCGAATAAAGTTCTACGCAGTTTCGTTATAATGCCCTGGTACGAAGTCGCAGCAATCGCATTGAGATAAAGTATGCATCCCTTTCTAGCAAATGATATTGGACATAAGAAAGTAGAGATGAGGTATGTGTTGACGTTCAGAGCATAGTGAATTTTAAAACTTCATATTTTTCTCTTCATAGTAGCTTCTGACTGGCTTCATTGTTCAGTTGGTAGTAACCCTGCCTTCTGAGCTGCAGGTCGCGGGTTCGATTCCCGCCCAGGACAAACACTTGTGTGGTGAACATGTTTGGGTGTTTTATAGGTATCTATGTACGTTTATCAGTCTGTAGTTTGGGATCAGTTGGTGGTGTGTGAGATGTAACTTATATTCTGCTTATACCAGTCCACTGCTGGACATAGGCCTCCCCTAAATGAAAGCTTCGCTCACGTGGTACCGGGATAAAATGTAGCTGATGTGTTAATCCAGACAGGCTAGTCTCACTCCGCCCTTTAGGTACTTGCTATAAGTACATGTTTGGGCCCCGAGTGCGGGGCTCGCTCCGTACGTCAGAAGAGATAAGAGTTACGTATAGAAAGGGATGCAAGGTGTAGCTGAATATAACATGTTAGGTACGAGCTGAATAACACTTTATTGAGTCGCAGCTAAAGTAGCTATTAGTTTAATCGTTTTTGCGGAGTGAAAATAACTCTTCCTTTTACTATTCTGTGTTATTCTCAAACTGTGTATATTCCAAGTTTCATCCAAATCCGTTCAGTAGTTTTTACGTGAAAGTTACAAGCATCAATCCATTAATCCATACTAACAAACTTTCGCATTTATAATATTAGTAGGATAGGATGCTTCCGTGCTTCGGAAGGCACGTTAAGATATTTGTACCGGCGTTTCAGTCGTTAAGCCATGTCGGGGGCCTTCGGGTGGCCTAAAAACTCTGACACCGGAGTTGGTCAGCTCATACGAGAAGAAGAAGAAGAATACTTCAGGCAAAATAAATCTTTTCATTAAAAAAAAACTTCTTAAATTAATCTTATCCATTATACATATCTATCCTTCTCTTTTTATCTTCTCCCAATACCCAAAGGTTTGCCGTAAAAAATCTCTTTCAGGGTTAAACTCGCCTTTGTACATAGCATTTAAGTAAATTTATTCCTGTATTATGTTTTCGTATACAATAAAGAATTAAAGAAAAAAGCTTTCAAAAATGATTGAAATCCCATGGATGTTTGAGTAACAGCTTCAGATGTGAGACTGAAGGTTGCTCGGCTCAGTTTCCGTCGGCGGCGGCTCGGCGACGACACGCCGCCGGAACCGGACACGCCGTCAGACTGCGGAGACGGCGCCCCTATAGGACATGCGGGATCGTGAGTATACAGAAAGAAAAGAAACAAAGAAAAAACTTTCATTTGACGAGAACAGAAAAATAAGCACATTCAATAATAAAAAGAAACAATAGATATTTGTTATACAAGAGTGCAAAGTTGCTTTTTAACCGCGTGCTCAATTTTGATGAACGAGCAAGCGAAGGATGCGTGATTCAATGTTAGAAACATTCAATTAAGAATTTTGTTAATCGTCGTTTTAATTATTTTTAGAGTTCCCTACCCAAAGGGACCCTATCACTAAGGCTCCACTATCGTCCATCCGATTATCAATTCCGAATCCTATAATTTTTCGGCTTGAATTTTGATGTTAAATGGTAACCATCACAAAGCATTGCATCGTAGATCACGTTTTTCCGGAACGTGCTCTACGATGCAACGTGCGTCCATCAACTTGAGGCATGAAGATGATAAGGCTCTTGTGCCTGTAATGTGACCGGCACCCACACCCTTCAAACGGAAACACAGCACAGCTGCTTCACGGCAGAAATAGGCATGGTGCCAGTACCCGGACGAGCCAACAACAAACAACTCTTACTATGACTATTTAGATGATAAACATATTGATGAAAATTTGAATTGTAATTTGTATTTTATAGTTTTTGACATCTCTGTTGTACTGAAATAATTTAATTAAAATGTAAATGTACATAGTGTTAAAATGTGTACATATAAATATTGCATGCGTACTTCGCTGAATATGGCTGCACTAACCTGTATCACATAAATATAACTGTTACTAACCCATATTACGAAATAAACAATTTTGACTTTGACTTTGACTTTACTATTATAATTTGCAGTGCGGCGAGCAAATAGCAAATATGGAGCATTTGTCGCTGTACTTGCATTACAAGGAGATGCATCCTGATGTGCCATATGTACAGGAGAACTGCAAACATTTGTGCGAACACTGCGGGAAGGCTTTCAGGGTGAGTCTTATCGCACAACTCCTTATCAACACCACACACACAATGTATGTCCGAAAACATAGTAATTTCTTCAAAATTTGAATGTCAAACCTCCCTATCACTCGCACTATTCAACATTTTTGAAGATATAAAATCACTGAATGTAGTTATGCAAAATAGCAAACCTTCACGGCCTAGAAAATAACAATACGAAGGTTCAGCAAGAATATCATGTTGAACCCACATGATATTATTGCTGAACCTTCGTGTTGTTATTTTCTAGGCCGTGAAGGTTTGCTATTTTGCATAACTACATTCAGTGATTTTAGTAGAAGATTTCAGATTTCAGAGATTAGGCTATATTTATTGCTAGAAAAGATTAGGGATCCTTACTAAAACTTAAGTAACGTAACCCAAGGTGTAAAAAAAGTGCCCTAACCCGTGCGAAGCCGGGACGGGCCGCTAGTAGTTAATAATAATAATAATAATAAAATTATTTTAAAATTACAGCATTTCAATCATGACCACGTGAATATTCACACGGGGGCGAAGCCCTACGACTGCGCCGAGTGCGGGGAACGGTTCCACACGGGACAAGCACGGGATGCACACAGGTATGTTCTACAAGCACATTGGCAGTCAGGAGATTTAGCTGTGTCGGTGTCAGGCTGCGCTATGCCGCAATCAGCCGCCGCCAGAGCCCCGTTTGTTAGTTAGCAGGGCATGTAGCTGTGTCGGTGTCAGGCTGCGCTATGCCGCAATCAGCCGCCGCCAGAGCCCCGTTTGTTAGTTAGCAGGGCATGTAGCTGTGTCGGTGTCAGGCTGCGCTATGCCGCAATCAGCCGCCGCCAGAGCCCCGTTTGTTAGTTAGCAGGGCATGTAGCTGTGTCGGTGTCAGGCTGCGCTATGCCGCAATCAGCCGCCGCCAGAGCCCCGTTTGTTAGTTAGCAGGGCATGTAGCTGTGTCGGTGTCAGGCTGCGCTATGCCGCAATCAGCCGCCAGAGCCCCGTTTGTTAGGTGAAGTTAGCTTGGGTTCCAAAGATGGAGGAAAGAACCCGTATACTCATACAATCCTACTAATATTATTGATGCGAAAGTTTGTAATGTATGGATGAATGTTTGTAACTCATTCAGGCAAAAACTACTGAACTGATTTGGATGAAACTTGGAATATACATAGTTTGTGACCTGGATTAACACATAGGCTACTTTTTATCCCGGTACCACGGAAGCTAATTGAATATATTCAGTATAATCGTAATTCCAAGATGGCTGCAGCCACAAAATGGCGGATTATTCTACATCTGTTTCAATCAATGACTTTTATGTTAGTAGGTAGTGGTAAAAGTCGTGATAATAATCAACGATGCCTTTCCGATCCTATACCTACCTACCCTCATCTTTCTATCCGTTTCCCATACGTGCACCGCCATATATACCCGCAGTCGTCTCGAGTCATCGTGAGCAAGTCGTCGCGTAGACAACTTGCGATCGACGCGCCGCCGTTCCTTTGCGTCGCATCCATACGGCTGACCGTTTCCGCGAGAGGTGTTAAGAACTGTTCGCAAAACCCGCTGTCGTGTACTGTGAAAGATTACAATAGTCTTTTCGTGCATTATTTTCAATTCTCTAAAGTTTGGTGTGCGTCGTTGCGTACCGCAGAGATACCGGGTTGTTCCTGGGACAGGCGCTGGCGGCCTTAAAAGCTGCTGTTGGAGTTATCCAGGTTGGTGCACGTTCCTTGAATTAACCCATCCCTTTTCCCGGTGTCTACTTATTATCGAAGGCGTAGGCAGCCATAGGCGCCACCAGGTAGTAAGTTCTTTGTTGTTGTCTCGTCCGGGTGCGTACTGCCACATGCCTATTTCTGCCGTGAAGCAGCTGTGCTGTGTTTCCGTTTGAAGGGTGTGGATGCCGGTCACATTACAGGAACAACAGGCTTATCATCTTCATGCCTCAAGTTGATGTTGATGTACTGCCGTTGCAATACTTTGTCATAGGTAATGGTTGCCACTTAACATCAGGTGGGCCATGTGCTTGTTTCATCTTCAAGTACGATAAAGAAAGTTATCTCCATAAGTTTTAAAATAGTTACAATTTGCGTTGCAGATTGCGTCATTTCCCGGCGAGTTTTGAATGCGAGTTTTGTGGCAAGAAGTTGAGATCATCAGGGAGTCTATTCACTCACACGCGGGTAAGGACTGCTCCATACCATTGTCCCAAAATTGGGCTCATAGTCTTATCATCATCATGAACCTTTTCTTAGTTTTCTAATGTTTGCTTTATTTTATTGTTTTTTATTGAAAATATTATATTTCTCATTACATGTACACCCCCAGCCGTACTTTTTTATTAGGAGTCCTCTTCATCCAAAGGTTGTCTGGAAGAGATCGCTTCTAAGCGATAAGACCGCCCATTGTATATTTTTATTTTTAAGATTCTGTCTGCTGTTTTTTAAATTAAGGTGTACAATAGAGTTTTCATTCATCCATTTTTTCATTGACGACCTCTGTGGCGCAGTGGGCGAAGGTCCGCCTGTGATGCAGAAGGTTGCGGGTTCGATTCCCGCCGCGAGACAAATGTTTGCATTATTTGCAGATATTTTGTGTCAGGTCTGGGTGTTTTCTATCCTATCCTACTAATATTAATGTGAAAGTTTGTAAGTATCGATGAATGGATGAATGTTTGTTTGTTACTCTTTCACACAAAAACTACTGAACGGATTTGGATGAAACTTGGAATATACATCGTTTGTGACCTGGATTAACACATAGGCTACTTTTTATCCCGGTACCAAGCGAGCGAAGCCGTGTATAATATGTATGTATTTACAAAAAAAAGTATTACATTTCATTTATTTAAATTAATTAGAACTGTCGCAGGCAACCACGTACAATCAATACAAAATTACACAATACAGCAATTTATAAGTATATGTATCAATCATGTGGTTCCCATAATACAAGCTCTGCTTAGTTTGGGGCTACATGATGTTGTGTGATAGTCAGTGATCGGAATTAGGTGAGCTAAAATACCTAAAGTTCGAAAAATAACAGAGACTAAGTGGAGACGCCTTGCGACTAAATATTTTTCCGGGAAAATTTTCCCGGGTTTCGAGAAATTACTTAGGTCCATCTAAAATTAATACAGTAAAATAACAATCGAATTAATTTCCTCTTCTTATTATTGATAACAAGAAGAGGAAACGAATTCGATTGTTGTAAAAAACGGTAAGCACGATTTTTATTGTTTTCAACAAATAAAATGAACGATGTAAGTAAGCGCGGAAGCTAATGTGATTTATAAACCAGCTTTAGTAAATAGCTATAGTAATAAAAACATTTATTTAAGCAAGGGAATAAAAAAGCCATTTTATAGTTTTTGTACCATTTATTCATTTTGTACAGATAATGGAACTCAAAATCAATAATTAAGAAAGTAACCAGTCCTACCTAAGATACACAGTCGGAACTCTAAACATTATTTCCATTGATGTTGAATTTGTCCCTTAATCTGAATCGCTAACGTTTTCATCATGGACGGAGTATAAAGAAATATCTTCGTCCGGAGAATTAAAGAAAATCATTAGGAGTTTTTCCATATTATCTATTTTCAAACGATTTCTTTTTGTACTTAAAATCCATTTATACGTAGAGAAGGACCTTTCAACATCAACTGAAGTTACAGGTACATATTTATAGAATGACAATAATTCATTTTCATTATCTAATCCTTTATCTATATTTTCACAAATGTCTCTTAATGCATCTAGATCGGGATTTCTGTCCATAACGTTTTCTAATTTTTGTTTTACTGGTTCAGAAGAACACCAGCTTAGAACAATTCTTGCTTCATCAAAAATATGGAAAGATTCCGTCAACAATAAGTTAGACTTTTGCAATTTTTTTAATGAAATTTGAATTATTTTAAAATATTCGTCAATGTAATCTAAATCAGTTTTTAAACTTTCTTTTCCTAGGACAGTTTTAGCATGCCTGATAGACAAAGAATCAGAACTTCTTAGAAGTCTTACAATAGTTTTTATTTCTTCGTAATATTCAGCATAATACGAAGCTGCTTCTAGCCATGTACCCCACCTTGTTATGACAGGTTCAGGTGGCAATGGCAGGCTCGGAAATTTTTCCCTTAACAATTTTACTCTATTAGGAGCCTTTAAAAATATTTTTTTTACATTTGAAATTAAAGTATCCACATCCGCATATTGTGTCCGTATTTTTTCTGCAACGCGGTTAAGAGCGTGTGCTAAACAGGTAACATGTATCATATTTGGCAAGGAGTTCTTTAACATTCTTCCTGCTTTTAACATATATGCTACGCTATCAGAACATAAAACTAAAACATCTCCTACTTTGTCTTCATACGAGTCTCCCCACATATTTTCTAGGCATCCAATCACAAAATGAGCTATTGTCTCTCCATTTACTTTTTCTAACATTTTGCAAGCTATTAAAAATGGTTTGTTTGTTGCGAGATTTAAAGGTTTTACAAGAAAATTTACAATATAACGACCTAAATAGTCGGTAGTTTCATCTAGAGATATCCAAAGTTTCTGATTAAGAACATGGTCATGGATTAATGCAATTTTTTTTTTAAAAACTACGTCTAAATAAACCTTTCTCAATAACGATTCATCGGGAATCCTTTTAACATTTGTACATTTACAACACATATATTTCATTAAAAAAGTTTTAAACTCTGGTCGATTTACTCGTGACCAGGGTATGTTACACAATATAAGAAATTGTATTAAATCTAAATAAAATTCTTCGTTCACTTGCCTAGCAGTACCTTGATGTTTTGGTCCGTCAATATGCCTCTGTATATTGCTTTTTTTGCATACAATAGAATTCTCACATTTAGAACAAAATATCGTGTTGCTAGCGGGGTCGTGGTACAATTCGGGGTGATCTCTAATCCACGACTGTACAATCCCGTCGGTAGGTTTGGTCGCCATTTATTTGCTAGTTGCGTTGAGGCAGAAAAATTACTGAAAACAATGAGACAAATATATAGTTTCTACACTTTTCCAGGGACGTCTTCGCGTAAAATATAGTTTGATGATAGAATTGCCAGTAGCTCCAACATTTGTGCACGAACTCAAATATAAAACACTGAATAAAATTCCATAAATAAATAGTTGCATAAAATTGTTTGAATTTGGTAAATTTATCAAAAGCAGTCTAATATTTAGAATGTTTTAAAAGTGTAGTACAAATCAAAGACTTACCAAGTAATTTGATTGCCGTAAAGCGCAGTAAATTTCTGGTTGCAGTAAATCGTAGTCCGTAAATTCAAGCCAAGGTAGATAGGTACAAGTAGTGATATGGTTGCAATAAATCGCAGTCCGTAAATTCAAGCCAAGGTAGTTATGTGAAGCAGATCCAATAATCGATACGAAAACAGGTTAATAAAATATTCACGAGTCTAAGATACACACGCTGCCGAGGTAACTACAGAAGTGATGCACGCACGCATACAAGTTATGACGCCGTTTGGATGCAAAACACCCTCACCCTTCAACCCTTTTGTCATTGTTTACTTAAACAATGATTCGTTTCCCAGAATAGCCAAAGCATGCTGTCCCTTTCTTAGCGTTTGTTGTTGTTGTTTATCACTGGTTTGCTGTGTATTGCTACAAACACTTAAAGGGACAGCATGATTTGGCTATTCTGGGAAACGAAAACATAGGCGAATCCAGTTTTTTACCTGAGTTAATAACAAAATAAATCTTATTGAAGTTTGTTAAAAAGGAAAATTAATTCAGTTAGTTTTCTGTATGAATAACATTAATATTAAATGTACTTAACTGATATCCTAAAACTTGGAACAAATTCCCAATTTCCGGGAAAGATTTCCCGGAAAAAAATGTTAATGGTAAGGAAGTCTCCATTTTTTTTGACTCTATTCTTTGAACTTTAGGTAAATTAGCTCACCTAATTCCGATCACTGGTGATAGTCCAGCATTATTTATTTATTAAAATAAAATCTCTCTCCTCAGACGCATATAGGAGATCGTCGATATAAATGCAAGATCTGCTCCAAAGGATTTTTGCATTCTGGCGCGTTGAAGGAACACATCAGGGGAGTCCATCACCACATCCGCAGGGTCAAGACTACCCGTAACACTGAAGCCTCTGATTCTAAAACTACTTGCAAGACTGAAATTTCTGATTCCAAAACTACTTGCAAGTCTGAAGCTTCTGATTACAAGACTACCCTCAACACTGAAGTTTCTGATTCTAAAACTACCCTCAACACTGAAGCCTCTAATTCCAAAACTACCCTCAACACTGAAGTTTCTAATTCCAAAACTACCCTCAACACTGAAGCCTCTGGTTCTTCAACTACCAACAAGACTGCATCGTCCAATTCAGATAATGAGTTGAAATGTCGAAAATGTCGAAATGAAAAATGTTGAAATGTCAAAGTGGGATTTAATAAAGTGCAATATGAAAATAATAACTTAGTTTATTATAACAATTTATCTTCCTAATTTACAGGTTTGAATGTTACTTGAACATAATGACAGTAGGTAAATAAATATATTCTTAAATCCAACCATAGTATGTTATTTCCGAAGCTAGGTTTTTCAATTTTACTCTCTATGAGATCTAATCACGTTTAGGTTCGGATTTTTCGAACTGGGGCCAATTCTCTATGGTCTCCAATCACGGTTAGGTTCGGATTTTTCGAACTGGGGCCATTTCTCTAGTATGTATCAGGAAACACCAAAGTATCATTGTTATTTCCGAAGCGTGGTTTTCCAATTTTACTCTCTATGGCCTCCAATCACGCTAGGTTCGCATTTTTCAAGCTGGGGCCATTTCTCTATAAAGTCCAATCACGCTTAATTTCTCACTTTTCGAAATAGGGCCAATTCTCTATGGTTTCCAATCAAGCTTAGATTCTCACGTTTGCGAACAGTCTCCAACCAAGCTCCGGTTCCCACTTTTCGAGCTGTCTCCATTCAAACTTCGGTTCCCACTTTTCGAACTATCTCCAATCAAACTTCGGTTCCCACTTTTCGAACTATCTCCAATCAAACTTCGGTTCCCACTTTTCCTGTCTCCAATCAAACTTCGGTTCCCACTTTTCGAACTGTCTCCAATCAAACTTCGGTTCACATGTTTCCTGTATCCAATCAAACTTCGATTCCCACTTTTCGAACTGTCTCCAATCAAACTTCGGTTCCCTCTTTTCCTGTCTCCAATCAAACTTCGGTTCCCACTTTTCGAACTGTCTCCAATCAAACTTCGGTTCCCACTTTCTTTGTCTCCAATCAAGCTTAGGTTCTGACGTTTCGAACTTTAGCCAAATATTGCTGTATTCTAGGCATTTCTAGGTGATACCAGAATCAACAAGCTAGCCTTCAAGTGTGCATTTTAGCAATATGCGACCTCAGCTCGCTCTTTTTATAATATTTCTTCTCGCATCTATCGCAAGGATAGGGTCTGTCTCCCGTATGTACCATTTGATGGTTTCTTAAACAACTCCTAAGCCTAAATCTTTTATTACAGATCTCGCATGAAAACGGCCGCTCCGAAGTATGCATAAACAGAATATGGGTTCGCAAATGACTTTTCTGGTTAAAGCTATTCCCGCATCGGTCACAAACAAATGGTTTTTCTCCGGAGTGAATTCTCATATGGCTTGTTAAGTTGCATTTTTGATAGAATTTTCTGTCACAACGATCGCACGCGAACTGTTTTTCTTCGGTATGTATTTCCATGTGTTTCTTCAATATACGTTCTTGTTTGTAAAATTTGTTGCAAATGATACAAGCGAATGGTTTCTCCGTGCTGTGTATGAACATGTGTCTTCTCAAAGCGCTTTTCGCGTAAAATGTTTTGTTACAGATATCACAACTGAGTTTCTCTTCGTGGAGCAACTGATGACGCTTTAAAACGTTTTTGTCGTCAAATCTCAACTCGCAAGAATCGCAAGAGAACGGCATATCGCTAGCGTGAGCTTCGGAGTTATGTAATTCCAAATCACTCTTCAAACTGAACTTCTTATCACATCTTAGGCATAGAAACGGGGGCAAAGAACTGGTATGCAGTCTCATATGTGATTGGTATTGAGTTTTGTTGTTGAATTTCAGGGAGCAAACTTTGCATGAGAACTGCTCGCCGCGGTGCGAAGCCAAGTGAATTTTGAGACTGTCGTTCCTTTTAAATGCTTTGTCACATTTGTGGCATGCGTATGGTTTTTCTCCTGTGTGGAATCGCATGTGGATACGAAGGTTACTAGCTGAAGTGCATCGTTTGTTGCACCTATCACAGGTAAAGGTTAATCCAGAGTGGCTTGTCTTCATATGAGCTTTCAGATAGCTTCGTTGCACGAACCGTTTATCGCAAACGCTACAAGCGAACGGTCTTTCTCCTGTATGGATCGCCATTATGTGAGTTTTCAGATGTGATTTCCAACCGAAAGATTTGCCGCACATTGCGCAAGTGAATTTCTTTCCCTTATCGTCTTGATCCGTCGTTTCTCCGTGATGAATTATCATGTGTTTTCTTAAATTAGCTTCAGCTTGGAACACTTTATTGCAAGTGTCACAAGCGAGAGGTTTCTGTTCTGTGTGTGTTGTTCTAACGTGGACTCGTAGGGAGCTTCTTTGGACGAATTTTTTATCACACATGTTGCATGAAAATGGTCTTTCGCCGGTGTGTATCGCCATTATGTGAGTTTTCAGATGCGATTTCCAACCGAATGTGCGACTGCACATTTCGCATGGGAAGCGTTTTTTCCCCGTGTTGAGATCAATGCTCAATTGCTTTCCTTCACGCGTTAATGCTGCTTCCCCGTGGTTTAGAATCGTATGCTTTTTCAAATCGCTCTCCGCTTGGCAGATCTTTCCGCAAACACTGCAAGAATAGGGCTTCTGTTCAGCGTGTTTTCTCGCGTGCCTTCTCAATTCTTCCTCATCATCGAATCTGTATTCGCAATCGTTGCATGCAAATGGTTTTTCTACCGCGTGAGCAACGTTCATATGCGCTCTGAGATGACTTTTTTGTGTATATTTCCTATCACACAAATTGCAAGGGAATGGTCTTTCTCCTGTATGCATAGACATTATATGGGACTGCAGATAGGCCTTCATTGCAAATGTCTTGCTACACATTCCACAAGCGAACGGTTTCCCGCGAACTATTTGAATATCTTCATCCACTTCGCTATGTATTACCATATGTTTTCGCCATTCACTCTCATCATGGAAAACGATATTGCAAGTAGAACAAGTGAATGGTTTCTCATCAGTATGAGTTGTCTTCATATGCGCGGTTAGATTGCTTCTCTGTACGAATCTTTTATCACAAATAGTGCATGGAAAAGGTCTTTCTCCTGTATGTATTGCCATTATGTGAGTTTTCAGATGTCCTTTTTGTGTGAAATCTTTCCCGCAAAGTACACAGGCGTACTTCTGACCTGTTGAAATGATAAAATTGCTCAGTTTGTCTTTGCTTTTGAATGTGATTTCTTTATTGTGATATCTCATATGCATTTTTAGGTGTCCAGGGTTGGCGAATGTCTCGCCGCATTTCTTGCAGCTGTGATGTTTGTGTGCAGATGTTTTGTGTCGGTTCAGGTCTTTATTAGAGTTGAATCTTCGCGGGCATTCCTCGCATGGGAAGACGATGTGTTTGATATCGTTGGATTCGGCTTTGACCGTCGCTGCGACAGCTTCTAAAGGATCAGATGCCGAGTCCTCGAAGGTATCTGCAGGGAGATCTGTGGATAAATGAATTATTCTAAATATATAAAATGGTTAACTGACCCATTGGGTGATATTTCTATATTAACGGACAGCCCAAACTGCTGGACCGAGAGACTTGAAATGTAGTGATACAATAAGGAATTTTAGAAATTCCACCTATTAAAGGGGTAAGATAGGGGATGAATTTTGTATGAATTGTCAGTTTCGAAGTTAGGATCTTCAAATTTTGTATTTAGGCGATTAAAAAATAATTTGTGCGTGTCTCAGCCTTTGATAATTCGACCCTCGAAGGGGTAAAAAGGGGGATGAAGTTGTCCATCATCGAAAAATCACTAAACAGAAAAAAAAATCGCGGACGAAGTCGCGGGTTGGTCGCGCTAGTTGGTTAATAGTTGACACAATAGCTCTAAAACGGATCAATTTAGTAAGCGATTTTGTAGTAACAGGGCTCATTGTTTTTGGAATTTTACGAGTTCGTTCTGTACATTTGTTCGTCTGCTACAGTATTTTAAATCAAGTCCATCCAAAGGTTGTCTGGAAGAGATCGCTCTAAGCGATAAGACCGCCCATTGTACTTTCATTATTGTTATTGTATATTGTTCTATTTGTTTTTGTTGGTGTGAGTACAATAAAGAGTTTTTTTATCTACCTATCTGTAGCTGTTCATATTTATAACCATGTTTTTGGTAGCCAGTCAGAGCTGCCAAGTGTCTTGAGGAGCTGCCTAGAGAAAGCCTCATCATAGAGGCCTCATTGGACAAAATCAAGTGACCCGGGGATTTTATTATGGTACCTGAAGATGGAACATGCATGGCCAAGCTAATGTTAACATGTAACCATTATATGTATCACGCATCTTTCGAAAGTTCCCTACAACAGGAAGGTGATAAGACTCTTGTGTCTGTAATTTCACCAGCACACACAACCCTTTGCACTTGCTTCAATAGGTATGGATTGCTGTCCTCGTCAGTTGAAATCATGGGGTTGATGTGGAAAATACCAAAGGCCCTTACTGAAGAAGTAACTGCCACCGTACTTATTCCTGCCGTGAAGCAGCTGTGCTGTGTTTCGGTGTGAAGTTTGTGGGTGCTGGTGAAATTAGATGTACATGAGGCTTATCATCTTCATGCCTCAAGTTGATGGACGCAGGGCGTTTCATTGTAGGATGCGCAGGATGTTCTGAAAAACGGCCTCTGTGGCGCAGTGGGCGAAGGTCCGCCTGGGACGCAGAAGGGTTCGATTCCCGCTGCGGGACAAATGTTTGCATGTTCTGCAGATATTTGTCTCAAGTCTGAGTGTTTTCTATGTATGATATGTACGTATTTACAACAAAAAAAATGTAATATATCAATCATGTGGTTCCCATAACACAAGCTCTGCTTAGTTTGGGGCTACATGATGCTGTGTGATAGTCCAGCATTATTTATTTATTATTATTTTATTTTAAACGTGATCTACAATGCAATGCTTTGTGATAGGTAATGGTTACCACTTAACATCAAATAGATCATGTGCTTGTTCCATCTTTAAGTACCTCGACGTCATCTTCAGTAGTCTTCAGCTCGACGCATCCAGCTTCTACCAGTTGTCAACATAGCTTAGAGAATTATTAAGCTATTAGGAGGGGAATATATTACCATCAATTTCACCTCCATCTTCATCATTACTCTTCGTTACGTCAAACAGCTCCACTTTGACAGGCACGTCTTCTTCCTTCACGTCGAGGGTGGATGTGTGTTTGACAGGTGACATTGACAGGTTGTGGACATGCCCTCGGTTGGTGAAAGGTGACAGGTGGGTTAGCTGGGAAGAACATAATGAACTAGGATATTTTAAGTGTCACAAAAGCCAAAATCAAGAAGTCATGTCTAGGATATTTTAAAATTTATAAAACTCCTGATTACTCATGTAATAATCATATCTTATACCATATATTAGGGGAGGCCTATGTCCAGTAGTGGACTGCTATAAGCTGATGATGATGAATATTCTACTAATTTTATAAATACGAAAGTGTATGTTTTTCAAACAACTGTTTAGATTCAAATTTATTTTAGGTAGTATTAAATTTTGATTTTTTTGTCTGTTCCCTTCTGTAATTAATTATTTAATATGTTTAACGTTAAGTATGTACCTAGTTTAGTTAGAACACCAACCTTGCTTTTATACTAGGAAAGGTTGACTGGCAGAAAATGAGAATTAAGTCCTCCTTTTGTACAATTCTTTGTTTTTTGTGCAATAAAGTGTTAAATTAAATTAAAATATGATATGAATGTATGGATGAATTTTCACACAAAAACTACTGAACGGATTTGGATGAAACTTGGAATATACATAGTTTGTAACCTGGATTAACACATAGGCTACTTTTTATCGCGGTACCACGCGAGCGAAGCCGCGGGCGGAAGCTAATACCAGTAAAGTACTAAAATATCAGTTCTTTTTACAAGGTATTTATCTAAATGTGCCTTTAGAACTATGTTTTAAGCAGTTTTAACACTTTAATTGCTAAAAATACTCGCTCTTGAGCGTCGGCGTCATGTGCGAGACCCACAGTTAATAGTGTTAGTATCTGTTGTATAAGACCTTGAGTGTTGAAAGCATTTGCGAGCTGCTGCTCCACCCGTGGAAGTGTCAAGATAACACTTTTGTATGATTCACACCAACCAGCGCGCGTCGGAGAGCATTGAAGCGCATTTTAATGAATGAATGAATGAATATTTATTTGCCAGAATATAGGTTTGTACATTGGTTGTATGTTTTAATATTATGAGCGCTATATTCGACTTATTAGTCGTGCAAATATTTCCTAGAGATAAGACGGCTATAATCGAAATATTAAAATTATATTACAAAATATCAAATTATAAAACTAATACAAAATACAATAATTATTATGATTTCATGCAATTAATAATTTAAAATAATAGTCTCTTTAGAATAAAGAAATAAATAAAAAATTAAAAAAATTAAATCATGTTAAAGGAAATTGAATCATCCACAAAGCAGTTAAGTTTGCATGCAATATCTACTTACGGATCTATTTATGTCAGTGTTTGACAAAGCTTAAAGCTGCGTGAATTTCATGCAAATAAGGAACTTGGCTGCTTTGTGGATGTTTCAATTTCCTTAGGCATATTATAAAAATATACCTGCTCAAGGGCTACTGCCTGTCATGTACATGTAAAGATGTATATTCCCTTACCTCAATCCCATTTTGGAGTATTCTTGTGAGATTTCTCTCGGAACTCTGAGCAAGCTCAAAGAAGGCACAGAACTTCTGCAACTGTGTCTTGCACATGAAGCATACGCAGTCAGGTCGGCCATCCTCCATGAGGAGCTGGAATGAATAAAATAAGAATACAAAATAAGTAACGCATAAGCATCATGTAGCCCCAAACTAAGCAGAGCTTGTATTATGGGAACCACATCACTATGTGATGATATTACTAACCACACCAGCCTATATCAGTCCACTGCTGGACATAGGCCTCCCCTAATAAAGGGGGATATGCCCATAATCCCCACGCTGGGCATGCGGGTTGGGGATCGCAGGGCACAGCTTCCCGTAACCCCCGACGCTGCTGCCAGTCAGCGGACAAGGGATTTAGCTGTGTCGGTGTCAGGCTGCGCTATGCCGCAATCAGCCGCCGCCAGAGCCCCGTTTGTTAGTTAGCAGGGCATGTAGCTGTGTCGGTGTCAGGCTGCGCTATGCCGCAATCAGCCGCCGCCAGAGCCCCGTTTGTTAGTTAGCAGGGCATGTAGCTGTGTCGGTGTCATGCTGCGCTATGCCGCAATCAGCCGCCGCCAGAGCCCCGTTTGTTAGTTAGCAGGGCATGTAGCTGTGTCGGTGTCATGCTGCGCTATGCCGCAATCAGCCGCCGCCAGAGCCCCGTTTGTTAGTTAGCAGGGCATGTAGCTGTGTCGGTGTCATGCTGCGCTATGCCGCAATCAGCCGCCGCCAGAGCCCCGTTTGTTAGTTAGCAGGGCATGTAGCTGTGTCGGTGTCATGCTGCGCTATGCCGCAATCAGCCGCCGCCAGAGCCCCGTTTGTTAGTTAGCAGGGCATGTAGCTGTGTCGGTGTCAGGCTGCGCTATGCCGCAATCAGCCGCCGCCAGAGCCCCGTTTGTTAGTTAGCAGGGCATGTAGCTGTGTCAGTGTCAGGCTGCGCTATGCCGCAATCAGCCGCCGCCAGAGCCCCGTTTGTTAGTTAGCAGGGCATGTAGCTGTGTCGGTGTCAGGCTGCGCTATGCCGCAATCAGCCGCCGCCAGAGCCCCGTTTGTTAGTTAGCAGGGCATGTAGCTGTGTTGGTGTCAGGCTGCGCTATGCCGCAATCAGCCGCCGCCAGAGCCAGTTAGCAGAGTGCACCACATGAAGGTGAGGTTGGCTTGGGTTCCGGAGATGGTGACTGATCCCTTCACAAGGGGAAAACCGGGACCCTATTACTAAAACTCCACTGTCCGTCTGTCTGTCACCAGGCTGTATCTCATGAACAGTGATAGCTAGACAGTTGAAATTTTCACAGATGATGTATTTATGTTGCCGCTATAACAACAAATACTAAAAATAGAATAAAATAAATATTTAAGTGGGGCTCCCGTACAACGGTACGGAACACTTCATGAGCGCGTTCGACTCGCACTTGGCCAAGTTTTTACCTTTTCGCCGGTGAATTTCTCGTACATTTCTTGATACCGAGTGTGGGTTATGGCTTGCATTCGTACATCGCTAACTAAACACACTCTACACATCAGATTCGACATTTTATTCTCCACACAGGTAATTTATCTAACAATTCATTGTGGTCTTGATTTATTTGTTGAATCCGTTAATCTGGGATCGGGAGGAATTCACAATCACAACAAAAGTTACAACACTGTTGAATGAAACACTGCAAAGAACATCAGACAAGAAAACAAGTTTTTGTAGGTATAGACTACTACACAATGCAACACAAACACACGCCTCTATTTGTTTATTTACGTCATAAATAGCACAGTTGTTATCGTCATGGCCCCCCTACAGAAATTTCGTCTTAATTGCAGATTTCTAAAATATTTCAAGCAACTGCAGGTACAACATGTAAATCAGTGTTCTCGAACGTCAAAGTGCGATATCGGTAGAGCTGTCCACTAAAATCGGTATATTTGTACCCAAAATCGGTATATGACAAAAATATACAATATTCAATCAAATTCGTATGAAACCAAGTGTGCTTGTGAACAACTAAGTTTCTTTCCCTGATGTAATATTGTTTCAACTCTTACAATAGGCAAAGCTTAAGCATTTACGACTACCTTGCAGTGAAGCTGAAAATTTTTTTCCCATTCATTTCAATATTGTAAAATTTTTATTCTTTTTGCCCTCGCGCTGGTACACGGTTCCTCGTTAGACGACATATCTTTAACTTATTAATTATAAAAATAATATTATTATATTTTTTCGATATGAAGATTAGGAAACTTTCTCTTCTAAGTTAAAAAAATTAATGAAAAAATAAAATCCGAATTCCTGTTTCTATAGTGAATGGCAGTGAATTCCTGAGTGGGAAACCCCTTATTCCTTGATTATGTACTGTGATCCCTACTTAGCATACTACATAACATCTTTAATACTATTTAGGGATTTCCCTTAATTCTCTAAGGGATTTCCCGTAACATAAACCATAAATGAAAAGGGCTGCCAACTTAAAAGTGTACAATCGGTAGAAAAATCGGTAAAATTTCCACGTATTGTCTGAAATCGTGGAAAAATCGATGCATTTCGGTAGGACAGAGCCCATATCGGTAGAAATACCGAAAAATCGGTAGGTTCGAGAACACTGATGTAAATGGACTTCCGTTCCGTCCGTCCGTTCTTCTCAGTGTTGCCACCTTGGTTTTTGAAAAGGGGCATTTTGAAATGCTAACAAGGCTAGCTAAAGGTAATTTTGTAAATTAATAATAGGTAATTGACTAAAATTCGGAATCTTGATCGGAATCTTCCAAAATCATGTTTATTTTATTTTATTTCTCGTTTTTCTGGTCCTGTTATAATTTGACAAATGTTTTGGTTGTTTTACTTCTCTCCCTGATCTTGTTTTATATTTTGTTCATGTTACTCGATCTTGTGTTTGGGTTCTTCTTGATTTATTTTATATTTCATTAATATTTTCTCTCTTTTCCTGGGATATAGCTAATTTTGTCATTTGAGAGAGAAGATGAGGGTGAATTACGAAATGTATGCTACGTGGCGCGCATTGTTTAATAACTTGGTAGGTACCGTGCAAGTTTTCGAAGTTTTCTATTGCAATACATGAAGGGCTAGATTGCTCTTTCCGGGCTAAATCATAAAAAACGAATTCACCTACTGTAAAAAGTGCTAGATCTAGCCGTAAAAGGGCTAAGGTGGTAACTAAGGTAACTACATCTTGTTGGGTCTTGTTGCTTTACTAACTACTACCTACATTAAAATGAAGAGACGAGACTACGCACAAAAAATATACCGACCTACTAAACGTCAATGCGGGAATAATTCATAAGTCCAACCTACTAAAACAACTAAATAGAGAGTGTGGCCTCTTTCTACTTCGTTCCTTTTTACATTTTTTTTTATAAGAATTTGCAATAATTGCTTGGTGATCAATAGGTTTTCATTTTATCCACATTTGTGAGTCCTGCAGAGTTAGCGTCTTATCGAAAAGCTTAAGCTCAATATAGACTACATTTCGTTTCTAAATACCTACATACTACTGAAATTGAATCAGATTGGGTTTAAAAAAATAGCCCTACCACTTAAGATAAAAATTGTATCTAAATGCATGAATGTCAAGACACCGGGTTACATATAATTTTGCCGACCACAACTTACTGCTAATGAAGCTGGACAGGTATGGTATTAAAGGAAAATCTAATGAGTGGTTGCGATCCTATATATTTAATAGACACCAATGTGCAGTGTCCAAAATAGAATGAGCAATTTAATTAAGGTTTAGTTCCAGATTATATATAATCCGGAATCTAATCTCAAAAACCAATATCTCCTCTTCCAGCGTCCCTCAGGGTAGTGTCTTAGATACATTTTTTATTTCTTATGTACATTAATGACCTTCCAAATGTTACAAACCACCATACGATTATCTTTGCGGATGACATAAGTATAGTCATCCACCATATGAATGAGGTGAAGCCATAAAAGGTGTTGTAAAATGGTTAGAGAATAATAATCAAAATATAAAATAAAATTAAAATTTTAAACTTTATTAAAATTTTATTAAATTAATAATTATTATAAACATAAAACTCCTGAGTTTAAACTAAAGTCAATAAAATTCATTAGCGTCATAGTCGATCAACATTGTGGTTGGAAAGAGCACGTAGCAGATGTTTGTGACGAGCTTGCTAGGTTTACATAAGCTTATAAAACTATTAAGGTAACAGTGGTCGCAATTCGGCTGTTAAGTCATGCATAAAATTAGGTAAATTTAGATTTTTTTAGTTTAAAAGTTATTCTGCTGTTACATCAAACATTTGCTATCGTTTTCATAGTGCCATCTTGCGCACCAAAGACTGCAAAAAATGTAAATATCTTGGCCAGGTATTTTATTCAAGGTTATTGAACTAGGTAGGTATTTACATGCTTCAAAAATACACACATTTTTTCAAACTGATCGCACGTGGAAAACTGATTAAAAATTACCACGTTTTTCACTTCCTAGCACTAGATGGCGTAGTGTAAAAGTGTACAATCCTAGATCGCGCTGACGAAAACGCGCAGCATTCCAATGGGTCAGGATTTTTCAAGTGTTCGAAATGTGAACTGAATGTTACAAAATAACAGCACTTGGATCAATAAATCTCTAAATGTGATTGATCTGAATGTTTTTTTCATGAGTTAGTTAGGTAGGTAGGTACAAAAAGCACGTTCACGTTCCTAAACACGTGATCTCCGGTGCAATGCGTTGTGATAGGTAATGGTTACCACAAAAAAAGTAGGTATACCAGATTGTTAACCCACAATAATAATACAAACAAAGCTTCAAGTTATAAATTTTAGGAAAGGAACAATCTATGCTGTGTGATAGTCCAGCGTTATTTATTTATTTATTTAATCTATATCAAGTGTGCATTTTATCGACATGCGCCTTTAACTTACTCTTTCTACCATATTTTTTTTCACATTTATCGCAAGAGAACGGTTTAGCCCCAGTATGAACCAGCTGATGATTTCTCAGACAACTCCTAAGCCTAAACGTCTTATTACAGATCTCACACGAAAACGGTCGCTCTGAACTATGCATAAACAGAATATGAGTTTTCAAATGATTTTTCTGCCCAAATTGATACCCGCATCGGTCACAGACAAATGGCTTTTCTCCCGAGTGAATTCTCATATGGTTTGTCAAGTTGCCTTTCTGATGGAATTTCCTGTCACATCTATCGCACGCGAACCTTTTTTCTTCAGTGTGTATTTCCATGTGTTTCTTCAATATTAGCTTTCTTTTGAAAAATTTATTGCATATACTACAAGCGAAGGGTTTATCTGCACTGTGGTTAACCATGTGTCTTTTCAGAGCGCTTTTGACTCGGAATGTCTTGTTACAATTGTCACAACTTAGTTTCTCCTCGCGAATTGACTGCTGTTGCTTTACAACTTCTGTAGCGTTGAAATTGAAAACGCTAGAGTGCATTTCAGAAATGTGCGTCTCCAAATCACTCCTTAAAATGAATTTCTTATCACATCTCAGACATAAAAAGGTCGGTAGCGTACTGGTATGAAGTCGCTTGTGCGATTGGTATTGGGCTTTAGTGTTGAATTCGAGTGAGCAAACTTTGCAAGGGAATTTTTCGCCACGGTGCGACGCAATGTGTGTTTTTAGGGTCTCTTTTCGTTTGAACGCCTTGTCGCATTCAGTGCAGGCGAATGGCTTTTCTCCCGTGTGAAATTGCATATGTATTAGCAAACTGCTGAGTGATGTGCATTGCTTGTTACACTTCTCGCAAGTTTGTGGTTTTTGTTCAGGGTGCGTTCTTATCATGTGGCCTCTTAGAGAGCTTTTTTGGACAAATTTTTTCTCGCACATGTTGCAAGAGAATGGCCTCTCGCCTGTGTGTATCGCCATTATGTGAGTTTTTAGATGTGATTTCCAACCGAAACTGCGATTGCATATTTCACAACAGAAACGTTTCCGACGGGCTGCTTCACCGTGGTTACAAATCATATGCTTTTTCAGATCGCTCTCTTCTCGAAAAATTTTGCAGCACACAGTGCAATAAAACGGTTTTTGATCTGCGTCCGTCTTAAATTTTTCTCCACAGTCATGCTCATTTTCATCGATACATTCTTCTTCTGTATGAGTGGCCATGTGTATTCTGCAAGCCCTCTCCTCAACGAATACATCATTGCAAGTGGAACATTTAAACTGTTTTTGCTTGCGATGCATAATTTTCACATGCGAATTTAATTTATATTTCACGGCAAACTTTCTATCACAGATTGTGCATTGGTAAAGTTTTTCTCTTGTGTGTAACGACATGATATGAGTTTTCAAATGACCTTTTTGGTTGAAAGCTTTGCCACAGACCGTACAAGCGTACTTATCTTCCTTTAAAATTATATACTTGCTTAGTTTATCTTTGCCGTCGGGCGTAATTTTTTTATTGTGAAATCTCATAAGCATTTTTAAATGTCCGGGGTTACCGAATATCTCGCCGCCTTTTTTAAAGCTTTGGTGTTTGTGAACGGTTGTCTTATGCAAGTTCAGAGCTTGGTTACAGTTGAATTTACGCGGGCATTCTTCACAGGAGAAGATGTGTTTGCTCGTATTGGATTCAGCTTTGACGGTGACATTCACCGCTTCAAACGGATCAGGTTCTGAGTCTTCAATTGTGTCTTCTAATGTGTCTGCAGGAAGGTCTGTGGAGAAATTAAGTTATAAAGTTTGTTTTATATTCCAAGAATGGACTTGAACCTAACTTTTCCCTTGCATATTTTCCTCATTCAGTCACCTCTATCAGCCGCTAAATCTGTGCCCACTTCTTTCATTCTCATAACTATTCTCATTACACAATCCATTCATCCCTCAGTAGAGAGCGATCAAAAAAGAGATGAATGGACGATGCACGAGTACGTGCATCCAGTCACTCTTCTAGTAACATGACATCCATCGCTCCTCATGAAATCCCATACCATGTCAGTCCACTCGTCACTCGCCACAGTTGCAAACTAAGCCTGATATACTCGTTCATTATCTAATCCATTCTCGCCACACCACAGATACATCTCAATATTCGCATCTCAGCATGCAATCTTTTTAGTTCGTTTTTTTCATTGCCCAACACCCCGACCTATACAATGCCATAAGCCTGATTGATAACTGTCATACCTTCAAGTTCATTATCATCATTATTTATCTCTTCAAAGGGCTCGACTTTAACAGGCACAATGTCATTTTCTTCCTTGATATTGATTGTGATGGACTTGATAGGTGATATTAACAAATTGTGTATGCTCCGTCCCTCGTTTGACAGTTGGGTTAGCTGAGAAGAAAATACACACATCACACATGGTAAGTAATTCCAAACAAGGTAGGTACTACCTGTATTATCAGATACTGATACACATACATATTATGTACTAATAAAACACAAAAGTTTGTCCTGGTCGGGAATCAAACCCACGATCCACAGGTCACAAGGCAGAGCTATTACCTACTACAACTATTTATCGGCCAATCCTTGGTGAGTGGTGGCAGTGCAGGAAGAAACTTGTGTGACAAAGAGTACTACAAAATACGTAAGTATAGAATAGGTTTACACATAAATAAATTACTTTAAACTATGGTTTTTATGGTTTGTTCATAAAATAATCTCAATTCTGATCACAATCTCAAGTGTTGTCACAATGATATTTTTTTTATAAAAAAATCAATTACAGCTATCCATCTCAAAACTGAGATCCATTTAGAAATACAAGCTTAAATGATAATAATGATCTAACCTCAGTTCCATTTTCAAGAACTATGCTGAGATATCTCTCAGAATTTTGTGCGAGCTCAAAGAATGCACAGAACTTCTGTAGTAGTGACTTGCACAGGAAGCATACGGCATCGGGTCGGTTATCTCCCATGATGAGCTGGAAAGAGATTTCACAATGAAATTTCGGCTGCAGGTCAAAATGTGTTCCTAGGTATGTTGTAGTAGGGAAGCGTAAGGGAGATCTGCATTAGCAAAGAACAAAAGATACCTACTATGTGTACTGTATACCAAGTAGGTATTTTCTACTTCGGGTATTAAACAATACAACTAGCTAATACGATAATACGTCATTCATTTTGTTTCACCATTTATCGACAGTTTACTTTTTCAGTTTTCTTTTACGTTTACGGTGGCATTCACATATCAATGAGCACTCTATACATTAAACACACTACATTAATAGGAAGTATACATACATATGTAGAAGTCTACTGCTCAGCCTAGATATTGAATTTTTTTACGATACACTGTATTTTCAATCAGAGTGCGAATCACAATTTCAATTATAACAATAATAATACATAATATTTATATTTTGACTATTTGGTATTCATTTCGCAATGGCGTATCGTAAGCTTACAATTACAAGTACAATTTTGGCCGATGAGAATGTGTAGATAGAGATGAAAGTTCTAAGAAATAACGCTTTGTCGTTTGTAAAATCTTACGATAGGTCTAAATCGTAACGGTGTCAGTTACAGTCGCCATAAAACATTTACTCCGATTCGTTAAACATATTTTTTATACGTAATTGCACCCATGTGACAAAATGACTGACAAAAGAGAATACAAACTGCATGCGGTGTTTCCATCAATAGGTTTTTTCCACATTTCCGAGTGTGGAGTTACCGTGGCCAGAATATATAAAATAAAGCCTCCCCACACAGGTGCGTTATTGCGATAATACGTCCCGATACCTTGCTCACAATAGCGTCATCGCAGCATAAGTAACTTCGTAGCGGTAATATAGTGGGTGATCGACGTACGAGCTTTAATCCTGGCTCGTTGGTGGTGATCGACTTGCGAGGAAAACAGTCGTATCATAGTTGAATTCAGGTTAGCATGGCTTGTACGGAGTCTTAAGCTTTGTGTTATCTTGGTATTATTACCACGGAATTAAGAAAAAAATTAACACGCCCCAAAGTTAGGGTTAAAATTTGGATCGTTATCGCATACACATTTAATTCGAGAATTTTCAGCAGAACCACTCGATTAAAGAAATTATCTGAGAATGTCTGAAGAATCGTACAAGAATTATTGTATTTAGTAACACTTATGGTACAAAATCAAAACACTACAATGCGAGAAGCTAATCTCTTCATGATAATCGCCGATAACTGGCGACTTGGCTCGCCGGCCGTGATCGACACGCGGTTTTGAACGACACGAGCCGAAAAAATGAAGCAAACATCAGTGTTGCCGTTTTAGCATTTTTAATGCTAAATTTAGCATATTTCCGGGACTGTTAGCTTGAAAAATTCGCATTCAGCATATTTCATGGTTTACATTTTTTTGAAATTTACCTACTTTTAAAACATGGGGAACTCTCTATAAAGGCCTTCCCTGAAATTTATGTTTATCTTTTGCTTAGCGATTGTTAATTTGTTACGAACGATCAGTGCAGTGTTTTTAATTTTTACGTCTAATTTGAATCTGATGTAACACATCATTCACGGCTTCTCATATTTGTGAGAAAATATTGCGCGTACAACGGGAAAAGATGACAGAGTTTAACTTATTGCAAATGTTGTAAGTGTAACATAAAAGCTAAAATTTACTGAAGCAACATGTGAACAAAAACATGCAAAATGTGAAGGGTCAATGAAAATTAATTAACCTACGATGCAAATTATTCTTAACACCCAAAGAGCAGTCTTCTCTTGCGTTATTTAGATGCGAATATGCATCTATTTTAACAGTTGACCACTTCAGTTTGCTATTCGGGAATAAAATTTAGATTTTAGCATTTTATTTAGCATTTTTAAAAGTTATTTAGCATTTTTTTGGCATTTTCTGCAACAAGTTTAGAATTTTCTCCAAATAAAAAAAGGCAGCACTGGCAAAAAAGACGAGCCGCGAGCCAGGCTCGTCAACTCACCAAACTGCGCTATTGCAATGATACACCGGTGAGCTTTACTGAAGAGCCATAAAGAACGCGCTACTCGCTCGTCGATTAGGGCCTTATTAGATAATTACTAAAAACAGATAACACAATAACAATAACACATGCGCTATTAAAGCCGATCATAAGGCACCGGTGTCGGGGAGGCTTAATTCTACACTTCATTACGAATGTTTGAGTTGTTTGTTTTTTATTACATATTTAGATATTCTAATTACCTTTTCGCCTGTGAATTTTTCGTATATTTCTTGATACCGAGTTCGTCTAAGTGTTTGCATTCTTACTTCGCCAACTAAACACACTCGACACAAAGTTAGATTCGACATTTTACTCCACCCAGGAATAATTTCACAAGATCTAAGGCTAACTAAACGAAGGAAGTTCTAAATCGTTATATCAATGAATCATTGCGATCAAAACGAAATGTCTAAATATTCACAAAACAATGAAAATTCAACACAAAAATAATCTTCTCACAAAATCAATAACAACAAAAGTTACAAATCTCCATCGGCTATTTCGAAGAAAACGTTAGGATGTGTTGTGATGTGACGAGTGACGACACACGCCGTAAATAATTCCGTAGGCTTCTGAAGTACATAAGGCGACTTTATGGGTCAAACCTCCCTCTCGCTCGCACTATTCAACATTTTTGAAGATATAAAATCACTGAATGTAGGCAAATTAGCAAACCTTAACGGCCTAGAAAATAACAATACAAAGGTTCAGCAAAAATATCATGATATATTGAACCCAACACGTTTTCCTACCAAAAAATTTGCATCAAAGTTTTTTGGTAAGAAAACGTGATAAAATCAAAATGATATTATTACGCTAAATAATTATTATGAAACTTGAAACTTGAAAACATATTTCTCATAGTACTGGCAACATTAAAAACTTGCAACAGCTATTTCCACAAGAATTTTATTACCTATTGTCAGTGGTGGGTGTCCTGAGGGCTTACCACAGGTTTTGATAGTTTTCGAAAACTTTATAAGTTTCGGCATCTTTCCATACATTTTCGTAGTTCATGCACGTTTCCCTAGAGGCGCTGTACTGAAAATGTATGGAAAGATACCGAAACTTATAAAGTTTTCGTAAACTATAAAAACCTGTGGTAAGCCCTCTGTCCATAGGCTTGTGGCCGCTCGGACAGAAAAGGGAGCATTTTGTACTATTAGAATCGTACTGATGTACTAGTTCGGACATTTATATTACTTTACATCTCTCATGTTCGGTAAGTAGGTTCTTATTGCCTCCAAATGAGGCTTGTAGGTGACTAATTAGCGCTATATGGTACTAATGTAGCCAGAAAAGCCCTAGGGCGGTAAGTAATTAAAAAAAACCCTTCTTTCTTTCAAAAAGTTCGCATACATCTAACCATCATACTGGCAATAGACATCATGCATTCAGCGTAATGACCAAAGAGGTCGCTTTGCTATTCAGCTTTGTTTTCGTGTGAGTTTATTATTCATCAAATATAGAAAACCGAAGCTCAATATCGTTCTTGAAAAAAAAAATGTTTTATTCTTGTAATGCCGGTTTTTTTCTACTTCTATCGAGATTTAAAGCAAAATAGTTAGCTCGGGTGTAAGCACCAATTGCACCCTCGAACTATAGGCGTCCTCGCTGCGCTCGCGTGCCTAAATATCTCGGGCTGCATTTGATGCCTTACAGCCCTTGGCTGCTAATCTACTATTATTAGTCTATGTTCTATTTAGGGTGACGTTACCGAACCAGTCAAACGAACCCTTAAGGTGCCGCTTTGTCCGTCCGTCTGTACGTCTGTCACGGCAAATTATTTCAGGAACTACTTAGGCTACCGTCTTGAAATTTGGTGTTGATTTAAAATGCACTGACTGACTAAGATTGCCAGCAAAAAAATAAAAAATTTTATTCTTTTTCGTCCCCAAAAGGGGAATAAGAAAAAAATATTTTGGAAATAAGAAACGTCAAAATTTTTAACTGGTTCTAATAGGTCGAGTGGCAAATTATATGAAAGGGGTCATCTAGCTTAGTCTTAAGCAGTTTTTTATTTTTTTATACAATTCTTGGTTTTAATTTTTTGATCAAAATTGACCAAAAAATTACCATAAGCCCCCCCCTAATCTCCAAAGTTTGCAAAGCCAGAATCTGAAACTAATATATGTTAAGCAAAAATATCTATATTTTACATGAAAATTATAGCGAAGTCCCAACCTTAAACAGTATTTGAGAAATCATCCAAACCCGGGGTTGCTAGGTCGAGTGGGATATCAAATGAAAAGGCTTGATTTAAACATCCGTTTTTCCGTTCCACAGTTTTTGATTTAGGATAAAAAAAACTGACCATCCACCCTTCTTAACTCCGAGGTTTGCGAAGTGAGAAATCTAAAATTTATAAATATTATAGAAGTATAGTTTTTCTATATTTTACATGAAAATTTTAGCGAAGTCAACACCTAAAACAGTTTGTGAGAAATCTTCCAAAATGGGGGGTTGAAAAAAAGGCGGGGTGATAGGTCGAGTGGGGTATCGAATGAAAAGGCTTGATTTGAACATTATATAACAGGTGGTTTTTTTTCATATCATGCATAGTTTTAGAATTTAGGATAAAAAAAGTCCAAAAATTGATTTGCCCCTGGGTAAACTTTCGAAGTGAAAAACCTGAAATTTATACATAATAAAGAAGTATATCGTTGTAGTATATTGTCGTTGGTTAAACTAATATTAAATAACTAAGAAAAAGTGTGAGGATCCATTTTCTTAGCTTAACTTTTACACTAGGTACAGTGTAAAGGAAGAGCATGAATGGATTTCGCACTTTGCTATGATGCCCCTAAAACAATAATTTATAATACAATACATTTAGGTACTGCTTACATAGTGTTAAATTGCATGCACAGGTTTTAAGTATCGCACATGAACCCTGTCTAAGGGTATAGCAATATGGTAGACAGATTGAAGCTTTATCGGCAGTAGTTACCTAGGCGTATATAAAAAAATGTGATTTCGTTGATTAATATTAATATTTTAATGTCAAATAATTCTGTCAATGATAGATAATTATTAAATGAGTAGCTTTTTAAAGGTACCTACCTACCTACGGGGAAATAAAAACTTACCAAACTGTGATGAAAATCTGGTCTTGACTTGAGGGAGATAATATATTAAGTTACTCTATGATAATAGGTAGCTAATAGGTTAGATTAGAAGATACGAATTAGGTAAGCTAATGAAAAAAATAAAACACAATTAATAATAAACTTACGTTTATTTAATTTACTACTTACAGGATTGTTTTAAATAAAAAGGTTTCTACAGCCAATTTTTACAATATTTCCCGAATTCATTGACGCGTATTTTCCTAAAAAATTACAACTATATTCATAATAAGTAGAATTATATTATAATTTTAACTATGTGGCCGACATCTTATTTTTTACTGAAAAACAAAATGGCAGTGCTTTATGCATGTCTTTTAAAAAACTCGAAAACTGCTCAAAACAATAAAATACTAACTATGACTCAATGGCTATACCTACCTACTAACATAAATCACTTAAAAACGAAAATTTCCAAGTAGGTACTTACATAAAATTATTTCACTCAATCTCAATAGATACATAAATATGATATACCTATAACGTTAGGTATGCTCAAGTTATATACATAAAGGAAGACCAAAACAGAATTGCACCTACCTAAATAAGTGTGTATGTATTGGTATGTAAAAATGTCAAATTCCTCAATTATTTTTATTAAGTATTGTAGGTACGTATAAACAAGTCATAAGAAATTACATCTAATGTATTTTAGCAAACTTTGCTTTTGTAAAATAAAATTACGTAGGTACTGAAAGCGATGTCTCGATGTAAAAAAATTACATTCAAGAATTTATCGAAGTATTAACTAGTTAACTTTTCAATAAAACCTACTGATGTGTCTTAATATTGCTTTCGTATCACTAAAATAATTTACAAGTTACTTTTTAATTTTATTGCAGATTAAATTAAAATTATAAAACAATTTTTAAATTACTTAATTTTTAATTTTATTGTATAATAATCTATAATAAGAATGCTCCGAGTAAAACCAATGTAAATGCGCTTTCTTGATTATTTTTAACTTAGAATAAGGTAGGTAAATATATGAAATATATTGTAGGTGTATTTATATGTTTCTGTTCAATCACACAGAAGAGAGAACCTTTAAAATACTTTTTTAAATAAAACAAACATGAATAAACTAAAAAAATTGACAAATAATCAAAATTATTTGTAGGTAAGTAATATTGCAAACGTAATCTGAAAATTAAGCACAGATGTCGTAAGTACCTACATTTTAAAATAGGTACCTACCTCTTTAAGACGGTTAAGTCCGTGATTAGAGCAACGCCACAAAAAAAAAAGTCCGTGATTAGATTCAGTCATTATCTAAATCTGAACGCTCGCCCACCAAACACAACTCCACTACGTAATACACTCCACTACACATTGGAAATGCGTTCATTTTTAGACTAGACCTACTTTTTTATCTAAGATATCATATGTGACAATAAAAATATGAAATTTTATCCGAATAATGATAATTACAGCGAAGTAAATTGATAAATACATTTTTATTTAACTTAAATCTATATAGCAATATCACTAACACAATTTATTGCTTAAATATAATTATCACTACGTATATATAAATTCATTATACGGATGTGACAATAAATATATGTAATATGAATAAAGCCTATATGTGAGGCTATGAATCTTTTCACCACGCTGGCTTTTTGGTCAACAAGCTAGATATTTAAAATATCAATGACAGTGTAAAACCGGTTGCTGAAAAAAATTACTTGGCCAGTAGGTAATATTTAAAAATAAATATGTTCACATAATCAAACAGTTAACTTCAGGTGCGCCAAACTAAAGAATTGTATGTGACACGGATCGTCAGTCTACTTACTAGGTCCAGTACAAATTGTTGTTAAGTTCGGCGAGCATCTTGTTTTTTCATAGATATTTCCTGACAATTTGCAGCCGGTTAGATTTTATAAGATTGACCACCAAAAAGATCCAGCAACGACGAAGAAGACTATCATACAAGCTGTTTCTGCACATTATTATTTACACCCCGAGTCATCATATGTCATTATAAAAACGCAGATGAACTAGGAATTTGATGTTACGTAAAGCTACAAAAACGTGCCAAAAGGGCAGAATTTTGTGGATAGTTGGCAGCACATACTGTATTGCCAGGGTAAAAAAAATGCTTACCCTAGATGACTAGATTTTGTGACTATGAAAGAAAGATAATCTTATTATATTTTTTGTTAACAAGGTATTAAAAGCACTATAAACCGAATTGCCTATAACCACTTGGTTTTATGTACGGGAAATAAAATAAACCAACGAATGGAACAGATACAAGTTAGGTAGGTACTAAAGTAAGTAAACATTGCAAAACGTTAATACCTTCAGAATTAATGAAACTGTGTACGTCGGATACAGCTAGCGGCACGGATTAACACGTTTGACATTGAATGCGCAGAACATATTTTTACAATTTTGTATGGACTGTTTGGTGTATTTGTTCTGCGCAGTATTTTAGCACTAAAAAACTCGTATCGGGACCTATACCACCATCTTTCGGAATAAAGACTAACGGCCGGTTCATTTAAACTGTTACCGATGGCGCTGTTTTCCCTTGAAAAACTGTCAAATTTTCGACGACACGTTTTGTGAGTTTTCAAGGGAAAACGAAGCGTTATCGGTTATGGTTTATATGTAATTCCATGATTACAGGGTTCCATTAAATACTTTCATAGTGTGGTTTCCGATTCACGAAAAAGTTCCTACTGGTTTGACAGATGTTGCTGAGTAATTTGTAGCGACAATCCAGTTAGTCAAGGTGGTTGTCCCTTGAATGCGTTTATAATTTAGTCAAAGACCAAGAAACAAATAAACAATTTTTGATTTTAGGTATAGTTTTATAATGACTTCACTTAATATAACGTGGTAATAAAAAGAGCTGTTTTGTGTACTTAATAATCTCAGAAGACGTTAATATTTACAACAATTGTACGTTTATTTTATTGCAAGGATATAATCTAAGGCATGAGGGTGTTCTAGGTACCTTCGAACTACACTTCAATGTGTATTCAATATTCACCCTAGTACCATTTTGAATAGTCGGTTATAAAAAAAATTCTATAAATCGCATTCAAAATGTCTTTTAATAGAAAAGGTTGCAATTTATTTGATAACAAATTAACTGTAGGTACTTGAATTTAATAATGTAATGCAATTATCTATGTAAAAATTACAAAAATCTTAGTTCGACTGAACATTTTCTCTCGTTGCAAAAAGCAAGAGTTTTAATTTTCAGTCAAACGCGCAAGGTAGGTATTTATGCATATGTAAATATAAAAAAACAAATAGGTTCCCTATCGCTGTCACAACACGTCAAAAGCTTAATCTAATAAAATAAAAATATAATCTTTGGTGTTTATTCAATCGTTTCACGATCACATAAAAATAGTATTAAAAAAATTTTGGTAAAGGGTAACACCGATGGAATGTCATTTAGCGCGCTCTCATTGGTCAAGAAGGGTATAAAAGACGAGGGGTAAGAAGAAAGACGTCAGTTGCGATTTGCTCGCGGAAGCGAACATCGGTATCAGCTCGTCCGCGTGCGCTGTGTGTGTGCCTCCTAGCGTGTGGAACTGGAAGATGTCGCTCACCTAAAAGGAAAACATATTTGTTATACTGCTTGTACTTGATAAAAGAGTTTTTGATCAGAATGAAATACTTAGTACTTTTTTCTTCATGTGTGTGGCCTTACGCTGAAGGATGGATGTTTGTTACTTCTTCACACAAAAACTACTGAATGCATTTTGATGAAACTTGGAATATACATAGTTTATAATAAAGGATAAAGATATTTTATTTATTTCAGTTTAACTTGTACAAATTCTTTGTAACTTAACTAAGACCTGCCGATGGCCAGAGCCCCGTTCGTTATTTAGTAGGGTTCACCACGTAAGGATAGCTTGGGCACCGAAGATACACAGAGTACACCCCGTACGGGGTTCCAATAACCATCCCTCACCCCTTACAGACTTACATAATTCCATTACATACATAATTCCATCCGTATCTGTTCTTGGCCTGTACTAAGGCCTCATACACCACGCCAGGCTGCAGTGAATTTAGTAATGCATACCTCGTTCCATCCATATCTGTTCTTGGCTTGTACTATGGCCTCGTACACGGTGCCGGGCTGTAGTGAACGTAGTAATGCATACCTCGTTCCATCCATATCTGTTCTTGGCTTGTACTATGGCCTCGTACACGGTGCCGGGCTGTAGTGAACGTAGTAATGCATACCTCGTTCCATCCGTATCTGTTCTTGGCCTGCACTATGGCCTCATACACCACGCCAGGCTGTAGTGAATGTAGTAATGCATACCTCGTTCCATCCGTATCTGTTCTTGGCCTGTTCTATGGCCTCATACACCGCGCCAGGCTGCAGTGAATTTAGTAATGCATACCTCGTTCCATCCATATCTGTTCTTGGCCTGTACTATGGCCTCGTACACGGCGCCGGGCTGAAGGCCGCGCAGTTCGTGCGTGACGCGGTGCGCGAGGGCGGGCGTGGCGGCGGGCGCGGCCAGCACCACGTCGTGCCAACGCCCGGGTTGTTGGAACGACTCGTTTATCTGCAACCGAGTGAAAGCTGTGCACGCGTGGGTTCGTATCCCATCCTCGTCGCCAGTGGGATTTATTGATTAAAATAAGGGAGCACAATGAGAGAAAAACCGAGTCAACGAACCAACTGTTTATTTCGCTACCCGCATTAGGTACTATAATAACGGGGATGCCACAGGTAAACCGACAGTTACAACCTATCTGTACAATAAATGCAAAATATCTGTGGACCGTGTCGATTGACGTCACAATTATTTTGCACTACACAGTACACACTGCGTACTGCGTGACTATCCATAATGTGTAAGTTAAAAGTTAAGTTTCATTTTATTTTGGTAAAGCAACGCTCCCGCGGGATGGGTGACCGCTTAATGGCATTTAGATCTCAACGCTTCCGTGCTTCGGAAAGCACGTTAAAATGTTGGTCCCGGCTTTTTCAGTCGTCAAGCCATGTCGGAGGCCTAAAAACTCCGACATCAGAGTTGTCCACTAGCTCATACGAAGTACAGCATAAAACTTACACATTATGGATAGTTACATGGTTTTAAACTCTAGTTTTATGTATGTACATTGTTTAAGAAACATGTGGCAATATCTGGAGCATAAATGAATTCATGAATTCATGAAAATTCCTTATTGTACACAATAATAATGAAAAAAATTAAAACTATTCTTTGCTAAATTATAATTCTTTGAGAAATTTTATGAACTTAGCTACTACGTATTATATTAGGGCGGGTAAATAAGTTGATTTAGATTAGAGTTGATTAAAAAAATGTTCTTTTAAGGGCTTTTTAATTACATAATTTTTATTTGTACTTTCTAATTACATAATTTTTAATTAAGTACCTATGTAAGTGTTAAATATTTTGTAATAGTTTAACATAAAAGCAATCACTGGTTATAAAAACTACAGACTGTATCTAGTAATAGAAACTACATGATAACAAAATATTTTAACTTAAACATTTACATAAGTATGCAAGTATTAGTATATTACTTGGCGTATGGCTTACTTCGGTTTTCTTAGCAAATCACCTTGGTTAAGCAACGATCTGCCTAGTCACTACTTGGATGGGTGACCGTTTAGTGGCAATTAAATCTGAGCGCTTCCGTGCTTCGGAAGGTACGTTAAGATGGTTGGTCCCGGCTTTTACAGTTGTTAAGCCATGTCGGAGGCCTTCGGGTGGCCTAAAAACTTCGACACCAGAGTTGGCAACTAGCTCATACGAAGAAGAAGAAGAACAAGACTGCGTAGACTACGGTTACGCAGGGATGGCATACTGCCAAATGTCAAAACACAACATGATACATGACTGCCAAAATACACCGCCAACTATCTTAACTCACCGCCAACCATCATATCACATTGACAAACAACCACCTTGCTTAGTGGGCTTAGTGGGTGGGTGCCACTAGGATATTTGTTATTATTATTTTGTATCGTATTCATGTTATAGGTACCTTACCTACATATTTTGTATTTTATTTATCTGGGTAAATAAATGTATTTTCTTTCTTTCTATGTATGATATGTATGTATTTACAAAAAAAAATGTATCTATGTAGTTTATCAATCATGTGGTTCCCATAATACAAGCTCTGCTTAGTTTGGGGCTACATGATGCTATGTGATAACGTCCAGGATTATTTATTTATTTATTTAATTATCTTAACGGTTTGAGTACTGAATAACACACCACCTACAGGACATGAGGCTAGCAGTCAACGTGTTCTTCAACTATCTTCACTCACCGCCAATCATCTTTACTTATCGACAGCCATCTTAACTCACATCCAATCATTATAATTCACCAATCTTAACGCTTTGAGTGCTGAATAACACACTACCTGTACGTGAGGCCAGCAGTCAACGTATTAACTCACCGCTTATTATGTTAATTCACCGCTAACTATCTTAATTCACCGCCAACTATCTTAATTCACCGCCAACTATCTTAACTCACCGCCAACCACCTTAACTCACTGCCAACTGTCTTAACTCGCCGCCAATTATGTTAACACAAATTTGTAAGCACTACTATTCTATTTCCACACTACACAGAGGTTATCTGGAAGAAAATGCTAATTAGCATTAAGTTGGCCTGTGTACTTGTTTTATTTTAAAGAATTTTCTATCTATCTTAACTCACTGCCAACTATCTTATCTCACCGCCAAATATCTTAACTCACCGCCAACTGTCGATACAGCAGCCTCAGCTCATCCAGCGGCGGGTAGCTGTCGACGGCGAATGCGAGTGTGTATGCGTTGGGCGAGCTCGCCAGCGGAGGGGACGTGAAGCGCGCGGGGCCGGGCCGCCCTGACACTTCCACGTGCTGACGTGCACGACCTAAGTTGTTGTCGGCTACACAGCTGGAATATGAGTATTTTTATTTTTATTTAGATACAAGATACAAGATACAAGATATTTATTTGCATATAAGTGTAAGTAACAGTAGGTCTTAAGACTAGTTGTAAGTACATGACTTATTCACCGTTTTCCGGTATTGCAAATTTGGTGGGTTAGGGCGCTTTACATTTGATAAAATTAAAAAAATGTACAAAGGTTACCTATAAAATTAACTAAGTACAAACCTAAATTATACTTTGAATATTTGTACAAAGATTAATATAAAAAAACTGGAATAAATCTCATCATCAGAATAATCTAATCAAAAATAAAATGTCAAATAAGTCAATTAGTATTAGTAGTTAGTTTAATTTATGTTTGTTGGAAAACTTACACCTAGGTATTTTTTTTTAGAATAAAGCTATTACTTATACATTACAGAAGGCCAATAGGCTAGATGCCTGAAAAATTCTAATTAGTCCGTCATTTACATTATCAAAAAATATTGGACACGTATTTTTTCTTTTGTCAATTAAACTAACAATGACAAAGATATAATGCGTTGAAGTTCCGCGTTACGTACGGGTAAGTATACTTTTTACATACAAGTGACGTCACGAGCCCCCACTCCCAAACTTTGACGCTATATACCTTTGTCGATTTCCATTGATATTAAAAATAAAAAAATATGTGTCCAATATTTTTTGATAATCTAATTGACGGACTAATTAGAATTATTATTTTTCTACCCAGGCATCATGCCGATTAAAAGTTTCCACACAGATAGTTACAGTATGTATACAATGGTAGTAAGTAGACGGACATTATTTATTACATTATTACATATTAGACATAACTAATACTTTTGTTTACCACAAAATAGCACACTAATACATTTGAAACTATAATTACATTGATTACTAGCGGCCCGTTCCGGCTTCGCACGGGTGGCGCTTTTACACCTTGGGTTACGTTTCTTAAGTTTTATTAAGGATCCCTAATCTTTTCTAGCAATAAATATAGCTTATGTTACTCAGGGTGAATGTAGCTTTCCAATGGTGAATGAATTTTTGAAATCAGCGCAGTAGTATTTGAGTTTATTCATTACAAACGTACACACACAAAAAAAAAAAACTCTTTTTGGTGTAGATTTGTATTAAAATGATAGCCCACACTTTAAGGGTTTATAATTTAAATAGGTCGCATCCGGTCATGAATAGTGGATCTAAATGGAACGCAAGCGCGTCCTCTGTCTGTGCGCTTTGGCAGAGTCGTGACGTCATTTGCTGCTCGGGTGCGCGACGGATGGACGGCCGAAAGTGTTTTGTTCGAACAGACAGATAGAACAGGGTGCCTAGTGCGAGTTTTTTAACCAGCTCGATCGCGTTTGCGTTTACGGAAATTTGTATGGAAAAGAGTCAGTGCCACGTGTTTTTCACTAGATGGCGCTACCTCGATTCCATATAAATTTCCGTAAACGCAAACGCGATCGAGCTGGTAAAAAACTCGCACTAGGCACCCAGAACACTTTCTGCCGCCAAGAATCTGAACGAACAGACAGAACAGAACACTTTCTGCCGCCAAGGAATGAAGACTTCTCTAAACTGTCCGTGTTACGTAGAGCCGTAGCTGTAGTCTTCAAAATCGTGTTTGTTCAATACCTTCCAACCCATTGCGTTCAGTGAAACCTTCCTCTTCATTCCTTGACGTGATATTATTTGAAACGACATTACTTACCGCCTAAAGCGAGTAGGTATGTATTATAGTGAACTTTTAACTATTATCGTTTGAACGAATGAATGAATGAATGATCATTTATTTGCCAGAATATAGGTTTGTACATTGGATGTTTAATTATGAAAATAATATATTATTATTTTCATAATTAAACAATAATATTAAAAAATAATATTTTATTATTTTTTAATATTATGAGCGCTATATTCGACTTATTAGGTCGTCGTTTGATTAGTTAGGTACTACATGCGTCGCTACTTCCAGCCAATTTCAAAGGGACATACGTTGTGCCTATTTTATGTACCTGTAATTTCCGAAGTCTTCGGGCTGTACATTAGCTATCAGCAAGGTGTGGTTGTTGCCGCGAGCTGACATCGTGACTCGCTCCGACGCTGACAGAGGGAATGAGTTCTGGTACCATGATACCTGAAATAGATGGGTAAGGGGCCGTCCATTAATCACGTGATGTTTTTTTAGCATTTTTTAACCCCCCCCCATCCCCAGACAAAATCACGTGTATTTTTAGTACCTACAAAGAATCTTAAAATAGAATATTATATCTTTAATTACAGGTATAATCTAATTTTACTCGTTATAATCTAATATATATCTTTTCGGTTTAGAAATCGCGTGTTTGACTAAAAAAATTAATACATGTGATATTTTACTACACTTCGCTCCCCCTTGTGATGTTTCGTGATTTTTGCCAAACCCCCTCCCCCCTTTCGAACCTCACGTGATTGGTAAATGAGTGCTACTACTTTTACCTTTCATCCAGAAAAAAGCACCCAAGGTTTAGAAAGCTTATCGAACTATGAGGAAGGAAGCAGGCAGGAAGAATTCTAAAAGGACATAGGGCACCTTTACTCTAGAAATAAAGTACTGTTCCCGAGGGAAAGAAAACTGTAAGCAACCCACAAGCGAACACTTGTGGTTTTCAAACTTACTTCCAAAGAAGGAAGTAAGTTCACTCACCTCTGCCGGAGGATCAGCGAGAACAGTGCAGAGCAATTCAGCTCTGAACCCCTCACCGGTGTGGATCCAAGAGCGCTCCACTGTTATCTCTGGAGGGACTGGAATTAAGAAGAATAAGCAAATATTAAGCTGTCTTGAGAATGGTGACGACTTGGAAGGGCTATCAAGCAAAAAGTTGTGTGGGTTTGATATCCTCATCGGAACACATTCTTTGGCTTAGACCCACAATGGCTTTCATTGGCTTGTCAACCAAATTGGTTTTTCGTCATTGTCATCATTGGTCGTCGTCATCTCTACGTGCATGTCAATGTCAATAAATATTTATATATAATAGAACTCCACCAAGCTTAGTTTGTACCTCACTGGAATGCGTATATTTTATGTACCTTTGTATAATATAAAGTTAAAAAACAATACTTAAATAAATGCAAAGTACAGTAGGTGGCCAAATTATTATGGACAGTGCTCGTATTTATGTAATTTATAGTTTATTATATTTTTATGGTTGGTTGGTTTCCTGATGGTGACGAATACATTTAAGCATGACACGGCACCGCGCCACAAAGCCAGAAGTGTTACTGCATTTTTGGCAAAAAAAATGTCTCCGTTTTGCCTTGGCCAGGGAATTCACCAGACATGAATCCCATAGAAATGTGGGAACTCACCAAACGGGCGATAGAAAGAAGTGATTACCACCAAGCAGTAGTTGATTGAAACTCTCATCAGAGCATAGCATCACAACTCCAAACTCCAGGAAAATGGAAAACATGTTTTGAAAGCATGCCCCGACGCATAGAAGCTCTTATTGCCGCAAAGAGTGGCATCACTAAAGATTAAAATTTATTCTAGTAATTTTTACCAATATTAATAATACTCATATGAACAATATAAAACAGTTTTGTATAATTTTTGTGTAGTTTCGGTGATCCTAATAGAAAACAGATACAACTAAAAGTTATAAGAGACCCACATATCATTTGTTACAGAAATCCAATCAAACTAGAAAATTCAAAAATCTCAATACTGTCCCTAATAATTTGGCCACCTACTGTATACTAACGAACATTTGTTTACATTTTTAAAGTGAAAGCGAATCCTTTTTTGCACACCGTACCTAAGCGTCAGTGTGACGTAATCGACGCGAGATGCAAACTAGGTTGGTCAAGTTGTAATACAAACTGTACCTATAACCAGCAGTGGAAAGATACATGTGTTGTAAAGATCTACTTACAGAGCACTTGCAGCTGGAACTCTGTAACGACGGGTGCTCCGACGCCGTTATCGACGGTGCATGCGTATCGGCCGCCGTGACGTCGCTCTAAACGCGCGAGCTGCAGCTGAGCGCCCTCGCCGACGCGCGCCGCTGTAGAGTTCTGGAACGGAGGCGCCTGGTGACGGTCTAGGGCATATTCTATTCTCCATTGTGGGTAAATACCAAAAAGTTCAAAAAATCACTAAACTATCCATTATTTTTCAAATACCTATAACTTTTCATTATGATGGCTAAGCTTCAATTGTTGCCTACGACGCCATTGCACGAATAGAAAACGATAATAGAATATTTTATTATTCATTGTGGGTTTTTTATTCAAGAAAGTAGCTAAACTACTACTTCAATTATACAAACTTTAAATAGTGAAAATGAGCTTTTTCATATGGGGAGCGTCAAGTCACGCGTAGACAATCAGGCTTGCAAAATTCCGTGCGTCGAGATGATCTAGAATTTTGGCACTAACGCCATCTGTGTGTGACAACTAACAATGTACTTACGCCATCTATGTGTGACAAAGTAAAGTGATCTTCTCTCTATATATATATAAATGAAACCCGTTTTCCTTGGTCACGGCATCACGCGTGAATGGCTGGACTGATTTCACTAATTCTTTTTTTTTTGTATTTGTTATTATTAGGAGAAGGTTTTTACGGAAAAAAATATTAAGAAAACCTCTCAGAAATATTATAAATTTAATCATTGCTACGCTAAGGCGGTACGAAGTTCGCCGGGTCAGCTAGTATTTTAAAATAATACGACGCTATATTACGAGGCCCATAAACGATACGGTAGTATGTAAAAATACGTTCGTGTTTTCTTATTGCAAAGCGTGAATACTCACGAGTTTGTGCCAAGTGACACTAGGCACGGGGTTGCCAGCTGCGCGGCACTCGAGCACGGCCGCGCCGCCGCGCCGTGCGGCCGCGTGCCGCGATTCCGGCGCCGCACGGACGCTCGGCGGCACTAACACCTCGACGGTGTGGACCTGATCACGGGCTATGCGGTCTGATATTTGACATACGTAGTCGCCTGCGTCCTGGGGAGAAGAGAAAATACAGATCGTTAGGCAGAACTGTTTAACAGAACTAAGCGCTTCCAAACATCATTTATCATGCGCACTGTTAAGGCGACTATAAGGGTCCCTCTCGCTCGCACTAGTCAACATTTTAGAAGATATAAACTCACTGAATGTAGATGCAAAATAGCAAACCTTCACGGCCTAGAAAATAACAATACAAAGGTTCAGCAATAATATAATTTTGATTCTATCATGTTTTCTTACCAAAATTCTTGCACCAATGTGATCAATTTTGGTGCTATTTTTTTGGTAGGAAAACGTGTTGGGTCCAACATGATATTCTATATTAAAATATGGAATCAGCTGCCAGCATCGTTTTTCCATTTACTTATGACCATAACAGCTCAGTGACAGAAGATAACCGAACAGCTTCAAAAATAAAAATAAATAATGCTGGACGTTATATCACACAGCATCATGTAGCTCCAAACTAAGCAGAGCTTGTATTATGGGAACCACATGATTGATATACTACACATATACAGTTTTTTTTGTAAATACGTACTTATCATACATAGAAAACACCCAGACCCGAGACAAATATCTGCAGAACATACAAACATTTGTCTCGCGGAGAAATGTTTGCAGCGTTTAATGTTTGGAGGAAAAGAGAGTTAATAGGCATCTTCTGGGAAAGCTCACTCGCCTACGCAAGCCTCGAGGTAAAGAGTTGGCCGCTAATGAATAAAAATAAAAAAACTTCACAAGCCGATTCACGAGTTTTATCTGTTTATCTGATTGTAGGTATCTACCTACTTATTGTAGGTACCATAAAAATATTTTTTTTAAATTGTATTAACAACGCAACGAACGGCAAGGCGCGAGGAGGACATGACCTACCCGTCGAGATACAGTTCATAACTAGTTACTTGTTCGGCGGGAAGAGAGACACTATCACCATCCGAAAATTTAGTCACTATAATAATATAAGCATAATAAATAAATAATACATAGGATAGGAAGACATCATATAGGTATTATGGATACCAGGATATGCCCATAATGTCCACGCTGGACATGCGATTTGGGCACCCAACATTATGATGCTTTCAGCAGCACTCTAAATGGAACTAAACGGTCACCCAAGTACTGACCGGATGGAATGTTGCTTAACCAAGGTGCTCTGCTAAGAATCCCGGAGAAAGCCACGCCATGAGCCACAGAAATCAGAAATCAGTATACGTTTATTCAATAAGCACAAAAAAGTACACTTTGAAACGTCAATTTTTTAAAATTTTTATTTACACCATAAACCTTTTATATGATACCTAAAGATGGAACAAGCATATGGCCCACTTGATGGCCCTGATTATCATTTTCATAAAATCATTCATAATTCATTGATTGGACAAGTACAGAGAGAACAGAATTGCAATTGAACGAAACACCAAACTTTTGTGAGACCACAAAAGCTAAAAAACTGCGTAGTTGGTAGTATTCTCAGCGCCTCCTTGACATATTGAAGAAGTATCAATTCCAAAGTCAATACTACCCTCTTGTCAGCTTTTACAAAATAACTTCACCAGACTTCAGAATTCAATCTCAAATCTTTTCATTTTAACAGCTTATTAACCTCATCTTCATAATGAGGACTCAAATGAGTACCTTCAGTTATCTAGATACGATCTCGGTGTAATGGTGTGACTGGCAGCCATTTTGAACTGCAAAAACGACGGAATTAAACATTCGAGGTAAATGGTAATTGAGTGTGAAGCTGACAAAATGGAACTCGTGAACTAGAAATAAATAAGTACATGTAGCTACTTATCTACTTCAATATTGCTAGACACGAAATTTATCAGTTAGAATATACACATCACTCATAAAAAGTTTGTAAAAAAAAAAATATTCTGTAGGGAAAATTTCATTTTCTTTTTTGTTATTCATAACAATTTCATTACAAATCGTATTTGAATTACATAAGTATTTAAAAACAGACCATAAATCCTACATAACTGCTCGGATAACTGTAATGACAGTACCTACACTTTGAATAGTCAATGTTTTTAAATTACACCAATTCGTAACGCGACCAAACAAAGAAGAATTGGCAAGAAACTGCATGGCTTATATTTTTTTAAATAAGCTTAGCTTGTAATACTTATGGGAACCACATGACTGATATACTTCATTTAAAGTTTAAATTCATATCTACATCTACATAATCACTATCCATACTAATTTATATAATATAATATAATAATATTATAAAGAGGAAAAAATTGATTTTTTCTGTGTTTATGTTTGTAATGAATAAACTCAAAAAATACTGCACCGATTTCAAAAATTCTTTTACCATTGGAAAGCTACATTCACCCTGAGTAACATAAGATATGATATAGGATATTTATTGCTAGAAAAGATAAAGGATCCTTACTAAAACTTAAGTAACGTAACCACCCGTGCGTAGCCGGGACGGGCCACTATTACAATATTTATAGAAAACACCCTAACCCGAGACAAATATTTGAAAATCATACAAACATTTGTCTCGCGGTGGAAATCGAACCCACAACGCAACCGTCTTCCCCAAACTTTGGGGCTACCTAGATGCTGTGTGTCTTGTCTTGCATTATTATTATTTATTTTGTTTTAGATTAAAAACTTTAAAAACATTACAAGAAAACTAAAATAACTAACACCTTTCTTAAAAATTCGAGTTTACATTGAACTCTATCGCGAAACCACTAAATCATAACCTAACTACGACCGTAAACCCGTGTTTGCCAAACACCAGAGTAAAAAAAACAAAACATGGCGGTCGAAAATTGCGCGCGAAACCGTACCTCAGTGTCACTAGATTAGGGTTGGGTCAAATAAATAACTACTTTACCTATGAATTAGAAAAATCGGAAAAAGATGTAGGAAACCTATTTCTAAATAAACGAAAATATTTATAAATGTCTAGTAAATATTTCTTCCAAGCGTTAAGACCGCTTATTGTAGGTTCCTTTTAAAGATTCGGTTTTTGTTTAAATTAAGAGGTTATATGTAGGTACCTACATACCATAAAGCATTTGCATTCATTCATTCGATGATCTTCTAGAAGGAACCTACACTTACACCTACATTAGATTTAGATAGAATTAAATACAAAAATAGAGGATACGTGACTCTCGTGAGGATGTTAGGTAGGTACGCGTAGTTTGTAAGTTACCTTGAAAACATAAAACTACCTGGATAAGTCCAATATTTCACCTCAAATAAATGCACCTCCGCACGGCCCTATTCCAGTGTTGCCATACATAAAAAATAACGAGCGGGTTCCACCACAAAGGTTTTACGCGGCAATTATCATATTTTTACGCGCCAATTACCGTTTCGGGTGCGTTTTAGCATTTTTGATGTTGTTGTGAAAAAAATTGAGAAGATATTTCGTAGGTTGTGCTATTACCGGAATTGGGTGTACCTACCTACCCACCTAAGAAGGGTACGTACCTACGTACTACGTGCAGGTAGGTAAGTAGCTAAGTAAGGCTAAATGAGACGTAGTAGAGTTGTTTGTTGTTGTCTCGTCCGGGTGCGTACTGGCATGCCTATTTCTGCAGTGAAGCAGCTGTGCTGTGTTTCCGTTTGAAGGGTAAGTGTGCCGGTCACATTACAGGCACAAGAGGCTTTACTCGTAGTCCTTTTATTATTTTATACTACTAAGTTAGCAAACAGTCATACGGTCCTCCTGATGGTGCGCGGTTCCCGTAGCCTATGGACGCCTGTTACATCAAGAAGTATTACATGCGCGTTGCTGAACCTTTTTTTACGATGGACACAATGCGTTCTAGTCGTGCGATGAGTTCAAACAAACAGATTTTTCAGAGTGTCCTAATTAGAGCTTGCAAGCCGTCGCACGAGCACAGGCAACCATTTTCACGTGTCATCGTATGATCATTGGCGATTTGCACGATATCTAACATCTCCATGCAAAGCAACACGAGCAGTTCACTTGTAATTGAAAAAGGTATAGGGATTCAACACTGAAACTAACACTGGGGTGCACTAAGAAATAAATGGAAATCATCGAAGGGGTGCAGGGTATAATAATATATATAATATCTTGCTTTATATCATTTCCCAGAGGGCCTAGTATGAGTTGCACAATTCGAAAACTTATTGTATACTAGCTTCAGCCCGCGGTACCGGGATAAAAAGTACCTTATGTGTTAATCCAGGTCACAAACTATGTATATTCCAAGTTTCATCCAAATCCGTTCATTAGTTTTTGCGTGAAAGAGTAACAAACATTAATCCATTCATGCATACATCCATACTCACAAACTTTCGCATTTATAATATAAATAAGAAGTAGGAAGTAAGACTATATCGAGCTCAATTTTGAAGTTCCTTTTTTCGTCAATTACCTCACCGTTTTGAGTGATAATTATTGCGCCGATCGTTTTTTGTTATATTTGCCATGGCTATAGCAGAAAACAGGACCTGACTGAAGACTGGACGACTGGACTTATAAACCGTACTACGTTGCCTCATATTGTTATGAACATTATACTTGATACTGGCGAGATTGTGGAGAACTATCCCAGAAGCCAATTAATAAAGAAGTGAAGTGAAGTGAGTGTTCATTATTGCAATCTGCAAGATGATTACATTACCTACGTTGTTCGATCAGTTTCTAATTAAGGCTACTTATACATGTCAAACCTCCCTCTCGCTCGCACTATTCAACATTTTTGAAGATATAAAACCACTGAATCTAGTTATGCAAAATAGCAAACCTTCACATTTTACAGAATAACAATTCAAAGGTTCAGCAATAATATCATTTTGATTCTATCACGTTTTCTTACCAAAAAACTTGTACCGATGTGATCAATTTCAGTACAAATTTTTTGGTAGGAAAACGTGTTGGGTTCAACATGATATTCTGGCAGAACCTTTGTATTTTTATTTTCAAGGCCGTGAAGGTTTGCTATTTTGCCTAACTACATTCAGTGATTTTATATCTTCTAAAATGTTGTAACTTTAAAACCAGTTGCGTAATTTTCAAAAAACGTACATTAAAATTGAGCTCGATATGGTAAACCAAGAAAGTTTTAGAATTCTGCAACTCGTATCAGGGGTTCAGATACCCCACGACACCCGTCACATCTCAGCACCTAAATCGTTCCGGAGTTATGACCGGAAAACTGCCGGGACCCGGATAAAAATGCTGTGAATTTGACGTTAGTGTTATGTAGTGCCATGTTTTGTCAATTCGCTCATGCGCGAAAGTTTGTTGTTATTTCGGCACCTGTTTCTTTTTGGTTCGAGAACATTCGAGAATCTACATGGCTGAACCATTATTTGCATTTATAAAGACGGTTTTGTCATTTTTATTTTATTAAATTTTTAATGTTTTTCTGATTTGTATTGTTTAAATCGTTTGGCTTTTAACCAATCTGCCTTAGTCACAAGTTTAGTGAAATGGAATAAAAGAAGATTGGGACTGGAGTTCTCTGATGAATGAATGAATGATTCGTACATTGGATGAATGTTTTAATAACAGGAGCGCTTTATTCAACTTATTAGTCGTACAAATATTTCTTACATATATCTACAATGACAAAATTTATTAGGTATCTAGACAAAAAAAAAAATATATTGAATTGGATGAAGAAAATTGTTCGCCGATTGTTTTTTTTTGTTATAGTCGCCATTGCTATAGCAGAAAATAAGACCGGACTGAACCGTAGGTACTACGTTGCCTCATAATGTTATGAACATAGCATATAATAACATAACATATAAAACTCGCGTTTGTACATAACATTTAGGTAAATTTATTCCTGTATTATGTTTCTGTATACAATAAAGAATTAAAGAAATAAATAACAATTATTAAGTATACTTAATACTAGCGAAATTGTGGAGAACTATCCGAGAAGCCATTAAATAAAGAAATGAGTGAGAATCTGTAAAGTGTCGAAACTATTAGCTTATCGTGCCTTCGGATATAAATAACTAGCGAGTCGTGCCTGCTTCGTACGAACGGGTAGAGAATATTATACCTACATGTTTTTTCTGTCGTAGCATCAGAAGCAACACCAGCCTATATCAGTCCACTGATTGACATAGCCTTCTCTAATAAGAAGGGATGATCATAATGCCCTTACTGGGTTGGGGACTACATGACACAGCTCGCACCGCCGATACTGCTGCCATCGGACAGGGAAGTTAGCTGTGCCAATCAGCCGCCCCGTATACACTGATAACACCTGATATTAAGTGGTAACCATTACCTATAGCAAATAAAGTATTGCGTCGTTGCTCACGAATGTTTTGAACGTACCCTACGATGCAACACACTGCGTCATGAAGGCATGAAGGTGTTTAAGCCTTATGTGCCTGTAATTTCACCGGCACTCACACCTTTCAGACCGAACACAGCAATGCCACTTCACGGCAGGATAAGCATGGCGGTAGTAAGAGAACTGCCCTGGATGAGCCCTTCTCAAATTACTCTACTATCTGCTGTTGGCCTGTTGATAATACTTCCTCGAATAAGAACGATTCCATTGCAATTCAATTCTGATTCAATTCCGATTCCATTCCCATTTTTTCCATGTATGTGTTCCCCGATAATTATAACATGGGCATCTTCAAGGCACGAGTGAACAGGTTTCTTCTAGGCAAGCGTGCTCCATCGTAGACTGCATCTTCGCTTAACATCAGGCCAGTTGTAGTCAAACGCAAGCCTATCCAATATAAAAAAAAACAAATTCTGAATCCATTCCGATTCCATTCCGATTCCACTCCGATTCCACTCCATAGAATAAAATAGTAGGTCCCTTCAAGTAACTCACCTGAGGCCCCACGTCGGTGATCTGCAGATTGTAGCCGTCGACCAACCGGAACCGCTCGTCTCTCGTCACCATCAGACTGGCCGCGGTGAGGACGGCCGGTCCTCGTCGCCATAGCAGCACTAGTGATCCTGGAATTAGGAGAGCCTTTGTTATTTATTAACTATTTTTTATTAATAAATGCGGGACGTAATCACACAGCATCATGTAGCCCCAAACTAAGCAGAGCTTGTATTATGGGAACCACATGATTGATATACTACACATATAATTTTTTTTTGTAAATACATACTTATTTACACCCAGACCCGAGACAAATATCTACAGAACTTGCAAACATTTGTTCCGCTGCGGGAATCGAACCCGCAACCTTTTGCGTCTCAGGCGGACTTTCGCCCACTGCGCCACAGAGGCCGTCAATTTTTTTTTTTTTATTCAAATTTTTTATCATAATCATAATTGTTTATTTGCATAAAACATGGTATAAAGATGTTACTGTTTTTTTTGTTAATTTTAATTTTTAATTTAATTTTAAGTTTTAATACAATTTTTATATTTAATAATTAATATTTTAAATTAAATTATTTTATTTTTATTTTTAATTTTAATTAAAAATTTTAATTTAAATATTATTTTTAATATCAATTAAGTTTAAAATTACACATTTAAAATTGAATTAATATTACTGGAGTCTTTTTTCATCGTGAACGAAGGTTTTGTCATCTTTTTTTTTTTCAAGTCTTTTTCTAACGTTTGTAGTAGTACTATTTAGTAGTAAGTTATGTAACTATGCATCAATGTTTGTATCATGGGACTGACATAGTCAATCAATGACTCATAGTCCTAATGAAATAAGAAAAAAAAGTGTTTTCTGATCTTATATTAAGTTTTTGGCGCTTTGACCAACCTGCGTTACTAATAAAACACAATTAAGGAGTAAAAAAGTTTATCGTGATTTGTCACAAATAAAAAGAAAAAACACCTAATGATGGCATTCTACTGTCTATGTCAATTTGCGTCATTTGCCGTCTCTCGTTTTGATCAAAAAGTTTTTTTTTATTTGTGACAATTTTACGTTTTGCTTTCATACTCCTCAATTAGTGTAGTGAGATGAAATAAAAACAAAATTGGACGGAACTCTCGGAAGAACAAAAATGTTCCCTGATCGTTTTTAGGGTTCCGTAGCCAAAGGGTAAAAACGGGCCCCTATTACTAAGACTCCGCTGTCCGTCTGTCCGTCTGTCTGTGTTAAGTCGACTTTTCACTAGAGATGTAATGTATATTATATATATCCTGAGCGATATATTACATCCCACCCGCGATTGCTATTCACACTGTCAGCTATAATATGTTATTAGTAAAACTCCTTGCGCGAACGTCACCATCCAAACTGAGGGCAAGGCAGGGGAAGGCGCGGTGTCCGGGGACGTGAGGTAAAACATACATCTCAATATCGCTTGAATAAATATTTACCGCTTGGGATCTATTATAGATTACAGCACAGTGTAAACGGTCTCATACAAAATGTATGACGACCGACAAATTATCATATCTCAAGATAATATATTTGTCATAGTGAAAAGCCGGCTTTATAGTTTGCCACTTCCAAAGCATAACAGGACCTGACTGAAGACTGGACGACTGGCTTTATACACCGTACAACGATACCTCATATTTCAACGAATAATACCTATACGCAATATTGACCAAATTGTGGAAATCATCCCAAAAGCCATTGAATAAAAAAAAAATGAAAGTATTTTGAGGTTAAGGCGACTATATGGGTCAAACCTCCCTCTCGCTCGCACTATTCAACATTTTTGAAGAATATAAAATCACTGAATGTAGTTATGCAAAATAGGAAACCTTCACGGTCTAGAAAATAACAATACAAAGGTTCAGCAATAAAATCATTTTGATTCTATCACGTTTTGTTACCAAAAATCTTGCACCAATGTGATCAATTTCATATTCATATTCATATTCATATTTATTTATTTGCTTACATGTACAAATTATCAAAGCTTAGATAGTAGGTAGCTTAATAGTTTAAGACATGCACCCTGTTAGGGTATTGCAATATTGTCTGAGCCTATTTTTACATAATATAATGCTAGTAAAAAATTTATATTTATCATTGGTCAATAACACAATAAAACATACTAAAAATTATGTAATTACGTAATGAAATAAAATAAAATTAGTAATCAAGTCAATAAAGGTTATGTTAAATTAAAATAAAATAATGAGAGGAAAATACAAATAAAAATTAATGTCAAATTAAAAAAATTAAAGGAAAAACACAAATAAAAATAATGTCAAATTAAAATAATTAAAGAAAAAAAAATACAAATAAAAATAAAAATTAATGTCCATGTCAATACCCACTTATTCAACTATACTTAATTATCATGCAAATTTAAATGTCACAGGATGAACATTTGTCGGAAAGATATTCTTCAACAGAGTAATAACATTTTTCTAGTAAAAGCAGTTTTAGGTTTTTACAGAACAAAGAATCTTTATCCTCATTTTTTATGCGCTCGGGTATTTTATTATATATTTTGATCAATCTGAAGAGCGGGCTATTGCTGACTAGTTTAAGTTTGGTCAAGGGAAGGATTAACTTATTTTTATTTCTTCTATTATAGTCTTTATTCATGTCATAATTCGATTTAAATAATGTTTTATATTTTCTAACAAATGTCGAGGCCTGTAGAATGTAGATGCAAGGTAATGTTAATATTTTATTTTTTATGAAATGTGATTTACAGCTTTCTAATTTGGTAGGAAAACGTGTTGGGTTCAACAAGATATTCTTTCTGAACCTTTGTATTGTTATTTTCTAGGCCGTGAAGGTTATCTATTTTGCATAATTACATTCAGTGATTTTATATCTTCAAAAATGTTGAATAGTGCGAGCGAGAGGGAGGTTTGACCCTTATAGTCGCCTTAACGTCAAGATCACAGACTAGTAAGTAAATGTAGCCGTGGTTAGATGATGGGATCCCTATGGATGGGAGATGAGATAATCTATTAAATATCTCTGACTTTCGGTAGAGAAACATACTTTATAATGACAGGACTTACCCAAATTCTGTACTTGGCATGGCAGCAGCAAGGTGTCTCCCACCACCGTCCTGAAGGAGTGCCCGCGAGACAGAAACCTCGGTCCATCATCTGGAAAGAGAACAACTTTAGGACTAGCTACTAACAATGTTTGGGGGAATCTCTCTGGTATATTATTTATATAATTTTATGCTATCTTCAGAGAACCCTAGTGTCTAGAATCTAGAGAGATATGAGATAGATAGATAACGTTTATTGACAATAAAGATGACATGTTTTTAGTCAATAGTGCCTTAAATCATAGGTTAGGTTTATCTAGACTCTAGATAAACCTAACCTAGGATTTATGACATGTTTTTAGTCAATAGTGCCTTAGTGCTCTAGATAAACCTAACCTAGGATTTAAGGCACTATTGACTAAAAACATGTCATCTTTTTTGTCAATAAACGTTATCTATCTATTTCATATCTCTCATAATGGCCGATTCTTGTAATAACCCGTTACCGATAACGCTTCGTTTTCCCTTGATTTTGACAGTTTTTCAAGGTCAAGCAAATCGCACCACGCGTTAAAAAGTTCTTGCACCGATTAATCGAAACGTGTGTGCACCGAGATAATTATACTCTAGAGTGGAAAACGTGGAAAAAAGTGTCTGCACCAAAACGCTGCCACGCTGTCAATTGCGTGGACTTTGAACACTTTTCAAGCGAAATAAGCATCGAGATAATTATAAAGAACTCTATAGAATCTTCAAGCGAAGACTGACAAAAATCTTCCAAGCGTATTTGACATAAATAAACATCAAAATGCCAAATTTGCACTAATGTAGACCTTGTTGCTTGAAAAGTGTTCAAAGTCCGCGCAATTGAAGGCGTGCGCAGAGTTTTGGTGCAGCCCCTTTTTCCACGTTTTCCACTCTAGAGTATAAATATCTCTATGAATATAAGGTCAAAATTAGTGCAAAGGCATTTTGCAAAAACCAATAGCTTTATGTATAATCATCCATGTCATCCAAGTTATCTATCATGATAAAGTCGATCTCGTTTTAGTTACAGCTTTACCACGTCCGCTTCCTCAGAGACTTCTTCTAAAAATGCGAGTTTATCAACAAGATCACTCCTTTCTTCTCTAGGATTTTATTATAAGTATGTTATGGGCCAGCTCTTGACCTCGAGGCTTACAGCATTTTGTCCAGTATTTGCTCCATCTCTGTGATTCTTAAATGCGTGCAAAACGCGTGTCCCTGAGCTCTAAGAGGAGTGCGGTAGTCATCATCATCATCATCACAAGTCCAAGCGACAAAATTTTCCATCTATTGGTTCGCGTTCGGAATCAAACTAATCTTTTTAGTTTTGTAAAAGCAGTCTATACGACAAACATTTGTCGCATAGACTACTTATGCGTAATCATACGTCGTTTGGACTTGTAATGTATAACTGGAAATAAGTTTTCTTAATACAGAATTGGTTGTTAGTTCGTTAAATGGTTTTTTGGCTTCTTTTGCGTATCCAAAAACGTCGTCTATAGAAGGCGCTTGGACTGGGTATCAAAAAATTTCACTTAGAATAAAGCTACCACTGGAGTTTTTTCTAGGGTCAAAATATATGCCTTTGTGATTACAAATATGCAAAAAAATCAAAAAATGAATTTTGGCGCTTGGACTCCTTATGCATAACAGCATCCACTTGAAGACTGTCACTCTATAAGTAGAGATCCAAAATTATCTCGTTGCGTGTGTGTGTGATAAAAAGTTAGAAAATGAAACGTCATCAGTAATAGTATCATATTATAGGAATCGGCCATTATTTGTGTAAGGAGTTTCAACCGCAATAATTGGAATTAATACCAACCTCACCTGCCCGTCCCGAAGTACACCCAGCTAACAAACGAGGCTCTGGCAACCGGCTGATTGCGGCATAGTGCAGCCTTACAAGCACAGCTAAATTCGCAGACGGGCAGAAACATTTGGCGACCCTGCGATCCCCAACGCGAATGCACAGCGTGGAGATTATGAGCTTATCCCCCTTTTATTCGAAGAGGCCTATGTCCAGCAGTGAACTAATCGGCTGTTATTATTGCTGTATTTTACCTTTAACTGCATAAGTTTATACATATCGATGTATACCGTGGTATACGAAGCATTCGCCTCCATTTTGAAAAGGAAATAAGAAAATGAAGCTACTCAAATCGTTGTTCTTCCCGCCATTTTCTCGGCTGCGTTGTCGTTTAAATATATCTCAAATTGTCTTCCCCAGATCTTTGTTCAGCTCCGAGAATTAATAGTTCAAGTTTTTCATTGAAAAATGAAATTTATTGAGAGGAAATTTAAAAGTTAATAAGAATATGCCAGAGACGTTATCCGCCATTTTATTTTATATTTCATTTTAAATTTTTTTTGCGTTATTTTTACTCGAAACGAGGTTATTCAGCGAGGCCACAGCACGACTTTGACAAGCAAAAACGATGTCGCATCGCAAAGTGACGCATTGACGCAACGCAGAAATTTCATCGCTTAACTATGGCATCGTAAGAGGTGGTAAGTAATTCTGTCTGCGGCCACGCATCGCAAAATTCAATGTTGTGCGTAGGTTTTTGCGATGCGTCAATACGGTTTTTGCATGTCAAAGATGACATTTAGTTTCTCAAATGTGTGCAATACAATCGTTTGTCGAGATTTATGGACTTTAGGACAACTGCCGCTAGGCATGTACACACGATGCGTTGCGTGCAGTGCTACCATGGCGCTTCAGCAATACCGCTACCTGGTGCTACACACAAATATCCACGTTATGCCACACAGTATACTCCGGGCAACGCACCGCAACAGTAAAACCAACAGCCTAGTTATATCCGTCCACTGCTGGGCATATGCCTCCCAAAACAAAAGGAAACGAAACGCACACTCCAGCATTTTTATTTGTAGGTTTATTAGGTACTACTTTTTGAGGCGCTCGTGACGTAGTTCGTCTTTCTAAGAAGATCATCTTGGTTAAGCAACACTCCGCCCGGTCACTACTTGAATGGGTGATCGTTTAGTGGCATTTAGATTTGGGCGCTTCAGAAGGCACGTTAAGATATTCGCCCCGGCTTTTTCAGTCGCTAAGCCATGTTGGAGACTTTCGTGCCCCTGAAAAAGTCCGACACCAGAGTTGGCCGCTAACCCTCCTATGAGTTAGTGAAGAGGACTACCTACATTTTGTACAACTCACTGTTGCGTCTCTATTACGATGCCGTGGCAACGTAGCGGTGCCGCACCGCCCGCCTGTGCCTGCCAATGCGGTAAAATCTGTGCCGTAGGGCGCCGCGACGCCACCACCGCAACGCATCACGTAGACAGACCATTACTACGGTAAAGTTTATCCTATTTCCCTACAAAGCTTTATCGCGTGATTTCCCGAAAACCCCACTTGCGGAAAAAACGCAAAGTTTGTTTGCAACAAATCAATGCATACAAGATTAAACAATTAGAGGTCTCGCCGGCACAGGAAACGGAATAACAGCCGGATTTAGCACTTCCGGTCGGTTCCCGCCGTATTTACGACTTCCGGTGTTATGGAAACCTTGGTTGTTAATGATTATTGCTTTAAGATATATTGAGGAAGCTACAGAGAACCCTCGGCGTGGCCACCGTACAGAAGGGTTTTCTCATCGGGACGCTCAAGAGCGAGATGGGTTTGTAATTTTTAAGAAGACTCTTGTCTCCCTTCCTTTAAAACAGAACCACCAAGCTCTCGTTCCACGCCTAAAGAGTTCTTTTAAATAAATTTGTCATTTATTACTCATAAAAAAAAAACAAAAACCGGTTATTTTTCAAGAAAAAATCGGTTAAAAACCGACGTAAAATCAGTCGGTTAATCGGTTTACATGCCCTACGTCCCACCCGCCATGACATACGGAGCCGAAACGTGGACACTCACAGTAAGGCTAGTCCACCAGTTTAAAGTCGCTCAGCGAGCTATGCTCGGAGTTTCTCTGAAAGATAGGATTTGTAACGACACTATCCGACATAGAACCAAAGTTGTCGACATAGTTCAGAGAATTAGCAAGCTGAAGTGGCAGTGGGCTGGCCATATCTGCCGAGGAACCGATAACTGTTGGGGTAAAGGAGTTCTTGAGAGGATACCACAGATCGGCAAACGCAGTGTAGGATGCACTCCGGCCAGGTCGAGTGACGATCTGCGAAAGGCTGCTGGTAGAAGCTGGATGCGTCGAGCTGAGGACAGGGCGCAATGGCGCTCATTAGGGGCGAGGTATGTCCAGCAGTGGACTGCTATAGGCTGATAATGATGATGATGATGATAATAATCTTGAGAAGAATGTAATGAAACGTTCAAAAGATCTCAAATAAAATCAATGCTCGGGAACAAACTGTACTTTTTTACATTAAAAGTAATAACTTTTTCTTTTCTATGTCAAATACATTAAAATAACTTTCTCTTTTCTACGTCGTAAAAAAACATTATCAAGTTTACTGCTGGCCTCTGACAGGACGTTACAAGCAATTCCTGAGTAGCAGCAGCATCCATACTATAGCACAGAATCGAGGAACATAATTTTCACTCCGCAAAAACGTTAAAAAAAAATAGTGACTTTAACTGAAGCAATAAAGTGTCATTCAGCTCGTACCTAACATTTTATATTCAGCTACACCTTGCATCCCTTTCTATACGTAACTCTTATCTTTTTTGACGCGTATTAACGTACGGAGCGAGCCCCGCAGTCGGGGCCCAAAGATGTACATAAAGCTTCGTACCTAAAATGCTGAGTGAGAATGGCCCGACCATAGCAAGTATGTTTTTAGCACTCAAAGCGCTAAATCTACTTCAAAAGTAATAACGTCTATTCAGTTTCACCTCAAATCTTATAAATAAATAAATAATGCGGGACGTTATCATACAGCATCATGCAGCCCCAAACTAAGCAGAGCTTGTATTATGGGAACTACATGATTGATATACTACACATATAGTTTTTTTTTGTAAATACATACATATCATACATAGAAATAAACGTTTAAACGTTAAAACAACACAGAAATCTATAAAAGACCCATGAAAGAATCACACAAAAGCGCCGGAAATAAGAATCGGCGGCCATCTTAATCGAATCAATCAAGCAAGATGTCGGCGGCGGAAGTGGCGCGCGCCAAATCGCGCCACTTCCGGCGCTGTGTTGCCACTTATTTGGAGTTTGGGAGATGAGGGTAGAATGCTCACATGCGCATTAACGTGGTAAACATTGCTTTTGTGAGGTGAGACTATTCGGGTTTTGGTGGTGATTTTGATATTACCTACCAAGAAACAGACAGCAGCGTCCTGTAAAACCTACCTAGTTTGGTTTTACAAGATATTAACTAGAAAAAAAAAAGACGTGTGGCACTCGGGGACTGCCGCGGTAAAGCTATTGCATAGCATTTTGTATCAACTTATGCAGTTATAATTATTTATTTATTTTATTAATGCAGTATTTCTTTTTCTTTGATATTAATTCAAGTTACACTTTTTGAGCGTGGTGACCGATAAGAAAACATTTTTTTTTTCTTTTATTAAATAAAAATACGTCTAGTTGCACGCACACAAACACGTGTCGAAGACTGCCGAAAAGAAACGACGTTAGACAATGCACGGCCTTCAAGCCACACCTCCGTGCCCGTCGGAGTGGGGAGCGTGAGGTTTTTTTTCGTTACGGAATTTCTGGATTCGGTCCCCGCGCTCAAGGCCCTCGATAGAAGCTATGCAATAGCTTAAAAATAAGAACAAGTGAGTGGCTACACTCTAGCTAGGGGGTAACCACACTAGCCTATATCAGTCCCTGATAACGGGGGATATGGTAATCACGCTGGGCGGGTAGGGTATCGCAGGGCAAAGCTTCTCGCACCACCAACGCTGCTGCCCGTCAGCGATCAGAGAATTTACTTGTGCCGGTGTTAGGTTGTGCCATGCCGCATTTAGTCCCAGCAGGATGCACTACGGTCAGGTGGGGTTGGTTGGCTTGTATTCCGAAGATGAAAGTTATAATGTAGGTAGTTCTAATAATTCATTTTGAATGTATGAATACCGTCGATAGCCAATCTGAAATAAATATCCGTTGCAAACACTTCGCGTTTCTATTTAACCCGTCAAAATAAGTAAATACAGACAAGAAGTTAGAACCCATAACACCCCCAATATATATGACATGTCATGTTTTGGCTAGCTATGATAAATGACAAATGATATTTATTGTCTGTGGAACTAGGTCTAATTACATTGAGCTTTTTGTGCATCTAGTCCAACCTACCAGGCTTACAAACACTAAGGTAAAGGTAAGGCTAAGGTAGCTAGTCTAGTCTTTTCTAGTCCTATATCGTTTTTTGAATACAGAATACTCGATTATGTCACCTTTCAATCAAAAACCAATCAAAATTAATTTATCTGATTGTGAGCTACGATGCCACCTAAACGTCAAATTTATAACACTCCTCTTTTTCGCCGTAGCTTAATACACCACGACTGACAGTCGCAGCTTACATAAGGACGCGTCCGACAATTTGTTCCCAGCTATAGCATAACTACGATTATAGACGCTGTATTAACGTATGACTTGAGTGGTGGCGCCATTGAAAACCAGCGCTGCAGTAGCTTTATATTTTTAAATTTATTTTTTTATTTATTTATTGGGAAACCAAATGACAAAATGACAATCAAAGTCTAATTACAAGTAGGTAGTTCAAATGTTTATATAAACCAAGAGCATAGCAATTACAAGTACGTATTAAAAATGTAGGTATAAATTAACAAAAGCATAGCAAGAGCTTAAGAATAGCAACAGAAATAATGAAGAGCTTCCATGCTTCTGGAGCATATGCTGACCTTTTTGTGTCACTATTTCTCGTATTAGATATAAGCACTTTACTATTGTTTATTTTGTGATACAAATATTTTTTCTGTATCTTTACTTACTTCTGTTATTAGCCTGCGCGCGCGCCGGCGCCGCCCGCGCAGTGAGCGCGCACAGAAGCGCTAGAAGCGGCCACGCCTCCATCTCGCACGCGCCACGCCTCAACTACGCGTCATCTGAAACAATCGAGAAAATATGATGTAGCCGAGAAACCATTTTTTTCATCTTGAATGGCGAATGTGTCATTTTTATTTTATTAATCGACTTCAAAAAGGAGGAGGTTCTCAATTCGTCGGAACCTTTTTTTTTATATATATGTTCACTGATAACTCAGTCAATTGTCGACCGATTTTCAAAATTCTTTTTTTGTTTAAAAGAGTACTTCACAGGTGGTCCTATATAAATTTTATTCCTGAGGGATTGGTACTTTTCCCGGAAAACTCAAAAAACCTCATCCTCACTTGTAATTTTCGCCCTATGATCACCAATATCTCCGTCAATTGTGAACCGATTTTCAAAATTTTGTAGCGCAAGAAGTTAGAAGTGATTTATTTGAAGTCGGTTAATTTTTTTTAAAAAGCCCTACTTGTTTAATTTTCTAGTGTTTTTCTGATTTATGTCGTTATTATTGGTATTTTTACCGGTATACGCCAGTAATAAGGCACAAGTAAAGTAAAATTGAATAACAGATAATTGGGACTGGAATTCTCAGATGAAGAAAATTGTTCCGCGATCGTTTTTTGTTATAGTCGCCATTGCTATAGCAAAAAAATGACCTGACTGAACACTGGACGACTGGACTTCTGAACCGTACTACGTTGCCTCATAATTACTTGATACTGGCGAAATTGTGGAAAACTATCCCAGAAGCCATTAAATAAAGAAGTGACGAGAAGTATGTTGAAGCCAGATTTATTCCAAAGATGAAAATGAAACCTTTATTCTCCAATAATACTCATGTCAGTTAGGTATATCAAGTACGCGTAATACCAACACAAGCTCAAAAGCAATACAAAAAGAACAGATTTATTTTTATTTGGGATAATAATAAACCAGTCTAAATATTAGCCGATCCACAGAGCAGACCTCGCTTCAATAGGGCAACAGTTGCACAACTCAAACAACACTTGACATCTGTTATCGGCTGTCGAATCAATCAGGGTGTTTTTCCCGCGCATTTGGCATGTTTATTTATTTATTTTATTTATAACTAGCGTCGCACGGGTTAGGGTACTTTTTTTACACCTTGGGTTACGTTACTTAAGTTTTTTAAGGATCCCTAATCTTTTCTAGCAATAAATATAGCTTATGTTACTCAGGGTGAATGCAACTTTCCAACGGTCAAAGAATTTTTGAAATCGGCAGAGTAGTTTTTGAGTTTATTCATTACAAACATACACACACTCACAAACAACAAAAATACAATTTTTTCCTCTTTATGATATTAGTGTAGATCAACAGCTTTTTGAATATTTAAAACTTTCATAAGTTCAGTTTGTTACATAACTAATACTTATTTGACTATAATATACTAATTTTAATGCGAGTAATAGATTCATGTATTAGGTTTTCAATCAGGACATTCTTCCCGTCATGACATACGGAGCCGAAACGTAGACACTCACAGTACGGCTAGTCCACCAGTTTAAAGTCGCTCAGCTCGACACTATGGAACGAGCCATGCTCGGAGTTTCTTTGACGGATAGAATCCGCACCGAGACTATCCCGACATAGAACTAAAGTTGTCGACATAGCTCGGAGAATTAGCAAGCTGAAGTGGCAGTGGGCTGGCCATATTTGCCGAAGAACCGATAACGTAAACGAATTCTTGAGTGGAGACAGAGGCTCGGCAAACGTAGTGTGGGACATCCTCCGGCCAGGTGAGCAATCAGCCTATAGCAGTCTCACATAATGAGTGCCATTGCGCCCTGTCCTGCGCTCAACGCATCCAGCTTCTACCAGCAGCCGTTCGCAAATCGACACTCCACCTGGCCGGAGGGCGTCCTACACTACGTTTGCCGAGCCTCTGTCTCCACTAAAGAACTGTGAGCTAAGTCGACAACTTTAGTTCTATGTTGGATATACTCGTTACGGATTTTGTCCTTCAGAAAAACTCCTCGTATTATTATGAACAATTAATACTTGATACTGGCGAAATTGTGGAAAACTATCCCAGAAGCCATTGAATAAGGAAGTAAAACAACAATATATCTGTTTATAATATAATACCACACATTCGGCTACAGCTGAAAACCAGCGTTGGGTGGCGATAACGCATCCAATACATGCTGAGCTGAACACCATTTTGGTACAGATTTTTTTTATTTGTTTTTCTCGATATGCATTGTAAGTAGGTAGGTACTTGTTATATATTTTTTGTTTGTTTTGTGTGCATTCGTATACAAACCTTTACTTTTTTTATGAGTGCAACATTGTATTTTTAAACTTTTCGATGTACTGACCTACTCCACCATTTTTTGATATTTTGTACCAAATAAACGTTTATTCAATCATTCATTCATTCATTCATTCATTCATTCATTCAAAACAAACAGCGTCGCGAGCGGGAGTACTTACCTACTTCCTTATTCTGTTCTAAGTACTTGGAAAACCTTTGAAATTTCATAATTGCATACCTTTCTAGCTACCTACCAAACTATTTCTACGTCTACCAAGCTATTCTCAAAATATACTGTAACGAGTGTGAATAGAGTTGAAAATGTCTTACCCCTGCTACACCTATAGGTACGTAGCTACCTACAATGCCCTTCGGAATCAAGAGGGGTGAAAATCAATCATTTGGAAAAAGTTCGTAAGGGCGCGTCTGCCATGGCAATTTAACTTTTGGTGTTTAGATTTTTCAATAGAGATTTTTTCTTTGACCAATTGCAGACGTTTGCTGGACTAATGCGTTTCATACGTATCATTTTTTTGTGTACCATAGAGGTTGAATCAAAACAAAAATTCTCGTATTCGACACGGAAGATCTCTAAGGGATTAGTGCGACGAACCGTTCAACGAATCTTTAAACCTATCTTTCAATGAAAAGGCGTTGTAGAATGTCATATTATTAAGAAACGAGCTGTGCCTGTAACTTCGTTTACTTGTACTTGCGTACTCGATAATTATTCAATTCAATTCATTTATTTGCAGGAAATATGGTACAAGTACAGTTGTTAACCTAGAAAGCGTGTCACATATTTCACAACAGATTTGGCATGCAAAATTTATACAATACAACATAATTTATATCTTTATTTTACGTGGAACCCTAAATAAACTATGTATTTGTACGGAATAAAAATAGGCAGGTACTTATAAATCTTTCCTCTTTATAATATGTGTGGTGTGGAAGTGTAGTCAGACCAAAGAATTTGGTTTTTTTTATAAATTTAATTTAGGTGACACGGTGACATCTAGCCGTCAAAACACGTAAAACAGCTTTTAAAAACTCCAAGACCCAGCCACGCCTTAACCACCCTAAGTGAGGGGATCAATCACTTGGAACGAGGTGTGTAGGGGTGGCTCCATCTATTGCTAACAATTTATTTATTGTTTATTTGCTGCTAAAAATAATAGCACAGAATAAGGCACAATACCATAGGTAAATAAAAAAAGTTAAAAATGAAAAAAATATGCCAACTTCATACAGCTACTTTACAAACTAACCTTTTGAAAAGGTAACTTTATGCTGGGGACAAGAAGGGCTGTACGAGCTATAATATTTCCACACAAAAAAAAAGTTATAGTATACAGTTCAATATATTATATGTATAGACCGGACTGCCTTTGGCAGTAAAAGCCTCTTCCAGAGATCTCTTTCCAAAGTAAAACTCTTCCCTATCTCTTGCTCTTGCTTGGAATAGCATAGGCTCATTCTTCTTTTTCGTATGAGCTATTGACCAACTCTGATCTCGAAGTTTTCTCATTGAGATTATTATAGGCCTCAAATGTAGAAGAAAAATGTCTGCACCGCGGCTCATGCTGTCAATTGCCCCGACTTTGAACACTTTTCAAGCGACTTATGGCCTAAATTAGTGAAAGTTTGGCATTTTGAAGTTTTTTTTTGTCAAATGCGCTTGGACGATGATTTTTGACAGTTTTCACTTGAAAACTGTGACTTTATAGTAGTCTACACTAATATTATGAAGAGGAATAGTAGATTGTTTTACAAGGGACTAAACTATCCCATTATATACGAGGTTGTTATACTCCCGAGCGTAGCGAGGGAGGATGACAAGACCGAGTTATAATGGGTGGTTTTGGCCCGAGTAAAACACTCTACTTTTCACTTCGATTGCGAGAAAATAAAACAATTCAAAATTAGACAATTTTCAGAAATTTTATTAAAAATTAATCAACCTTCATAAAACATCACCAAGACGGTTCTATTTTCAAAAAAAAGATTGACGGAGCACCAAGAAGTCGAGTTTTTATGTAAGAGAACGAATGCTTTGTAAGGGCTGATGATTTTAGACTAAAATTAAAAAGAAAAAATACTTTTTAGCCCGAGGTATTAAACTCGAGTTTTAGGCCCGCTAAGCTACACTATTATGATACAGTTTTTGAGCAAGAGAAGTGAAAACATTTGTATTTTTGTGTGTGTATGTTTGTAATAAATAAACTCAAAAACTATTGGGCCGATTTCAAAAATTATTTCACTATTGGAAAGCTACATTCACCCTGAGTAACATAGGCTATATTTATTGCTAGAAAAGATTAGGGGTCCACCCGTGCGAAGCCAGGACGGGCCGCTAATAGTAAACATAAAATAATCTCGATGTAAAGACAACTTTTTATCTGGTCTAGGTTCCAAACGAGCGAAGTCATAACATAAATCCGAATCAATCTGCAAAACAAAATGATTAATTATTTTTAAATCCCTAAAAACAACATTTTATAACCCCAACATAACCAAATAGTACCTACTGGTACCAGCCCTCTTTTTATCGCATTAACCACCCTAAACAACCCCTAACTACCCCAAACTACCCCCTGACGTAATGCATTTATCACCCTTGCTGCATATTCAAGTAGTATGTGAAATTACTATTGTAAATTGATTTGGAAAAACAAGCATTTTGCTTAGTATTTTCGAAGATTTGAAATATATTTATTGTGTCAAACATGGTATAAAGGTTGTACTAATATCTAAGTAATGCATTCATGTCTCACTATACAGGGTGGCACTGTAATGACGACATTAAATGAACACACAGTAAATCCTAAAACTGAACCCATTATATAAAAAAATATTTTTTCAAACAAAGTAAATCACAAATAAGGTAAGAAAGAAGATCGGTCAGTTTCATACAAACTGTGACCTGAGCATAAAATGTCGCGTCTAGAAATGACTTACGTCTTAATTGATAGTTCTAATTGCGGAATATCATGTGCAAATAATCGTTTTTTTTATTAAATCCGGAAAAAATTGGCTGGGTATTTATTTTATACTTTTAGGTAAGGATCGATTATGACACTGGAGCCATTTAATAAAAACCAACCTTATCGTCTAAGTTACTTAATTATTCTAAAGTCACAAGTCACTACGTATTATATACTGGTGGTTACTAAAGAATATATAATACAGACGTCACCAATAACAGCTGGATTGTTTCTTCATGTAACACTCAAATAGTAATAGAATTGGCAGATAAAACAGCCAAGGAGGCAACACTACAAATAAAAGCGAGCTTTTTTAATGACAATTTAGTTTTTGACAGTTGACATTGGCACGAGAGATGCCCCATGTGGGTGAGAGTGCGTTCAATAACCATGATACGTTATGATATGGCGTATTGCGATCAATATTTATTATTATTTTACCAAGCATTCCGGCTTTAATAAATAAAGTTATTAATTATAATTTCAATACTCCATTATCAAGAATATTTTTACATAATTCGTATTTTTAGTCGGTTCTATTTATGGTCAGGTCTGAAATGACCGGCCTTCTTTGAATTATACTGGTAAGGGCTACTTATAGCCGTTTGGAAGCGCGCGATGTTGGCAATGGTTAGTAGCCCCTACACAGCATGATTAAAATTTTCTTACATTACTTGTGATTTCGTTTATTTAAAAAATAAAATTTTGATTATTGACTTTAGTTTAAGGATTATTTTTTTTATGCTTACTGACAAGTAGGTTGGGTACCTATCCATTTTCTAATACATATTTTTGTTTTGATTGTTGTGTCGTGTCAAATAAATGTTTCTATTTCTATTTCTATTCTATAAGTAGCACTACGTGTGTGTTCATTAAAGTCACCATTACAGCAACACCCTGTATAGGTGCTAGCATGCAATAACAATCCTAATAAATGTGGTACCTAAGAACTAAAATTTTAAAATGCAATTATGTCATAAAATATTTATGCAAGTATTTCAATATCGTAAAAAAACTCATTCAAAATGAAAAATGTTTTTTTTCTTTTTTTTTGCCGCGGGCGGAAGCTTGTATAGAGATATACCTACGTGAGTGTGCTTTAATCAAAACGGGACATTTTTCACCAAAGGCGTAATTCATATAAAATAAAAATATCAGATAACATAATAATTCTGAGAATAAACCAAAAACCCTTTTTTTTACGCAAATACAATGTTCTTGACATCAAAAGCATGAAAAATTTCCTGGACACTCTGCTAGAGGATTTGGTTAACAATATGCCATTATCATCATCATCATCATCATATTCAACTTATAGCAATCCACTCCTGGACGTATTGAGCGCCATTGCGCCCTGTTCTGAGCTCGACGCATGCAGCTTCTACCAGCAGCCTTACGCAAATCGTCACTCCACCTGGCCGGAGAGCGTCCTACACTACGTTTGCCGAGCCACGGTCTCAAGAACTCGTTTACCCCAGCGGTTGTCGGTTCTTCGGCAGATATGGCCAGCCTACTGCCACTTCAGCTAGCTAATTCTCAACCAATATCATTATCATATACCTATGCCTATCGCAGCCCACTCCGGACAGAAGCCTCTCCATATAAGCGCCATTGCGACCTGTCCTCAATATAAAAAAGACGTGTGGCACTCGGGGACTGCCGCGGTAAAGCTATTGCATAGCATTTTGTATCAACTTATGCAATTATAATTATTTATTTATTTTATTTATGCAGTATTTCTTTTTCTTTGATATTAATTCAAGTTACACTTTTTGAGCGTGGTGATCGTCTCGATTCGTGCGAGCTTCGTAGAGTCGTACAATACGTCTAGTTGCACGCACACAAACACCGTGTCGAAGACTGCCGAAAAGAAACGACGTTAGACAATGCACGGCCTTCAAGCCACACCTCCGTGCCCGTCGGAGTGGGGAGCGTGAGGTTTTTTTTCGTTACGGAATTTCTGGATTTGGTCCCCGCGCTCAAGGCCCTCGTCGATAGAAGCTATGCAATAGCTTAATAAGTAAGCATATAGATATCCTAACTATTATTTTGCGAAACTGAGTTTGTTTGTTTGTTACGCTTTTATGCCTTAACTCCTCAACAATCATGAAATTTCGCATTCACGTTTTCAGGGGTACAGAAAAAGACATAGAGAGAAGAAAAAATCGGCCAAATGCGAGTTGAGCTCGTGCACGAAGGGTTCCGTAACCTTGTATGGGAGCCCGACTTAAATATTTATATTAATCTGTTTTTAGTATTTGTTGTTAGGCAACAGAAATTAAATTTGAGATACAACCTGGGATGTTCTTTGGTAATATGACATGTAAAACTACAATACGAGCCATATTGCTCAATATAAAAATATTTTATTTCCGTTTTTTTTATACCTATATTGTTTGATTTTAAAGATAAGTAAGAAATAAACTAGAGAATATCTCAAAGTATTAAAATAAATGAGTAGATTGTGATAATTTAAAAGCTGAGTGTACAAAAAAATACCTACGTGAGTAACAAATTCTAATGAACCCTTCTCCAATTTCATAAGGTTTAAAATTAAATCTAATGTTATTGAAAATTAGAAAGGCTTAAAATTTCGCGTAGATATTGTTATCCGGTCGGTTTCGCTGTAACGTAACACCGAATTGCCTACATTTTTAGGGTTCTATACATCAAAAGGAAAAAAGGAACCCTGCGCAGCGACAAGTACCGAGCGCGTGCGACTCTCCTAGCTCGTCGTCGTGATTCGCAAATCTGACGCCAAGTGTGAACCAAATATCTGAAAGTTCAGCCGCAGCCTGTCGTCGGGTCTAGTCGCCGATCTGTCGCTTTGGCGTGTCGCCTAGTGTGCGCCTAGGCTTAAAGGATCAGTTCGTTGTCCGTCTGTCTGTAAAGGCCATTTTTATTAGGAACACGTAGAGGTATCAAGTTTAAATTAATAACAAATACTGAGTCAAATCTGCAATCTCTTAGAGCAGATAAAAAAAGAAACTTCTAAGTTGCAACCAAAAGATATGGCCGTTTATGCCGCATATTTTGACACTTGCAAAAGGATATTAAAATCTAAAGGTATTTTCTTTTGATCTAAAATTATGAAAGTCAAGAAGCAATGTCTTATAGTCTTATATTACAAGTACAGGTTTGTTTAATGGTATTTGAAGATTGAACAAGCACATGGCCCACCTGATGTTAAGTGGTAACCTTTAACTAGCACAAAGCATTGCATTGTAGATCATGTTTTTTGGAACATGCTCTACGATGAAACGCCCAGCGTCATCAACTTGAGCCATGAAGATAATAAATAAAATAAATAAATAAATAATGCTGAACTATCACACAGCATCATGTATCCCCAAGCTAAGCAGAGCTTGTGTTATGGGAACCACATGATTGATATATTACATAATATATTTTTTTTTTGTAAATACATACATATCATAAATAGACAACACCCAGACCCGAGACAAATATCTGCAGAACATGCAAACATTTGTCCCACGGCGGGAATCGAACCCGCAACCTTCTGCGTCACAGGCGGACCGTCGCCCACTGCGCCACAGAGGTTGTCAATAATAAGCCGTGTTGCGTTGCCGTTGTGCGTGTAATTTTGCCGGCACCCACACCCTTCAAACCGAAACACAGCACAGCTGTTTCACGGCAAAAATAGGATTGGTGCCAGTACGCACCCGGACGAGCCTACAACAAAGAACTCTACTAGGTACTACTAAAAGAAAAGGTAAAAATAAGAAAGTCCTCCCGTGATCATGGAAAATGGTGGAAATATCGCGAAACAACAGAACTCACAAATCATGATAAATATCCCGTTGATATTAATAATTAAAAATAAGAAAACCAAAAGTTTGTAGTTACATTACCAAAAAGCGATTTCATACCTACAAGTTTGTACGGAACCATCGATGCGCGAGTCGTATTCACACTTGGCCTTTTTTTCAACTATCAATTTTTATTCAACACTATCCGATAAATAGTCTGAAATACTAAGAACAGGGGCTTGATTCTGACGATTCCATGTATTTGATTCTATTAGATATATCGCGAGTACTGTCAAATTTCATACAGTTTTGACAGATTCCGCGATATAAATATTTAACTAATAGAATCAAATTATTAAAGTTATTATTTATTATGCTGAAATTAGGTTGCGTTAAGGCGTGCTGCCAAAGGTTATCTGGAAGAAAATGCTATTTAGCATTAAGTTCGCTTATGTACTTGTATTTTATCTTGTGCAATAAAGAATTTTCTATCTATCTATCTACTGCCGAACTTGTCAAAATCAGCTGCGAAACTTACGAGTAGGGGAACCTGTTGTACCTTGGTCACTTTTTCACTCAACGATTTTTTGAAAAAAAGTGGTTATAACTATTGCGATGAAACAAATTTTAGCTGATAGACGAACTTATGTGGTTCATTATATAAATTATACAAAAGCATAGATCATCCTTTTTACAGGTTTTACATAGACTAAAAAAAGTTTGGAATGTTGATCAAGGTACAACAGTGGTGATGTACCTTGATCCGCCTATGTTGTACCTTGGTCATAGTTAGAACTCATCAAATAAAATCCATATTTCTCGACAAATAGCAAATATTTTATTATTTCCACTTTCAACAAGTCTATAAATATCTCTATCATAATTATGGGAAATTGTGGGCATTTGGAAAAAGCTTTTTTGTAATTTTCAAAAACCAATTGCACATTTTGTTTATTAAATGCTGTAGAACGGGTAAGGCTTGCGTAAAGCTAATTGCTTTTGATGTCGTTTACGAAAAAGACGTCTTTGTCCCATTGAGCTGGATATTTTTTATTGTCTTTCGTCGCGAACTCATATGCCAACCTCTTAACGTCCTTTAAAGTGAGTCCATACTGTAACTTTACTGCTTCTTGTATGTAATCCACGAGCAAGATTTCTTCGTCACCTGTAAAACCTTTTTTCACGGCTAAATTATCATGAAGGTCGCTCGCATCTTTACCAGTCTTCAAGTAGTGTTCATAATGCCTCTTTGAAGTACATCTTGACAAGTTAAATTTGTATGGCAGCCCCTCTTAATGATAATTTTTTTCTTTAACTAGTTTAATAGCACTAGAAAGTGCTATTTTAGCAATAGGAGTCCGTTTGATGTTGTTTATGCTACGAGGCATTTTAGCTGTATAAAAAACAACAAAGTAATAAGTATGTGCGTTCCTAAACAGAATTAACAAGAATACATTTGAATGTAGGTACCTTGACCATATGTCCAAGGTACAACTGTTTTACTATGGTCAAGGTACAACACCCCTACCCTTATATGTTTATTCGCTCATGTAAATATGGAGGTTATGATTAACTCAAATAAGCATACTACATTCTAAACTTGGCTAAAGTACTTGTTTAAATCAAATGGTTTTAAAAATGAATGTAGTAAATAACAGAAGTAATGAAAGAAATGAAAAATATGAAATATCTTACTTTTTTGTAGCGAAAACGTTAAAGTGATCTCCCATGCAAACTCTATGCAATGGCCGCCTGCAACTAACTTCATGTTGATTAGTCTTGTCAAAGTTCACTATACCATTGACAAAGATACAGAAAAAAGGCGCGGACATTTAAAAAAAATGAGTGGATCTAGGTACAAAGGGTGTCAAGGTACAACAGGTTCCCCTACGTCGCGTAATTTCGGCTATAGTGTGTTTAGTCACTTAGACCAGAAGAGCATTAACTATTGTAAACAAAAACGAAATAACAACCAAATATTTGTTTCAGCAGCGCCACATGAGTCATAGCGAGGAATCTAGGTACTTAAAGATAACTCGCTCGAAAGCAGAGACATGTAGGGGAGAATCACCAGTTAATATATTCAAAATTAATCCTCAATCGTGTTTGTTTATCTGTCAACAGTCGTGCGAACCCGGGCGCGCTGCTAGTCTCGGGAAAGATTAAAAACTTTTTTCCCATAGCATTTTTATTTGTGACTAAAGAGGTCGGATTAGAAAAAAATGTTGGGACAAGTTAGGGGATGGCTCTGGGGAAAGGTTTCGGACTTTGTACGAATAAACCCTTTTATAGGGTCATTTGTGGTATTTATCCAGGGTCATTCTGTATAAAAATAATTTGTTATGCTATTATATTTTGTTTTGGGTCGGTGTTTATTTAAACCAACACCTTCAAACGTACTCGCACTTCTCAACACCAAAGCTAAAGAGATGTAACTTTTGAAATTGAAATAAATAAATAAAACCAACAGATTTTTCAGAATAACTAACTGACAGAGACGTATAAAAACCGAACTTTTTCAAGTAATTCTAGACATTCACCCACTAAAATCACATGTTTGGTAGCAGCATTTCGCTGAGACTGAGCCTGACTTTTCATCTACTGTTTTGTTTTGTTACCTTACACTATCATTATTTTTTAGAGTTCAAAAAGGAGGAGGTTCTCAATTCGTCGGAACCTTTTTTTTCTACTTTTTTTATGTATGTTCACCGATAACTCCGTCAATTGTGGACCGATTTTCAAAATTCTTTTTTTGTTTAAAAGAGTATGGTCCCAGGTGGTCCCATATACATTTTATTTCTGAGGGATTGGTACTTTTCCCGGAAAACTCAAAAAACCTCATCCTCACTTGTAATTTTCGCCCTATGATCACCAATATCTCCGTCAATTGTGAACCGATTTTCAAAATTCTTTAGGGCAAGAAGTAAGAAGTGATTTATTTGAAGACGGTTTATTTAAAAAAAAAAACTACTTTATAATGTTTGCAAACCTTCCGTTTGTGTATCAAATAAATACCTACGCGGTCGCGCCATTTTCGTGTTTGGAGACAGGTACTTACCTACAAAAGCAATAGATTTTTTTAGTTACAAAATATACCTATTAGATATTTAAGTATTCATCATAATCGATAGTCTACATTAGTAACAATATATATCAATGATAGTTTATGTATGTCCGAAACATAATCAGAGTCGTTGGCGATTCAAATCTAATGTGTACGGGTTGCCATAGAAACCGTTAGTTTATTTATTACTCGAGGTAGGTACAAAAATGCAGATTAAATATATCCGAAAAAGGATTTAGCAACCCCGTCAAGTCAAGCAGGCGAAACTGTAGGCTGATTTGCCTGCTTGACTTGGCAAGGTTGCTTCCACAACCCTAGATAACCATTTTGAATTTTGAATGACAATTCTGGTACCCTACCCACCAGTAATGTAGTCCTAATAATTTATTAATCTACCCCAGCCGCCATATTGGTTTAAGTGTCAAATGATAGCGCTCTTTGATCCCAAAATTAGCAAAATTCCCACGCGAGGGTCAGCGTCGTGTCAAATGCAAGAGGGGTTACGTTTGTGTGTTTTTAGATTTACATTGTTTATTTGTTGCATGGTGATCTAAGGCGGTTTATATGGGTCCATTTTAGCCGATAAAAATCACTTCATTTCTCGCATAGTTTTCCACAATTTCGCCAGTATAAAATAAATGTTCATTATAATATGCAACGTAGGGAAGGGACCACATTCTTCTTCTTCTTTTTTATTTATGGCCTCTGTGGTATGGCGTCCACAGGGACTACATTATTTTGACAAAGGTAAAATAATTTATCGACAAGCAAACTCACTTTGAAACGTCATTTTTTTAAATTTACCGCCAATTTATAACGCAAACCGAGAAGAATTGGCATGAAACTCTCCTTGGCTTAAAACGACCTGCGGTTACGAATTCCACCAAATCCGTCATCGGCCGTCAACAGGCGAAGTATGATTGACGTCAACGGCCGATCGCAGATGACTCGAGATTGGAACGATGTTGGTTTCTCATACTTTTGCACATCTTTCTTTCAATCGGCCGATGTTGGCCGTCGACGCCCGAGCATAGGTACTTCAGCCGTTAACGGATTTGGTGTATCTAATCTAGCCGTTACAAGGTTTATTTTAGTCACCACACCAGCCACCGCCGCACGGCCAAAATCGGATGGCAGTCTGCACTTCTTTATTCAATGGCTTCTGGGATAGTTTTCCACAATTTCGCCAGTATTAAGTATTAATTGTTCATAACAATATGAGGCAACGTAGCACGGGTGAGAAGTCCAGTCGCCCAGTCTTCATTCAGGTTCTGTTTTGTGCTATAGCAATGGCGACTATAACAAAAAACCATCCACTAACAATTGTCTTCATCAGAGAAATGGCAGTCTACTTAAATACTTGCAATTTTAGTTACTTGCCACTGTTAATGTCGATGTTAATTTAAAGATAAAACTATTAAATAATCAAGTAATATTTAACATGGTGCTTGTTAGGCTGAGCACGCATAATCAAGTTTCAACTCTGATTCTCGCTTGACGAGAAGCTACGAAACACGCGATCTTAAGAATCTGACGACCTTCGCTCGCAACTTCAATTCGAGGAGCAAAAATCGGCTCCGGATACAGCTATCTCTGTTTAGCTGATGGATGATTTAGGCGTGTATATCTGCTACAAGGCGTGTACTGCTGCTAATATCAGCTGTTCAAAATTTGATATGAATTTGGTTGTGCTCCGTAATACCAAAAATTATGTCTGAAAACTTTATGTATTCTGTACATAGTGCTGTTATTATGTAACTAGATAATATAAGCTATGTTCCTTAACAAACAATGCCTAAAATATTGTTGTTTTTAATACGAAACAAAGAGGAAGAAAAGCGGTAAATTTTGGCATAAAAATGTGCAAAATGCTATTACAATTTACAAATACAAATCAAAATTATTTAATTTATCAAATGTCAAAATTCTAAATTCAAGTCAAAAATAGGAGTTAAAATTACACATTAAAAGTCATAATTCATAACAGTCATATATCACGCTCACAGAATCTCAAACATTCCGACATAATTTTTGTCCATCCATCTGCAAACAAATCGCATTCAGGACTGGCATCAAGGAGAGCGTTGGATGCGCGAGATGGGAAATCATGATCGGGAGACCGTACGGGACGAGGGCACGGCAAACAGCTTATGCTTCCGACCACGACAGTACTTGTCGGGAACGTAAAAATGACAGAACGCATCACTTAGATCAGTAGAGTCAATTTTGCCATGAAATATTTTACAAGTAGTTACAATTTCATCCCTGGCCCTTCGAACCTCCAACAACTTTGTAGGATACAAGAAAGGATAGTACCCGTAACAGCGTTTGTAGAGGAATCGCAGAAAAGCTCTCTGCACCTTTTCAAGTAGGAGTACATAAGTGCTCTCATGAGGATTCCATACGCAAGCACTGCACTCCAACTTGCTTCTAACAAGTGCGCCAAAGATGAGTCGAACCACATGATCACTAAGGAAGTCACGGGCATTCCTAAGTATGAAACCAAGGCGCCTGAATGACTCCTTTGCTAACTCAGCTATGTGAGGATTAAAAGTGACTTTTTGGTCAAATGTAACCCCCAAGTCTTTCATTGTGTTCGACCGACTCTTATTGACATCATTGAGTTTGTAATTGAAAGAGATTGGGTGCCGCTTTCGACCAAAGGACATCACAAAGCATTTAAGAACATTAAATTCCGTTTTATTGGTGAGGCTCCAATTATAAATTGCATCAATATCATATCGCAATGGCGCACAATCCACTTCTGACTTGATCTCTTTAAAAAGCTTAAGGTCATCCGCATAAAGAAGAACCCTTGCATGTGCAACTTCTGTTGGAAGGTCATTCACCATCGGTAGGAACAATAAAGGCCCCAGTATAGATCCCTGATTGACACCGGAACGCGGAACGCGCTATTGGCTTTTATTTCATTTTAGGTAACTATTTTGTAACAAAAAACTATCCTGGAACCCAAATAAATACTATTGGAATACAAATAATACAAAAATGTAGCGGAAATATGGTTGAATTTGAAATAATTTTAGTATTACGTACGTCTGTCAGGGGCCCCTTAAACGGGTTGGCAAAAGTTGGCTCATTCCTCGTCTTCAAAGATTTATTAAAACAAATAGCAAACATAAATTAGGCAATAATCAAATGAAAACGTAAACAAAATTAATCATAATAATAAAATAAATTAAACAAATAATAATAATAAAATATAGTTAGGTGTAGTCAAATAAATAAAAACAATTACGTTTTTCCCTTAATGTGAAGCCGCATTTAAATGTAGAAAATAAGGGTAAATAAGTGTAGCACTCCACTGCTGGACATAGGCCTCTCCTAATGAGCGTCATTGCGCCCTGACCTGAGCTCGACGCATCCAGCTTCTACCAGCAGCCTTACGCAAATCGTCACTCCACCTGAGGCCTCATTTACTAACTCAGTTTATTTGCCAACTTTGACATTTCATCTATTTCATCTGTCGAAATTCGAAGAACGTCAGTTGACACTGTCAAAGTTTGTAAAAACAGGATCGGTGCTTGTCATTTCGGTGTGCAAGTGAGTTAGTAAATGAGGCCTCTGTTCCGAGCGCGTCCTACACTACGTTCGCCGAGCCGTGGTCTCCACTCAAGAACTCGTTTACCCCAATGGTTATCGATATTTTTCACAAAATACTCAACAAGCACAAATCTAATAGATTATTTAGAACAATGACGTTAAAAAAATATAAGCCAAGCAGTTTCTTGCCGATTCTTCTCTGTTTGGTCGCGTTACGAATTGGTGGTAAATTAAAAAAAATTACGTTTCAAATTGTACTATACAGTTCCTACTGAATAAATGAATTTTGAATTTTGTTTCCTCGGCGGAAATGACCAGTCCACTGTCATTTCAGCTTGCTAATTCTCTGAGCTATGTCGACAATTTTAGTTCTATGTCGGATAGCTGTCAGCTATGTCATAGCCCAACGTGAAATTAGATAATTTAATTTAGTCTAAGCCGACTTAAGTTTCGATAATTAATTCGCAGTGGAGCGCCACGTATTTCTAATAACATACTAACATAGGTAGGTTACCTTTCGAGCCGCGTGGCTTAGCGGCATGTATTCCAACTTCCGATCCAGTCGTCGGTTTGAATCTCGGCCGTACCAATGGATTTTTGGCTTCGAGAAATATAATACGTGCATTGAGTTAAAAACCAAATTCCGACTGTACGATATTATTCACAAAAAATTTAAAACAGTCATCGAATACCTACCTACATATCCTTTGTACAGAGGGCTTACCACGAGTTTTGATAGTTTTCGAAAACTTTATAAGTTTCGGTATCTTTCCCAGTGTTGCTGTTTTAGCATTTTTAATGCTAAATTTAGCATATTTTTGGGTCTGTTAGCTTGAAAAATTCGCATTTAGCATATTTTTATTATTAACATTTTTTTGTACGTTACCTAAAAATTCAAAATTCCTAAGGAATTCAAAAGAAAAATATAGATTTTAGCATTTTATTTAGCATTTTTAAAAGTTATTTAGCATTTTTTGCAACATGTTTTAGCATTTTCTCCAAATAAAAAACGGCAACACTGATCTTTCCATACATTTTCGTAGTTCATGCACGTTTCCCTAGAGGCGCTGTACGAAAATGTATGGAAAGATACCAAAACCTAAAAAGTTTTCGAAAACTATCAAAACCCGTGGTAAGCCCTCAGTCTGTTGATCGAAGGTTTTAACTGCTTGTAAAATTGTCATGATGTGTTCACATACTTTGGAATGCGGTCTATTTCAAAACAAGGTAGACTGCGGGTATTCTGTTTTGTGTACCTACTATATTAAATAAATACATCTCTAGCGTCTCAGCCGACTTCGCCCTTTACGCTAATATACGTTTCACATTTACCGGCGCGCGTCGGAGAGCATCGAAGAGAATTTTATAACATGCTCAAGGAAGTTGAAGCAAAAAAAAGCAAGCATTAAAGCAAGTTCTTTATTTGCATGCAATTTACGAAGCTTTGAGCTAATAATATTATTATTATTAATAACTAGAACGGTTTTCATATAAACCAATTACACAAATTATTACTTTAAAATTGAACATGCAAACTCATAAAAATTAAAATTAAAAAAATATATAAAAAAAAACAGTACAAAGGTCAGAATATTAAGATTAACATTGTCATATAAATAAATAATACCACTTGATTAATTAAACAAAATAATAAATTAATAAATTAGCCATGTCAAGGAAAATATAAATTTGATTAACTGAATTGTATTAAGTATTTACATTTTGTTCACCTCACAGTACTTTAGGCACTCATACATAAATACTCAAACAATAGGGCACGCTATGTCAAACACTGACTTAACCGTAAACAAGGAACTTAACTGCTTTGTGGATGTTTCAATTTCCTTTAGCATGTTTTAAAATGCGCTTCTATGCTCTCCGACGCGCGCCGGAAAGTGTGAATCGTACAATAATAGCTAAAAGTAAAATATTACTAACTAGCTACAAGATTTTTGATCCCGTTAATAATTGTCACGAGGAGTCAATAGACGGACGTGTGTCGTCCGCGTGTGTATTGTTAGAGTTACCCTACTGTTCATGATATTTGTACTGTGTAGGGTGTCACTCATTTGAAGCTGGGTACGGATAATGCGTTCCTGTATACGCGTAGTTAGGGTTGGCTGTGCACGCGTATAGATAGTGTGGACCGCCGCGAACCTCAGGGTCTACTACAATTCAACGAAGTACGAAATTTCATGTTTCATTTCATGCGATTGATCGAATTTTGTATTGTCAATTCCAATAGTTCAGTCGTATGTTTTGTGAAATAGGGTGCGCAATGTTTGGACTGTCACACATTACGAACTTTGTGTGGAAATCTTGGTTTATTTGTTCGATTATCGAGTACCAATCCCAAGAAACGAAACACGCAATTTCGTACTTCGTTGAATTAGAGTAGATCCCTTGAACGCGAGGTTAATCGATCCATAGCGCTACGCGAGCTAAAACCGACTGACCACGGCTCAAAGTTCTCCAAAGTGTACGCGTAGCTGCACGTACAGACATGGCGTTCCAAGACACGCGTAACCCAACTACGCGTACCAATATACACGCTAGTCGTACCCAGCTCAACGTTCTCTGTGGCGCATTGGGCGAAGATTCGATTCGGGCCGCGTAAGTAAAGTAAAAGTAAAAGTAATATTTATTGCTTGAAATACATGTACATAAGGTGTTATATTATATGTCATTAATATGGGTAACAATGTATTGTACCGTATTACGGCGTGCAATATTTTTACAATAATTTAGTAGGTATTATGAACTGCTAAAAAGAAATGATTAATTGAAATAATAAAAAAGCTACAATAATTGTTCAAAATAGACAAGCGAGACAAATCTCGAGACAAATGTCTGTATGGTCTACTTACAAATACAATGGTCTTGTCCTTTGTTTTCTACGAACAGCCCTACATGCACTTTATGTTTATTGATATTCATATTCTTTATTGTTTCATGTGTACAGTCAGCATCAAAAGTAGATGATGAGTTTCAGAATGTCAATACAGCTGATAGAAATTTGCGTCAGAATTAGATAGCACTAAAGTGTTCCATAAATAGGTGATTGAAAAATATGCCAACAATAAGCTGATGACACTAACAATCACATGTACCTGATGACTTTAAGGTTCAAAAGTATCTGATGTAAAATAGTTCTATAAATATACTAGCTGCACCCCGCGGCTTCGCCCGCGTGGAAATGTATGTGTCAAAATGTGTTTCATTATTTACATAAAGGTTTATTTTTACCACGTTTTGCGCGGAATAAAAAGTACTAACATATTATTAATGCATTACCTAGCATACCCGTACACGTTCCCACTCTTACTCCCTTTTTCGTTCCCGTTCCCACTCCTGTTCACGTTGATCACTAATTCAACTGCCGGTTAAGTATCATAAATTTTAATAAACTTACCTAACTTGAGAAATTATTGGTTCCCCATACAAACTTTCATCCCCAATCATACCCTGTTTAAGTTTTATTTTCTTAATGTACTTTTTAGGAATCAATTTTATTCAAAGTTCATTAATAAAAATTGATTACCTTGAACCGCCTTAGGGGTTGAAGTGCGGAAAATCCTGATACAGGTCATTTATTTCTAGAGGAGAGATTCTGTGCAATATTTCAAGTCGATTGGTAAAATTTTTTTTTGTTCCCCATACAAAGTTTGCCATCCCCGTTTACCACTTTTGAGGCTGTTTTTTCAAAATTTGATTAGCCTATGTGTTATTCTGGCACCGAAACTATCCACGTACTAAATTTCATCTAAATTGGTTTACTGTTTACGGAGATACGTGGTAACAAACATTTCACAGACAGACTTTCGCATTTATAATATTAAATAATAATAATAATAAAGTGTGATGTGATGTAATTTATAATATTAGTGTGATGTGATGTGATGTGATATTAGGATAGGATAGGATTAAGATTATTAGGATTTGGAATTAGAATGAATTATGTTACTTCGCAATATTTTGGCAATAAAGATATAAGTTCATAAATAACTGACTATCTATCATAGCAAAAATAACTGATTATCTATTTGAACTGGCCTTTTAGCTCAGTAAAAATAAAAATAAAAATAAAAATAAAAATAAAAATAAAAATAAAAATAAAAATAAAAATAAAAATAAAAATAAAAATAAAAATAAAAATAAAAATAAATGTAGCGAGGGTGCGGAGGGCCAAAGTAATGAAAGCGGATGATATGATGAATGAAGCGTGTATTATAGAACAGAAGTATAAACTAATACAAGTGCAAGGGAGTTATAAGCGGAAAACGTTAAGGCGTTCAGCAAACTGTCCCAACAAGGTGGAAGCAGCAAGCATGCAGCACAAAACGTTAGCTTAAGCTAGGTAGGTGAGGACAAATTAACTAAATTACAGGCCGAAGGTCGTTGCGGAGCGAAAACGCTTCGATAGCGCGATCTATCTTTTCCTGTGGCGCCATCTCTTGTAGCTTGCTAGGTACTAAATACATATAACGCTATGTTACAGTCTCCCCCTCTGTCTACGATGACGTCACGGCGAAGGAGACAGTTGATTATGTTTCTTTAGGCATTCTTACGGGGTCTGCCGCGTGGTCGCGTCTTCTGTATACTGGACCCCTCTTCTGCCTTTTTACGTGGACGTCCTCTCTTCCTAATAGGGTGTGCTGGGCTTGGAATTGGAGCAGATTCCATTCCTTGAAAGGGGCGTAATGCTGACGCGTGGTAAAGACCCACTGATTCTTCTGTGCCTGGGCGAATGAGTTCGAAAGAACTAGGACCGTGTCGGCGGCTTATTGCGTAAGGTCCGTCGCGTCTCGGCGCTAGTTTAGAGCTGAAGCCTTGGCTGGCTTTACTCAGAGAGTGACTGTCTACCAGTACAAGATCATCAATCTTATAGTTAGGACACGCTTTTCTCATCTTGTCGATAAACTCTTTCCGTTTTTCTTCCTTCATTTCTTGGATCTCTCTGGCTCTTTGAAGTGTTTCAGCTATTATGAGTAGTCGTGGTGTAATCTCTGCGACGAAGTTTTCGTTCTGAATTATGGCCCTGAGATCATGATTGACATCATCCGGAGTCCTTAGTTCACGTCCAAAAGTAAGATAGGCTGGCGTATAACCAGTAGCGCAAGATGTCGCCGTATTCATAGCAAACCTTATGCTTGTTAACTTATCAGCCCAATTCGGGTGATTTTCCTCAACCAGTATTGCAAGCTGTGTTTTCAGGTCGCGATTTCGTCTTTCAACCGGATTTGTCTCGGGGTGATAAACCGGTATGAATCCATGCTGTATTCTCAGACAGTACGCAAGTTGCTGCAAGACATTACTTACGAATTGGGTGCCATTATCACTTATAAAACGACGCGGTGTTCCATATCTCAAAATTATTTCGTTTAGAAGAAGCTTTGCACATTCCTCCGCAGTCGCTTGTTTGAGGGGGAAAAGTTCAACCCAGCGTGTTGCCACATCTTCCACGATGAACACCCAATTATAGTCCTCAGCTGTTCGTGGCAGAGGCCCGAACAAGTCAAATGCAACAACCTCAAATCTTTGATTAATCGCTGTGGTCTGTAGTAGTCCAAACGGTTTCTGATTCGAGGGTTTATACCGTTGGCATTCCAAACAATTTCTAACATAAGCCTCTATTTGTGCTCTCATTCCTTGCCAGTAATAGCGCTGAGTAATGCGTTGGATAGTTTTTTCAGCTCCGTAGTGTCCAGCCATTGCTTCGTTGTGATATACGGAAATAACTTTATTTTGCTCATGCTTAGGAACGACCACCTGGGCATTTTCTTCATCACTTCCAGGTAGATAGCGATAAAGTAATTCATTGTTCATGAAATAACCTTTTCTGCTCCAGTACCTTGCTGATTCTTCGTCTTCACCTTCCAGACTTTGAACTATTTTGACTATAGTGTCGTCCTTCATTTGTTCTTGCCTTATCTCTTTTTGGCTCTTTGTTGGCATATCTATCACCACTGTACATATACCACAATTCTCTTCGGTGCTTGGATAACAGGTAGGACGTGATAGAGAGTCAGCTACTACATTCATTCTGCCTTTTATATATTTAATGTTGATATCATAGGCCTGAAGTAGTAGAGCCCACCGGGCGAGTCTACCCGTTGGAGACTTCAGGGACATTAGCCATCGAAGAGCCTGATGATCAGTCATAATCGTGATTTTGGCTCCTTCAATGTATCCTCTGAATTTCTGTACGGCCCAGACAACTGCAAGAGCCTCTCGCTCTGTCGTCGAATAATTTCTTTCGGCTGGTGTCAGAAGACGGCTCGCATATTCAACAGGGTGCTCTTTTTCACCCTCCCCCTGCACTAAAACTCCTCCGATTGCAAAATTACTTGCGTCAGTCTTAATGATATATGGTTTCGTTTCATCGGCTTGGACGAGAACTGGGGCGGTGGATAGTAGAATACGAAGCTTATCAAAAGCACTTTTCTGGTCGTCGCCCCATATCCACTCGGTATTCTTTTTCATCAGCCTAGTTAATGGCTCAGCAATCTTTGCAAAATTAGGTATGAATCGCCGATACCATGAACACATCTGAACGAAAGAGGTCAAATGTTTTAGATTGCGTGGAGGTGGCATGTGCGCTACGGCACTTACTTTTTCAGAATCAACCTCCAGACCATCGGGTACGATGTAATGTCCAAGATATTTTACTTTCGCACTACAAAAGCTACACTTTTCCCTGTTTGCTGTCAAGTTATATTCCCGAAGTCTATCAAACGCTTCTTGAAGCTCTTTCAGGTGGTCTTTTAATGTGTGCGACATTATTATGAGATCATCAAGGTAAACCAAGAGCTTGATGTGGCTGAGTGTTATACGGAATCTATCCATCATCCGCTGGAAAGTGGCTGGAGCATTTCTCAACCCAAATGGCATCCTTTTGAAGCTGTAAATACCAAATGGCGTAACAAAGGCAGTCTTGCATTGGTCTTCCTCTTTTACTTTAATCTGCCAATAGCCAGCACGGAGATCTATTGTGCTCATATATGGAGTAGGCTTAGCATTATGTAGCAAATCGTCGATCCTTGGCAAAGGATATTCGTCGGGAGTCGTGATAGCATTGAGCTGTCTGTAATCTACGCAGACTCGGATACCTCCATCTTTCTTATTGACCATGACCACTGGTGCCGCCCATGGCGATGAACAAGGCTCAATGATGTTTTCATCTAGCATCTTACTAACTTCTTTCCTAAGAACTTCTGCTTTCATTGGAGTTAATCTGTATGGTGGTACAGCAATTGGTTTGTGGTTACCGGTGTCAATTGAGTGTTCAAACTCCTTTACCGGCATTCCATTAGCCTTAAATACTTCCTCGTTAACTCTAAGCAAGTCTTCCAGGGATTCTATACCTACAGAGGAAATCTCGGTATCAAACAATGTTGACGTACAGATGGAAGTGTCGTAATCTTTTAGGTTCTCCATGGCATCTCGATAGAGGGCATCTATTACAGGAGAGTACCCATCGAATAGTTCGGTGCGAACTTTTTTGTAAGGTGGAGTTGAAAGTTCTATTCGTCTTGGCGGGCCGTAAGGCTTCGGATTTCCATGGTCGAAACATACTTCGGTATTGCTCGATTCAGGTTGCGCTGGTGAAAACGAGACATTCGTGGTAATGCAGGACAACGCAGTTGATTGTTGGAAGTTTATGAAGCTTTCTTCGAACATCTCATATTCCTGATCCGAGTCTTCGAGGAAGTGCCAAGTACACTGAGGCAGGTTAAGGACCATGTGTGCGTCCTGTATAAATCCTACGCCAAGTAGAGTGCGGTTTGTTCGCGATTCGGGCAGTACTATAAATGTTGTGAGGATAGTACGGTCATTGAGCTTCACTGGCGCTTTGGTTATAAGGACGTTGTGCTCTCGTTGTACACCATCAGCAAGCGTCATACCAATTCCACACTCCTTAAAGTAATACCCTTGTTGGCGTAGTTTACAATATAGATTGTACGAAGCGATACTTGATTTTGCACAACTGTCCACATATGCTGCTCCTTTCATGCCAGCAACTTCGATGAAAACAACTGGGCGATCCCTTGCGTCCGTTGTGCAGTCCATGGCACAGAATCCCACATCTTTTGCCGAGGCTGACTGCACTCTGGTTCCATGGCACGTTGGGCAGTTGCTCCTAACTACACCAGGTGCGCCGCAGCCGTAACAGCTGAACTTAGGAATGGAGGGAGAAGGCGCTTGGGTTTCCATTTCCTTTTTCCCGATTTTCGACTTGGCGTCATCGGCATTGCGCTTCTTAATACATTCGTCAATTGAGTGACCCAAGTTTTTGCAGTACCTGCATTTAATTTTTGTAGGTCTAGGTCCATGTCCGGATTCCTTGAGTTGTTGTGATGGTTTCATGTTTTCATACTTCGGCTTATCTTTAACCTTTTCTTTCAATACGACTTCAACTGAACGGGCTGTAGCAACTAGCTGTTCAAAGTTCTGTACGCTTGCTCGAGGTACCTTTTCTCTTATTTCCAGTTTCAGCAGGCTAAATATAATATCTAGTTGCTGCGTTTCAGAATGCATTGGTGCGGGAAGTTGTGAAAACAGCATGCGCTTTGCCCGAATGAATGCTTCAGTAGATTCATCTGCTGTCTGTTTTATTTGGTGAATGTCTGCGTAAACTAAGTAGGCTTCCTTTCTAGGGGCAAAGTTGTATCGCAAATGGCGTTCGAATTCTTCCCACGATTGTATGTCATTTTTAACACCTTGCCACCAAATTCCAGCTTCATCCTTCAATAATAGCGGTAACTCCTCTAGGGCGGTCTTATCGCTAATATTTTCGGCACGTTTAAAAATGTTGCTCGCGGCTAGGAAAGCTTCAACTTCTTCTGGGTTCCTGCGACCATTGTAAGTATAATGACAGGTGGTGAAAGAACCCGATTTTGCCGTTGGTCTAGCCATTTGAGCCATCAACAACTCAAATTGTTCCTTGGTAAATTGCACCGCCATTTTGGGAACTTCGATGGGGCGTCTTTTCGGTTTATGGATGGTCGTCACACGACCTGCACGCGTTACGTATGTTGGGCCTGAAGACCGTCGTCCCGAACTATTGGGATCCTTGAGTTCTTCAGGGTTGTTCATCCAACTTCTTGACAGTAGCACAGTCCGCTTCGCTACCTAAAGTAGGTGATAAGAGCCTCTCAATCTCGATCGTTGATCAGCGCGCGTTCAGGGCCCCACGTTGGGCGCCAAATGTAGCGAGGGTGCGGAGGGCCAAAGTAATGAAAGCGGATGATATGATGAATGAAGCGTGTATTATAGAACAGAAGTATAAACTAATACAAGTGCAAGGGAGTTATAAGCGGAAAACGTTAAGGCGTTCAGCAAACTGTCCCAACAAGGTGGAAGCAGCAAGCATGCAGCACAAAACGTTAGCTTAAGCTAGGTAGGTGAGGACAAATTAACTAAATTACAGGCCGAAGGTCGTTGCGGAGCGAAAACGCTTCGATAGCGCGATCTATCTTTTCCTGTGGCGCCATCTCTTGTAGCTTGCTAGGTACTAAATACATATAACGCTATGTTACAAAATAAAAATAAAAATAAAAATAAAAATAAAAATAAAAATAAAAATAAAAATAAAAATAAAAATAAAAATAAAAATAAAAATAAAAATAAAAATAAAAATAAAAATAAAAATAAAAACAATTAAGAATTACTATCAACTGAGCTAAAAGGCCAGTTCAAATAGATAATCAGTTATTTTTGCTATGATAGATAGTCAGTTATTTATGAACTTATATCTTTATTGCCAAAATATTGCAAAGTAACATAATTCATATATTTATAAAACTATTTCACATCAGATACTTTTGAACCTTAAAGTCATCAGGTACATGTGGTTGTTAGTGTCATCAGCTTATTGTTGGCATATTTTTCAATCACCTATTTATGGAACACTTTAGTGCTATCTAATTCTGACGCAAATTTCTATCAGCTGTATTGAAATTCTGAAACATCATCTACTTTTGATGCTGACTGTACAAGGTGTTCTTCAATAAAGTTTGGTCCACAACATGAGCCCCGTTAGGGCACTACAATAGTTAGGTACTTATAGGAATAATTAATACCTAGGTATAAACTATAATGTTACATATAGTATAATAATAATTAATATTACCTACATATTTAGTTATAATTAGTTATTATTACATACAACCTAGGACAGACTAATCCTACTAATATTATAAATGCGAAAGTTTGTGAGTATAGTATGGATTAATAGATGAATGGATGCATGTTTGTTACTCTTTCACGCAAAAACTACTGAACGGATTTGGATGAAACTTGGAATATACATAGCTTATAACCTGGATTAACACATAGGCTACTTTTTATCGGTACCACGCGTGCGAAGCCGCGGACGGAAGCTAGTCTAATATAATTTTTAATGATAGAATAAGTATTCAGATTTTTTATGCGTGTGTTGTTCGTATTTGAATGTATTGTAATAATATGTACTCGTATTATACCTACCTAATCAATTGTGAGTTATTGTTATTTAACCTGTTTTATGTACAACGGCTTTTATATTTTTTCTGTAATGTTATATTTATGTAATCTGAATAAATTGAAATTGAAATTGTGGCGCATTGGGCGAAAATTTGACTCGCCGTGAGACAAATATTTGTATGATCAACAAATATTAGTCTCAGGTCAGGTGTTTTCTATGTATGATATGTATCAAAAGTTGTCTATGTATATGCACAAAAAATGTTTTAAAGTAGCATTTCAGTCATCGATGCATGCATGCATAAGCCGATATTAGTCTACTGCTGGACATAGGCCGCTCCTAGTAAAGGGGGATATACCCATAATGCCTGCGGGCATGCGGATTAGGGATCGCAAGGCACAGCTTCTAGCACCACTAACGCTGCTGCCCATCAAGACGGGCAGCAGCTGTGCCGGTCTTAGGGGCAGGCCTCATCTGTAAGGCGCCGGGCGCGGGGCGTGGGCATGGCACGGGCGGTTTCCTATTCCATTCAAATTTCACACAAACTACATGGAAACAAAGCACAATTTATGATTGACGTGATTATGATACGCCATGTCATAGCCTCGACCATATACTTGTGTCCTAAATTGTGCTTTATTTTCATTTCCCTTGATTGAAATTTGAATGGAACCCGTGCAATGTCCGCGCCTCACGCCATACATATGTGACCTGGGCCTTAGACTGCGCTATGCCGCATTCAGCCGCTAGAGCTCCGTTTGATAAACAGCTGGGTGCGCTACAGACAGGTGAAGTTGGCTTGGTTGCAAAGATGAAGGTTGGAGGAACCCCTTATTCCCCATATCAGTCAGGTTCCCATAATACAAGCTCTTTTTCTTTTTACATGATTCTTGTTTTAAAATATTGAATAGGCTTGCATTTGACTACAACTAGCCTGATGATAAGCGAAGATGCAGTCTACGATAGAGCACGCTTGCCTAGAAGAAACCTGTTCACGCGGTCTAAAAACTCCGCCACCTGAGGGCTTACCACGAGTTTTGATAGTTTTCGAAAACTATCAAAACCCGTGGTAAGCCCTCAGAGTCAGCCACTAACTCATACGAAGAAGAAAGACTCGTGCCTTGAAGACGCCCATATTATAATTATCGATTCTGTGTGATGGTGTCCAGTATTATTTTAATTTAAATAACATTTTTTATTATCCACGTTAGTTACATTAAATTATGGCCACCCTAAGATAAGCGACACGCGACACGCGTTGCGTACGCACGTGTCGCGCGACAGAATGTATGGTCGCGGTTTCGCTACGATCGTCTTGGGAATCGCCTGTGGTGAGGGGAAGGCCGAATAGTTGGACAAGGGGCGTCTATCGAAGTCTCGTTATGACGAAAAAAAGAAATATTTTACTTCCTTTTCCCAAATGCCTAACGTTGCGATTATGAAGGATAACAGAAGAATTTCCTTCCTTTTCTAAAAGTAGGTATACGTGCAGATTATTTATTTATTTGGGAAAAAAATAGAACAATAAAACTTAAACGCTAAAACAATTACAGCCTGCGCACATTAGACGACAAACGTCAGCGATTAGATCCTACGTCGAGCTGCGGGGGACAATTTTCATACATATTGTTCAAAGCTCCGCACACACGGCGATAATCGCGACAGCAAGATATGACAGACGCTCGCGACTAAGCGCGACGACAAAGAGTCGTGTTTGCGAGGTCTGTAATTCAAAGTCAAAGTTATTTATTGCGTAGGTAGCTAATATGGGTTAGTAACAGTTCTATTTAGTTAATTCAGTTTGGTGCAGTCATATTCAGCGTGGTACGCATGCAATATTTATAAACATACACACCACAGCATAACCAAGCGGCTTCGCTCGCGTAAACCGCCACAAAAGTAGCCTATGTGTTAATCCAGGTCACAAACTATGTATATACCAAGTTTCATCTAAATCCGTTCAGTAGTTTTTGCGTGAAAGAGTAACAAACATTCATCCATTCATCTATTCTCACAAACTTTCGCATTTAAAATATTATTGGGAAGTATTTTAACACTATGTAGAGTATTTATTACATTTTTATTTTTCAATACAATAGTTTTTTTAGGTATATCATAATATTATTATGAGCATATTGGGGAGGTTTGAGTCCAGCAGTGGACTGATATAGGCTGGTGTGGTAAGTGGTAGCACCCTCCATTTTAAACATTTATATTTCTTCCCGAACGCTTATTTTGATCCATTTCATTCTTTAGATAACTAATATGCGTAATAGCTCCCTGCAAGATCGGACCGCGCATCGGGACTGCGTTCCAAACCGCAGTCCGATCTGTACGGTTTGGACTGCGGATCAAACTGTCGTGCTAATGGCGCGTAAAGATCGGACCGCGCATCTGGGACTGATCACTGACGTGATGCGCGGTTAAAACTGTGAGATTTGCCTTCGCGTCGACATTCAGATCGGACTGTCAGCCCCGTGCATCTACACGTACGTTTCGGAGTGCGGGTTGGAATGGCGCGTGCTGTTTCCTGCGGTTCGAACTATACGTGTGCAGGGCGCTATTACATTCAACATTTTTGATACACATAATAGTACATCCAAAAATAACTTTTGTCGTTGGGAGACCCACAATCAGGAAAAGTACGTTTCTCTATTGCTGTTACGCCTACGTTGCAGGACTTTTCAAAGGCGTCGGTGACTAGTGTGGTGAAAGGATTTATTGCTATCATGGGCTTTCTCGGGTAACTAATTACCTAGTTGTAGTTCGTCGAACCTGTGCGGTGATATATCAAGCTTATCCGACAGCAGCCATCTTGAATTTATTAAGCACTAGGACTTTAAAAGATGTTTGACTTTAATATTTTTAAATGACTTCAAAGAAAGGAGGTTCTCAATTCCGTTGTATTTTTTTTTGCCAAAACTGGCAGACGATCCGACGAACGAACCGACGGGCCATCTGATGGAAAGCAGCTATGGACACCTGCATCTCCAGAGGCGATATAGATGTTGTATGACCACATGTTGTAGCTCTGAACGTTTCTCATACCAATTAATACATTGATGTTAGAAATTATGTAGGTTTCTGAATGCACATTTAATGATAACTGTCACTGTCAATGTCAGATGCATGTCGTCTATGACAATCAGATTTTGCTTGCTCTCTCTTCCTCTGACCGGCTCGCACTACGTTGCGTTGTCATCTTGTTTTTCTTTAAATATATAAATTATTGTATCCGTGTATTTAAGATAAATCATTATCTCGACGAACATTGATTGTACAATATTATGCTAATATATTTGCATCAATGGACTCCGTGATTTAATTTTTCCTCCTCGCAGCACACCGTCCTAATATAACCTCTGCACAACGATCCGAGATCCTCGAACAATTGAGTGGTGCGCAAAAATTACATGAACTTATTCCGTCATCGCCTTTCTTCCATAGGAGCTTCAGACGCACTGCTAACTACCATCAAGTTGATATTCCGTTTAACAGGACTAAGCGACCAAACATCATTTATAATGCGCACTGCTAAAATATGAAATCAGCTGCTAGCATCTGTGTTTTCACCCTAATGGCTTCTAAAAGAGTTAATAGGCATATTCTGGGAAAGCTCGCCCCATCGTCGACCTCATCCTCGCCCACGCAAGCCGAGGCAGTCAAGAGCTGGCACAAAATAAAATAAAATAAATACACAAAAAAAATCATAAAATCGGTCGAGCCGTTTCGGAGGAGTGTGATCACAAACACCTTGTCACGAGATTTTTATATTAAGTATAAGAATAATTTTATATTATGTATTAAAAAACTCGACTGCAGCTATAGGTTACTTAGCATACTACATTAAACATAACGTATTAAGTTATAAGTAACTATGTATTTAAGTTTAATTGTAGGAAAAAAAAAATATTTAATTATGTTTTTCAGGTTATTTTATATACGAAAGTTATAATACTTATAGAACGTAAAATAAGGCCGTACCTCCTACAAGTGCTCGTAGTATGGTAAAATAGTTAACTGTGGCTTCGCTTTATAACCAATCGGTGGACTGGCATATTCCATTAACGTAGGGGTGGGAATAGTCGAAGTGATTCTTTATCGAAAACAAATATAATTTATCGATAAACATATTTCACGAGTTAATTAAATAAAAAATAGGAAAGGTAATAAAAATACGAAAGAAAAGAATTTTTTTTGCAAATAAGACTTATCTTTTGATAATTCAAATTCGATAAAAAAATCGATTATTTAAAAATTTGCGTAAGCCCGGAAGTCACAAATGGGACTGTTACTCAGCATGGATTGGCTGACTAGCAGTAGCACACTAGCATCCAACGCTGCTTCCATGAGAGCCAGGCGTTCACATTTCGAATAAGTATCTACCCTACCTAAAATTGCATTTGTATGACGTGACATAGTCAGCTTTTTCGGACAATGAACTCTATATTTTTAAACTGACTAAAGGCTTGAGGCTGCATGATACGCATTGTGGAAATCTCTAAATCCCCGCCCCCCGATGTCCTCACCCCAGCACAAAAACCTGCCTCCAGGGCACGAGCTGCAGGTCAATTTGGAAGTCGATCAATCGACTCCGCACTCAGGTTGGCCGTTGCAGAGAAAACCTCGCTAAATGGGGTTACATTGACAAATCGAATGCACAGTGTGCGTGTGGGGTGCCAACTCACGACATGCGGAACTTGCTTACCTGCCCGCTGTGCCCGATCACTGCACGCGGGAAGACGTCAATAAAGCGACTGACTTAGCCTTGGAGGTGTCTACTTATTGGTCCAAACAAATAAAAAAAAAGACGATTGAATCACTGACATGCAAAGAAGAAGAAAGGATTGCCACCTTATTGCTTGACGAGACGCGCAAGAAGAACGTCACGTTCACTTACCCTGTTGAAGGCTCTCTTATTGATTCGAAACGCCGTCGCGGTCGGTGTCTTCACCGATGAAATGGTACCTTTGGGAATAAAACTCTGAAACGAACCGGGATATTTTCAGAAGTTTGTCATTCTATTTGGATTAGGGTGGCCTATTGGGCCTACTGGGGGTGCCATGGTAAAAAAACGCACCGCTTACTCCTCCTCCACTTATTTTCCTTTATGGTGTAGAGACGTGGATCATCCTGGCCAGAGAGAGAAAGACGATTCATGCATTCTTCGTGGATGGCTAAGCACACAAATGTGTCAATCCTCTTATAACATAGAATATGCTACCCTCGGATTTTGTCGTATTTCGGCCATATTGCGAGACGTACAGCCGATAATTTAGAAAAGCTGGTCATCGTCAGCCATGTAGAGGGGAAACGTTCCAGAGGAAGATCCCCAACCCGATGGTCTGACCAGTTTAGAGACAAGGGAACGTCGTTCTACAGTGTGGTGCAGATGGCCACAAATCGGAGTCAGTTGAGACTGTAGTGGACACCTGTATAGGAGATCACATAGTGATCACGTTCTTCGGGAATGAAGTACCAACTACAAAGAAGACTCTACCTCAAGGTGATGTGGAATGAGGAATGCTCGTACGGCATAACTAATTATTTTACGAAAAAAAGATGATGACATAAATGGTATGCAATTTTCTCTAGTTTCATTTTGTATATAGTTTTTATCGTAATATGAGTTGGAAAGGAGATATTGTCAAAAAACTGTTTATAAGCGGCATTTTCAACATGGCGGCGCGAGTGGCAAAACTACGAGGTGGCAAAGTTCGGAAAGAGCACAAAAAAATCTATAAAATTGCTAATTTTCAAAACTCCCTGAAAACTTTCCAGGTAGCCTCCTTTTTTGACCAAATGACTGTACTACTGTAGCTTCTCTGGTCTGTGCACGTAAAGATCGGACCAACAAACCGCAGTTCGATCTGTACGGTTTGGACTGCGGATCAAGCTGTCGTGCTAATGGCGCGAAAAGATCGGACCGCGCATCTGGGACTGATCACTGACGTGATGCGCGGTTAAGACTGTGAGATTTGCCTTCGCGTCGACATTCAGATCGGACTGTCAGCCCCGCGCATCGAAACGTACGTTTCGGAGTACGGATTGGAATGGCGCGTGCTGTTTCCCGCGGTCCGAACTTTACGTGTGCATGGCGCTTATGTATTGGTGTTTATTATGTTGGTATTCGTTAATAAATTAAATTTGCGAACGTTTGAAAATACTGGCCATTCATATAAGCACGAAAAAATGAAACAACATAAACTATTTAACTTTAACATCAATCAGGGCCCTACTCTTCACAGAACATAGTTAATCTATAGCTAATCTATAGTTGGATGGTTGGCGTAGTTTCGATTTTGGTAGTGTTGTGACACGTGTCGATGAAAACTAAAAAAAATCCTAAAATAATATTATAAATGCAAAAGTTTGTGAGTATGGATTTATGGATGAATGCTTGTTACTGTTTCACGCAAAAACTACTGAGCGGATTTGGATGAAACTTGGAATTTAAGGGGTGGGGCAAAATTTTACCTCATTTAGGGAAGCTACCTTTTATTTTGTAGTTAGAAGGTTTTGTTCTAAATAAGTTTATTTTGAAGGAAAAAATAATGGCAATTTTGGATTTTTTTAAAAAAGGTACAGTCAGCCTACAAAATGACTTTTGTTAAAAAAAAAACAAGTTGCTCTCAATCGACTCTTTTTTCCAACAGGAACACTTTTCCTAAAGTAACTTACTAAATCAATTCGTAAGAATCCGCAAAAAAAAAAAACAAGCAATTTCTATGAACCGCTATTCACCACAACATTGAGTCTATGTATGCAATTCGAACATTTGCCGGGAAATATTCTGTTCTTATTTCAAATTGTTCTTTTATAATGAGTTGGCAGAATGATAATACAACCGATTACCACTTTTTTATATTTTTTATTTACTTAATAGGAACGCCAACAGCTTAAATATCAATACATTGTAGAGTTACACTGACAAAGTTTTCATTCTGATATAGAAACCAATTTCAGGCGGACACAGCATTCATAATAATAATAATAACTAAGTAGTAGGTACTTATGGTAACTAAGAGATCAATAGGTACATATGTATTATTAGAACTTAAAATATTTAAAACATTTTGCGTCGAATACAGTAGTATACAGTTTGTGACTTGGATTAACATTATAGACTTTTTATCCCGGTAAGACGCGAGCAAAACCTTGAGCGAAAGCTAGTTAGAAATATGATTAGTGTTGTCAGAGGTGAGAGCAGCCAAATACCGGAACAGCTCAATTCCCTGACTATTGACGGGCAGCAGCGTCGGCAGTGTTAGAAGCTGTGCCTTATGAACCACAACCCTAGCCTAGCAAGGGGATTATGGGCATATCCTCTTATAGGTGTGTGTGTGTGTGTGTGTCTGAGGTGATACGAATACTAACTTATACTCAATTATCTCAAACTCAGGTGAATTTAGTAAACTTAGATATTTCAACATTTTACATTTCATTTTGTAAGGGTCTAAACTGTAACTATGACGTCTACCATCAACTGTGCTACAGGTAGGTAATATAGAGAAATATTATAACGACAAATAATATAGAGGAGACAAAGCAGCAATTTTTGGAAATAAATCTAATTAATTATCTATATCTATGTATTTTTTCTTTATTTTAAATGCAAATATGAAATTGCTCGAGTATTATTGTTCTAAGCTAGTAAGTAGTAGAAGAGCTCTGTGTGAAGGGCCGTGAAGACCATGCCTATTTCTGCCTTGAAGCAGGTGTGTTGTGTTTTGGGTCTGGGTGCCGGTGACATTACAGGCACAAGAGGCTTAATACCTTCATGCCTCAAGATGAAGTATCAGTTCACGTTCGAAACATGCGTCACGTATGATGCAATCCTTAGTGATAGGTAACGGTTACCACTTAACATCAGGTGGGCCATGTGCAAAAAAGCTGAAGTTGATAAATAAAATAACATATCGATAAAACTGGACACTATCACACCATAATCATGTAGCCGCAAACATGGAAAACATCTACACCCGAGACAAATATCTGCAGATAATGCAGACATTTGTCCCGTGGCGGGAATCGAACCTGCAACCCTCTGCGTCTCAGTCGGGCTTTCGCCCACTGCACCACAGAGGTCGTCAAAATATTCAGTCAATATTGAAACTATCGATACATCAAAGAGCCAACGATAAAGGACATCACTAGCGTTCCATAATTGAAAATTCCAACATCCTATTATAGGAGTAACGCACGTACCTATGTTATGTCAAAATGATAACCGCTTTTAGCTTATGGCGAATTTTGGTGCATTTTGGTGCTATTTTAGGGATATTTGGTTATCGAATATGAGATAATCTCTACTTAATAGGTATTATGAAGCTTATTCTTCGGAGTTCACTGGTGACCAACTCTAGTGTTGGAGATTTTTTGGGACAGAATCACTTCGTTATCCTTTTTATTGTATGTCTGTCTTTCAAAATGGCTTCTTACAGTCGCCAAAGAGTCAGAGAGAGATATCTCTCTAAGTGATTGCGGGAAGCAGCAACCCGGCTAGAGCAAGTGAGTTTTCAGCACTCAAAGCGTTAAAAGACTTTCGTCTTTTTAACCGACTTCAAAAAGGAGGTTCTCAATTCGATTGTATGTTCCTTTTTTTTGTATGTATTTTACGCGATAACTCCGCCAATAATGAATAGATTTTAATGATTCTTTTTTGGTTGGTAGATCATACTTTAGACGTGGTTTCATATAAATTTTATTCCTGAGGGATTCATATTATTCCCGCAAATCTCAAAAAACCTCATCCTCACTTGTAATTTTTGTACTGTAGGTTCTTATCTCATCATCATCATCATTATCAGCCTGTAGCAGTCTACTGCTGGACAAAAACTTTCCCTAATGAGCATAAAACCTTTCTTACTACTCTAAAAAGCGAAATAATTTCTTACTTTTTAGTTTAAGTTGGAACATTTAGTTAAAGTATTGAAGTCCATTTTAGTTTTTCTTATATATTATTATTATTATTATTAATAGGATTAGTAGTATCTCTGTTATCTGTGGTAGTATGTAGGATTTATAATTATTATGTTTTACATTTACTTATTACAAGTATTAATCAATACAATTATGATCACGGCTCGGAAAACGTAGTGTAGGACGCCCTCCAGCTGGATAGAATGACGATCTGCGAAAGGCAGTAGAAGCTGGATGCAATCTGAGAAAAGCTGGCAGAATCTGAAGAAGTCCTATGAACTGCTATGGGCTGATGATAATGAAGATGGTGAAAATGATGAAGAAAATTTGGTTTTCTTCCTTATTTCCTTGTTTTTAGCTGATTGCGGAACTTCACCGCTGGATCCAACGCCAGCTGCTGGATCCAGCAATCCCTAAAATTTGCTCAGTGATCTAGCAAATCCAGCTGGATCGCTGGATCTAGTATTGCAGTTCCTAGACTACTGTCGGCTGCTGGTAGAAGCTGGATGCGTCGAGCTCAGGACAGGGTGCAATGGCGCTCATTAGGGGAGGCCGCCGTCCAGCAGTGAACTGCTATAGGCTGATGATGATGATGAAGTATTGTTACGACCCAAGTGGTGCTATCTATTGGGGAATGGCCGCACTAATTGTCACGCCATCTAGTGTGCGCGGATTGACAATACCAGCTATACCTACAGTGCTATACGAGTATTGTCAGTGATTGTTGTGTTATTTATAAAAAGTGTATTAGTGGTTTTATTTATAAAAGTGCGTGTATTAGTTAAAAGTAGTGAGTAGTAATTGTTTTAATTGCAGTTTTAACAGTGTTTTAAGTAATTGTGTTTCTTGTGGTGTGCTTTGAATATAAAGTGTAATTTTGGTGAAATCGGACTTCATTATTTTTTTATCCCGAACCCTAGCTCGTAACAGTATTATTAAATTCAGTTTCGTTTTCAAGATACTTAGATAATTCTTTTCGACATCGCTCTGGTTCGTTCTTAAGAATTCGGACACCAACGTGCATACCAAATTCCGAACTCCCCTAAACTTCGATGGCCGCGGCATTCTTACAAACTTTCTAGATTTATGTGACAGGTACTTAGAAAGGAATTTCGTTATTTGATCACTTCCGTTGGGGATCTATAGATTGTTTTTGATGGAGTAGGTAGGTGTTTTGTAAATGAATGAACATATATCGTACAGCGTGCGCACATTGGACGACAAACGTCAGCGATTAGACGCTACGACAAGCTGCGGGGGACAATTTTCATACATTTTGTTTCAAAGCTTCGAACACACGGCGACAATCGCGACAATATAAGCGCGACGACAAAGCATCGTGTTGGCGAGGTCTGTAATTGTCAAGCGAGCGGGAGCTATCCCAATAGCCTTCGCCAACACGGCTAAGTTGGTCTTACAAGCTTTGGTTACAATTTACCATCCCGTTTGTCTCGTAGTGTGCATAGAATGAACCTCAGAAGGTGGTTAAGGATTCTAGCTTTTATCTATGTAGTTAATTGTTTTGGTTTTGTGATTTGTGTGATGATTTACTGTGGGCTCTAAGACAAACCCTGCGTCTTTTTACAGTGTACCTACGTTATTGAATATTAAGTTTGATGAAATAAGTACTATACAATACAATACCTAACACATAGATTTTAATGGCTCTACACCTAATGGCATCTGCAAACCGGCTTCTGTTGCTAAAACAGTTGATACTAAGCTGAGTCGATGCCATTTTGCTGCTGTAGCATACACCACCCCATGTTTTATGTTATATTTTTCTCTTGTTTTTTGTATATTTATTTTTATTTTGTTGTGTTGCGTGTTCAGTTAAAATAAATATATGTCTGTCTTTTAGTAGATATATGTATGTAAGTATGTCTATAAGTTGAACGGGGCGGTATATTTTAGGAGAAGGAAAGAAAAATTGTCCAATGTTGTCACAGTATGGTATTATAGAGAAGTGAAAAGAGCGAGAGTGAAACAATTATACATAAATACTTCATCATCATCATCATCATCAGCGTATAGCAGTCCACTGCTGGACATAGGCCTCCCCTAATGAGCGGCATTGCGCCCTGTCCTGAGCTCGACGCATCCAGTTTCTACCAGCAGCCGACAGCAGATCGTCACCCCACCTGGCCGGAGGGCGTCCTACACTACGTTTGCCGAGCCGCGGTCTCCACTCAAGAACTCGTTTACCCCAACGGTTATCGGTACTTCGGCAGATATGGCCAGCCCACTGCCACTTCAGCTTGCTAATTCTCTGAGCTATGTCGACAACTAAATACTTACTCACTAGTATTTATAATATTAATTATGATGAGCTGGCCTCCGATTACCCGCTAAAATGATAAATTTTACGACCAGATGCGCGGAATTTCGAAGCGCTTTGCAGCAACTTTTCTCCTCAGGACAGTTATTGAATTGAATGCTCTTCCGGCGTCAGTGTTTCCCGAAGTCCCGATCGCTTTAACTTACGGGTCTTCAAGCGAAGAGTAAATAGCTACATTATAGGCAAACGTGCTACCACCGCATCTTCACTTACCAACAGGTGAGATTGCGGTCAAACTTAAGCCTATAAACTTATTTATGACCGTCTTACTCCGCCTTTTGCTGTTATAATAAATTATTTGAACTACTTAATAGGAATTAAAAGAATGGAATTATGATTTTTTGATTTTTAAAATAATAGTTTCATTTAATGAACAAGAGAATTTTTTTTTTAATGATTTGCTCAATTTAATACTGTATTACTGATATGAAATTTGATTAATTTGTTAAATACTATGTTATTAATGTACGTATTCCTTATCACATATTAGAATAACGCTAATAGTGGCTAAGATTCGTGTAAGACTGGAAGGCAAACAGGACCTACAACACAAGTCTTAACGTAGAGTGTAGGTTCTGTCTGAAAATCATGTAATGTAAACAAGCCATTCTCTTTTAAGTAGAATAATTGTGTAACTATGTGAAAATGTGTATGCATGCTTGATATGAAATAAATAATAATTATTAATATAATTATTATTTTCATTTAATTATTAACTTACCTGCAAAAACTGTCCAACGTCGCGCTCTATGGGATCTGTTCACTAATTGACTCCCTGATGATGATGAGTATGAATGCACCGGAAAGTTTCTTTATACGTTCAACTAACAAATTATTTAAATTATTTAAAAAAATGTTATTTATTTTAATTTTCGTTAGATAAGTTCACTTAAAAAGTATATTTTATTATTTTAATAAATTGATATTGATTTTAGTTTTCGTCAGACAACATAAACAACACACAGCAGACGGATTTTTATCTTCGTAATAAGACGCCAAAGTTATACAGGTTATTTAATTATAAACGGGTTATCTTACAACTGAGAAGCTAATAAAAACAATGTTCACTTTTATCAGTTCACTGTTAATATTATTCACCTCAGAAAAAAACATATGTAAAATTCACTCACGCTTTTGAAAAAACATCGATAAAAACTCTAATACGCACATCACTAAACTTTTCGTGAAATACGATGTTTTTCGCGCGTTCTTTTAATTCGAAATACGTCTGCCCTGTAACAAGGTCTTTAACATACTGGCGTGTGTTGTATTTTTTTTGCCAAAACTGGCAGACGATCCGACGGGCCATAAGATGGAAAGCAGCCATGGGCACCTGCATCACTAGAGGCGATACCTACTAATGTTGTATGACCACATGTTGTTACGGCATTACATGGTAAGTCTGAATGTTTCTCATACCAAATATTACATTGAGTGGTGCGCAGAAGTTACATGACCTTATTCCGTCTTCGCCTTTCTTCCATAGGAGCTTCAGACGCACTGCTAACTACCATCAAGTTGATATTCCGTTTAACAGGACTAAGCGACCAAACATCATTTATAATGCGCACTGCTAAAATATGAAATCAGCTGCTAGCATCTGTGTTTTCACCCTAATGGCTTCTAAAAGAGTTAATAGGCATATTCTGGGAAAGCTCGCCCCATCGTCGACCTCATCCTCGCCCACGCAAGCCGAGGCGGTCAAGAGCTGGCACATAAATAAAATTAAATAAATAAATATACACAAAAAAAACATAAAATCGGTCGAGCCGTTTCGGACGAATGTGATCACAAACACCTTGTCACGAGATTTTTATATTAAGTATAAGAATAATTTTATTTAAAGTATAAAAAACTCGACTGCAGCTATAGGTTACTTAGCATACTACATTAAACATAACGTATTAAGTTATAAGAAACTATGTATTTAAGTTTAATTGTAGGAAAAAAAAAATATTTAATTATGTTTTTCAGGTTATTTTATATACGAAAGTTATAATACTTATAGAAAGTAAAATAAGGCCGTACCTCCTACAAGTGCTCGTAGTATGGTAAAATAGTTAACTGTGGCTTCGCTTATAACCAATCGGTGGACTGGCATATTCCATTAACGTAGGGATGGGAACAGTCGAAGTGATTCTTTATCGATAACAAATAGGATTTATCGATAAACATATTTCACGAGTTAATTAAATAAAAAATAGGAAAGGTAATAAAAATACGAAAGAAAAGACATTTTTTTGCAAATAAGACTTATCTTTTGATAATTCAAATTCGATAAAAAATCGATTATTTAAAAATTTGCGTAAGCCCGGAAGTCACAAATGGGACTGTTACTCAGCATGGATTGGCTGACTAGCAGTAGCACACTAGCATCCAACGCTGCTTCCATGAGAGCCAGGCGTTCACATTTCGAATAAGTATCTACCCTACCTAAAATTTCATTTGTATGACGTGACGTAGTCAGCTTCTTCGGACAATGAACTCTATATTTTTAAACTGACCAAAGACCTGAGGCTGCAAGATATGCATTGTGGAAATCTCTAAACCCCCGCCCCCCGGTATCCTAACCCCAGCACAAAAACCTGCCTCCAGGGCACAAGCTGCAGGTCAATTTGGAAGTCGATCAATCGACTCCGCACTCAGGTTGGCCGTTGCAGAGAAAACCTCGCTAAATGGGGTTACATTGACAAATCTAATGCACAGTGTGCGTGTGGGGCGCCAACTCACGACATGCGGAACTTGCTCACCTGCCCGCTGTGTCCGATCACATGCACGCGGAAAGACCTCAATAAAGCGACTGACCTAGCCGTGGAGGTGTCTACTTATTGGTCCAAATAAATTAAAAAAAAGACGATTGAATCACTGACACGTAAAGAAGAAGAAAAGATTGCCATCTTATTGCATGACGGGCCGCGCAAGAAGAACGTCGCGTCGCGCAAGAAGAACGTCGCGTTCACTTACCCTGTTGAAAGCTCTCCTAATGATTCGAAACGCCGTCGCGGTCGGTGTCTTCACCGATGAAATGGTACCTTTGGGAATAAAACTCTGAAACGAACAGGGATATTTTTAGAAGTTCGTCCTTCAATTTGGATTAGGGTGGCCTATTGGGCCTACTGGGGGTGCCATGGTAAAAAAACGCACCGCTTACTCCTCCTCCACTTATTTTCCTTTATGGTGTAGAGACGTGGATCATCCTGGCCAGAGAGAGAAAGACGATTCATGCATTCTTCGTGGATGGCTAAGCACACAGATGTGTCAATCCTCTTATAACATAGAATATGCTACCCTCGGATTTTGTCGTATTTCGGCCATATTGCGAGACGTACAGCCGATAATTTAGAAAAGCTGGTCATCGTCAGCCATGTAGAGGGGAAACGTTCCAGAGGAAGATCCCCAACCCGATGGTCTGACCAGTTTAGAGACAAGGGAACGTCGTTCTACAGTGTGGTGCAGATGGCCACAAATCGGAGTCAGTTGAGACTGTAGTCGACACCTGTATAGGAGATCACATAGTGATCACGTTCTTCGGGAATGAAGTACCGTACCGACTACAAAGAAGACTCTACCTCAAGGTGGTGTGGAATGAGTGTTTTGGCCAAAATGCGTGAGCTTTTGCTTTGCAGCGCTCTTACGGCATAACTTATTATTTTACGAAAAAAAGATTATGACATAAATGGTATGCAATTTTCTCTAGTTTCATTTTGTATATAGTTTTTATCGTAAAATGAGTCGGAAAGGAGATATTGTCAAAAAACTGTTTTCCGATATGGTGACGCGAGTGGCAAAACTACGAGGTGGCAAAGTTCGGAAAGAGCACAAAAAAATCTCTAAAATTGCTAATTTTCAAAACTCCCTGAAAACTTTCCAGTTAGCCGCCTTTTTTACCAAATGACTGTACGTACTACTGTAACTTCTCTGGTCTGTTTATAGTAACAGCCTATAGCGCCCTACACACGTAAAGATAGGACCAACAAACCGCAGTCCGATCTGAACGGTTTGGACTGCGGATCAAACAGTCGTGCTAATGGCGCGTAAAGATCGGACCGCGCATCTGGGACTGATCACTGACGTGATGCACGGTTTAAACTGTGAGATTTGCCTTCGCGTCGACATTCAGATCGGACTGTCAGCCCCGCGCATCTACACGTAAGTTTCGGAGTACGGATTGGAATGGCGCGCGCTGTTTCCCGCGGTCCGAACTTTACGCGTACATGGCGCTTATGTATTGTTGTGTATTATGTTGGTATTCGTAAATAAATTAAATTTGCGCAAATACTGGCCATTCATTTAAGCACGAAAAAATGAAACAACATAAACTATTTAACTTTGACATCAATCATGGCCCTACTCTTCACAGAACATAGTTAATCTATAGCTAATCTATAGTTGGATGGTTGGCGAAGTTTCGATTTTTGTAGGGTTGTGAAACGTGTCGATGAAAACTAAAAAAAATCCTAAAATAATATTATAAATGCAAAAGTTTGTGTGTATGGATTTATGGATGAATGCTTGTTACTCTTTCACGCAAAAACTACTGAGCGGATTTGGATGAAACTTGGAATATACAGGGTGGGGCAAAATTTTACCTCATTGAGGGCAGCTACCTTTTATTTTGTAGTTAGAAGGTTATGTTCTGTGGAAACTATTAGTTTATTTTAAAGGAAAAAATAATGGAAATTTTAGATTTCTTAAAAAAGGTACAGTCAGCCCAGAAAATGACTTTTGTTGGTCTCAATCGACTCTTTTTTCCAACAGGAACACTTCCCAAAGTAACTTACCAAATCAAATCGTAAGTTTTGGCGAAAATAAAAAAAAATCGCCACAACATTGAGTCTATGTATGCAATTCGAACATTTGCCGGGACATTTTCTGTTCTTATTTCAAATTGTTCTTTTATAATGTGTTGGCAGAATGAAAATACAACCGATTACCACTTTTTTTTTTTTATTTACTTAATAGGAACGCTAACAGCTTAAATATCAATACATTGTAGAGTTACACTGACAAAGTTTTCATTCTGATATAGAAACCAATTACAGGCGGACACAGCATTCATAATAATAATAATAACTAAGTAGTAGGTACTTATGGTAACTAAGAGATCAATAGGTACATATGTATTATTAGAACTTAAAATATTTAAAACATTTTGCGTCGAATACAGTAGTATACAGTTTGTGACTTGGATTAACATTATAGACTTTTTATCCCGGTAAGACGCGAGCAAAACCGTGAGCGGAAGCTAGTTAGAAATATGATTAGTGTTGTCAGAGGTGAGAGCAGCCAAATACCGGCACAGTTCAATTCCCTGACTATTGACGGGCAATGTGTCTGAGGTGATACGAATACTAACTTATACTCAAGTATCTCAAACTCAGGTGAATTAAGTAAATATAGATATTTCAACATTTTACTAATGATAATGCAGACATTTGTCTCGCGGCGGGAATCGAACCCCTAACCCTCTGCGTCTCAGTCGGGCTTTCGCCCACTGCACCACAGAGGTCGTCAAAATATTCAGTCAATATAGAAACTATCGATACATCAAAGAGCCAACGATAAAGGACATCACTAGCGTTCCATAATTGAAAATTCCAACATCCTATTATAGGAGCAACGCACATACCTATGTTATGTCAAAATGATAACCGCTTTTAGCTTATGGCGAATGTTGGTGCATTTTGGTGCTATTTTAGGGATATTTGGTTATCGAATATGAGATAATCTCTACCTAATAGGTATTATGAAGCTTATTCTTCGTAGTTCACTAGTGACCAACTCTAGTATTGGAGATATTTTGGGATAGAATCACTTCGTTATCCTTTTTATTGTATGTCTGTCTTTCAAAATGGCTTCTTACAGTCGCCAAAGAGTCAGAGAGAGATATCTCTCTGACTGTCGGTCAAAACTGGTCAAAATCCTTTGTTTACCCGACTGAAGTCCGCTTCAGTCAGGTAAGTTTTTAGGGCGTATGTATGTTTGTAATATTATTTGTCAATTGCTTTAGCCCAAACGGCTGGACGGATTTTGACTAATTTAATTTAATTTAATTTACCTAACACTTTATTGCACAAAAACAAAGAATTGTACAAAAGGAGTACTTAATGCTAAAGCATTTTCTGCCAGTCAACCTTTCCTGGTAGAAAAGCAAGGTTGGCGTGCTAACTAAACTAGGTAAATACTTAAAGTTAAAAATATTAAAGAATTAACAAAAAAAAAGAAAAAAATATTTATACTACCTAAAATAAATTTGAATGTAAACAATTATTGAAACTCATAAAATATATATTTTATATGTATAAATATATTTATGTATACTAATGAGGGGTCGTTGGATTTGTCTAGATCACAAGTGTGAAATAGGCTATATTAAATTTAAAAAAAATCCATTATGGCGACTGTAAGAAGCCATTTTGAATTTAAAAAAAGACTACTAAACTGAGAAGTAAACTTCTTGTTTATGCAGTCGGGTTTTTTTTTTTTAAATAAACACTTGTTAGGAACGCTTAGTTTAAAGTCGCTCAGCGAGCTATGGAATGAGCTATGCTCGGGGTTTCTCTGAAGGATAGAATCCGCAACGAGACTATCCGACATAGAACTAAAGTTGTCGACATAGATCAGAGAATTAGCAAGCTGAAGTGGCAGTGGGCTGGCCATATCTGACGAAGAACCGATAACCGTTGGGGTATACGAGTTCTTGAGTGGAGACCGCGGCTTGGCAAACGGGGTGGGGTGACGATCTGCGAAAGGCTGCTGGAAGAAGCTGGATGCGTCGAGCTGAGGACAGGGCGCAATGGCGCTCATTGAGGGAGGCCTGTGTCCAGCAGTGAGCTGCTATAGACTGACGATGATGATGAAGTATTATTAAATTCAGTTTCGTTTTCAAGATACTTATATAATTCTTTTCGACATCGCTCTGGTTCGTTCTTAAGAATTCGGACACCAACGTGCATACCAAATTCCGAACTCCCCTAAACTTCGATGGCCGCGGCATTCTTACAAACTTTCTAGATTTATGTGACAGGTACTTAGAAAGGAATTTCGTTATTTGATCACTTCCGTTGGGGATCTATTGATTGTTTTTGATGGAGTAGGTAGGTGTTTTGTAAATGAATGAACATATATCGTACAGCGTGCGCACATTGGACGACAAACGTCAGCGATTAGATGCTACGAAAAGCTGCGGGGGACAATTTTCATACATTTTGTTCAAAGCTCCGCACACACGGCGACAATCGCGACAAGATATGACAGACGCTCGCGAATAAGCGCGACGACAAAGCATCGTGTTTGCGAGGTCTGTAATTGTCAAGCGAGCGGGAGCTATCCCAATAGCCTTCGCCAACACGGCTAAGTTGGTCTTACAAGCTTTGTAATGGTTACCATTTACCATCCCGTTTGTGTCGTAGTGTGCATAGAATGAACCTCAGAAGGTGGTAGGGATTCTAGCTTTTATCTATGTAGTTATTTTTTTTGGTTTTGTGATTTGTGTGATGATTTGAGTTGTTACTGTGGGTTCTAAGACAAACCCTGCGTCTTTTTACAGTGTACCTACGTTATTGAATATTAAGTTTGATGAAATAAGCACTATACAATACAATACCTATCACATAGGGCTTAATGGCTCAACACATAATGGCATCTGCAAAATATGAGCTTCTGTTGCTAACAGTTGATACTAAGCTGAGTCGATGCCATTTTGCTGCTGTAGCATACACCACCCCATGTTTTATGTTATATTTTTCTCTTGTTTTTGGTTTTATTTTTATTTTGTTCTGTTGCGTGTTCAGTTAAAATAAATATATGTCTGTCTTTTAGTAGATATATGTATGTAAGTATGTCTATAAGTTGAACGGGGCGGTATATTTTAGGAGAAGGAAAGAAAAATTGTCCAATGTTGTCACAGTATGGTATTATAGAGAAGTGAAAAGAGCGAGAGTGAAACAATTATACATGAATACTTCATCATCATCATCATCATCGGCGTATAGCAGTCCACTGCTGGACATAGGCCTCCCCTAATGAGCGCCATTGCGCCCTGTCCTGAGCTCGACGCATCCAGTTTCTACCAGCAGCCGACAGCAGATCGTCACCCCACCTGGCCGGAGGGCGTCCTACACTACGTTTGCCGAGCCGCGGTCTCCACTCAAGAACTCGTTTACCCCAACGGTTATCGGTACTTCGGCAGATATTGCCAGCCCACTGCCACTTCAGCTTGCTAATTCTCTGAGCTATATCGACAACTAAATACTTACTCACTAGTATTTATAATATTAATTATGATAAGCTGGCCTCCGATTACCCGCTAAAATGATAAATTTTACGACCAGATGCGCGGAATTTCGAAGCGCTTTGCTGCAACTTTTCTCCTTAGGACAGTTATTGAATTGAATGCTCTTCCGGCGTCAGTGTTTCCCGAAGTCCCGATCGCTATAACTTACGGGTCTTCAAGCGAAGAGTAAATAGCTACATTATAGGCAAACGTGCTACCACCGCATCTTCACTTACCAACAGGTGAGATTGCGGTCAAACTTAAGCCTATAAACTTATTTATGACCGTCTTACTCCGCCTTTTGCTGTTATAATAAATTATTTGAACTACTTAATAGGAATTAAAAGAATGGTATTATGATTTTTTGATTTTTAAAATAATAGTTTCATTTAATGAACAAGAGAATTTTTTTTTTAATGATTTGCTCAATTTAATACTGTATTACTGATATGAAATTTGATTAATTTGTTAAATACTATGTTATTAATGTACGTATTCCTTATCACATATTAGAATAACGCTAATAGTGGCTAAGATTCGTGTAAGACTGGAAGGCAAACAGGACCTACAACACAAGTCTTAACGTAGAGTGTAGGTTCTGTCTGAAAATCATGTAATGTAAACAAGCCATTCTCTTTTAAGTAGAATAATTGTGTAACTATGTGAAAATGTGTATGCATGCTTGATATGAAATAATTATTATTATAATTATTATTTTCATTTAATTATTAACTTACCTGCAAAAACTGTCCAACGTCGCGCTCTATGGGATCTGTTCACTAATTGACTCCCTGATGATGATGAGTATGAATGCACCGGAAAGTTTCTTTATACGTTCAACTAACAAATTATTTAAATTATTTAAAAAAATGTTATTTATTTTAATTTTCGTTAGATAAGTTCACTTAAAAAGTATATTTTATTATTTTAATAAATTGATATTGATTTTAGTTTTCGTCAGACAACATAAACAACACACAGCAGACGGATTTTTATCTTCGTAATAAGACGCCAAAGTTATACAGGTTATTTAATTATAAACGGGTTATCTTACAACTGAGAAGCTAATAAAAACAATGTTCACTTTTATCAGTTCACTGTTAATATTATTCACCTCAGAAAAAAACATATGTAAAATTCACTCACGCTTTTGAAAAAACATCGATAAAAACTCTAATACGCACATCACTAAACTTTTCGTGAAATACGATGTTTTTCGCGCGTTCTTTTAATTCGAAATACGTCTGCCCTGTAACAAGGTCTTTAACATACTGGCGTGTAAATTAGGGGAGTTAGGTCACAGATTATGGAATACTTAGTGGGAGTCAGAGAGTGATGTAACCAAACTGCATGGCTGCCATGCCGGCAGTATGAACTCATAGCTTGTGACAGAAAGCTTAGCTTGTACAATTAATTTATTTATTTGCGGTGGAGAGGTCCAAGTGAGAAGAGACATAGAGGAAGACCGCTTACAAGATGGGCAGATGCCATAATAAAAACGGCTGGTCCTAGCTGGATGCAAACAGCCCTAGATAGAGAAAACTGGGGTTCCTTGGAGGAGGCCTTCACCTACGGAGGGGTTGTTACAAATATATAAGTACAAATAAGTACCTTGTATCGAAATAGGATTTATTTTGTTTTTGTAACAAATTAAAAGTTTATTTTATTTTATTTGCGAAACACAGGTTAATATACCTAAAGAGAAGACAATTTCATTTCATTTCATTTCATTTCAATTTCATTTCATTTCAAATAAGTAAGGCATTTGATCTGCAATGTAGGTAATTGTTCAGACTGACAACATCAACAACAACAATCATTATGTAAGATAGCTATAGTCTGTACTGAACAGCGTGCAAATTATTAATAAGTAAGTTATCTACAATGTATTGGCGCCGAAAACTTTAACTGTACTTTAACTGTATTTCAGTACTCTATATATTGTGTATAAGGGAACTTACATCGTCGATAATAATCGACCAAAGTAACTTTTTAAGACTGAGAAAAAGGGTAGATAGATTCGTCTGCCAGTAACTATCCACTCGCACAGACTTCAGTTCCTCCCGTGATCATGGCGCATGCAACTGCGTGGAAATATCGGGGAAGTACAGAACTCACAAATCACGGTAAATATCCCGTTGATATTCATAATAATTGACCAAAGTTCCTAAATAGGTAAGTTTTCTAAATCTTGTAGTGATTATTGGACTCAGTGGAGGTTTTATTGTGGCATTGCTAGCGGCTATTTTATAAGTTACTAGCTGACCCGCTCGCAACTTCGTTTGCGTTTATACTCTTTCTTTATGTATGTCCTTTCATGTGAAATGTATCCCAAGCCTGGTGATTTGACACGGAACCCTAAATATGAATGGAATAGAAAGTTCCTACATATTACTACATTACCTACCCCGTAATGTAATTATGAACCCGTCACCAAGTTGACAGCCGGTATTTATAGGTATGATGAATTTTTATATGCCTAACTCTTGATATGATTGGTTACCCATGCAAACTTTCATCACATATATCACCCTCTTTAAGTTTCATTTTCGCTACAAAAAGCAGCAAGTCCTCCAAGGTCCCACTCATGGTTCAGCGCTTTAGGCGTTTATTTATTTTCGTTATAGTCTCTGTGAAAAATCTCAAGTCTATATGTAAAAAAAACTTTCTATCCCCGTGGTATTCAAAAATCCAATAACAAATGAATGAAATTGAAATATCGAATTCTAATCCAATTTAAATAATATTTTTATTTGACATTCCAATTTTAAAGAGTATTGCATTGCACCAAGCTTTTAAGGCTCCCCCACACAGGTGTGTTATTATCGGCGATAATATCGCATGCGTTATTACGATAATACGTCCCAATTCCTTGCACATAACTGCGCTATCGCAGCAGTATGTAACTTTTTAGCCGTCCTAATACATAATGTACTAAAATTCTACAGATCTATCACTACGCGCAACTATCAAAGGCATTGAAAATGTAATTTAGAAATAAAGCACACGATAACATTTGACTTTATTGTACTGACGAAAAAGTGAACGGAGCGCGGAGTGGCTTCGCGCGTAAAGGCCCTTCTACTGCCTACAGCTTTTGTCCGTCTGCCTCCTAAGATGGCTCAAGTTGTAGCCTAATTCAATCTCGAGATATCATTTTTCCCAATTCTCGATCCAGAAAATTATAGAATTTTGTCAAATTTTGGAAAATCTCAAAAAGTTACTACCCGATTTTGGAAATTCAAATTCCACTTTGAAGCCCTCCGGCAGACGCAAATATTGAGATAATTGTGACTGATCACTTTATTCACCTACACATCTTTTTTTAATGCATGTGACGAATTTTCTTTCAATGTATGGAGTTTCAAAAATGTGACGAATTTACTTTGTGGCAAATGTACAACAACCCCTCTCATATCTGTGAAACTACTGGCAAATGTCAGAATTTCATGAATCGGGGCACTATACTCGATCAGAAAAACTTAAACATTTTCAATATTAGAATCGCAGTAACACATGCAATATTGCAATATATTCTGTTATATTGTCTGATATTATCGCCGATAATAACGTACCTATGCACCTGTGTGTAGGAGCCTTTATGTGAGAAAAACGTTTTTAAATTTGGAATGAGTTTTCAAACACGACAGTGTCAAAATAAAATGGCATAACATGAGTCACTAAGGAGTATTGATATCAACTTCGATGCAAATCACCCCTAAAATAACTTTCTACCCCTTTTTAACCCCGTTAGGCGATACATTTCAATAATATACAAAACACATCTTTCATCAATTTTGTTAAAGAATGTTTATGCAAAATTTGAAGTAGATTGGACTAAGGAATCAAGTTGGTCCATACAAACATTGCCCACGTTTTTCACCCCTTTCTGGGTAGAATCTCGGAAAATCCTTTCTTATCGGATGCCTACGTCATACAAAGAACACGCCCTCCAAGTTTCAGATCTATACGATCAGCGGTTTAGGCTGTGCGTTGATCCGTCAGTCATTCAGGACAAAGAATTTTATATGTATATATTCTGTTATATTGTCTGATATTATCGCCGATAATAACGTACCTATGCACCTGTGTGTAGGAGCCTTTATGTGAGAAAAACGTTTTTAAATTTGGAATGAGTTTTCAAACACGACAGTGTCAAAATAAAATGGCATAACATGAGTCACTAAGGAGTATTGATATCAACTTCGATGCAAATCACCCCTAAAATAACTTTCTACCCCTTTTTAACCCCGTTAGGCGATACATTTCAATAATATACAAAACACATCTTTCATCAATTTTGTTAAAGAATGTTTATGCAAAATTTGAAGTAGATTGGACTAAGGAATCAAGTTGGTCCATACAAACATTGCCCACGTTTTTCACCCCTTTCTGGGTAGAATCTCGGAAAATCCTTTCTTATCGGATGCCTACGTCATACAAAGAACACGCCCTGCAAGTTTCAGATCTATACGATCAGCGGTTTAGGCTGTGCGTTGATCCGTCAGTCATTCAGGACAAAGAATTTTATATGTATAGATTACCCTACATTAAGGTATATTTTTCAAAAACCTGGTATGCGATCTTTTATTATTTAATATTCAAAGTGTTCTCACGAAGTTTCAAGAAAATCACACCACGCGTTAAGATTTTCCCATACAAACTTTACCACCCCATTGCAACCCCCTCGAGGCCTATTTCAAATTTTCAATGACACCAATCTTCATTGATTGTATGGAACACTACATGTCCCGGGTTTCAAGTTTCTAAATTCAAGGAATACGATTTTTCATACAAACATTTTTACCCCTTTTCACCCTCTTAGGGGTTGAATTTCCTAAAACCGTTTCTTAGTGAGCGCTCACACTCTTTAAAGACTACCTGTACCAAATTTCAAACCTCTAGGCCCTGTGGTTTCTGAGATTTCGTGATGAGTGTGTCAGTGAGTGAGTGAGGATAGTTCTCTTTTATATATATAGATTTTTCTTTCACTCGGCAAATTTTTCTGGCTGAAAGATTCTTATCAGTAAATAAATTATCTTATCTTACCTTGAGAGGTTAGGTGTGTCTGTGTATCCAACCTTAAATTAATTCTCATTGTAAAGTCAGGCTATCAGGTTGTATCTACATTATGTTATTAGCCCAATGAGGTTAAAAGCATGAATAATGTAAATGACGTGTGGGTAATTAGTTCAAAAGTAAGTTCGGTACATCATTATCATCATCATCAGCCTATAATAGTCCACAACTGGGCATAGTTTCCCCTATTGAGCACCATTGCGCCCTGTCGTCAGCTTGACGCATTCAGCTTCCACGAGCAGTTTTACTCCGAGCACAGCTCGTTCCATGACTCGCTGAGGTTGGGTACACACAAGTAATAACTCGCACTATAGCTTGCTTTCACGCCTCCATTGCTAGGGGCGGTTGTAAAAGGAGTCAATTTAATTATTTTTGAGTATTAAGTTTCCGTAATGAGTTCATAATAGACATTAAATTATTCTGATTTTGGACGTGTTTTGTACATTTTGACATATTCTCCCCAGAGACGTACAGTCACGTGCAATGATGTATACAATGTACAATGACAAACAAGAATGCGATTCATCGAGATAGAACACTATAGAATCACAGTCTTCAAGTGAAATTTGGCAATAATCGTAGCGTGTTTGATATAAATAAAGTTCAATATGCCAAATTTGCAATAATTTAGACCTTAAATCCCTTGAAAAATGTTCGAAGTCCACTGCTAAACATAGGTCTCAAAGGATTTACACGAAGAACAATCTTGAGCCCTCTCCATCCACCGATTACCTGCAATCTTGACGATGTCATCGATCCATCTGGTGTGGGTTCTCCCTACACTTCGTTTTCCAAATCGTGGTCGCCATTCGAGAACCTTTATTCCCCAACGATTATCGGTTCTACGGACTAAACTACCCATTGACACTTCAACTTGCTGATTCAGAGAGCTATGTGTCAGTTACTCTGGTTCTCTTGCGGACTTCGTTGCGAATTGTATTAGGTAGAGAGACTCCAAGCATAGCTCTCTCCATAGCCCGTTGTGCGACTTTGAGCGTGTGTAAGAGGCCAATACTGATCAAAAATTTAAAAAAATAAAAAATTCATTTATTCATTAGCTCCCAGATTTCAGGATACTCCCCTTAATATCTTTAAGAGCATAGGAATCCTAGGAGTCGACATTTCGAGTGAAGTCCAATTCCGCAGTCACCTGGAAGGTAAAGCCAAACTGGCTTCCAAGAAACTTGGCGTTCTCAACAGAGCGAGCTGGTACTTCACGCCGGGTCAAAGACTTCTGCTTTTTAAAGCTCAAGTCCGTCCCCACGTGGAGTACTGCTCTCATCTCTGGGCTGCCGCCCCAATACCAACTCCTTCCACTTGACCGGATACAACGCAGGGCAGCTCGTATTGTCGACGATCCTAAGCTCACAGACGATCTAGAGCCATTAAGTCTGCGGAGAGACGTTGGATCTCTGTGTGTGCTCTATCGTCTGTATAATGGAGAGTGTTCTGAAGAGTTGTTCAATCTGGTACCCGCGGCTGCTTTCCACCATCGCACCACACGCCGCAAAACCAAATATCATCCGCACCACCTGGATGGTTGGTTCTCTAAAACTGTTCGTTTTACACGGTCCTTCCTGCCACGTACGTGTAAGTTGTGGAACGAACTCCCTGTGGCGGTTTTCCCGCAGAGCTACAACATGGGGACCTTCAAAAGGCGGGTATTTCATCACCTCAAGAGCCGGCAGCGCATCAGTATTGCCTCTGGTAATGCAGGTGTCCATGGGCGGCGGTGACTACCTTCCATCAGGTAGCCCGCATGTTCGTCTGCTAGCTTTGGCATAAAAAAAAAAAGGAACTGTATAGTACACTTTGAAAAGTAATTTTTTTAATTTACCACCAATTCGTAACGTGACCAAACAGAGAAGAATTGGCAAGAAAATCTGCTTGGCTTATATTTTTTTAACGTCATTGTTCTTAATAACTATTACATTGTTTTTGATGGAGTTGGAGGCAGTTTCTTCCCAAACTTTTTGGTCATCTAAATAATCAGATATTTTATAATAAGCTTTATTACATAGATTACGTTTAACAACATTTTTGAATTTATTTACAGATAGATTAATCACGTCAGATAATAATCATCATCATCATCAGACTATAGCAGTCCACTGCTGGACATAGGCCTCCCCTAATGAGCGCCATTGCGCCATGTTCTAATAAAATAACATAGGTGAATTCTCTTTTTAACTGTCTTCGAAAAGGAGGAGGCTTTCATGGTAGAGCACGTTCTGGAAAAACGTGATCTACCATGCAATGCTTTGTGATAGGTAATGGTTACCACTTAACATCAGGTGGGCCGTGTGCTTGTTCCATCTTCAAGTAGTGGGTATAAAAAAAAATATTTTTTATGTATGTTCACCGATATCTCCGTCAATTGTTAACAGATTTTCAAAATATTTTTTTTGTTTAAAAGAGTATATTTCACAGGTGGTCCCATATAAATTTTATTCCTGAGGGATTGGTACTTTTCCCGAAAAACTCACCTAATGTCCTAATAAAATAACATAGTTGAATTCTCTTTTACTATGAAAAATTAATTGGAAAATTCCAATATATTCAAAACCAAGGGGATCGGCACAGTACCAAGCTTTATTGATTCTATTCCCAAAGGTGGGGTGTGTCAAGGTAAGGGTTCTGCCCCTCGGGAGATGAGTAAGGTTTTGACAAATTATAATTTTTATTTGATCTTGCGTGCGGTTACTTTTCAATTCATGTATTCAAGAAACATTCAAACGTGAGTTCGAAAAATGTACAAATAAGCAATACTAGTTTGCACCCATGGCTTCACTTGCGTGGTACTGTATCATGAAGCGAGCACCCGCCATTCTTGCTTCCAGTAAACTCTGTCCCACAGTGTTGTTTTCCATCCACATCCATCCACATCAGCCTATATCAGTCCACTGCTGGACATAGGCCTCCCCTAATAAAGGGGGATATACCCATAATCCCCACGCTGGGCATGCGGGTTGGGGATCGCAGGGCACAGCTTCTCGCACCACCGACGCTGCTGCCCGTCAGTGGCCAGGGGATTTACTCGTAGCTGTGCCGATGTAGGCTGTGTTATGCCGCAATCTAGTGTTGTTTTAGTGCTGCTTAATAAAGATTTAAAAACGCAATTTAAAAACGCGGTCCGTACGCAATGTCTGTTAAAATCTATAATAAAGTCCCCATAAACATGAAAAATATAAAAAAAGACGCACAATTTATTAAAAAGTTAAAATCATATTTAATTGAAAAGTGTTTTTATGATATTGACGAGTACCTATAGGGCAATTTTTAAGAATAATTAATTACGATTTACTTAAACATATAATAAATATAATTATTTTGAAAAATTGACTTAGTACCTACATATAATTAATTAAAAACACAACTTGACATGTAATAATAATACCTAATAATAACCAATCAATTATTATACTATGTGAAATAAAATGATATGTTTTTTAAAATAGATAACTTGATTCTTTAAAAAATGAAATTGAATTTTTTTCTTAAAAAAAAAAAAAAAAAACTTCATATTGCCTACCTACTACAGGACTAACTACCTGACTTACTTTCTTGCTTGACATTTAATAAGTGAATGTTATAAATTTCATGTGTGACAAATGCTCGGTCTGCCTACCTATCTCAGTTGCTATGCCCTTAGACAGGGTTCATGTGTGATACCTACCTTCTATGTAACATCTGTGTACTACCATGTGACAGCAATAAATGTATTGAGTATTGAGTATTGAGTATTGAGTATTGAAAAAGTAAACTAAATTCATCTAGAATTCCGAGTTGCAAAATTTCAGTAGGTGGGAGTTTAACATGAAGGAGTCTCAAGTCGGCTTTTGACTATGTGATATATATATTACATCTTGAGATATAATATTTTATCGCTCTTCATACATTTTGTACGAGACACGTCCCTGGACCCCGCGCCTCCCCCTGCCTCGCCCTGAGTTTGAATGGTGACGTGTGCAGAAGTTTCAAATGATCACGTGTTATATTTGACGGCCTCTGTGGCGCAGTGGGCGAAGGTCCGCCTGTGACGCAGAAGGTTGCGGGTTCGATTCCCGCTGCGGGACAAATGTTTGCATGTTCTGCAGATATTTGTCTCGGGTCTGGGTGTTTTCTATGTATGATATGATATATATTTACAAAAAAAAATGTATCTATGTAGTATATCAATCATGTGGTTCCCATAATACAAGCTCTGCTTAGTTTGGGGCTACATGATGCTGTGTGATAACGTCCCGGATTATTTATTATTTATTATTTATTTATATATAGCCTAAGATGTAATTTATATTACATTCCATAGTCAAAAGGCTTCATACTTACAAAAACACAAACCGGCTTTTCGCATTTATAATTAGTGTTATTTCACAATAAATGTAAGAGAAGGTGCGCTTAAAACTTGCAGCATTTTCTACCAGCCAAACTTTACCTCATTTTGGAAACTCTTGACTTGAATGATCCAAATCTGAAACAAATTAGAAACAAGTTAATATCGTAGATACCTAATATTATATCTGTGAGTAGGTATACATATTATATAATATTGATTAAACAGTCAATGATTTTAACATTGGTAAAGGTAAGTGGTTTTGGTCAAAAAACAAATCAAGCCTAATCACCTTATCAAAGAGGTTGGTTTTTTTCTCGTAATACCTATAACAAAGAAATAGGACTAAAGCTTAGAAGAAGTCTTAAAATTCATTTATGCTCTGAACATTAACTCATACGGCTGATCTCTACTTTCTTATGTCCATATTATGTTAGCTAGAAAGAGATGCATACTTTATCTCAATGCGATTTCTGCGACTTCGTACGACTTCGTACCAGGGCATTTGTATGAACCTACATAGAAATTTGTTCGAGCGCCCTGGTACGATTAACTTTTTGAAGTCGCATTGATATATGTATGCATCCCTTTCTAACTGATGATATTGGACATAAGAAAGTAGATATAAGCCATATTGAATTTTAAGACTTTATCTATACCTAAAAACTTTAACTTTATGGTACTTATATACAAAATGTTTGGTTAAAAAGCGCGTCCACCAATAAACACTGCCAATTAAACAGAGTCTCAACGAGTCAACGATTTTAAATTAATCAAACCAGACGAGGTTGGAGATCAATTTTTTAGGGTTCCTTAACCAAAGGATAAATACCCTTTGCTAAGACTCCACTGTCACCAGGCTGTATCTCATGAATATACAAAATATATAGCTAGACAATTGAAAATATTATATTTGAAGTTGTTAACTGAAGTAGCCGATACAACATCTTCAGGTAGCAAATTCCACCAAGACCACTCGGTTACTAAGGAAGTGATGAGCAACCATGGTGTTGGAGGCTCTCATTAGTCGAAGGTGGTGGCCACGAGATGGTCTTATGGATTCTTTCTTGTAGAATATATCCTGAATGTCGGGCTCCCATACAACAAACGTGATTTTTTTTGCTGTTCTTCACTCAAACGGCAACATGAACCCTTCGTGCGCGTGTCCGACTCGCACTTAGCCGTTTTTTTTAATTTGCTGCGATTTTTCGGTCTCTACTTTTATTTGACAGGTACCTTTAATCCAGAAAATAAATACTGTCCTCGAGATATATGTAGGTAGATAAAATCATAAGGAAATAACTATAACGCGGAAGAAACTGCCTGTAAAAGCTGGTAAAGAATAAAAAACACTCACGGAGTTGTGTGCGGGTCGGCTAATGTCGTTAATATCTCTCCACGCTTCGTCAACGGTTTCCCATCAACTCATCAATCAACCTACACGCTGATGTAGCTTCTTAGTCAGCTATTAAAATGATACGACATTTCGTGAATCGATTGATCATGAAATGTCCCCATGGAATGTCTACTAGATATTCCATGTTTTAGTAATTTTGAAGTTTTAGAAGGTAGAAGAAGAAGAAGAAAGAAGAAAAAAACATTTCTTTCGACACAAGAAGGCAGGTACACTGTACAATGTACTAAATAGGTTACATTATAAAACACAAATCACAAAGGTATATAAAAAAAAAGCTTAGTACCTATGAGCAGAGGTGGTGGCCAAAGTAGATTTATAAAAGTACCTAATATATAAGCCCCATATAGCCACCCTGTTCCGAAATAGGGGTTGGCTCAGCATGTGCTGAACGACGGACGCTCAGCGCTGATTTTCAGCCAAAAACCTATGTATTAGTTGGCGCTACGGATAAATTGGGTGGCAATTAAATAAGTTTATACATTTAAGTTATAAAAATAACACAATATGCATATTATAAAAATACAAGTATAATACAAGTAGTTCCTAAGTATGTAGTTGTAAATAAAATTTTATTTAGATATTCAAATGTACCTAATAAAAGCATAAAATTAAAATCAAATATAAGATTGAAAGCCGCAGTTTTGTGACGGTCAGTACGTAACGACTGGCACCGACTAGCGATAAAGAATTCCTGATAAAGTACCCAACTTCTTACGCGAGTTGGACAAAGATCATACTCAGCTAGTTAAACATGCTTGATACGCATTAAAATGATATAATAAAAGAGGCTATATTTCTTACGAAAACGGTAGTAGAGTTCTTTTGTACCCCTATTACTCTTCTTCTCTTCTTTGTCCTCTCTCTTTTCCGTTTCGCGGGGTCGGCTTTTCTAATCATGTATGCCAAGTAGTTATTCTGTTTTGTGTCAATTTTAGTAAGCAAAAGCACTTTCATGTCCTTATATACATTCGTCATCCATGTACGAGGTAGGGGGTGTACGGGGTTCCAACCCCCGTCTTCGGAACCCAAGCCACAACAACGAACGAGGCTCTGGCGGCAGCTGATTGCGGCATACCGCAGCCTTCATCGGCACAGCTAAATCCCCTGCCCACTGACGGGCAGCAGCGTCGGCGGTGCGAGAAGCTGTGCCCTGCGATCCCCAACCCGCATGCCCAGCGTGGGCACAGGCATATCCCCCTTTATTAGGGGAGGCCTATGTCCAGCAGTGGACTGATATAGGCTGGTGTGTGTGTGTGTACGAGGTAGTCTGAGGTCTCTTCCGCTTTTATTTGTGGCAATGGAAAGGCACTTTTCCACGACGTGGTCTTCTGGTCTTCGCATTCCATACCAATACGGTACGGGCATTTGCTAGTGTTCCATTATCAGCTTCGGCGGGCTTGCAACTTAGCACGTGGAATTACTAGCTGCTTGCACAAAGCGGGCATATACTGAATGTACATTTGGACTTACCAATACCCCCTATATTGATATATACATACAGTCACGTCTTGTTCCCCGAGGGGTAGGCAGAGAGCACGGATCTCCACTTGCTGCGATCCTGGCATACCTCTGCTTCATTCAATTTACTCTCATCGCATTGTTCATACATGCTCGTGGCTTTAGGGTACCTACACCTGACCTGACCTTCCCCAGCATGTCTCCGATTTGATCGCAGAACGTACGTCGAGCTCTTCCCCTTCCAACTGTCCCATTCACACACACCTCATATACTTTTATTCGTCAATATTCTTTCATCCAGCCTTTCTACATGCCCACCACCTCAGCATACCTTTCTCAATGCTTGTCACCATATCTTCATTCACTCTACATTGCTCTCTCTGTAAATGATATCTTCAGATTTGCGTAAGCAATGTCAGAAAATATCCGAAATGGGGAAAAGTCATGAGGGGGCGTCCATTAATTACGTGAGGCATTTAGGGGAGGGAGGGGGTCGAGCCGAATCTCACCAAATCTCACGTGGGGGAGGGGGGGAGTCCCAGCAAATCTCACGTATTTTTTTTTCGTCAAGAAAAATAAATTAAACCCCGTCAATTCCAAAGCCGCGGGCAGTGCTAGGTTATAATATTAGTGTGATATGACATTTATTTGCATTAATAGTGTAATTTGATGTCATAATTTTAATTTAACACTTTATTTTTAAAAACTTGCATATTTTTGTACGTTTTTACGCTGCGACGAAGGGCTACATAGTATAAAATTTGACTTGTCTAAGTGCTTATTTTGTAAGCTTAAATAAATAAATAAAATGACCGCGAATCTTGGCACCTGCATAACTTTTAGCTTTTGAGACACACTTGATAGGAATCGGTAATTTCCTCGCCTCAGTATACAGTTTAGGTACTAAATAATTTTCTTTTGTTTTCACTGTTCTCGAAATCTTCAAATTTACTAATCTTAAAAAAACTAAGTAGTTTTTTTTTAATAAATCCAACGCAATCAACTTATTATCATCAATCCACATTTTATAACATCTCACGTGAGATTTTGGGGGGGGAGGGAGGGGGTCCAGCTAAACCTTACGACATCTCACCAAGGGGGTGGAGGGGGTCGAAAAATCGCCAAAATCACCTCACGTAATTAATGGACGCCCCCTGATGATAAAAGTACCTACCTAAGTACTTAGTTTGTTCGGAAAATATGAATAGTTCATCATCATGAGCCTATAGCAGTCAAGCTCAGATGGTACGGTACGGGCCGTACAATCCAAGCCTTGCTTCTAATATTGTCATTTATTGGAGCTACTTCGAAACGTCATCTTAATATGTTCATTTCTTACCCTATCCTTCAGTGTAACTCCTACAATTGTACCCCTAGTATGAGTTGGAAAATACGAAAATAAATACTTAGTTTTTGTTTTATGTCATTGCTAGTGTGCGGTCCAAATGCTGCCTAGACGTGAGAGTACCACCATTGGATTCTTTGCAATTAGTTTAATCAACACACCAAATCACACTAATGTTATAAATGCGAAAGTTTGTGAGTATGTATGGATGTATGAATGAATGTTTGTTATTCTTTCACGCGATAACTACTGAACGGATTTGGATGAAACTTGGAATATACATAGTTTATGACCTGGATTAACACATAGGGTAATTTTTATCCCGGTACCACGCGAGCGAAGCCGCGGTCGGAAGTTAGTATTTTAATATTAGAAAAATGTGTTTTACTATATATACTTTTTAGTATAACTCTTCGTCCGTAGTTGACTTGACGCTTTTCTAAAAACTAATTTAGAAATATTTTCAGACGTAGTAGCTATTCTTATTTTCCAAACAAACTAAGTAGCTACTAAGTTACTTATATCATCATGATAACTTTTCCCCATTTTGGATATCGTCTGAAATTGCTCACGCAAATCTGAATATATCATTAATTACAGAGAGAGAGTTCAATGTGAAGTGAATGAAGATGTAGTGACAAGCATTGAGAAAGGCATGCTGAGGTGGTTTGGGCATGTAGAAAGGTTGAGTGAAAGAAGATTGATAAAGTATTTGAGTGTGAATGGGACAGTTGGAAGGGGAAGACCTCGACGTAACTCTTTCTCAGTTGAATCTGTCCGGCTTTGGAACGATCTTCCATTCGATATTAGAAAAGTAGAGTCAAAGGAATGTTTCAAAAGATTAACCCGAGAGCACTACCTTAAAATGTTATATACTTAGCAATCCTAATCATCTGCACAAGTAGGTCTTTATAGCTCACATTCTCTGATCATATTTATTATGATAAAAATTTTGATATTTTCTATTTGTATCTACTATTAAATTAAATAAAATTATAGATCTTAATGAGTAAGTATTTTATTAATATTATTTGTATATTATAAGTATTTATGTACCAAGGTGTATGTAATTTTATATGTAGTTTATATATAAAATAGATAATTGTAGTTTTAAGTAATTTTAAGTTAGAGTTATAGCACGCCTACCACCATGTAAAAACAAACCACAGGTTTGGCTGGTAGAAAATGCTCGTAGCATTAAGCCCACGTTTTTGTTACATTCAATGTGCAATAAAGTATAAATAATAAAAATAATAATAAGTTCTGCTATCAAATCGGAGGCGTACTGGGAAAGGCCAGGTCAGGTGTAGGTACCCTAAAGCCACGAGCATGTATGAACAATGTGATGAGAGAAAATTGAATAAAGCAGAGGTATGCCAGGATCGCAGCAAGTGGAGATCCGTACTCGTGACTGTATGTATGTATGTATCAATATAGGGGGTAGGTATTGGTAAGTCCAAATTTAAATTCAGTATATGCCCGCTTTTTGCAAGCAGCTAGCATTCCACGTTCTAGGTTGCAGGCACATGCCTTTGAGTTTTAGTTCTAGGGCATGCTACGATATTTCACGCCGTTTTAAGAACCTATCAAAGCGTATTATTATTCCATAAAAAATATATATTATCATCCGCGATTCAAACCCACTACCGGAAGTCAATTAAAGAAACTAAAATAAATAAACTCAAAACAGTACAGAAATATAAAAACGAGGTCGCACTCTGTAAACTAAATAATTCAAAAAGGCCCAACACTAAGCGTTGATAAACCTTTTCAGTCTTTATTTAGGCAGAAAAGGTCTAGAGCCTTTTTAAAATCGACTAAATAAAAAGGTTGAATGCCATCTTCAGTTTTAATTAAAACTTTTTGCATGTCAATGGAAAAAAGTATTTGTAACCTCCGGCTCTCAAACTGTGGAGACGGTTCAGTTTTTTCAGGCTTTTATAACTATCTAGGATAAATATAACAATCAATAATCAATTATATCTAGGGCTGTTTTATTACACTGATGAAGTACAAAAGACTCTGCATCTATTAGTAATTATAAATGCCTGAAAATGCACCTCATAATAATTTTATGAATATCAATATAAATAAGGTGGTTGATTTACTCATCAATGCATAGGCATAGTCGAAACTACTGAAGCTGAAATAAGTACGGTCAATTTTTTTTTTGAGAGACTTACTAAAGAGCTGAAATTTAATCTGAAATTTAATCTCCTATCTAAGGTAAATATCTATTTTGACGCTCTTAAAAGAATCAAAACCTATAAGGTACTCCCTGTTGATCTAGAATGAAATTTGGCATGAAGCAATATCTTAAAGCACTACCACCATCCCTTTTTCTGCCGTGAAGCAACATTGCTGTGTTTTGGTTTGAAGGGTGCCGGTGAAATTACAGGCACAAGAGGCTCAACACCGGTTGATTGACGCAGGGTGTTGCGTTCCAAACATCCGTGACCTACGAAGTAATACTTTGTTATAGGTAATGGTTACGACTTAACATCAGGTGAGCCATGTGCTAGTTCCCACAATAGGTGACATAAAAAACACAAATAAAATAAACCATCCAAACACTGTAACTTTGTAGTTACACCCAAAAAAAATCTACATGTTTTTACGAAACCCGTGGTACGTGACTGCGCCCTTGGCTGGTTACTACTGAATTGACGTAAAATAAAACTTTGAGAGCCGCTGCCCAGTCCACTACAAATTTTAATGAACCGTGGAAGATTGTTGACCGAACAACATTCTATAGTTCTAAAATAAGTTTAAATTCTGATTGCTTTCGAAATAATTATTTTGTTTTATATTTTTAATTCGATAGCTCCCCTGTGGAGTAATAGTGTTCTGTGTTCGATAGCGTTCGTGGTGTGGCTTAGGTTGCGCTTAGGTAATGAGGGAGAGGTTGGGGGTTTTGCTATACGATCGATCAGGTTCCACCTGAGATCGTAGATCTACTCGCGTACTGGTACAGGGAACAGACCAACAATGTCAGGTGGTGCTCTGAGCTTTCGGACAGCTACAAGCTTCCATGTGGCGTGAGGCAGGGGGGGTTGACTTCTCCCAATCTGTTTAACAAGTATGTAAATGAATTGATCGTGGAGCTGAGCAGAACCCCCGTGGGTCTCAGGTTAGATGACAGATATATCATTATCCTGAGCTACGCGGATGATATGGTGCTGCTCAGCCCTTCGATCAAAGGTTTAAGAAAGCTCATCGCAATATGCAAACGAGCACGATTTAATTTATAACGTCAAAAAAACAGAAATGGTGGTTTTCAGATCGGGAAAGGGACCCCAAAACGTACCTGAGGTCTACCTTAGTGGACAACCTGTTAAGATTGTAGAGAGCTTCCGGTATCTTGGCCACATCGTGACCTCCACCCTTAAGGATGACGCGGATGTAAAACGCCAGCGTAGGGCCCTTTGTATCGTAGGCAAAATGATTGCTAGAAAATTCTACAGGTCATCGCCAGACGTGAAGTTCTCTTCAGATCCTTCTGCCAGACATTCTACACGTGTCAACTGTGGACTGATTACACCAAAATGACACACGATAGTATCCGAGTCGCTTATAACAACATTTTCAGACATCTGATGGGCCTGAAGCGCTTTTGCAGCGCGTCCGAGATGTATGCCGAGGCTCGGATCGACTCGTTCAACGCGATCCAACGAAAAAGAATTGCGTCTTTCATGTCCAGAGTTGAGTCGTGTAACAATGGCATCATCAGGAGTCTGGCAGAGAGACTCACACAGACAACTGTGTTTACACGTTGGGTGGATATTGGCACCTAAAATGTTTATAGGTAGTTTAAATACCTATGTATTTTAATAGTTGTGTCTGAAACTTTTTTTTTAATGTTATTTTATATAATTGTATTGTAATATGCTTAACCTAAGTATCGTGTGTCTGAAATAAAGATATTTATTTATTTATTATTATTTATACCATTAAAAAGAAATTGGTTTCTTAGATGGCGCCATACTATTACTACGTGCAAGGGAATGCGCCAAATTTTTAAAATTTAATTTAATTTTGATTAAAATTTCAGTCAAGGTATTTAGTACGGTTACTAGTTTACGTAGTTAATTTACGGATAACAACAATGTGATAAATTTGCGAATCATTCGGGTTTTAAAATGCCGAAAGTGATTAAAAGTGGTATATGAGAAACCTTAATCAAAGTGCATTCATTTTCTGGTTGGAAGATGATGGTGAACTGCCTCGCCACGTTATACTTGTGGCGCTGTAGATGCTGGATGCATCGAGCAGGGAAAGCTGCCGTCCAACAGTGAGCTAATGTTAATGACAACCTACCTATCCAAGCTTTCGTTTAGCCAAATCGTCCCGTACGATAGACATCTCAAACTCATCAGAAACACAATAAATATGTAAATTCTTGTCATTAAGTATACGTACAGAAAAGTTTCGAAATTAAATACAGAAGACTTATTACTTTCGTAGACAATTTCGATTGTACAACGCATTAAAAGGCTTACTAGAGCACGCATCAGTCATTCTCAGTATTAGTCAGTCATTCTCAGTATTAGTCAGTCATTCTTAGTATTAGTCAGTCATAATTAGTATTCAGTCTGTCTTAGTAAGACCAGCCCAGTCTCACTCCGCACTTTAGGTATTTGCTATAAGTACATGTTTGGGCCCCGACTGCGGGGCTCGCTCCGTACGTTAGTACGCGTCAGAACAGATAAGAGTTACGTATAAAAAGGGATGTAAGGTGTAGCTGAATATAAATGTTAGGAACGAGCTAAATAACACTTTATTGCGTCGCTGTTAAAGTAGCTATTTGTTTAAACGTTTTTGCGGGGTGAAAATTCTGTTCCTTTTCTATTCTGTGGTAAACACTTAGATTTTTTGTTTTATGAGTGTTACCCCACACTTCAGTGAAAATCTAAGATTTTTATATATCCCAAAAATTTAGATTCATTGGATTTTAACCCGCGATGGTATTGATTGGGAAGTTCACGGGTTCAAATCCCGCCTGAATCGAAATTTTTGTCGAAATTTTTTGGGGTATATAAAAATCTTATTTAGACTGTCTTAGCGTAGTATGTAGGAGTAAGCCACTGAGTCGGTCTTAGGCTTGACTAATTAGTCAGTCAGACAGTCTTACTAAAACAGACTAAATACCTTGTGCTCTAATAAATAAGCCTTTAATTTTCATCCAAATTGTTTATACGTGAATGGTTACAAGCATACACACACGCACACACATTTCCTTATTTAAGTTGTACCTATGTTGTGTTGTCCTGTTTTTTATCTTCCTGTAATGTAATGTCACAGATAACATAATACTAGTAGTAATGTCATGAAGGATTATTTCTTATTTATCTACTTTAATTAACACGATTTATTTATATGTCATAACCTTACCCGTTTTTTTAGTTATTAACAGGTTTTTAATTTATTATTAATATAAAAAAATGACCATTTACTATTCAATAAAACAAATAAAAGAATTAACTGATATTGGAAAATAGCAGTAACAGTAAAACAAACACTTTTGCATTTATATTATTAGAATCCAAAATTATTAACAATCCAGCTCTTTTAATAATACCTCGGATCCTTTGTAGTAAGTATACTTAAATCTATTATATACCTATAAACAAGTATTTCTAGGTTTTAAAACACTGTTTTGTAGAAAACAATATATCTCTGTCAGAGCGCAAAAAGCACTTGATAGCGTTCTAAGCGCTCTGAAAAATGAACCTAAGTCACTACCTAGTAGGTAGGTACCTAGATAAATAAATCTTGTGTTAGTCAAGCAAGCCATGCTTGACATCAAGCTTATACACTACTCGGACACTATGAAACACTCCTTAAGAAAAAACGAGACACCTCTTTGGTGATTTTGAAGCCATTTCAGAGTAGGTACCTACTACCTAAGCATTTCATAGGCTATTTACCTATCCCATGGAATACTCATTTAGTAGGTACCCATAGAAATCTGGAATAGGTAACATTTCCACAATTTCATTAAAATTCGCTATTATAACATTATACGTACTTATTGCGTTTATTTTGTAGCAAACTCTTTGGTTTCCTTGGTATAATAATCAGGAATAATCAATTTATTGGTAAATAAATATTTACATGTCAATGTTTTACATAACAATTATGGCAATTATGGTACAAACGGTACTTATAAAAAAACAGTGCAATTTACTAAGTAGGTTACAATGAATACACCATTTTAATTTATACCATTTTAATGTAGTATATAATAAATTCTGTAGTAATTAAGTCCCTGGTCCTGTAGGTTGGTGTAGGTATTTCTTTCCCACCCATTCCCATCCGTCAAAATCGAATGACAGACCTTGGTAATTATTAATTTAACTTGATACTGGCGAAATTGTGGAAAACTATCCCAGAAGCCATTTAATAAAGAAGTGAAGTGAAGTGAGGTGATGCTGTAGATGATAATTTAAATTTGTTTTATACAATGTTTACTACACGTCAGTTTTAACATTAATAACATGATTTTATACCACATGCCCAACGTGAGGTTATGGGCATATTCTTATAGTGGAGGCTTTTTTCGAACGTGTCCAAGCTCCGAAATTAGACTCCTGTTATTTTCCATCATTGCCCCCTAGAGTTCCAGTTTGACAGTTTGATTTGAAAGTTTCCAAGATGGCGGAATTTATTTGAAAAATGTTGGATTTTGGAAGGCGGGATAATCTCGTTCGAGTGAGGATTTGTTCAGGTGGACGAGTCTCCAGCAAATACATGTAGCTTTGGTAAAATACGTAAGCGCCAAGACCGGCCACGGAAAGGTTTCTACCCGCTGTATCCCTAGTCTTTTCTTCTTCTTGTTTATTATTTATTTGCTTATACACACTCAAAATCATTGTGTTCTATTTTTTGTTATTTTATGTTGAGCAATAAATATATATTAATGGGGAGGAAAATATCACCCGATGTTGAGGTGTATGAAAAACGGTCCGGCCACGCAGCCACCCTCTTTCTGCTGCGTTCCACCATAGAGGAAACTACTACCAGACAATATTTTGTACCAAGAGTAGTTTTGCCACTTGATTTTTTTTAGTTTTGCATTCCCATAATTTTTGTAAATAAGATTTTAGGTTATGATTTTTATTTTTAAAAAAATCCGTTGATACATGCAAAGATATGATATTTGTATTTCTTGTTTGTATGAGCTAATATGACTCTGGTATCGGCGTTTTTAGGTCGCTCAAAGGCCAAGACTTAATATTTTAGCGTGCTTTCCAAATCACGGAAGCACTCAGATATAGATAAATGCCATAAAACTGTCACATATCACGTCTTGCTTAGGTCAGATGATCGGCTAAGATAACCGAAGTAAGCCTCGCTTTGAGCGCTCTACGAGGCCTTAACTCATCATCATCAGCTATAGCAGTCCACTTAATAGAGTAATTGGTGCAAGCCATTCTAGTTATTAAGTCAATAAACAATAAACAATAAACTGCTGGATATACGCCTCCCCTAATGAGCGGCATTGCGCTCTGTCCTCAGCTCGACGCATCCAACATCTACCAGCACTCGACAGCAGATCGATACTATATCTAATTGGGGACCTCCACTACAGTTTGTTAAATATAGGTTGATTCGCGGGACACTGTAGGTTGATTATAAATAAATAAATTTACGGGATGGGACATCTCACGATCCCAAACTTGGTACTTGTACTATGTACCAGAGACTGATAAATATACATAATATACTTATAAAACAACCAGACGCAGAACAAACATTCATGTTCATCACACAAATGTTTGTCCTGGGCGGGAATCAAACCCACGACTGCAGCTCAGGAGGCAGAGTTACTACGATATGAGGTCAGTCAATATTAACCAAAGAAATAGGACCAAAGCATAGAAGAAGTGTTAAAATTCATTTATGCTCTGAACATTAACTCATACGGCTGATCTCTACTTTTTTATGTCCATATATGTTAGCTAGAAAGAGATGCATACTTTATCTCAACGCGATTTCTGCGACTTCGTACCAGGGCATTTGTATGAACCTGCATAGAAATTTGTTCGAGCGCCCTGGTACGATTAACTTTTAGAAGTCGCTTTGATATATGTATGCATCCCTTTCTAACTGATGATATTGGACATAAGAAGGTAGATATCAGCCGTATTGAATTTTAAGACTTTATCTTCACTTCACTTCACTTCTTTATTAAATGGCTTCTGGGATAGTTATCCACAATTTCGCCAGTATAAAGTATAAGACTTTATCTAATTGTCTTCCTATATTTGTGATATTAACTCACAAATAGTGACAAAGACAGCCAATGAAGAACGATGACGTAAAACAAAAGTTGTCAAACCAATGACAACCCATTTTGGTTTTCGTCATGTATTTCATTGGCAATGTCTCGCGTATCAACATAAATTTAACAAACTGTAGAATAGGATATTCATACCACCTCAATGTAACAAAACAAAATAAAAAAAAGACGTGTGGCACTCGGGGACTGCCGCGGTAAAGCTATTGCATAGCATTTTGTATCAACTTATGCAATTATAATTATTTATTTATTTTATTTATGCAGTATTTCTTTTTCTTTGATATTAATTCAAGTTACACTTTTTGAGCGTGGTGACCGATAAGAAAACAATTTTTTTTCTTTTATTAAATAAAAATACGTCTAGTTGCACGCACACAAACACCGTGTCGAAGACTGCCGAAAAGAAACGACGTTAGACAATGCACGGCCTTCAAGCCACACCTCCGTGCCCGTCGGAGTGGGGAGCGTGAGGTTTTTTTTCGTTACGGAATTTCTGGATTCAGTCCTCAAGGCCCTCGATAGAAGCTATGCAATAGCTTAATAATAAGAAAAACTATGCTAAGGCTTAAACTAAACAAGGATAAACAGTTTGTGAAAGTACTCTGTGAGGTGGTGAAATGGTCCTCAGCTCAGCATTTGCTACTGCATGTTGCCATGCTGCAGCGCTGGTTTTCAGCTGAGGACATCCTGACCGGAGCAACTTAATAGTATCTATCTGCTAAATAAAACTACATCGTATAACAAAAACATTAAAAGAAGAATAACAAAATAGATTCAATGCAAAAACTAGGTAAGTAATGTACATTAGGTAATAGGTACATTCAGTGACTACAGACTTATATAAAGCTTGGAGACTAAATTATGTAAGACTCCTTTATTATAATACCACAATACGCTTTCGACTCCTTTTCTTAAAACTTGCTTAATAGCTTATCGATCTCGAAAATAAAACGAGTTGTGCTCTGTGCTGACTTTTAAAGAGGACAGGGCTGTACTCAGGACTGTTGCTAGGGGCGAGAAAATAATATTTTTACCATATTGATTCTGGTGTGACTGAAAATCCATTACAAAACATTCAAAAAGACAAAATATTTAATTTGAGTTCAACAAAATGATTACGTGCACTGCCTTCTCACGCGCAATCAGATTCAAATGCAAATCAGAGAAAGAACAAGCAAATTTCCATTGCAATTGCATTGGCAAAATACCATGCGATGTTTGTCAATGTTTGTTTGTAATGCCAAAGTTTATTAGACTTCATCAATAAAGAAATGGTAGTTGTCGCTGAAATTATTGAGATCTGTAACGTCTACAAGTATTTTTATACGTCTTTCCGGCGCGTTCATTCGCGATTATCAAAATCTACTCTGATTTTCCGCCTCCGCGAGATCCACCATAAAGTTATTTTTTTATTCCTGGAGAACAGTACATTTTATTAGATGTTAGTCCCGGTCTCATTTCAGTCGTAATGCCATGTTGGAAAACATTGGAAGAGTAACTCCGACACCAGAGTTGGCCACTGATAGTCTCTAATCTGTAATTGTATCTATTTTTTCGTGCCTACCTATAAGGAAAGAACGCTGGAACGGCTACATCGCCCCTTTTCCTCTCTCCTTTATACAGCCCTGTCATGTTTATTTTTTAACGGAGCATTGCACAATAGGGTATTGAGGTACGAACTTGTATAGACTTGATTAGCTGTGCAAAGTAAACAGAAGATGAATGGTATGTACACAGCTTTAAGAAATTTCAACCGGATTTTATAAGGCAAAATATTTTTGTATATTGAATATAAAAATGCATTATAAATGTTAAAGTAGATAATTCAAATATATGGTACTTTTAGTAGCAGCAGTTTTGCGAAGATAAATCAGTCTAAAAATATTATCATCATCATAATTATCGGCCCAGCGGCCTATAGCAGCCCACTGCTGGACATAGGCCTCCCCTATTGTTATGACAGTGCCGTGCCAATATATATATGAATCCCAAATGAAGTGATTAATTATCTGAAAATAAATTCAAACATGGTGGTAACCTCTGTAATAAGGCTTATTTTAAAATATCTGATTATTTAGATGACAAAAAAGCTTGGGATGAAACTGTCTCCAACTCCCTCAAAAACAATGTACCTACCTAATAGTTAAGAAAAAATGTTGTAAAAATTAAAAATGACAATAAAAATATAAGCCTAGCAGAGTTTCTTACCAATTCTTCTCTGTTTGGTTGCGTTACGAATTCGTGTAAATTAAAAATATTGACGATTAAAAGTATAGATACTGTAATGTTTGTACTGATATAAAAAATATCATTTTGACTTTCACTTTCAATAAGATCTACAGATTCTTCGTTGATGAGTAATTAACAACTGCTTTGGCAGTGTGATGAATTCATGATGTGCTCGCATTGGAAAATTTACGATTTTATTGTAGCAGAGAAGAGATTTTCGTGATTTTGAGTACTTCTGAGTAACATATAGACAATAGACTTCCTTATGGCTTTATGGCTGAAGGATAGAATCCATAACGAGACTATCAAACATATAACTAAAGTTGTGTATAAGTTGTATGTATCGACATAGCTCAGAGAATTAGCAAGCTGAAGTGGCAGTGGGCTGGCCATATCTGCCGAAGAACCGACAACCGGGGTAACCGAGTTCTTGAATGGAGACTGCGGCTCGGCAAACGTAGAGTGGGACCTCCTCCGGCCAGGTGGAGTGACGATTTGCGAACGCCTGCTAGTAGAAGCTGGATGCGTCTAGCTTAGTACAGGGCGCAATGGTGCTTATTAGGGGAGGCAGCACCATAGACCTCTCCTCCTCGGCCTATAGCAGTCCACTGGAACTGCTATAGGCCGATGATGATGATGGCTTGATTGTAAGATAATTTGCGCTAGGTTAAAATAAATGTTCAGAGAAAATAGTATATTTTTGCGATACTTTTTGGTTGAACAACGAGGTACATTTTTTGTAACAACCTCTTTGATATGAAACTGTTTGCCAGCAAACCTACCTACAATTTTACCTACTAACATCAAAAGTTATTGAATCGCAAAAACATTGGAAGACGACGCTCGATCAACTGCTCGCCTCAATGAATATCAACACAATAGAACGGTATTGAACAAGATTGATTTTCAGTGAGAAACGGTGAGACATTGTGTTTTATTGGCAAAAATTTCATCTCCTGAAACTGCTGTAGGTTACGACCATGGTATTACTAGTATAGTTTTTAATATAGGTTGATTGATACATGGGACGATAACATTTATATAACACGTAGTGATGACGACCACAAATGATAAACGATGGCGGAAACCAAAATGGCTTTTCATTTCTTTGACAACCAAATTGTTTTTTCGTCAACGTTCATCACTTCACTTCACTTATTTATTTAATGGCTTCTGGGATAGTTCTCCACAATTTCGCCAGTATCGAGGATGTTCATAATAAAATGAGGCAGTGTATGGTTTATAAGTCCATTCTTCCAGTCTTCAGTCAAGTCCTGTTTTCTGCTATAGCAATGGCGACTATAGCAAAAAACGATCGGCGCACAATTTTCTTCATCAGAGAATTCCAGTCCAAATAAGCTTTTATTCAATATCACTAAACTTATGTCTTATTATTGAGGTACTGGTGAAATTGCCAAACGATTTACCGACGAATCCTATATTATACCGTAACCGATAACGCTTCGTTTTCCTTTAAAAAACTGTCAAAAATTAACAACGAGGCGTCGAAAATTTGACAGTTTTTCAAGGGAAAACGAGGCGTCATCGGTAACGGTATAATAAAGGAACCGGCCGTTAAACAATAGATCAGTATAAATCAGAAAAACATAAGAAAATCAATTACAATAAAAATGGCACAACCGTCGTTCATGATGAAAAAAAAGGTATCTCTCATTGCTTATCATTGGTCGATCGTAGCCATCACGGCGTGTACCCTACTGTGATGATTATCATTAACTTCGAACTCCTTGCGGGCAAGTTAATGGTAATTCCATGATGGCCCATGTCAAGAGTTCGTTTACCCCAACGGTTAAAGGTTCTATATCGGATAGTCTCGTTGCGGATTCTATCTTTCAGAGAAACTCCGAGCATAGCTCGCTTAGTCTTTAAACTGGTGGACTAGCCATACAATGTTAAGCATGGGTAAAAAAAAATAACAATCCAAATAATGATCCAATTTATTTGCCAATCCAAAACACTAGAACATGCCAATAGTTCTAAAAGTTTCCCATACCAACTTAATTTTATAATGAATTCGCTTCAATAATTATCCAAAAGTTCACTTCAATAGCTGTACTCCCTAAAAACCCCAAAATTGTATTATTTACCAGATTCCCCATTTAAATTACTTTAATTTTTCTTTAGAAAACCACCCATTATTACCCGAAAACCCACCCATATTTACTAAATACCACAGTTTAAAGAAGAAAAGAGAAAATGATAGATATAAAAATTCCTTAGTAATCTTCTCAAAGGTTCGCTGCTGGAATGCTGATTCCCCCGATTCCCCCTAATTAGGGGAAACCAGGAGATCTTGGCAGCCGCAGGGGGGTAGCACGCAGTTGTATCTGATCGAGTGGGGCTGGAAGGTAGGCTGGCCCCATTGGTCGACGCAGATCGTAGCATCGTTCGTCTCGTAGCAACGCCATGGCCGCGGGGCTGCGCTGGCGCAGCTAATCAGGGCTGGCAAATAAATTAACAATAAATAAAAGATTTAAAGAACCGGCCAAGTGCGAGTCGGAGTCACGCACGAAGGATTCCGTACAATGTATGAGAGCCCATTTAATTAATTTTATTTTAATTTCATGATTCATATTTCTAGTGAATATAAAACGAAATATTCTGTGAATATTTCAAGCATTTATTTCAAGATTTTGCCGTATATCGAGCAAAAAAAATCTGTAAAAAAATCACGATTGTTGTATGGGAAATGGGCCCCATAAATATTTATATTATTCTGTTTATAGTATTTGTTGTTATAGTTGCAATAGAAATAAATAATCTGTGAAAATATCAACTCTCTAGCTATCACGGTTCATGAGATACATCCTGGTGAAAGAAAAACGGCAAAAAAAAGAATTATTCTGTTGAATTGTCTGTGAAAATTTCAACTGTCTATTTAGCTATCACGGTTCATGAGATACAACCGTGACAGACAGACAGACAGACAGACAGACAGTCAGAGAGACGAACAGTGGAGTCTTAGTAATATGGTTCCGTTTCTATTTCTACCCTTTAGGTACGGAACTCTAAAAATAACTTCAAGGCCAGTTACTTAGCGAGATAGTTTACTCGATGAAACTTAAAAAAAAAAGGCTCGTCCTATTAGATATTTATTTTTTATTTATTAAAACATTTTGATTTCGTTGGCCTTTCGTTTTTTTTTGCTATTACATAACATCTTAAAGCACCAAACTTGTGTATAATATTATGGAACCAAAAAAATTGTAGCACCTTACTTGGCGTCCCGCGACTTCGTCCGTTTCCCCACTGTCCCCCTTCAGGGTCTTAATTTCGAACTCCTTAATGCCCCCTACACTATGCAAAGAACATGTCCTCCATAGCAAGGCTCTAGGACTTACAGTTCAGGCTGTGCATTGATTGTCAGTCAGTCAGTCTGTTGTTTGTTCTGTCATTGAGCTTGTAAACACTAGGCAAATGAACTAGATGTATAAACGACGAGCTGACCCGCCCGCAATTACGTATGCGTGTGCGCGCTGACGTATTTGACGTGACGCGACGTAGACACTTCAATGGGCTTATGAACAGTAAGTAATTCACTAACTAGGCTTTAATTTTGTGCAAATAAGTCCTTGAGTAACCAAACGCTCAAGCAACATATTTTGACTAAGGTATGGGGTTTGTAGAGAATTTTTGACTAAGGTATGGGGTTTGTAGAGAACTTAACTTAAGTATGATTAATGCTGATAATGAGGCTTATAGGTAAAATAGGTTTTAAAATCGGTTACGTAGTTTTTTAATTTATCCATTACAAACAAACAAACATACAAAAATCAAGTCTATAGTACTCGAAAAACAAAATAATCTTTTCTCCGTTTAATAGTAATGTAGAATATAGGCAAAACTCGAATTGGCTACGACATAGTTTTTGTGGTTGTCCTTGGCCGGGAGCCAAACCCGGGATATTAGCCCAACAGAATGCCTGCCAGAAATGCATTGGACCACAATTATGGAGGAAAAAGTTACTCGTAGTGCGAGTGCGCTAAATTTCCCGTCACAAAGAAATTCATATTTAGGGAAGCATTTTCGAAATTGACTACAAATCAAATGGTATTGAACAATCTAATATGGGGGGTTTGATTTCCTATCAAAGCGCTATTTTGAAACTACGCTTTCTCATTGGCCAAATTTAAATCAACGATAACAGCCTGCGCACATTGGACGACAAACGTCAGCGATTAGACGCTACGACAAGCTGCGGGGGACAATTTTCATACATTTTGTTCAAAGCTCCGCACACACGGCGACAATCGCGACAGCAAGATATGACAGACGCTCGCGACTAAGCGCGACGACAAAGCGTCGTGTTTGCGAGGTCTGTAAAAGTAATAAAAATATTTTTAAAAAAGTATTCATGGGACAACTCACACACGGTCAACTCATCCCAAACCAGGCAGAGCCTGTGCTTTGTACCGGAGGCTGATAAACATGCATACATACAACGCCCTAAATATTTTTATTCAGTGCGAACATTAAAAAATACTTTGAACACTTTGGATCGCTAATGTTATAATTCGTAACGCGACTAAACAGAGAAGAATTAGCAAGAAACTCTGCTTGTCTTATATTTTTAAAGTCTTTGTTACAATGTATATTCTTATCCCAAACTTTTTTTAATGATAAGCTAAGCTTTATTACAGAGATTACGTTTAACAACATTTTTGAATTTATTTACAGACTAGCGGCCCGTCCCGGTTTCGTACGGGTTAGGGCACTTTTTTTACACCTTAGATTACGTTACTTAAGTTTTAGTAAATATCCCTAATCTTTTCTAGCAATAAATAGAATAGATAATAAATATAGCCAATGTTACTCCGGGTGAATATAACTTTCCAATGGTGAAAGAATTTTTGAAATCGGCACAGTAGTTTTTGAGTTTATTCATTACAAACATACACACACACAAAAATACAAAGAAGATCGGTCAGTTTCATACGACCTGTGACCTGAGACCTGACCATACAATGTCGCGTCTAGAAATGACCTATGTCCTAATTGATAGTTCTTATTGCAGAATATCATGTTCAATTAATCGTTTTTTTTATTAAAGCTGGAGAATTTTTCTGGGTATTTATTTTATACTTTTAGGTTACGATCGTTTAGGACACTGGCGCCATTAAACAAAAACCAACCAAACGCGTGCTTTGTTAGTGGCAGTTTTGTTTTAGACGGTTGAAATTGGGACGAGAGATGCACAATGTGGATGAGAGTGCGTTCAATAACCATGATACGTTATGAGAGGGCGTATTGCGATTAATATTTATAATTAATTTATTAAGTATTCCGGCTTTAATGAGTAAAGTTATTAGTTATAATTTCGATACTCCATTATCAAGAATAATTTTACTTAATTCGTATTTTTATTCGCTTCGATTTATAATCAGGTCGGAAATGACCGGCCTTCTTTGTCCTCTTTATAATATTAGTGTAGATATAATGTAGATTTAGATAAATTAATCAAGTCATTTGGGATTTTGTTAAATAAAACCTACAGCTTTAGAAGATTGACTAACTATAAGGAGCATTATAGTAGGAAAAACAGTGAGTTTATTGTTATTTCTAGTGTTAACATCGACCCACGAAATAGACGTAGACTATGGTATACGATACCTCCATAAAGTCAGTGACATTTTAACTCCATTAGCTTTGTCAACTGGACCAGCACTTCAAACTATCAAGTATTACTAAATCTGATAACTATTTTTCGGACGCGACCTAATGTGTTACTAAGAATAAAGCGACCTACGTTAACACCCGTAGGTAAAAGCGTAGCTATTTGCAGTTACAGGTACTTACTACGTAGGTATCAATATTTTTAATAATTCTTAATTTTTTGTTTTTAGTTTAATATAATATAATAGGCAGTCTGGAAGAAATCGTACTATACAATAAGATCACCTTTTGAAATGTAAGTGCTTAGTTTTAATATTATTTTTAATATCTGAAAATCTGATTGTATCGGTCACTGTGTTTTCAATACAGACTTTTTATTTATTTATTTGTATAGTTATTTATTCATCGTTGCTATACAGGGAAAGACCTGGATGCAAAAAGCGCAAAACCGTTTGCGGTTACAGTGGGATTTTGAAAAGCTGAGAATGATGATGATGATGGTGATAATTATTTAATGGCCTATTTAGTATCTCAAGTCATATTTCAACGGTTTCGTTACTTAAAAAATTCGTACTTCATAATAATATTTATGTACAAATCTATTACTGTCTTGAGATGCAATGCTACGCATTAACTGATTCTAGCTGTCACCTTAAAAGAGGCATAGGAAAGGCATCGTTAATATTGTGTATTTTTATTAAAAAAATACTTATTGAAAGCCCCTAAAACAATAGAAAATAAAATACTGCGATTTGTGGCCTGCGCCGCAGTACATCAGAAATAGCTAACTGGCCGGCCTCTGTGGCGCAGTGGGCGAAATTCCGCCTGCAAGCTTGAGACGCAGAAGGTAGCGGGTTCGATTCCTGCCGCGAGACAAACGTTTGCATTATCTGCAGATATTTGTCTCAGGTCTGGGTATTTTCTATTCTTATTAATGTATTTAGTCACAAAAAAGTAAGCAGTGTATCAGTCACGGTTGTTTTCATAATACAAGCTCTGCTTAGTTTGCGGCTACATTTATGATTCTGTATGATAGTTTCCAGTATTATAAATTATACTCCACCACTAATTAAACATATTGTCAAAGAACTGCGAAATATGCCTACTGTCAAAGAAGACGTACAACAGCAAAGCTACAGTCGATAATGAAATAACATTCGATCAACTACTATACAAAAGATATCGCGCGCCGCACTGTGATAAAAGTGGCATATATTGCGAGCTATCAATTGTTAATTGCACGTGATGCTAGAAAGAGATAGCTACGTAGTAATTACTGCTTGCACAATTAGCTATTCATACGAATATAGCCTCTTTTTTAAAGAAGATAAGACAGAAAATCTAAGTAATCCGACTATATGAAAACTGCTGCTCCGATGCGTTTTGGCGGAGTCGAAGCCGCTTTCGGGCGGATAGTGCATAATCCTTTGTATAGTTGATGAAGTCGCGCGACCGTGTCGCGTCCAACACTTCCTCGTAAGTGCAATTCCAAACTTTATCATTAAGGAGTTTGAGTCGAAATCGGTGGCAATTTACACTGACTGATTTAGTCAACGCGATTTTGTGCTCTATTGAACTAAGTAGTCGATGGCAGCTTTCTGGGAAACAATGGCAGTTTAGTTGCTACTCGCAGTTTTATAACAATAGAATTTAATTAAGTAAAGATTAGTGCTGCTTCTTCTTCTTGTACTACTTATAGTACCCAATATGGCAAGGACATGAATGGTTTTAATTTTGTGTAACGGGTAACCGACCGCGTTTATACCAGAGGTTGATTTCATGCGCAAGCGAGTCGCTTCTCTGATGAGGCGGGTGCGCGGCGGCCCCAACAGCCTCCTGGCCACAGTGGCGGAGCGGGTGGATGGTCCCATCCTAAGACACTGGACCAAAACGCACGTGTTGGCCTGCAACTCCATGCGCATTAATTCAATTTTGTGTTCCAATCAATTGTCAATTTAATTTCATTTGTAATTTTATTCTTATTTATTTTTTAATTTATTGATCTTGTAATGTTAATTAATTTATTTTATGATCTTGATTTATTTATTTTGTTATTAGTATTATTTATTTTGTAATTTTAATTTTATTTATTTTGTAATTTTATTTTAATTATTTTGTAATTTTAATTAATTTATGTTTTAATTTGAACCATTTTTATTCACGTACTTTTATGGAATCTGGTCTGAAATAAACGTTTTTATTTCTTTGGTATAAGTAGTATTTATTTACAGAGATTAAATATTTTTTATTTTTTTTATTAGCAACTTAGATAACATAGTGGGTTTTTTTTACCCTAACAAAATAAAAAGGAAATTTTGTTACCTAGGTTATTTTTAAAGGAAACTCGAGGTTGGCGCAAATAAATAGTATATTTAAAGACGTATTTACATAACGTATGTTATACGCGCTGATGTTGCGTGTTTACAGTACCGTAAATTCCCGAAAAAGTTTCTTGCGGTTCTATCAACTTAAAAGCTCATAGAGAGCCGAAAAATACTTATATTATTACATACATTATAAGGGCTAATTTTTAATTTATTTCAGTACAATCTTGAAGTCATCAAATCAAGAGTGAACCGACTCTTAGATAAGCTTGCTCCATCTTAAAACAAAAATAGTTTGTATTTCGTTTCCTCATAAGTTTCAGCTGTGATCGTGGTCAAACGCTTGACTATCGACTAAAAACAAAAACTGTCGTTAGCCAGTCGAAAACTGTTTGAATAAATTCTGTTCTGTTTCCAAAATTATAATTTCTTTTGAAAATAGATAGTGGAGTTTTTATTATGGAGTGCGCGTTTTGAACAAAAATCTGTGACTAACTTTTATTAATAATAAAATTCGAGCCCAAAAAAGGTTCATTACCAATTTTCTCACCCATAGGGTTGGTATTTTTCTTAAAATTGATATGGGACCAATTGGGAAGTATACCCTCTCCAACGAAAAAAGAATTTTCCAAATCGGTTCTTAAATGACAGAGTTATGAGCTAACTAACATAAAAAAAACAACCGAATTGAGAACCTCCTCCTTTTATTGAAGTCGGTTAAAAAAATGCCCAAATTCTCTGTCTCTTTAGTGTTACACATAAGAGGAATCAAGACACAACCCCCTTATTTTACATTATTTATAAACTACTTATATACATTTTTTGTAAATACATATTAAACATAGAAAACATACAGATCTGAGACAAATATCTGCAAATAATGCAAACATTTGTCCCGCGGGAATCAAACCCGCAATCTTCTGCGTCTCAGGTGGAACTTCGCCCACTACGCTACAGTGGCCGACGAACTAACTTAATTGTCCTTCACTGGTAGTGATTCTGAAAGATTTTCACTAAACATCTTCACGACTTTTCCCCATTATGGATATCTTCAGATATTGCTCAGTACGCAAATCTATTGAGGATACCTTAACGGGGGTAGTCAGAGGCAAGTCCAAACATTACGTTCGATACATGCCCATGTTTTGCAAACAGCTAGCATTCCACGTGACAGGTTGCAAGTCCATCGCCGTTTTTTATTGGAACACTAACCTACCACATACCTTTCCAACTTTTTAGTTCAAGGGCATGCCGGTTTCCTCGCGATGTTTCGCGCCTTCACCGTTTCGAGCTTGTGGTAATGCGCACATAAATTTTTCGAAACGAAAAATCCATTGGTCCACGGCGGGGATTGAACCCACGACCTCCAGATCTTAAGTCGGGGTACATCCCACTAGGCCATCACGGCTCACTAAACTTAATGTTAAACTTAAATGATCTGTCTCTTTCTAGTAGATGGAGATAATACGAGACGAAATGACTTTTAGCTAGTTAAAACTAGTTTTAGCGATAAATAGTGTTCATATTGAAAGAAAACGGGAATTTTCACGTACGTATACGTGTATTACGTTGGTGAAGGCAGTGACGGCGTTTCGACTCGTTAAGAGAGTCTTCATCAGGGTCAGCTTAGTGAACGCGACGCTCTCCCTCCGCGTCCCGACTAGCACTCAAATTCCCGTTTTTTCAATATGAATGAGTTAATTTACGTTAGTTTTATGAATAAATGGTGTTACTCAGATTATTTATTATTATTATTTATTTATTTATTTGCTTACATGTACTACAATTTATATAAACAGGTAAGGTTGGTATTGTAGCCTGATTGTGATGAGTAGGTACATGTACCCTGTAAGGGCACTGCAAAGTGAGTTGAGTCCTAGTTAGTTATACAAATAAAAGGAATAAAAGATAATTCAAAACAATACATGTCAACAGCTAAAAATAATATTAGTTTAACAATTTTAATTTTTTTTACATAAACCTAAGTCAAAAATAAAAGTCAAAATATCAAAAGTCAAAATATACCTACACTTAGTTCAATGACAAGAATGCCTATTGACGCAAGAAATAATAAAAGGTAAATGTTATGTAATAAAAGTCCTACTGCCTTAATATTTACGGTCATCGTTTAGTTTGTCAGATAGGTATTCGTCAACAGAGTAGTATGCTTTTTTTTATCAACAATAGCTTTAAGTATCAACAAAACGTCTTTTCTTTTTGTTCATTTTATATATGATCCGGGGGGATAGGGGTGTACGGGGTTCCAACCTCCATCTTTGGAACCCAAGCCAACCTCACCTGCTCGTGGTGCACCCTGCTAAACAACGAACGGGGCTCTGGCGGCCGGCTGATTGCGGCATAGCACAGTCTACATCGGCACAGCTAAATCCCCTGGCCACCGACGGGCAGCAGCGTTGGTGGTGCGAGAAGCTGTGACCTGCGATCCCCAACCCGCATGCCCAGCGTGGGGATTATGGGTATATCCCCCTTTATCAGGGGAGGCCTATGTATTTTTTTTTTGTATTTTATTTATTATCCACAAAAGTATAGTAACATTTATTTATAAAAAACACTATAAAACCTGTAAGAGGTTTGTCTAAGTGCTTCTATACACTCACTCAAGCTAAATTACACTAGAAACAATGCAAATTTATGCGTATCTACATTTAAATAGTACCTATCTTACTTACAAAACTTACGTAAATAAACACTACTTAACTTAAAGAAATAAAACAGGTTTTGCACTATACCGCGCGTCGTACCAAAATAGCTATTAGCTATTGGCTAAGCCGAGTGGTCGTTGCTTGTCCAGCAGTGGACTGATATAGGCTGGTGTGGTGTGGTGTGGTGTGGTGTGGTATCTCGAGTACTTACCTAACAAAAGAACTACGTAAGACACCATCTCTATGACTGCCAAATAAAACAGCTTACCACCTTTTTATAACACAATCTAACAATAACAATTTACAAAACGCTCCACCGACCGCCATTTCGATAATAACCCTCTAAAATTATTAGTTCACGCCCAATAGCGCAAGTTAAAACAAATTATGGACGTTCCATAGTGAAATTGGCGTTATTGTAAACTTTGAGAAGGGTATATATTGAAACACAATTTTGATTTCGACACAAGCTTTCCAAAATGGGGTGTGTCACATTGGGGATATTAGGTAAGAAAGTTTACGATAATTTTAATATTGTATTGTATTTTGTTTATTTCATATAATAATATCCATATCACACATTTAACACACAATTAAATTAAATTCCACTAATAAATTAGATAGGATTAATTAGATAACAAATTCAGATTACGAATTTCGACGGATGAAATGTCAATGTTTGTAAAAACAGGATCGGTGTCAATAATTTCTGTTTGCAATAGAGTGAGCCAATCACCCCGCAGATCACATTACATAAAAATTACATTACATCAAATTATATTATATCTACATAACATCATAAGCATCAAGCATGATAATCACAGACTGGTGCAACATATTTAGCAAAATGTGTCCACATGAGAGACAGACAATGCTCCGTCACGGTTTTCAGGATGCTGTTGTGACTGGCCTTCGTCCTGCTCATTAGAGATGCTGTTTTCTTCCGAATAATGGAGTGGAAACCATCAGTTCGATATTGAGGAAACATACGAAAACGGGGGAGTCTCAGCAGCTTATTTCATCATCACCATCCACAGCCTTACTTCACCCACTGCTGGGTATTGGCCTCCCTTTGAATGAGTCAATTCTCACGGTTCAGAGCTCGTCTCATCCAGTTTCGGCCCACGATGTATGCGTTAGTTTCATAGTTGTTTCATAGCTTCAAAGTTTTTATTTATATCGGTAATATAATCTATCTAAATAAAAGAAAGTTGTGTTAGTTACACTATTTATAACTCAAGAACCGCTGAACCGATTTGGCTGAAAATTGGTGGGAGGTAGCTTAGAACCAGCTAAACGGATATAGGAATACGTTAATATTTATTTTAATTATAATATTTTTTAGGGGTAGAGTTAGGGTTAGGGTTAGGGTTAGGATAGGGGTAGAGGTAGGGTAGGGTAGGTTAGCTATTGTTGTTGTTTTATCGTCATTGATTGCTTTTTCTATTTCGATATCTTTTTTGAATGTTTATTTAACTTCGATACCCTCTTTGAGACAGGACCCGACGTCCGTCGGGTCAGTTATCAAAGAATCGGAGGGTGTAAGTAGTTCCACGTCCAGCTTTGGAACCCGAGCCAACCTCACCTACCCGTGTTTCGTGGTGTGAGAAGCCGCAATTTTGAAACTAGATAGATATATAAACGAAAAGATTAGATTAGAAATAGTTCCATAGATAGATAGACAGATTTTTATAAAAATCTGCCATAAGATGCGATCTCTTACGGTTGGATAACTTTTAGCAATGCTTAAAGGAGAATGCCGAGAAGCCGTACCGATTGCATCAAAGCCGAACGTATCCCATAACATTTATTATAGTTTATAAATGAAATTAACATTTTCTTTAGTTTTACACACCGACGGGATTAATAATCAAGTAAGAAAATATGTGGTTGATTTGGTTTCCGTTGCACGCCGCCATCAGACTGCAACAACCAATGATATATACGTTACTATGGCAACAAACATAGATGTAAAGTGTAACTATGGCAATAACCCTCATTTTTAATTATTTTGACAGTAGAATCGACAAAAAACTTATTGGATATTTTTTTGACGCAATCACTTTAGTCTTGCTACCGAGCGCCATACATCAGACGGCATTCTCCTTTAAGTAGCATTTATAAGTAAGGGTGTTAGATAATTACTTCAGATAGATAGTTAGATATACAGAATGGGGAAAAATTGTACCTCATTGAGGGTAGCTACCATTTAAATTGTAGTTAGAAGGTTTTGTTCTTAGGAAAGTATAGGTTTATTCTGAAGAAAAATATAATTGTATTTTCGGACTTTTGAAAAAAGTACTTACAGTTAGCCTAAAAAATGACATTTGTCAATTTAAAAAATTCGGTTGGTCTCAATCGACTCTATTTCCCAAAAGGAAAACCTTTCCCGAAGTAACATACAAAATTAAATCGTAAGATTTCGCGAAATTTCATAAGTTTTTCATACATTTTCTAGAGAAGCGCTATTGGCCACAATATTGAGATAGATATTTAGACAGATAAACTATTTATTGTATTCAAACCAGAGAAATACAGTGAAAAGAGAAGAGAAGAGAAGTAGAGAAAGGAGATAATTAAAATTAACATCAGGCGATCCATTAAAACTCTACTAATAATAATGTTGTTTTGTCCACAGCGCTCTTAGCAGTAGCGAATGGGGCTCCAAGGTTCCCTGGCTATTTACCCCTGTCCCCGTGCATCTTACCCCTGCCCCCGTGCCCCTTACCCCTGCCACCATGTCCAGAACCCCTGCCACCATGCCCAGAACCCCTGCCGCCATGCCCAGAACCCCTGCCGCTATGCATAGAACCCCTGCCGCCTTGCCCAGAACCCCTGCCGCCATGCCCACTACCACCTTGTTGGAATGCTGAGATCCAGGGTACAGCGTACGATCTTTCACGTGCTAGTAAGTATTTTTTTATAAATAATAATAATAATTAATGCTGTACACATTTAATTTTGGAACTTTTACATAATAAGGTTCATTCATGGTTGCTTTTAATCTCCATATTTTTATATGTAAATTATTTGTAATTTTATTTGTAAGAACATGCGTTTCACAATTGCTGCTGTGCTCCGCACGGTGGCGCCACTGAAAACCAGCGCTGCAGAAGCTTCCATGCTTCTGCAACATATGCTGGGTGGCGACCTTTTTTTGTGACTATTTCTGGTATTCCATTTAAATAAATTAAATAAAACCTTTTATTTCAGATTAAAAAAACCATATACACGCATTATTACTTAAAAAAATAAAATAAAAAACTAGAAACAAAATATATAAAATAAAACACGGAATAGACACAGAAAATAATAAATTAAAAGAAATTCATGAGAGCGACCAGCCCAGTATTTACTTATATATCACTATCATAATAAAGCCCCTCCAGAGTGGGGAATCGGCGAAATCGAATTTAAGCACTTTATTGTTTTTTTTGTGAACTTATTGTGTGATTCAAATGAATGTTTTTTTATCTTTATGTTAATTGTATTTTACAGCCAGCAGCGGCAACGGCGTGGTCCGTGTCATAGCTTCACAGCAACCAGGCGCAGGCGAGTGCATCCGTCGATCCTGCGGCTTCCAGTCCCTCCAGGTCCCCGGAGGCACCTTCTACTACCACTCGACCCCTGACGTTGTGATCCAACCACCCCCAGTCTACGTCCAGCCCGCCACCCAGAAACCAATCATTCCTCCCAGTTTAGTGGTTCGGCCGCCAGGAGTACCGCCAGTAACTCCAGCTCCTATTGTCGTCAAGCCACCAGCTCTAGCACCGATAACCCCACCCCCAGTCGTGGCTAGGCCAGCTCCTCTATCTGCCATCCAGCCACCCTCGATCACGGTCCACCCTCCCAAGCCAAGCCCAATCCAGATTCGTCCATTTAGTATAGAACAGCCCCCTCTACCGGAAATAACACCCCCAAGCATAATTGTCAGACCGCAAGAGCAAGGACCGTCGTACGCTGGGTCACTGCAATTGTCGTTACCCGGGTCACTCTCGTACACCGGGTCACTCTCGTACCCCGGGTCATACGAGGGCCTCTCAACCGGTGGCGGCTATGAATCAATGTCAGCATACCAATCTCTCTCACCCTGTGGCTGCTATGAACCACTGTCACCATGCCAACCTCTCTCACCCTGTGGCTGCTATGAACCAGTGCCCCCATGCGAACCCATCCAGCCCTGTGGCTGCTATGTACCAGTGCCCCCATGCGAATCCCTCCCACCCTGTGGCTGTTATGAACCAGTGCCCCCATGTGAACCCCTCCCGCCTTGTGGCTGCTATGAGCCATTGCCCCCATGCCAACCCCTCCCACCCTGTGGGTGTGTAGAACCGCTATCCCCATGTGGAGAACCCTGGCTATACTAATAACTAATAATGAATTTTAAATTAAAACCAGTTTACTAATTTTGACAACCGTAAGATTGTAGAAAAACCATAGGTGGAAAGGAGGGACCGTCCCATATGAATATTTTGTGGGGGCGGGATGGGGGGGACTGTGTTTAATCACTCGGCATACATTTTTGTTCTATATATACTTATGAAGAAATGCTCGCAACTCAAACGCAGAACCTTTTAGATTGAATATAAACTCTTAGTGTTATGAGATCAAAATAGTAGACTAGTTTTAAGAAAAATCGGCTAAATAATAATAGATCTCATAAATAGAGGAATGGTTTTCCTTTTAACTCTGAAATCAGAGCCACTTGTGTATAAATAACTTTATCTATTCATCATTCCCTATTTTGATTCCTATTGTAAAAAAATGGCGATTGGCGAGTGCCAAGAAAAAAAAAGAAAAAAGAAAATGGCTTCGTTATATGGTTTTCGATTTAGTTTAGTTAAGTAGTACCCGTACGTATTTATATTGTGGTGAGCATGTGCAAACGTAGACTAAGATTATTTTTTCTGTTGGAAATAAATAAATTGATTGATGAAATTTTGAGTTTTGTTACTTTAAATCCCGACCTCAATGTAGGTACTAAAACAGCTGTAGTTATAGCGAACTTTAAGCACTGAATGCCCAAGAATTTGCACTATAGTTTGACCAAAACTGCTGTATCGCGCCTTAGGAAAGCGTGGCGAGGTGGGGGCTGAGAAGAAAAACAGCAAGAGTACACATGAGATCGATATTTTCGGGCAGATCTTGCGATATCGGTTTACAATATACAGCCTGCGCACATTGGACGACAAACGTCAGCGATTAGACGCAACGACAAGCTGCGGGGGACAATTTTCATACATTTTGTTCAAAGCTCCGCACACACGGCGACAATCGCGACAGCAAGATATGACAGACGCTCGCGACTAAGCGCGACGACAAAGCGTCGTGTTTGCGAGGGCTGGCGTGGCAGCTACGACTGGCGTGTAAAGAGACCCCGAAAACTTTAATTTTAAGGTCTTGACTTTTTGTCTCATCATCATCAGCATATCATAATAATAAGCCTCCCCTAATGAGCGCCATTGCGCCCTGTCCTGAGCTCGAAATCAACCTTTCGCAAATCGTCACTCCACCTGGCCGGAGGGCGTCCCACGTTACATTTGCCGAGCCGTGGTCTCCACTCAAGAACTCGTATCAATCTCAACGGTTATCGGTTCTCAGGCAGATATGGCCAGCCCACTGCCACTTCAGCTTGCTAATTCTCTGAACTATGTCGACAACTTTAGTTCTATATCGGATAGTCTTATTGCGGATTCTATCCATCAGAGAAACCCCTAAAATAGCTTGTTCCATAGCTCGCTGAGCGATTTTGATATTCAAAACCTGCATCATTATTAATTTAATCCAGAAAGCGTATTATCTATAGAACACTATATCATCGATGAGTCGCATGGCCAGCTGCCTAATCAGGTAACTCAGTTGCACACCGAAATGATAGCATCCGGTCCTGTTTTTACAAACTTTTGCATTTAATTTTCATCAATCGAAATTCAAAGAACGTTAATTGATAAACTGAGCATACAGGGCGGGACTGTCAGCAACTTCTCTTTAGGGTGTATACGCAATTTTGATCAAAGCAAGGCTTGCTTTGCTTTCGTGTTAACAAAAAGCATAATTTTTCACACCCAAAATTTCCTAGAAAGTTAAAAAGAAATGAATTAAAGGCTTCAGTATCCATTTCTGAAGCGCTACAATAGCGCTTCAGACATGAGATGTCAGAAAAACGTTGTTGTATGTCACTCTGATACCATCGTGCGATTTTTTGGTATACTCTGTCCAAAGTTGACATGTGTAGAAAGACTGACACTATGATTTGAACAGGGCACAGATATAGGAAGACAACTAGATAAAGTCTTAAAATTCAATACGGCTGATATCTACTTTCTGTCCGAAATAAATAAATAATAAATAATGCTGGACTATCACACAGCATCATGTAGCCCCATACTAAGCAGAGCTTGTGTTATGGGAACCACATGATTGATATATTACATATATACTTTTTTTTTTGTAAATACATACATATCATACATAGAAAACACCCAGACCTGAGACAAATATCTGCAGAACATGCAAACATTTGTCCCGCGGCGGGAATCGAACCCGCAACCTTCTGCGTCCCAGGCGGACCTTCGCCCACTGCGCCACAGAGGTCGTCACAGAGGTCGAAATCATGAGTTAGAAAGGGATGCATACATATATCAAATGCGACTTCAAAAAGTTAATCGTACCAGGGCGCTCGAACAAATTTCTACATTGATATATTATATTGTTACTATCTCAATGAATTTCTATGCAGGTTCATACAAATGCCCTGGTACGAGGTCGCAGAAATCGCATTGAGATAAAGTATGCATCTCTTTCTACCTTACATATATGGACATAAGAAAGTAGAGATCAGCCGTATGAGTTAACATTCAGAGCATAAATGAATTTATAGACTTTTTCTATGCTGACTAAAGCATTTCAGCTATTTCTTTGGAACAGGGTGACCTTCACGTCAAACGAACAGTTAAAAAATTTCCTCGCTATCATGTCGCCAACCACACAAAGATCTACGCTGACGCTCTATGTCGCTATCGTCTTTCAAGTTCGAACTTAAGATATGTCCTAGGCATTTGAAGCTCTCTACTATTTTAATAGGTCGCCCACCAACGCAGACCTCCGGAACGTTCTCCGGCCCCTTTCCAAAAGATCAGGATCTTATCTATAACGCGAACAAGACTGAGATGGTTATCTTTAGATCAGAAATTCATTAAAACATATATGGCCAAGCCATTGAGCCTGTGGTGTCCGCGCGCAACAAGCTTATTACTTTGGGTTGAAGTATACTTATGCGCCGTTTTGTGGAAATAAACTATATGAATACATTTGAAGCATAGAACGTGTATGGATGCGAGACGTGGACAATGACAAAGAGATTTTGTAAGCATTTGAAATGTGGTGCTGGAGAAGAATGGAAAGGATAAGCTGGGTAGGCAAAGTAACTAATAAATAGAGCAGAGCTCGCCAAAGAGAGAATAATGTTCAAAAACATAGAAAACAGAAGAAGAAAGATGTTTGGGCACCTCATACGACATGACAGCTATAAACACAACATCATAGAGGAAAAAGTAGAAGGAAAGTTAGGGGAAGACCAAGGATAAATGATATGAGACACATTAAAGAGAAGGTAGCTGTCATTTCGTATAGGGAAGTAAAGGCTGCTTTGGAGAGAGGCAGATGGAAGGAGCTGCATAAGCTGGAAGGAGCACAGCTCTTTTATAAAATATGATGATAATAAGTGTGATAAAAGGCACTATTTCAAAAATACCCTAAGTAATTCCATTGTTCCGCATTTAAAAGGAAAACCATAATTCACCTTTATCCTTTGATAAATCCTCCTTCATTTTACACATGCTAAGACATACTTTAGCAAGATAACTATTAGATAGCTACCATACTTCCGCTATCGAAACGTATGACGCCTAACGAATTGTTTGAGCACGTGATTTGAATTTAGGGCATTCCCCTACCTGAATACATAGTCGTTGGGGTATTTGGGGCAAGAATAAGAATGTAAGGGGTACGAAAGACAATAAATAGTTTTGTCTTTCTTTAGTAATTATTTTAATAAAACCGACAGAGCGATAGCTCTGAAGATATTGAGCGATAAAATATTATATCTCAAGATGTAATATAAGTAAAATAGCAAACCTTCACGGCTTAGATAATAACAATACAAAGGTTCAGCAATAATAACATTTTGGTTTTATCACGTTTTCTTACCAAAAAACTTGTACCAATGTGATCAAATTTGGTGCAAGTTTTTTGGTAGGACAACGTGTTGGGTTCAACATGATATTCTTGCTGCCTTTGTATTGTTATTTTCTAGGCCGCGAAGGTTCGCTACTTTGCATAACTACATTCAGTGCTTTTATATCTTCAAAAATCTTAGTGCGAGCGAGAGGGGGGTTTGACATGTATCGTCGCCTTAGGCACAGGTCACACATATCGGGCAAGGACATGGCGCGGACATGGCGCGGACGTGGCACGGACGTGGCGAGGACATGGCGCGGGCATGGCGCGGACATGGCTCGGACATGACGCAGAAATGACGCGACAGAGGCACAAGTGTAGTGCAGTCTGTTGTCCGGTATCGATGTGTCAGCATGTCATCCTCAGAAAACGAAGATGCTCTTGCTCTCGTGCATACAATTAATTAATATACAGATCAGGGCCCGTACAACCCCGATTGCGAGTTAGTTGCTTCGAAAGTGAAACCCCTTCATTGGGTTATACAGTTGACGGGATTACCCTTTCGTTTGGATATTTTCCTCCTAACACAAGCGAAAGTGTAACCCGTTTTGGTTTTCAGTCGATAGGGTTACCCTCTTATGAGGTTAAACGAATGAATGGAGTTACCTCTTGATAGGTTTTTTTGAATGTTACACAATGGTTATCATTACTAATATTTATTAATTAATAATAATTTCGGATTGTCACTGTCACTGTCACTCTAAAACTCAAACTCAAAACTCAACTCAAAGCTCCACTCGAAACTCATTCTACAAATTCATCTGTAAATGGTTATATCTCTGGAACTACTCATCCTAGAATAGCTGTTAATTGCTCAAAAGATAGCTATCGACAAGATCTTTATTTTCAATGACATATGTCAAAATTGAATTTGCCATATCTCGAGAAGTACTCATCCTAGACTTGCCGTTAGCTCAAATGATAACTACTAATAAAATCTTAATTTTCGATGACAGCTGTCAAACTAAAAACTGTCATCGAAAATTAAGATCTTAACAATAGCTATCATGTGAGCTAGTAAAGGCAAGTCTAAGATAAGTAGTTCTCGAGATATGGTCGATTTAAATTTGACAACTGTCATCGAAAATTAAGTTCATGTCAATAGCAATCATTTGAGCTAGTAAAGGCAAGTCTAAGATAAGTAGTTCCCGAGATATGGTCGATTTAAGTTTGACAGCTGTCATCGAAAATTAAGTTCATGTCAATAGCAATCATTTGAGCTAGTAAAAGCAAGTCTAAGATAAGTAGTTCCCGAGATATGGTCAATTTAAGTTTGACAGCTGTCATCGAAAATTAAGTTCATGTCAATAGCAATCATTTGAGCTAGTAAAAGCAAGTCTAAGATAAGTAGTTCCCGAGATATGGTCAATTTAAGTTTGACAGCTGTCATCGAAAATTAAGTTCATGTCAATAGCAATCATTTGAGCTAGTAAAAGCAACTCTAAGAAGAGTAGTTCTCGAGATATGGTCGATTTAAGTTTGACAGCTGTCATCGAAAATTAAGTTCATGTCAATAGCAATCATTTGAGCTAGTAAAAGCAAGTCTAAGATAAGTAGTTCCCGAGATATGGTCAATTTAAGTTTGACAGCTGTCATCGAAAATTAAGTTCATGTCAATAGCAATCATTTGAGCTAGTAAAAGCAAGTCTAAGATAAGTAGTTCTCGAGATATGGTCGATTTAAGTTTGACAGCTGTCATCGAAAATTAAGTTCATGTCAATAGCTATCATTTGAGCTAGTAAAGGCAAGTCTAAGATAAGTAGTTCTCGAGATATGGTCAATTTAGGTTTGACAGCTGTTATTGAAAATTTATTCCAATTTTATTATAATATAATTATTATTGCGTAAAATAAACAATTAGTAGGGGAGGAGAGGGTTAAGTTAACTAAGCTTTTGAAATTACTAAATTACTAAGCTTTTGAAAAAACCCTGCCGAAAACCTCTTCATCGGGTTACCAAATCGGGCCCTGATACAGATGAAGAAAATACGCGCAAACGAATTTGCACAAGGATCAGCTAGTATTACCATGGGTATTACATAAAAAAATCTTAGTACCGGTTTAATCTCTTTCCGATTTCCAGCCACAATTTATCTTGAATATTTCAGTTACAATAATTGGAACGACAATGATCATAAAGCGTTGCATATTTTACAATCAATTCACAAAATTCAATATTAAATTCGATATCGTCATTCGTCACGCATTTTTACATCACTAACGGACGTATGTCGCAAGCAAGTACATACTACGAACTGGCGGCCATCTGACGCTCATCTGGCGGCGATCGGGCGCGGGCGCCGAAAAGGCGCGTCATACGTCCGAGCAACGACATACTATGTGCCCTAAATTGTGCTTTATTTCCATGCATTTTGTATGAAATTTGAATGGAATAGGAAACCACCTGTGCCATGTCCGTGTCATGTCCGTGCCCGATGAATGTGACTAGCGTCGGGCGCAGACATGGCACTGGCGGTTTCTTATTCCAATCAAATTTCATACAAAATGCATGGAAATAAAGTATAATTTAGGACACACGGTATGTCGTTGATCGGACGTGGTTATGACGCGAAGTCGTCGAGCTAAATTGTGCTTTATTTCCGTGCATTTTGTATTAAACTTGAATGGAATAGGAAAGCGCCCGCGCCATGTCCGCGCCAGGTCAGACAGGTGAGGCCTGAGCCTGAGGGTTAAAGTTTGTGAAATGTGAAATTTTGCGCATAGCAGTAGATATTTTTCTATGCTTTAGTCCTAAGTTCTATGCTTTAGTCACAAAACGAAATCCACAAAATTTAGTATTTTATTATTGAAACCATTGAAACCATTGATTAGTTGTAAATGTGGTGCAATACATAACGATCTACGATTAAATTAAAGTTCAAACACATTTTATCCTTTCGGGTGTACAACATAATTTTAAGAAATAGAAATGACTGTTTCGTAAAAGCACGGGTAAAAGTAAACTATTTCCTATGATAATAATTGCTAGCTTTTGTACGTATCTAAAGGCGGACAGACTGCTGTAACGTCGCATGTAACAACGTAACATGAAAGGAGCATTTCATAAGTGTAGACACAGCGCGCGCACGAACCGAGCACGTATGTGGAAATGCTCTGTCTGTGTGCGTAGTGTGCACATTTCGTGCGCGTAAGGCACTATACTATAATTATGTGACATTGCATGATACATTGCGACAAGGTGGACGGCAAATTCTTTCTTTATGTGTTACATTTCGTAACGCAAAGTTTTATTTCATAAGTATTAAGTAGTGAATGAAAGTAAAGTAAGTATTGAAAGATTATGAATGAAACCATATCATTACAGTAGGTAGAGTCCAGTCTTGATGATCTCTTCAATTAAGCGTATATGCTTCCCACCAAATCTAAGTGGGCACGACTTATTGATATAGTTCATGTTTCATTCAAACGGTTCGAAAGTTATGCTTCAACAAACATATCCACAAAAATACAAATACAAAGGGAAATCGGCCTAGTTGCCACTGAATCTGTAAAAAACAAACGCACCGCGCTGCTGACTCCCGTGCAACGCGTAGCTGACACCCGCGCAACGCGTAGCTGACACCCGCGCAACGCGTAGCTGACGCCCGCGCAACGCGCATTATAACCTAAGTCTGACAGTAGGTATCCACGCGTTTGCGTGTGGAATATCTGCAAGTTGAAAATATCGACAACCTCTGTGACGCAGTAGTTAAAGACCGCCTGAGACGCAGAAAGTTGCGGGTTCGATACCCACCGCGGGACAAATGTTTGTACGATCTGCAAATATGTATCTCGGGTCTGAGTGATTATTAGGTATATTATGCAAGTAAAAAATTAAAGATAAAAATGATATATTTATTTCCCCTAATCAGTAAATATATAATAGTGAGTACCTAGGTAATTGGGGTGTAAGGGGTCCCAACCTCCATCTTCGGAACCCAAGCCAACCTCACCTGCCCGCGGTACACCCTGCTAACTAACGGACGGGGCTCTGGCGGCCGGCTGAATGCGGCATAGCGCAGCCTAAATCGGCACAACTAAATCCTCTGGCCGCTGACGGGCAGCAGCGTCAGCGGTACGAGAAGCTGTGCCCTGCGATCCCCAACCCGCTTGCCCAGCGTGGGGATTATGGGCATGAACCCCCTCATGATAAGTACAAATAGAAAATGGCCCCCAGTTCCCGGCCGTCCCGCTATTCCTGGCCATACAGGTAGCGGCCATGGTAACGGCGGGGCAAGGGGTGCGAACAATCACCGGGCTACCGTTGGCTACCTGAAACAACTGACCCTGGCAACGTTCAACGGACGCACTCTGAGGCTCGATGAACATCTAGCGCAGTTGGAAGTGGAGCTGGAGAACATTAAGTGGCATGTTCTGGGGTTGTGTGAAGTCCGTAGAGAGGGAGAGGACACTATTACCCTAGACTCGGGCCATCTAATGTACTTCCGCGAGGGTGACCAAACATCACAGGGTGGCGTAGGGTTTCTCGTCAATAAGGCCCTCTGTAACAACGTTCTAGAAATCTCCAGTGTGTCGACCAGGGTAGCGTACCTGATCCTTCGGCTATCCAAGAGGTATAGCATGAAGATAATTCAGGTTTACGCACCGACCTCGGCACACTTGGATGATGAAGTGGAGGATATGTACGAGGACATATCCAAAGCCTTGCACAACACCACGAAGGCTCACTTCAACGTTGTTATGGGGGACTTTAACGGCAAAGTGGGAGTCCGAGTTGGCGACGAATCCAGAGTGGGCCCGCATGGTTATGGAAGTAGAAATCACAGGGGGCAAATGCTCGTCAACTTCCTAGAGAAGGAGGGGCTCTTCTTAATGAATTCGTTCTTTAAGAAGAAGCCCCACAGGAAGTGGACGTGGCGAAGCCCCGACGCTGTGACCAAAAATGAGATCGACTTTATCATGACGGATAAGAAGCACATATTCAGAGACGTCTCCGTGATCAACAGGTTCAATACCGGATCTGATCACAGACTTGTCCGAGGCTCTCTGAATATCAATCTTAAGCTGGAAAGAAACCGTCTGATGAAGTCCACGCTCCGACCCAATCTACTCCAGATCATGGCGGGCACCGAGAAGTTTCAGAAGCTTCTCGGTGATAGATTTGTTGCCGTGGAACCCACCGATGACGTTGATGAGGCCCTACGGAACGTGGTTGGAGCGCTAAGGGACGAGGGCATCAAATTCTGCCAAATGCAGCCTAAAGGCAAGAAGTCCAAACTCTCAGATGAGACTCTTCGGCTTATGACAAAAAGACGGGAAACCACTCAGGCCACTTCGTCAGAGAGGTCAGACCTGAGCAAGCAAATTGCGAAGATGATACGGCGCGACCTTCGGAGCTCCAACACACGCCTCATTGAAGAGGCAATAGAGCGAAACCGAGGGTCCAAAGTATTCACTCAGCAGCTTGGCAGGAGCCACCTGACGAAGTTAACGACACACGATGGCCGAACCGTATTGTCAAAGCCGGAGGTATTATCAGAGATCGAGGACTTCTACGGCCGACTGTATGCGGCACATGCTCCTTGCCCCCAGCGTAGCAGCCACGATTCTCGAGCCACCCTCACCCGCCACTACACCGACGACCTGCCAGATATCAGCCAAGACGAAGTCGTACTGGCCCTGAGACAGCTTAAAAATGGAAAAGCCCCCGGTGAAGACGGAGTCACTTCAGAACTTCTGAAGGCAGGAGGAGCTCCTGTTGTGCAGGAACTGCAGAACCTCTTCAACTCCGTCCTTCACTGTGGGAGAACTCCAAAGGCGTGGAACGAGAGTCTGGTGGTTCTGTTTTTTAAGAAGGGTGATAAGACTCTTCTTAAAAACTACAGACCTATTTCGCTCCTGAGCCACGTCTATAAGCTGTTTTCTAGGGTCATTACGAATCGTCTCGCCAGAAGACTCGACGAGTTCCAGCCACCGGAGCAGGCCGGGTTTCGCGGAGGATATGGCACCATAGACCACATTCACACAGTGAGGCAGATTATACAGAAGTCCGAAGAGTATAATCAGCCCCTGTGTCTGGCTTTTGTGGACTATGAGAAGGCCTTTGACTCTGTTGAAACCTGGGCTGTCCTGGAATCCTTGCAGCGATGCCAAGTGGACTATCGTTATATCGAAGTGTTGAGATGTCTGTACGAAGCCGCCACTATGATTGTCCGAGTACAGGACCAGCAGTCTAAACCCATCCAACTGCGCCGCGGAGTGAGACAGGGAGATGTCATATCTCCGAAACTGTTCACAAGCGCGTTGGAGGATATGTTTAAGACGCTGGACTGGAAAGGTATGGGCATAAACATAAACGGCGAGCACATCTCACACTTGCGATTCGCCGATGACATAGTCCTAATGGCGGAGTCGCTGGAGGAGCTGCAACGGATGCTGGACGGCCTAGCATCAGCCTCGCGAAAGATAGGTCTTGGTATGAATTTGGACAAGACCAAAGTCATGGTCAATGACCGAATTGATCCGAGTCCTGTCGTCGTTAATGGACACCTTCTTGAAGTTGTTTCGGAGTACTCATACCTCGGGCAGATATTGCAGTTGGGTAGAAACAACTTCGAGAAGGAGGCCAAGAGGAGGATTCAGCTAGGTTGGGCAGCATTTGGAAAACTACGTCGAGTCTTCTCGTCACCCATACCGCAATGTTTGAAAACGAAAGTTTTCAATCAGTGCGTCCTACCCGTCATGACATACGGAGCCGAAACGTGGACACTCACAGTACAGCTAGTCCACCAGTTTAAAGTCGCGCAGCGAGCGATGGAACGAGCCATGCTTGGAGTTTCTCTGAAGGATAGAATCCGCAACGAGACTATCCGACATAGAACTAAAGTTGTGGATATAGCTCAGAGAATTAGCAAGCTGAAGTGGCAGTGGGCTGGCCATATCTGCCGAAGAACCGATAACCGTTGGGGTAAACGAGTTCTTGAGTGGAGACCGCGGCTCGGCAAACGTAGTGTAGGACGCCCTCCGGCCAGGTGGAGTGACGATCTGCGAAAGGCTGCTGGTAGAAGCTGGATGCGTCGAGCTCAGGACAGGGCGCAATGGCGCTCATTAGGGGAGGCCTATGTCCAGCAGTGGACTGCTATAGGTTGATGATGATGATGATGATGATGACCTAGGTAATTATTAACAATAACAGCCTGCGCACATTGGATGACAAACGTCAGTGATTAGACGCTACGACAAGCTGCGGGGGACAATTTTCATAAATTTTGTTCTAAGCTCCGCACACACGGCGACAATCGCGACAACAAGATATGACAAACGCTCGCGACTAAGCGCGACGATAAAGCGTCGTGTTTGCGAGGTCTGGTAGAGGTTAAGTATGATTAAACTTGGACGACATAAATATCAAAAATAGGTACCTATATACATAAAAGGCAATCGTCTGCTACAGTCTTTTAAATCAAGTCCATTCAAAGGTTGTCTGGAAGAGATCGCCCTAAGCGATAAGACCGCCCATTGTACTTTCATTATTGTTAATGTTAATTGTTCTATTTGTCTATGTTGGTGTGAGTGCAATAAAGAGTTTTCTATCTATCTTTATATGCACTTGGACAGTGGGTAAAACAGGACCCTACTCAGCATAGGCAGCTTATGAGACAAAGCGCAGATGCCGCGCTGGTTTCCAGTTACGGCATTTTACAAGTGGCTAAGATGTAATATAAAAAAACCAGTCATGTGGTTCCCATAACACAAGCTGATGACGTGTGAAAATTTTCACCATCGTCAGCCAGTCATCCAGGGCGGATTTACCAATAGGCCAAGTAGGCCCAGGCCTAGGGCGGCAAAACTTAGGAGGCGGCAAACCTTGGTGGGTTTTTGGAACGAAGTTCCTTATCGCGCGTTGCGAAAGGGGGCTAGACGGAAAAAATTAAGACCAAAAGTTGTAACGACACTTTGCAATTGTCAAATGGTTGGGCTGATGACGTCATGGTATAAAGACTTGTGCGCTTATTTCAACTGTTTCAAGTGCTCATTAGCCTCACCGTATAGACTTGGGCTGCCATGCCGCGACACCCAGTTCAAATCGCTGTGGTGGTTACGTCTTTTTGCATATTTTTAATTTGAATTTATGTACTGATCTGTATTTCAATGAAGCCGTGCGGCGCGCGGCTGTCTCTCTCTCTCTCTCTCATAGAAAGCTACTTCGTTCCATCCGGGTGTCCCTTGACACCTCTCAAGTTTTTTTTATTTAAAGAGAAAGAAAAGTCAACCTTCACTTCATATATGGCGGACCGCGAGGTGTTTATTCTATTGTGTCTGGTATCCAAGCTTAACAGAGGTAATGGTCGCACGGTTCCCGAAAAAGTTTGCAACCCTAGTGAAGTCAAGCGCACCTTTCGAAAAGACAAAGGCAAAGAGAAGGCTCGGGGGGTTGGTATTTTTTTCGTGCTTTACAGCGAGTAGGGGGCGGCAATCTTCCATATGCCTAGGGCGACCAATGGATCAAATCTGCCCCTACCACTACTGCTCGACGGCGGCCTCCTCTAATGAGCGCCATTGCACCCTGTCCTCAGCTCGACACATCTAGCTGATCCAGCTTCTACATGCAGCATTTGGCAGATCGTCAATCCACCAGGCCGGATGGCGTCCTACACTACGTTTGCCGTGAAAATGTCCAGTATCATATATATATTAGCTACTAGCTTTACTAGCTCCTTCCCATGGATTCGCTCGCGTGGTACCGGGATAAAAAGAAGCCTATGTGTTAATCCAGGTCACAAACTATGTATATTCCAAGTTTCATCCAAATCCTTGTATACGACGGAGTTGAGTGAGTCGGTACAAACATACTCACGCACACACAATCTTTCGCATTTATATTAGCTTATTACCTATACTTTGGCCTTTACAACAAAAAAATAAATAACTAAACGTAATACTTGTCGTGCAAGTTTTCTTGTTCTACCTAAAATCCGTACAAACTATGGAAAAAAAACTATAGTATATGAGGGCGCACAGCTTTACAATAACCTACCCTCTGAAATAAAAAATGTAAACTCATTTAACGCATTCAAAAGTAAACTAGCTAAACATATTGTTCAAGATTTTTCTCTTAGAAAACTGAAATGAGTTAAATGAGTACTAAACATTGTCTAAACTCTTTATTGAACGACTAACCTGCTTTTTTTTATGAAATCTTTTCTCATGTAAGTGACTTAATCTTGTCTTTTTGAGAATAAATGATATTAAACCTTAAACCTTACCATAATGTTCCCCATATTAATTATTTACTATCTACCCGGCTTCGCTCGGGTGCATGTTATACATATAAACCTTCCTCTTGAATCCATTTATTAAAAAACCGCATCAGAATCCGTTGCGTAGTTTTAAAGATCTAAGCATACATAGGGATAGACAGCGGAAAGCGAAAGTTTGTTTTATACTTTGTATTGATAATGATTTATCTACTTAAACTAAAACGATTACATACACTAAAACCATTAATTAATAAAAATTGTACCTGAAATTATTTAAGATGTTTTAAAGAAGTTAGGCAGGCACTAAACAAACGTATATAAAATTATTAATAAAGCCGGCTTTTGACTATGAGATATATATTAACTTGATATATAATATTTTATTGCTCATCGTACAAGCGAACTGCACACGTAACCAACCAAACGTAACGTAACCGTTCCAAACCGCAGTCCGATCTGTACGGTTAGGACTGCGGAACAAACTGTCGTGCTAATGGCGCATAAAGATTGGACCGCGCATCTGGGACTGATCAGTGACATGATGCGTGGTTAAAACTGTGTGATTTGCCTTCGCGTCGACATGCCAGATCGGACAGTCAGCCTCGCGCATCTACATGTACGTTTTAGAGTGCGAGTTGGAATGGCGAACTTTACGTGTGCAGGGCGCTATGTACGAAACACGTCCCCGGAGCCTGCGCCTCCCCCTGCCTCGCCCTGAGTTTGAATGATTACGTTGGTGTGCAGAAGTGCCAAATGATCACGTGATATATATAGCTCAAGACGTCTCTAAATAATTAAGCATCCTACTCTCTATGTTAACCCACCCTTAATAGCATAAGCCATTACGGAGAATTGAAGAAGGAAGAAAGAAGAATATATATAGGACGCAGAAGGCTATCCTAACCCTATTCAGTCCAACAGACTTAATGAAGCAAGGACCATCAATATACAACACCTCTGATGTCGGCCTATGCTTCTACCAAATGACTCAGAGGTAGTCGCCTCTGCGTGTTGAATCCAGGGAAGAGAGAGAGAATCCTCGAGGCCCTAACTAAAGGCTCGGAAAAGTATCAAGCAAGAGCGTTTGAAGAAAACCTGCTGCTGGTCAAGATGTAATGTACTATCATGGACAAGTCTACCTTACCAATTTTAAAACTGTTTCGCTTGCAAGCAGTTCAGCTAGCTGAACTTTTTATTTTTCTTTGTCCACTTATTTTAACCAATCGGAGATACAACATCTGTTTCTTTTTGAGAAAGCCCTATGTTTTTATAACTCTTCGAATTTATGTTTATGTCTCTAGTTTTTTTTAATGCCAAAGCTGACAGACGAACAGACGCGCCACCTGATGGAAAGTAGTCACCGTCGCCCATGGACACCTGCATCACGAGAGACGATACTGATGCACTGCCGGCCCTTGAGGAAATGAAATACCCGCCCTTTGAAGGACCCCATGTCGTAGCTCTGAGGGAAAACCGCAGGAGGGAGTTCGTTCCACAACTTGCACGTACGTGGCAGGAAAGATCGTGCAAAGCGAACGGTTTTAGAGAACCAACCATCCAGGTGGTGCGGATGAAATTTGGTTTTGCGGCGTGTGGTGCGATGGTGGAGTTTACATTTACTAGTGTTTAAAATTTGACAAGGCGGGGCTACCAGCCAGTCGCTGCTCAGAAAATGTACCCTTAATCACCACCCTTAAATACCACATTAAGGTGGTAAGGTAGACTTGTAGCTGATAGTACATTACATCCCAAAGAAATAACCAGCTTAATAAGGTAGGTACGAAAGACCCGTAGCGGGAATCGAACCCTCAACCTGCGTCTCGTCCATTACGTCAACGATGTCGTCACAGTAAATCATTTAGAACAAAACTTAATAATATTGAAAACAAATGATTTAACTACATCAAAATAAGCAAAACCCAATTAGATGCGGTTTTCATTTAGTATAAAGCCTGGGGAATGCAGAGGTTATAGCAGACGACCGACAAGATGGCGCGGGGTAGAGTTATATGGTTATCTGGTGAGTTCATTTGCATCTATTTTAGATGATATTTTAAGTAACTCCCATTTTATTTTTTCTCAATTTTTTGTATCAAATTATTATACAATTAACTTATAACTTGTAATCTTAATATATATCTTTTTATGGTACTTGAGGTTGGAACAAGCACATGGCCCACCTGATGTTAAGTGGTAATCATTACCTATCACAAAGCATTGCATCGTAGAAACGCCCATCAACGCCCTGAGTCCATCAACATGAGGAATGAAGAGGTTTTTCTTGTGCCTGTAATTTTACCGGCACCCACACCCTTCAAACCGACATATGTTATTATTCTAATTTTGTTGCCGCGACTAGGCAAACGTAGTGTAGGACGCGCTCCGGCCAGGTGGAGTGACGATTTGCGAAAGGCTGGTAGAAGCTGGATGCGTCGAGCTGAGGACAGGGCGCAAGTCCGCTCATTATGGGAGGCCAGTGGACTGCTATAGGCTGATGATGATGATAATGTGAATGGAAGGGAACCCAATCATATCTACAAAGGTATTTAACATCCAAGCCTCACCTGGTGCACCCTCCTAGTTAACAAACGGGGCTCTGGCGGCCAGCTGATTGCGAGCTATCGCAGCTTAACACTGACACAGTTAAATCCCCTGGCCGTCGACGGGCAGCAGCGTCGGCAGACCAAGAAACTGTCTACAATACCAAACCCGCAAACCCGGCATATACCCCTTCTTATAGTGGAAGATTATGTCCAGCAGTGGATTGATATTGGCTGGTGTTGTTGCTATACTAATTATAAGTTCATCATCAGCCTATAGCAGTCCAGTGCTGGACATAGGCCGCCCCAATGAGATCCATTGCACTCTATCCTCAGCTCGACGCATCCAGCTTCTACCGGGAGCTGACAGCAGATCGTCACTCCATTGAGCCAGAAGGCGTCCTACACTACGTTTACCCCGGTTGTCGGTTGTTCGGCAGATATGGCCAGCCCATTTTTTTTAACAACTTTAGTTCTCTGTCGGATAGTCTTGGTGCGGATTTTATCCTTCAGAGAAACTCCAACCATAGCTTGTTCATAACCCGCTGAGCTACTTTAAACTGGTGGAGCCGTAATGTGAATGTCCACGTTTCGGCTCCATATGTAATGACGGGTAGGACGCACTGATTTAAAACTTTCGTTTTCAAACATTGCGGTATGGTCTATAATATTTTCGTAAATCTTTTGTCAACTATCATTTCTACGTGCCCAAAAAAGCTCAACATACCTTTCTCAATCCTTGTCAGTGTGTATTTAAACTTTAAATTAGTTTACATAGGATAGTCCGACCCAGGTAGCCAATTTTAAGTAAATGATATCAAAACTTAACCTTTAAACTTTGTAGCGATAGCCTAGTTTGATACCCGGACGGTCCACATAAATATATAAAACAAGGTCCCTTCCCGCTGTCTGTCCGTATGAATGCTTAAATCTTTAAAACTACGCAACGGATTTTGATGCGGAAAGAAGGCTGGTCATTTCAGACCTGACCATAAATGGAAGCGACTAAAAATGCGATTTATGTTAAAAATATTCTTGATAATTGAGTATTGAAATTATAACTAATAACTTTATTTATTAAAGCCGGAATACTTAGTAAATTAATCATAAATATGGATAGCTATACGCCCTATCATAACAAATCATGGTTATTGAACGCACTCTCACCCACATTGTGCATCTCTCGTCCCAATGTCAACCATCTAAAACAAAACTGCCACTAACAAAGCATGCTTTTGGTTAGTTTTTATTTAATGACGCCAGTGTCCTGATCGATCGTAACATAAAAGTATAAAATAAATACCCAGAAAAATTATCCGGCTTTCATAAAAAAGAACGATTAATAGAACATGATAACCTGCAATAAGAACTATCAATTAGGACATAGGTAATTTCTAGACGCGCCTTTTTATGGTCAGGTCTCCGGTCACAGGTTGTTTGAAACTGACCGATCTTCTTTTAATAGATAAAGTGATTCACCACACATATGAAAGAGATAAGCTATTTTGTAAATAAATGTTAGTAAATAGGTATCTAAATATTATATTGGGAAATTAAAACTTAATTCTCGGACCTTTTTATCAGCACTGTACTAAGTTAGGCATCATGATAATATTTTCGAAATGATTAAAAAAAATGGCAAGCTGCTATAAAACGGTGAAAAAATTAAAAAGTAGGCATGGTGCGATAAAGTATACAAAGGTTTCATTAAGTTGGCGATATGCAACATATTGAGTGAAAAGGAGAATGCCGAGAACCCGTACTAATTGCGTCAAAACGGAACGTATCCCATAAAATTTATTATATTTTATAAATAACATTAACATTTTCTTTAGTTTTACACACCGACGGGATTGATTGATTGATTGATTATTAATCAAGTAAAAAAATATTTTGTTGATTTGGTTTCCGCCGCACGCCGCCATTAGAATGCAACAACCAATGATATATACGTTACTATGGCAACAAACATTGATGTAAAGTGTTACTATGGAAATAACCGTCATTTTTAATTATTTTGACAGTAGAATCGACTAAAAACTTATTGGAGATTTTATTGACGCAGTCACTTTAGTCTTGGTACCGAGCGCCATACATCCGACGGCATTATCCTTTGTAAAAAAGATAAAGAAAAATGTATTTGAGTCACAATAATTTCACAAAAAAACAATAAAGTGCTTATTTATCTAATACGAGAAATAGTGACACAAAAAGGTCGCCACCCAGAATATGCTGCAGAAGCATGGAAGCTACTGCAGCGCTGGTGTTCAGTGGCGCCACCGTGCGGACCGTAGCAGCAATTGTGAAGCACATTATGTTCTTACAAATAAAATTAAAAATAATTTACTTACAAAAATATGAAGATTAAAAGCAATCATGGCAATGAATGAACTTTATTGTGTACTAGCGGCTGTCCCAGCTTCGCACGGGTTAGGACACTTTTTACACCTTGGGTTACGTTACTTAAGTTTTATTAAGGAACGTAGCTGCCCGTCGGCGGCTTGGAGCTTCAGCTGTACCCGTGTTAGGCTGCGCTACGCCGCTTTCCGCCAGAACCCCGTTTGAGCGAGGTTGGCTTGTGGTCCTAATATTCAATAAATACAATAAGCCTAATTTTGCGTCTCAGGCGGACCTAAAAATCATCAAAGAGATCCCCTTACTGACCATTAAACAAGTATTTATATAAATAAACCCAGACTGCATAGACTTAGTCAGTTTAGTAGTCTTTTAAAAATGAAAATGGCTTCCTACAGTCGCCATGTTGGATTTTTTGATATTGCATATAGCCTATGTCACCCTCGTGATCTAGACGAATATTCCAAACATACATACACCCTAAAAACATAACTTGACTGAAGAGGACTTCAGTCGGGTAAAAATAAGTAATGTAAACTAAGTATTGATTTTATTTTCAGTTCTATTCCTCGGCACTGCCTTCACCCAGCCACTGCCTAAACCCCAGTGCCAGTCCATTGGGCTGCCTCTGTGTCCATGCAACGAGCTGCCCCCATGCCCACCCATCGGGTTGCCCATCTGTCCATGCAACGAGCTGCCCCCGTGTCCATCCATTGGGCTGCCCCTGTGTCCATCCATTGGGCTGCCAAACCCCTGCCCCTGTGGGGCTTACGAGAGGCAAGCTGGTAAGTGTTACATGTATTATAGGAAAAAAAATCGCAAACTGGGCGTCTTGTCTCCGCGACTAGACGAGAAGCTGTCGCTTGCGTCGGCGATTAGTCGTTACGACAGACGTCGTGCTTGAAGCGAGCATGATAGCGTAGTAGAGTAGAGATAGACGCTGCGCTGTGGTGCGACTGTCCTCGTGTGTGCGGAGACACGAGACCACATCCTATGGGAGTGCCCAAATTACGCCAACGAGCGTAAGGTACTCCTCGATGCATTAGTGCGGCCTGACGCAGTTGAGGGACCGATATACTACGAACATCTAGTCAACGGCGCGGCCAACTTCGGCCGTCTTAAACAATTCGCTCGAAGTTGGCATTACAATAGGCGAAAAGAGGAGTATTCGTTTTGGGTCGGGGGGGAATTGGAACGGTACGGAGCTGGGGTGGAACTGCCCAGCGATGAAGTCCGTTTTGTTGGTAGCATGCGCCAGAAGGGGGAGAGTGCCGGAACAGCAGCGTAGGTTATTTGTAGATGGATGAGCTACCCGAGTAGTGCATCCATTAGCGATTCGGTCCGTATAACACGGTTGGTAGGCCATGGGAAGGTTGGAGGGTTGTCCTCGTGTGTGCGTGATTAGACGCGGCGACACGTAGTGAGCGCGCGCGATTCCCCTAGCTTGTAATCTTGACTCCACGACTCTGACGCCAAGTCTGCGTAGCTTTGAACAAAATATACAAAAATTGTTTACCGAAGCCTGTCGTGGGCCTAAAATGTAAAAATGTAAATGTAAATGGACTCCCTTTTCCGCAATTGGACTCCAGTTGGTCCATTGTGCGTGTGGGAGATCTGGTTAAATACTTAGCTAGCCTAACTCCGCCCAGAAGCACAGAAGTTTCCTGGGGTCTTCGCAGGCTTCGCGGAGTGACCTCGGTGTTCCAAGGATTTGTTCACGTTGTGATGCAACTCCCACGCATTCCAGGATTACGTGGGCTGCTGATTCTTCTTCGGTCAGACACCCTCTGCAGAGTGGGCTGTCTGTTGCTCCGATGTTGTAGAGGTGTTTGTTCAAAGGAGAGTGTCCCGTGAGGGTACCAACGATGGTGCGAAGATCTTGTCTTTTGAGTCTTAACAGACGACGGGTCAGCCGCGGTGAGGTGGCCGGTAGTGCTGCTCTGGACTGCCTGCAGTCCGTCGTCTGTACCCAGCGTTCGTTGTGTTGGTTACGGGTGCGCAGCCGCATCCATGTGCGTAGCTGAGAGAAGGGCAGAGGTAGGAACGGCGGTGGACCTTCTGTTTGGGTTTCCGATCCCCTTCTCGCTAGTCCATCTGCGGCGTCGTTACCCAGTGATCCGCTATGTCCCTTTATCCACTGAAGAGTTACACTGTTCTTTGTGGCGATACTCTCCAGAGCAAGGTGGCATTCGTAGACGAGCTTAGAGTTACAGCTGTGGTTCTCCAATGCTCTGAGTGTTGCTGCGCTGTCTGAGAGAATCCGTATGTTGTAGCCGTCGACCTCTCTTCGGTTGATTGCAGCAGCAGCTTCGGTTATGGCCACACATTCGCATTGAAAAATAGAGCTGTGTGTGCCAAGCGTTAGCGATATGTTCATATTGAGATCCAGCGAGTGTACCCCGGCTCCCGTACCCTGCTTGGTTTTCGAGCCATCGGTGTACACACGGACTTCGTGGAGCCCTGATTGATCGCTCCGGTTCTCGTGTAGTTGGATGCGGTAGTGTTTCTGGTATGTTTGTTGTTTGGGGATCCTGTCGCACGGGGCAGATAGCAGGGGTTCATAGGCCATCGCTCTATCCAGAATGTGTGCGTGTGGGCTCCTAGTGTTTCCCCATAGGTTCAGGTGTTTTAATCTGATAGCAGACATCGTCGCCTCTTGTTGTATATACAGGTCAAGCGGGGCTAATCCCAGAATTATTTCTAGAGCAGCCGTCGGTGTTGTTCTCATGCAAACAGTTATAGCGGAGCATGCCAGCCTTTGGAAACGTTGTAACTTGGTGATGACGGTGCTTAGCTCGGTTCTGGTCCACCATACTATAGCTCCGTATGTTAGTGTCGGTCTTATTATGGCTGTGTATAGCCACATTGTTATCTTAGGTGACAACCCCATGTTTTCCCGAGCATTCTACTGCATTGGAAGAAGGTTGTGCACGCTCTTTGTAGTTTGTAGTCAAGATGCTTGTTCCATAGTAGTTTGTTGTCTAGTATGACTCCAAGATATTTGACTTCATTTGTAAGTGTTATTTCAGTATTGAATAGTTTGGGAAGTCTAAGGTTGTTCACATTCCTTTTGTGTGTGAACAATATTAGTTCCGTTTTAGTTGGATTAACTGATAACCCGTGACTCGTGCACCAGGTTTCAATTGTCTTGAAAGCAGATTTTATGAGGTCGCATAGTATGTTTTCGAAGCATCCGGTGGCTAGGATAGCAAGATCGTCTGCATATCCCACTGTGAATAGGCCCCGGCCGTTCAGTTTACGGATGAGTTCGTCTACTACTATGTTCCAGAGCAGCGGCGAGAGAACTCCACCCTGTGGGCAACCTCTGGCTACAATGCCTCACGTAGTTGTGTTGATTGTGACTTGTATTGCTCTATATTTCAGCATGTTGTTTATCCACTCAGCTAGTGTTGGAGAGACGCCATATCTTTCCAAGGCAAGGTTGATACTAGTGAATGTTGTTTTGTCAAAGGCTCCTTCAATGTCAATGAAGGCTCCCAAGGTCGGTTGTTTTGAGGCTAATCCATCTCCGATTCGAGATACTACACTGTGTAGTGCTGATTCTGTTGTTGTCGTGGGCCTAGTGGGCGAGCTGTTGCTCTCGCGTGTCGTCTCGTGTGCGCCTAGGCTTATAGGATCACTTTCAAGTTTCAAGTTTCATTTATTTAAAGTAAAGAATAACATTACAAATGCTTACAATCAAATGCGTACATTTACGGATTCGGAAACTTAGCTTTGTTGTTCACCTGTCTGTCCGCTAAAACTTTTTCTCAGAAACTCGTGACCAAACTCAAACTCAGACTCAAAATTCATTTATTCAGTAGGAACTGTATAGTACACTTTGAAACGTCATTTTTTTAAATTTACCACCAATTCGTAACGCGGCCTAACAAAGAAGAATTGGCAAGAAACTCTGCTTGGCTTTTTTTAACGTCATTGTTCTTAATAACTATTACATTGTTTTTGATGGAGTTGGAGGCAGTTTCATCCCAAGCTTTTTTCATATATATTGGCACGGCATTGTCATAACATTTATTTCTTTAAACTTGGTTCTAAGTGATTCTCCAAAACCGTACTTCATGTAATAAACAATTTATATTTCTATTCAGTGTACCCGCAACCACAGCCGCCAATTTTGGTCCAACCGGGCGCGATCCGGCTGCCCCGTCCCCCAGCAATCTGGGTTAAGCCCAAACCGGTCCAGCCGCCGACCCCAGCCCCGATCACGGTGAAGCCACCGCCAGTGCAGCCGCCGACGCCAAACCCTTTCTATGTCAGAGTGCCGAGTGTCCAGCCGCCTACACCAGCACCCATAACAGTTAGGCCTCCTCCTGTGCCCGTGCCTAGGCCTCCACCGATGAGAGTAAGTATTTTAAGTCAGTCCTTTCTGATACTTAGCTAGTTGGTAGTCGTGGTACACTTAATACAAGTTCGGTTTAGTTTGGGGCTACATGACGCTGTGTGATGCTAAACTAAGCTGTTTATACTATACACGTTATTTATTAAAAAGAAAGCGAAAAGTGTTGAAAGGATCTAGCTGCTAACTGAATAATACAATAGCGCCCTGCACACGTAAAGTTCGGACCGCGGGAAACAGCACGCGCCATTCTAACCCGCACTCCGAAACGCGTAGATGCGCGGGGCTGACAGTCCGATCTGGCCTAAGGCATGTCGACGCGAAGGCAAATCTTACAGTTTTAACCGCGCATCACGTCAGTGAAGAGTCCCAGATGCGCGGTCCGATATTTACGCGCCATTAGCACGACAGTTTGATCCGCAGTCCAAACCGTCCAAATCGGACTGCGATTTGGAACGCAGTCCCGATGCGTGGTCCGATCTTTACGAGTGCAGGGCGCTATTACCTACGTAAATATTTACTAAGTCAACTAGCCTACTCTTTCAAAAGCGACTACATAATCTAAATTTCTCAGTCTACTGTTTATGACCTATCCTAGGTATACTGAGCAATAAGTAAAATTTAAAAAAACTTTTGTAATTTCTTTAACTTTAATCTTTCTTTCCAGGTCCAGCCAACAGCAGTGCCTGTACCGCCGCCATCTGCACTCTTGATCCTACCCCCCAGGATCCTCGTCCCCTCCCCACCCATCGTCGCCTTCAAACCCAACCCCCCAACCGTCTTCAGAACTATTGGCTCCGCGAAGATTCTCCTAGCTTCCACCTTCAATAACAATGGCGGCCAGCCTGACTGGAATGCCGGTTTGCCCGTCTACAATAATAATGACGGGCAGGTTGAATGGAACGTGGGTGGGTCCAGCTCCAATATCAATGGCGGGCAGCTTGAGTGGAACGCGGGTGTGGGTGTGAATGGGGGTGTAGTAGAAGAGATCGGCCTAATCAACCCAAACAGCTGCCAACTCCCACCGTGCATGTGTGGAAACCTACTCTAAATTAGCTGTACTTCAATTTTGCGCGCCCCGTGTATTATATCTGTATGATGACTTTATCCTTTTCTTGATGTTTATGAGAGATGCAATGTACCGCTGCTCTATGATAAATTCCCATGCTCTGTAACTAGCCTATTGCGTCTTCGAGATCGCGCTAAAGTTTTTCGAAAGACGCAATATCCTTCGACAGCTGAGTGGCAAACGCGAATGCTCAATGCTGTCGACCCTAAATACAGCGTCAAGTGATAACTATCAGTCACTGATGGACCCTGTAGAGACATGGTTAGAGAGAGTAAGAAGGCTTGTAGCATACCAACTTCTCAGCCTAGTTGGTACTATGGTGCTGACATAGACCTCCTGTTAACAAAAGCGGTTCAATATATTAGTGTGGCTGTTTGTTAACGCGATGGGCCCGTTGCAATTACAAAGGTAATCGTTTCGCGATGGTAAAAGCCGTTGACAAAAACGATCGTTAACGAGAGGTCTTTGAGGTTCTTTGCTGGAGTCAGTTAATAGAATGTAGTAGAGTGAAGAAACTCCACTATGGATACAAATAGGTGCACACGTAGCAATTTTAACAGGCTAAAGTTGCTGCGTTGCACTTTGTTTACATGCTCGATCACAGAGACTGGCGACAATTTATCGTAGATGTAAAATTATGGCCAATGAAAGAGCATAGATTAAAAATAGCGCTTGTCATTGACCAACATTTTTTCTGTTCGCACTAGAGAACACTAGTGTTGTTGTATTCTCTCACACATTGAAAAGCATGGAGTGGGGCGCGCATTTTATAGTCTCTACGTTTGTATGTGTGAATGATTTAAATAATATGGGTACTATTAGCATGTATTTTTGTGTTTTTTTTTTACACTCGTACACTTTAATCCTCATCCCCGATTCGTAATTAAACGTATTTAGTTGTATCAAATATGTAAGATTTCAGTTAAGATTCAAATGCAGGTTATTTATTGATCATTTAGATAAACTTATGATAATGCTACACTAAGCAGTAATCAAATAGGCATGTAATCATTTAAGGGGAGGCACATGTCTAGAAGTAGACTGATATCCGGCTGATGTCGTAACTTTCGTTTGATCTTTCTATTCAATTTTCGTTTAGCACATTCAATTTTTCAGCGTCAAAAACAATATTTTTTTAATGTGTCTGAGTCCTTTTGAGGCCCTCATTTATCGACTCGGTTGCACAATGAAATTATAAGCACTGGTCTTCTTTTTAAAAACTTTGACAGTTGTCAATTGACGTTCTTTGAATTTGTTAACTTGACATGTGCTATTAGAACCACAGATATAGAAGAGAACTAGATGAAGTCTTAAAAGGAGAATGCAGTCTAATTTATGGCGCTCGGTACCAAGACTAAAGTGAGTGCGTCAAAAAAATCTCCAACAAGTTTTTAGTCGATTCTACTGTCAAAATAATTAAAAATGAGGGTTATTTCCATAGTAACACTTTACATCAATGTTTGTTGCCATAGTAACGTATATATCATTGGTTGTTGCAGTCTAATGGCGGCGTGCAACGGAAACCAAATCAATAAAATATTTTTTTACTTGATTATTAATCCCGTCGGTGTGTAAAACTAAAGAAAATGTTAATGTCATTTATAAAATATAATAAATTTTATGAGATACGTTCAGTTTTGACGCAGTTGGTACGGGTTCTCGGCATTCTCCTTTAAAATGCACTATGTCTCACTCACTCTGAACATCAACTCATACGGCTGATCTCTACTTTCTTATGTCCAATATCATCCGTTAGAAAGGGACGCATACATATACATATATCAATGCGATTTCAAAAGCGATTAAAAAGTTAATCGTACCAGGGCGCTCGAACAAAAATCTGTGGAGTTTCATAGTAATGCCCTAGTACGAAGTGAATTTTATGGCTTCATCTAGTTGAATTTTATGGCTATATCTGGGATTAGAAAATTTGACTCACATATAAAGACGACAACTAACTAAAGCCTTAAAATTCACTTTGCTCTGAACGTCAACTCATACGGCTGACCTATATTTTCTTATGTCCATAACTCATTTGCTAGAAAGGGATGCATACTTTATCTCAATGCGATTTCTGCGACTTCGTACCGGGCATTCTATGAACCTGCATTTCTATGCAGGTTTAGGTATTTTTGTTCGAGCGCCCTGGTACGATTAATTTTTTGATCTATTTTGAAGTCACACACACAGTGTATGCGTCCCTTTCTAACTGATGATATTGGACATAAGAAAGTAGAGATCAGCCGTATGAGTTGATATTCAGAACAAAGTGAATTTTAAGGCTTTATCTAGTTCTCTTCTATATCTATGATTTGACTTGACCATCTTGACGTTGAACCCGTTGAACAGAAATCCACCAGTGGCAGGCACACGTGCTTCATAATTCACGCTAAACTGTCAATTGATTTGAGGCATGCGTAACGGGCATGCTTTTAGCCGGGTACATACTGCTGTAACGTAACAAGCAATGTAACATGAAAGGAGCATTTCATGAACGTGGAAACAGCGCGCCAAGAACCGAGCATGTATGCAGAAATGTTCTGATCGTGCGCGTAGTGTGCACAGTTCGTGCGTGCAAGGCGTCCACACTATACGAATTTACAATGCATGATAAATTGCGACAATGTGGACGACAAATTATTTCATTGTGTGTTACATTGCTTGTTACGTTACAGCAGTCTGTACTCACCATAACATGCAATGTGACGAACGAACAAACCTGATGTGTTTGTTCTTGATGAACGAAAAAGGACACAATCTGGACATAACATGTGGATTTCTCTATCATTCATCTCCATAGATTCATTTTCATAAAGGTACGCACTCCATCTTCACCAGCCTAGAGAAGTCGAGTGCTGGACATAGGCCTCCCCTAATGAGCATTATTGCGCCCAATCCACGCACTTATCCAGAGCTAGTTCTTCAATACTGTAGTTAAAAAACCTAGCAAAATAACAAAAAACAAAGAATTAATTCAGTTAAACATTTATTTTCCAATTAAAATACATAGGTTATACAGAATTTTGAAAAATGTTTTTTTTTTTTTTGGCGTTCAGACAACAAGCTTGGACATTAAAACAAATAAGTAATATTTTTTTTATCACAATGAATAGTAAGATATTCATAAACCAACAGAATTACTACTTTACAATTTTGGTATTTTTAACAAATCCTAAAAGAATAAAAATTTGTAACATTTTTTTACATGCAGACTGAAATGCAAATTTTATTATCGAATCTATTATAAAAACTTGCGTCTGAAGTTTTTTTTAATGCTAAAATCAAATAATCAGAGACCATCGGAGAGCCTTTAGTTTGAACCTATTCAAAAACGAATAATCCTGTGTTCTCAATAATCTGGTTGTAAGAGAATAAGCGTCAGATCTTAATTTAGTATAAGCTGTAACGGTATGATGGCGGATGTATTTGGTATTTATCAATGGCAGTGATGACCACCAAAACCACCAATACCGAAAGGTAAGTTAGGTACGCTCTCACATACAGTGGTAGCGCCTGACCCACCTAACCCTAGCCCAAGACCGCCAAAGCCGCTTAAACCACTCAGACCGCCAAAACCACCAAAACCATAGGGCATGTTAGGTACGCTCTCACATACAGTGGTAGCGCCTGACCCACCTAACCCTACCCCGAGACCGCCAAAGCCGCTTAAACCACTCAGACCGCCAAAACCACCAAAACCATAGGGCATGTTAGGTACGCTCTCACATACAGTGGTAGCGCCTGACCCACCTAACCCTACCCCGAGACCGCCAAAGCCGCTTAAACCGCCCAGACCACCAATACCATAGGGCATGTTAGGTACGCTCTCACATACAGTAGTAGCGCCTGACCCACCTAACCCTAGTCCGAGACCGCCAAAGCCGCTTAAACCGCCCAGACCGCCAATACCATAGGGCATGTTAGGTACGCTCTCACATACAGTGGTAGCGCCTGACCCACCTAACCCTACCCCGAGACCGCCAAAGCCGCTTAAACCGCCCAGACCACCAATACCATAGGGCATGTTAGGTACGCTCTCACATACAGTGGTAGCGCCTGACCCACCTAACCCTACCCCGAGACCGCCAAAGCCGCTTAAACCGCCCAGACCACCAATACCATAGGGCATGTTAGGTACGCTCTCACATACAGTGGTAGCGCCTGACCCACCTAACCCTAGCCCAAGACCGCCAAAGCCGCTTAAACCGCCCAGACCGCCAAAACCACCAATACCATAGGGCATGTTGGGTACGCTCTCACATACAGTGGTAGCGCCTGACCCACCTAACCCTACCCCGAGACCGCCAAAGCCGCTTAAACCGCCCAGACCGCCAATACCATAGGGCATGTTAGGTACGCTCTCACACACAGTGGTAGCGCCTGACCCGCCTAATCCTAGCGCAAGACCTCCAAAGCCGCTTAAACCGCCCAGACCACCTAAAGCACCAAGACCGCCAATGCCGCTAATACCACCAATACCATAGGGCAGGTTTGGTACGCTCTCACACACAGTGGTAGTACCTACATTACCTAAACTCAGACCTGCGTACGGATAGCTGCTAACGCCGACATTGAGACCATTTAGACCGCTTAAGCCACCAAATACACCAAATCCATTAAGTAGGTTAGGTACACTCTCGCAAACAGTAGTAGCGCCTAGAGTCCCGTAGCCACCGTAGTTTAATAAGGGTGTTGGTACGTTAGGTACACTATCACAAACAGTGGTAGTGCCTAGATTTCCAAAGCTGCCATAGCCGTAAAGCGGAAGATTAGGCAGACTATCGCAGACCGTAGTGGCACCTCCCCATCCGAGTCCTCCCAAACCGCCTATAGCGCTTAGGCCGTTAATTGCACCTAGACCGCCTAAACCGCCAATGCCGCCTAAACCGCCAATGCCACCAAAACCGCCAATGCCACCTAAACCGCCGTTGGGGAGTGACTCGCAGACTGTAGAGGCCCCATGGCCTAAGGGATTGCTACGGGCAGCGCATAGCAGAGCTGTAAAAAAAAAATATTTTTTAATCTTAATAAGACGGGGATTCATAATCTCCCTTCCATTTGTAGAATCGGCTTGATTTTACAGGACTTCGTCCGCTTAAGTTTTTTTTATCTGTTGCATCTCTTCAGGGATTGACGTTCAGGAATATCTTGCTTAATGCACCCACCCTAACTGCTTCAAGCCGACTTTAGATTAAGGAATGTAATGCATACATCTTGAGCTATATATAACACGTGATCATTTGACACATCAGCACACGTCACCATTCAAACTCAGGGCGAGGCAGGGGGAGGCGCGGTGTCCGGGACGTGTCTTACAAAACGTATGATGAGCGATAAAATATTACATTTCAAGATCCATAGTCGAAAACCGGCTTCAAGTTTCTAGCTTCGGAATCATCGTTACCTATTATCCACAGCCCATATTCATCCATTGCTGGATTCAACCTTTGGACCTTCAAGATTGAGTCATCCAACACGATCCTATCTTAGTGGCATCCACGAACGCCCAGCGACCTGTCCTCGACTGATCTCACTACTAGGCCCTCATTTTCAAGAAAAGAGATGAATGACAATCATGTCTATTCCTGGGCCAATTCAATCATTCTTTAATTATTTATTGTACACAACAGAAACAAAAATACTTATATGCTATGGACAAAGGCGAGCTTAACTCGAAAAGAGTTTTTTTACAGCAAACCTTTGGGTATATAGAGAAGTTATAATGAGAGGATAGATGCATCCCCTGAGGCCTGTGCAACTTGGCTCCGCACCTTTATTTGCAATTAAAAAAAAACTTTAACTTTGACATTTGAAATTACGTTGAATGTCCTTTAATGTTCTTGGTTTGAAGTAATTACAATATTTTTTCTTACTTTTTAGTTTAAGTTGGTACATTTAGTTTAGTATTGAAGTCGGTTTTAGTTTTTTTTTTTTAATAATTTATATTAAATAAATAAATACTAAATACTAAAACTATCGAAATTCAAAGAACGTGAATTGACAAACTGACAAAGTTTGTAAAAACAGGACCGATTATTAATTCTCAAATTTATCTTATCCCATATATTTAGATTTAAAGATAAATTTGAGAATTATAATTTAACTTAAACCTACATAACATACTTACAAACCTACATTCTAATTGTTAATCATCTCTGTTCAGGGCTTACGATGCTGCTTCTACCTACGCTATCTCGATGAATTATTACTTATTACAAAGAAGTAACTAGGAATACCAGCCTATATCAGTCCACTGCTGGACATAGGCCTCCCTTAATATAAAGGGGGAGATACCCATAATCCCCACGCTGGGCATGCGGGTTGGGGATCGCAGGGCACAGCTTCTCGCACCACCGACGCTGCTACCCGTCGCCGCGTCGGTGGCTAGGCGCTTCATTTACTAACACAGTTGCACACGGAAATGATAAGCATCGGTCCTGTTTTTACAAACTTGTCAATTGACGTTTTTTGAATTTCGATGGTTGAAATGTCAAAGTTTTAATTCGGTGTGCAACTGAATTAGTTAAATGAAGCCTCAGGGGATGTAGCTGTGCCGGTGTTATGTACGATTCACACCCACCGGCGCGCGTCGGAGAGCATCGAAGCGCATTTAAAATATGCTAGAGGAAATTGAAACATCCACAAATCAGTTAAGTTCCTTATTTGCATGCAATATCTACTTATGGATCTAGTTATATCAGTGTTTGACAAAGCTCAAAGCTGCTTAAATGGCATGCAAATAAATAAATAAATAAATAATCCTGGACGTTTATCACACAGTATCATGTAGCCCCAAACTAAGCAGTGCTTGTGTTATAATGTAATATTTCAATAATTTGGTTCCCCATGATTAATATATTACACCTGTACATTTTTTTTTTTGTAAATACATATCATACAAAGAAAACACCCAGACCCTAGACAAATATCTGCAGAACATGCAAAAATTTGTCCCGCGGCGGGAATCAAACCCGCAACCTTCTGCGTCCCAGGCAGACTTTCGCCCACTGCGCCACAGAAGTCGTCAGGTTAAATAAGAAACTTAACTGCTTTGTGGATGTTTTAATTTCCTCTAGCATGTTAGAAAATGCTATCTGATGCTCTCCGACGCGCGCCGTTAAGTGTGAATCGTACATTAGCACACTTTGCGCTATGCTTTGCTCAGCGGTTGCCAGAGCCCCGTTTGTTAGTTAGCAGGGTGCAACAGGGGCAGTTGAGGTATGCTTGGGTTCCGAAGATGGAGGTTGGAACCCTTTACAACCCTCAAACCCTATTTTTGTATAAAAGTAGATACACTTACCCGCCAAGCAGTACAGTACGTTGGCAGTCATTTTGGTAGCTTTCCGTCGGTCTGTGCTCATTTCTCACTTGCTTCACATTTTATACCAACACATTTAATTCCCATGTTTTCTATTTTGGAATATAGTTTAACAACAATTCATGCGGAACGGAAGATTTTGTAAATTTTTGAGATTTTAATTAAAATTTGTTTAGATTATTTTTCACGATACTTAAATAACTACGTTACATTTTAATTGTGTCATAGTTGATAGAGTTTTAATTACATACAAGCTGCCCCGACTTCACTTATTTGACTTGATCTCAATACTCAATAATGTTTGCTTTAATTTATTGCTTTCCATAATTTATTTATTTTATTTACAGGTGTATTACAGCTTTTAGGATCATTACAGACCCTGTTGGGCTCAACAATAATCAGTCATACTCGCGCACGTAGGGTTCGGTATCGTTATATGAGAGGAAGCGCTCGTGGCGTAGTTAACTTCGGTATTTTTAGAAAAATCACCTTAGGGAAGCAACACTCCGCCCAGTCATTACTTGGATTGGTGACCGTTTAGTGACATTTAGATTTGAGCGCTGCCGTGCTTTGCAAGGCACGTTAAGATGTTGGTCCCGGCTTTTCAGTCGTTAAGCCATGTCGGAGGCCTTCGGGCGGCCTAAAAACTACGACACCAGAGTTGGTCACTAGCTCGAAGAAGAAGAAGAAGAATAATAAGAAATTGTATGGGAGCCCCACTTAAATATTTGTTGTTATAACGGCAACAGAAATATGACAGACGTAAACTGGAGCCTTATTAATAGGGTCCTGTTTTTACCCTTTGGGTACGGAACCCCAGAAAATTAGAGAACTTTTCATAGATAGATATCACTTAATTCCTTATTGATGAATTCCAAAGTGTAACCAAAGTGTTTCAACGGCTAAATAAAGAATATGAAAATGAATGTCAAATTTAGCTAGGTTTTGAACTCTATGGGCTGAAACACAACGCAATTGCCGATTTTGTTGGCCCCACTATGCCAATATCGGCAGTTGCGTTGCGGCGTTGCAGCATCGCGAAAAAGACGGTTAATAATTAAAAAAGGTTAGTGTAACCATTTCCTCGTAATTTTTGAGTGTGGATAGTCGTCTCTCTGCCATGGATCGTAACAAACCTATTGCTTGTTTACTATTAAGAAGATTCTTTTAAAAATACGACAAAGATTTTATATATTATAACGATTTTAGCGGCGCAGCGCCTTCAGATAAGAAGGCGCTGCGCCGCTAAAATCGTCAGTGGCGCCACTGCCGATTTCGGCGGTGCGACGAAAAACGCGGTTATGTGTTTCGGTCCTATGATGGAAGGTAAATAAAATTTGAAAGTCAAATCTCACTTGTGGATTAGGTGCGTATAGAAATTTGACGTATAATAAAGGTTGTAGATGTTGGTAAAAGTACAAAACTCATGTGGTATTCCACAGGGTGACCCCGACACCGCCGCCCTTAATAGTCCAGGTGGTGATGGTCACCTAGACACACCTACCCATAAGAAAGCATGCGATTGACGTGTCCCGCTTGATCCCATTTTTTAAAGGGCAATGTGTAATTTTTTTTTAACAAAAAATGAAGTAATCAGTAAATAAATTTCAGAATCCTTTACCGACTTAACGGTACGTGAAAATTCCAGTTTTTCAATATAAATTTAGGAATGTTGTTAAACATAAAATCTTTGATAAAGCATAAATATACAATTTCTGATTATTTAGATGAAAAAACAGCTTGGGTTCTGTCTCCAACTCCCTCAAAAACAATGTAATAGTTGTTAAGAAAAGCGATTGTAAAAAAAAATATAAGCCAAGCAGAGTTTCATGCCCTTCTCTATTTAATCGCGTTACGAATTGGTGTCAATTTGAAAAATTGACGATTCAAAGTGTATTTATAGTTCTGATTGAAAAAAAAAAATTGATTTCATTTGATTTGAGCCACAGCCAGCATCGGCAACAACGGTTAAGGAGCGTAGTCTTACGCACTCGATCGGTTCGTATGAGTTCGAGAATGCTACGTTCAATGCGTCTCTGGTAGACTTTCAGTTTCAGCTCAATGCCTTCAAAATAGGGTGGTGGAAGGTAGCACGGGGTAGAGATGTTTCGAAATCTATGAGGGAGACCTTTGCCCTACAGTGAGGCGAGACCGTTCAGTCGAAAAACATATTTTAATAATAAATATATTAACAAATATTCGATATCTCACACACAGTCGACTGATCCCAAACTAGGCAGAGCCTGTACTATGTACCAGAGGCTGATAAACATGAACAAACATTCATTGTCATCACACGAATATTTCGCACAGAAATTCGACAATGTTTCGCCTTCCCCATAAGGCATCCTCTTGAATGATCGACTCGCTGTCCACCAACGTCGATGTCGCTAAAAAACAACAACGACGCAGAAAACTCTGTTTAGCGCTCGGCGGAGCAACACGTCTGCGGTGTTCTGCGTCGTTGTTGTTTTTTAGCGACGTCGACGTTGGTGGACAGCGAGTCGATCATTCCTGAGGATACCTTATGGGGAAGGCGAAACATTGACGAATTTCTGTGTGATGTGTGCAAAATATTCGTGTTCGTGTCGAATTTCTGTTGAGTTTCTTGTGTATTTATGTGTGTGTCGTTTCTCCAAACTAATTACAGGTTAACGTGTTGTTTTTATTTGGTGAAAGAGTAAGTAGACGGTTGCATTTATTAATGATTGCATGTTTGCTTGTTCTTTCTCTGATTTGCACGTGAATCTGCGGGCGGGAGGGCGGTGCATGCGTATGCATCTTACACCAATTAAAATAATTAAAAGTTTTAAGAAGTATTAAGGCTTGAACATAGTACCTAGACACTGACCAACCTACCATGCCGTACTTTAATAGTGACACGTAGTAGTAAACACAGAATCGCCGTTGGAACCTTACAGATCATAAAAATGGTACCTGAAACAAAAAAAAACATGATTTAGCTAAGGTCAGCGTCAAGATGGCGAGGGCGTCCCACCATCTTGTGAATAATTATTTTTACCATGGGATTATTTAGCACCTTTGTTAAAATAATTTGTAAAACAAGGAATCTTCTGATATTCAGGATCGAAAGGATAGTCCCGCCACAATAGCGCCCTGCACACGTAAAGTTCGGACCGCGGGAAACAGCATGCGCCATTCCAACCCGTACTCCGAAACGTACTTGTAGATGCGCGGGGCTGACAGTCCTATCTGAACAAATCTGACAGTTTTAACTACGCATCACGTTAGTGATCAGTCCCAGATGCGCGGTCCGATCTTTACGCTTCTCTGATGAAGAAAATTGTGCGCCGATCGTTTTTTGTTATAGTCGCCATGGCTATAGCTGAAAACAGGACCTGACCGAAGACTGGACGACTGGACTTATAAACCGTACTACGTTGCCTCATATTATTATGAACAATTATTATACTTGATACTGGCGAAATTGTGGATAACTATCCCAGAAGCCATTTAATAAAGAAGTGAAGTGATCTTTACGCGCCATTAGCACGATAGTTTGATCCGCAGTCCAAACCAGACAGATCGGACTGCGGCTTGGAACGCAGTCCCGATGCGCGGTCCGATCTTTACGTGTGCAGTGCGCTCATGCACCATCAAGATGACGAGACCCCCTGTGTACACATTTAAGCCTTTGTAACACTTTTTACGATTTCGTATGAACTCTTTGGTATTCTTGTTCTGCCCAGTATGCCGACTATTTTAGCTTAGGCCTAATAAACTCATGCCGGGACCTATATTATTAAAATGTTAAGTAAAATACGCGCTAAAAGCTTAAGTCATTCCAGAATCGATAGAATAGCGTGCAAACAAACATCACTCATTTTTATTAGCTTGGTATTTTCGTTTATCATCTACCTAATTAATGGACTGTTGTCAGATATTCGGGTAATGAATTAATAAAGGCAACACCCTTTGGCGCTAAAGGAAGCTGGTACTCTTTTCACTTCTTTTTGCTTCTGGGATAGACTTCCACAATTTCGTCAGTATCAAGTATAATGTTCATAAATTATGAGGCAACGTATTACGGTTTATAAGTCCAGTCGTCCAGTCTTCAGTGAGGTCCTGTTTTCTGCTTCATTAATGGCAACAATAAAATTTTACGATCGTAGAAAAGAAGGACAGTCATTTAAGACCTGACCATAAATGGAAGCGACTAAAAATGCGAATTATGTAAAAATATTCTTGATAATGGAGTATTGAAATTATAACTAATAACTTTATTTATTAAAGCGGGAACACTCAGTAAATTAATATTAAATATTGAACGCAATACACCCTAACGTATCGTATTGTAGTTATTGAACGCACTCTCTTCTTCTTCTTTTATTTATGGCCTACCAACATTGTGCATCTCTCGTTATGCCAATGTCAACTGTCAAAAACAAAACTGTCACTAACAAAGCACCAATTAACTCGTTATTGGTGGCGTTGCCATTTTTAGGCCAATTATAGTATTATTTTCAGTATTAGATAAAGACAATTCAGCTGTTATTTTTGACGTTTATATTTTAAATAAACGGTTTTCATATAGTAACCACCAGTATATAATACGTAGTGATTTTTGTTACTTTAGAAAAATTAAGTAACTGAGACTGTCCTAATCGATCCTAGCCTAAAAGTATAAAATAAATATTCGGCAAAATTCTCCGGCTTTAATAAAAAAAAACATTAATTACACATGATATCCTGCTATAAGAACTATCAAATAAGACATAGGTCATTACTAGTCGCGACATTTTATGTTCAGGTCACATATTGTATGAAATTGGCCGATCTACTTTTTGTTCATCAGGAATTCCAGCTCAAGATCACTTTTGTTCCATTTAACTTCCTAGTTATTTATTAGTTTAATGTTACCATAGTTATTATGGGAACCACATGACTAATAAACTACTTTTAAACTTTCTTTGTAAATATATAAGAAAAATATTGGCAGATTATACAAACATTTGTCTCGTGGCGAAAATCGAATAACTCATGCGTCAAATTTTCATCTCCACATAAAAAAATATTGGCAAAAAATCTCACTTTTAAATTATCCCATCGCGAATTCTGATCCGATTTTTTGCGATTTAAAAGAGTCAATTAGTGTAGGTACTTAAAAGTATATCGGTTCATCGTATTTTAAATCGTCCCTAATGGATTTCATCGATTTTACCGACTTAAAAACCAACCAAGTGTGAATCGGATTCGCGCACAAAGGGTTCCGTTGTATGGGAGCCACACTTTAATATTTATTTTATTCTGTTTTAAGTATTTGTGGTTATAGCGATAGCGGCAATTTAATACATCATCTGTGAAAAGGAGAATGCCGTCTGATGTATGGCGCTCGGTACCAAGACTAAAGTGAGTGCGTCAAAAAAATATCCAATAAGTTTTTAGTCGATTCTACCGTCAAAATAATTAAAATGAGGATTATTGCCATAGTAACACTTTACATCAATGTTTGTTGCCATAGTAACGTATATATCATTGGTTGTTGTAGTCTAATGTTGGCGTGCGGCGGAAACCAAATCAACTACATATTTATTTACTTGATTATTAATTCCTTCGGTGTGTAAAACTAAAGAAAATGTTAATGTCATTTATAAAATATTATAAATTTTATGGGATACGTTCGGTTTTAACGCAATTGGTACACCCGTACCCTCTCGGCATTCTCCTTTCAACTGTCTATATCATACAGCCTAACATACAGTTACCGAGCTCAATTTTAATGTACGTTTTTTTTTAAATTACGCAATTGGTTTTAAGTAGAAACTGATCGAATAACGTAGGTAATGTAATATTCTTGCAGATTGCAACAATTATCACTAAAAACTGTGAAGTAATTTACGAAAAAAGGTACTTCAAAGAAATTTCTTTATACTGGCGAAATCGTGGAGAATTAACCCAGAAGCCAATAAATAAAGAAGTGAAGTGAAGTCTTAGTAATAGGCATAAATGAATTATCTGTTACCTATAGTAAGAGGGTTCTGTTTTTAGCCTTTGGATATGGAACCCTAAAAATGGTAGACATTTGGTTTCTAAATTCGACTCACTCAAAATATCGTGTAGACTTGCACATTAGTTAGCATTAAATTTGACGACTTCTTTAGCGTAGTGGGCGAGTTTCCACCTGAGACGCAGTTGGTTCGGGTTCGATTCCCCTCGCGAGACAATGTTAGAATGATTTTCAAATATGTCTAGGGTCTTTTTTATATAAAAACTATATGTTTTTACAAAAAAAAGTATACGTAGGTTTAACAGTCATGTCATGTCCCATAAAACACAAGCTCTGCTGTTTGGTATTACATTAGCTATGTGAATTATAAAACCAAAGATTTTAGATTTTTTTATATAAACGATGATGCCGTTTGGTGTATGGGGCTCGGTACCAAGACTAAAGTGAGTGCGTCAAAACCAAACCAATAAGTTTTTAGTCGACTCTACTGTCAAAAAAATTAAAAATGAGAGTTGTTGCCATAGTAACAGTACCGTTACTATGGCAACTATGGTTGTATGGTATTTAAGTTTTCGGCATTCTCCTTTATGGACAACATTGTCTATGTTATACTAAGGACTTAGAACTAAACAAGGTATGCTAGGATTATTTATTTAGTTATTAATTAAACAAGCCTTTTCACTCACAATTTCGTTTATGTAGACTTTTATTACAAAATTACAGACGACCACTCACATTTTTCATTTAGGTGCTAGGTACATAGATATGCATATGCATAAAAATATAAAATCAGTTAAAAACTTTGGTACATAAAAAACGTACTCCTGTCGACATTCGAGTAAAATTTTCACCGATTCAATTCGCCACGGACGGACGGGTTGGAAACAATACATTTTTGCATGTTTTAATCGAATTTAGAAAGTTGATTACTATGGTAATCCTATGCTTTAGTTATGGCGTGTTGATTAAACAAAAAAATTGAATGACAATCTGGAACGTGTAATGAACCTTGTACACTCTCAGTACGATGAGGTCATCACGTCCTTTGAAAAGGAATCCATTCAGCTGGGTTAGATAGCATTTGAAAAACTTTGGCACCCTTAACGCAGTGCCTGGAAATGACAGTTTTCAACCATACGCGATATGATATAGGTACGGAGCTAAATTTAGACACACAGTACATCCACCAGTTTAAGTCGCTCAGTGAGCTATGGAACGAGCTATGTTCGGAGTTTCTCTGAAGTATAGAATCCCCTACGAGACTATCCGACATAGAGCTAAAGTTGTCGACATAGCTTAAAAAACTAGCAAGCTGAAATGGCATTGGACTGGAGAGAGCCAACAACGGGTAATTGAGTTCTTGAGTGGAGACCGCGGCTCGGCTAACGTAGTGTAAAATGCCCTCCGGTCAGATGGAGTGACGATCTGCTGTCGGATGCTGGTAGAAGTTGAATGCGTCGAGTTGAGGACAAATAGCGATGGTGCTCATCAGGGTAGGGCCTATGTCCAGCAGTGGACTGATCAAAACAACAACAACAGCTGCTCTATTGATATGAACGTAACAGCTCTCGATATATGCCTAATTTGACAATGATCTCTATTCGTGAGAATCAAATATCTGGTTTCATTGCAGTTTTTTTTATCATCAATGATGTAGGTATCTACTTCAATAGATTTGGCTTCTTATATGAAATGGTAAACTGACTGAATGACTGGGTAATATGAATGAATGAATGAATACTTTATTGCATGAAACACATAACAAAAACACAATGACATTTAAAAATGGTACAATGGGCGGCCTTGTTGCTGAAAGCGATTTTTTCCAGGCAACCTATAATAATTTCACAACGCATTCTACTATCCTACTTCTAAATCCTATCTTCATCATCATCATCATCATTTCAACCTTTATCCACCCACTGCTGAGCATACGCCTTCCTTTGATTATGCGACTTGCCTCGATCCTGCGCTATTCTGAACCAGGTGCCGCCGACGATCTTTCTAATATCGTCAACCCATCTCGCTGGAGGACGGCCTCTATTTCTGTAAACAACTCTCGGCCACCACTCGGTCAGAGCTCTGGTCCACCTGTCGTCACTCCGTCCAAGTGTCCTGCCCAACTCCACTTGAGCCCCAATATCCGCTATTCCTATCTTATCCTACTAATATTATAAACATGAGAGTTTGTGAGGATGTATGATTGTTACTATTTCAGGCAAAAAATTGAACGGATTTGGATGACATAGCTTGGGATAAACATAGCTGGAATTATACTTTTCATCCGGGTACCAAACGAGCAAACCCGCTTGCGGAAGCTAGTATACCATAAAGTTTTAACAAAATAATCAAAACTAAGTAAACCAATTCCCAAATGGCGCAATTAAAATAACGTAATTTCGATATTATAAGCAGATTTGTTCGGCCATTTTGTTTTTCCGCCATTTTGCTGGCGTTGGCGGGAACTCTTGATAATCCTATTTTAATGACGTTACGAATCGCTGGGATCTTCTTAATAGCCAAAGTTTGTGCTAAATTCAGATTTTAACATGCAAGATGGGTGCTAAGGTTTGTTGCATTCTGCATTCGATGCATATGACATCAGAACGCCTTATGCCGGGTTTTGACTATGATTTTTCACCCTGCACAAGTAAAGATCGGACCGTGCATCAGGATTGCTTTCCAAACCGCAGTCGTATCTGTACGGTTTGGATTGGACTGCGGATCAAATTCTCGTGCTAATGGAGCGTAAAGATCGGACCGCGCATCGGGACTGCGTTCCAAACCGCAGTCCGATCTGTACGGTTTGGACTGCGGATCAAACTGTCGTGCTAATGGCGCGTAAAGATCGGACCGCGCATCGGGACTGAGTACCAAACCGCAGTCCGATCTGTACGGTTTGGACTGCGGGGCAAACTGTCGTGCTAATGGAGCGTAAAGATCGGACCGCGCATCTGGGACTGATCACTGACTAAAACTATGACATTTGCCTTCGCATCGACATGCCAGATCGGACTGTTTAGCGTTTATAAATAAGGAGGTTAATGTACAATTATATTTTACACATTTTTCGTTATCTCAATTTTCGTGGACATAAAAATGGGATGATATGTGCTACAGCAGCGAAATGGCATCGACCCAGCATATTATCCACTGTTTTGGCAGCAGAAAAATATCAACGATATTTATGTTCTTAAAGAATGTAGTTAGGTTAGTAGGTAGGTATTATATACAGAAAATCCAAGGCGTACAGTGAGCAGCAAAAGTAAATAAATATATCCCACCAAAAACATTTATTTTCATGTAAAATGTTACCAAAACGAGATCTTTACCAGATCTCATGTCGAGCCAAGCTTCTAAATCTAGGTACATGCCCTAAAGACAAGAAGGTAAAAATATTTTTTTCTATAGTTTGCCCCTCGAACAGCTGCGACCTCACGTATACGTGAGGTTAACGAAGACCAAAGACCGGATTTACGGAGATAATTCAATAGCATAGACTTCATACATCAGGACACATCTGCCAATAACGAAGTGTCCTGAGAGGCTGCCTAGAAAAACGGGGAAGTCCCGGGGAAGAACCCGGGGATCGAAGTGAGTTGAAACCAGAGCGATGGGGAAAATGCCCGCGACCCTTACATGCAGATAAACATTGCACATACACAGAGACAAAAACACACACACACACACACACACGTGCACACACACACTCTCTAGTAGTACTCTTTCTGTGTATCCAAGTGTGTTTGTTTATTATTAGCTGTATTTTGTGTATTTTTTACAGGTATAATGACGTATTAAGTGTTCTTTTATATTTATAATTCCCAGCAAACGTTGGGAAGATGATATAAAAGAAATAGCGGGGTCCGACTGGACAAGCCTTGGTAAAAACAGAGAAGCATGGAAGAAGTTGGAGGAGGCCTTCAGCCAAAGAGGGGTCCTTACTTGAGGAGATAAAGAAAGAAAAACATAGTACACAACAATTAAGATGTATTGTTTTTTTATTTTATCTTCATAAATTAAAATTAAATTAATTGAAATGATAATCGACTTTTTTTGTTGACCGTACAAATGAAAGGAATTTATAAAACCTAGATAAATTCAGGTAAGAAAAACATGTAAAATAATACCTTCTTAAGTTTAAACACCTGCTTAGGTAATTAAGTACAGCTTTATCTATAGTTTAAGCAAATTACCTTACTTAAATTCATTGAAATTCAGGAAAAGCATAAGAATTAATGGTGTGAATAAATCAGCGGGCAGGTGCTTTCATAAAACTGGTTTATTTTTTAATTAAAATTGCTAAGGTATGCTGAAATTTATAATTTTCGGTATTTAATTCATGTTCTAAACCTTTCGCACTGTTTAGCCTTATTTACGATTACGATTAGCCTGCAGTGTCCCACAGCTGGGCAAAGGCCCCTCCATCCAGTCGCTCTTTATGGGAGGCCTATGTCCCACAGTGGATTACTATTTATTGGCGTATGATGATGATGTTTATCTATTATATACTTTTGCCGGCAATCTTTAAACTTTTTCTTTCCTTAAAACCATAAGCAGTGGACTGCTTGGCTACTCAATATTTCATTCTTAAGCCGGCTACTCAAACTATGGGATATTTACATCTACACTATATAACATATAATAATAAATAATAATAATAAAAGAGGATTTTTTTATTTTTGTGCGTGTGTATGTTTGTAATGAATAAACTCAAAAACTACTGTGCCGATTTAAAAAATTCTTTCACCATTGGAAAGCTACATTCACCTTGAGTAACATAGGCTATATTTATTGCTACCTTACTAAAACTTAAGTTCCTTACTAAAGGATCCTTACTAAAACTTAAGTTACGTAACCCAAGGTGTAAAAAAGTGCCCTTATCCGAGCGAAGCCGGGGCCGCTAGTAATTTATATTAAATACATCTTTACACGTGATCATTTGACACTTCAAACTCAGTTCGAGGCAGGGGGAGGCGTGTCAAAATGTATGATGAGCAGTGATCGGAATTAGGTGAGCTAAAATACCTAAAGTTCGAAAAATAACAGAGACTAAGTGGAGACGCCTTGCGACTAAATATTTTTCCGGGAAAATTTTCCCGGGTTTCGAGAAATTACTTAGGTCCATCTAAAATTAATACAGTAAAATAACAATCGAATTAATTTCCTCTTCTTATTATTGATAACAAGAAGAGGAAACGAATTCGATTGTTGTAAAAAACGGTAAGCACGATTTTTATTGTTTTCAACAAATAAAATGAACGATGTAAGTAAGCGCGGAAGCTAATGTGATTTATAAACCAGCTTTAGTAAATAGCTATAGTAATAAAAACATTTATTTAAGCAAGGGAATAAAAAAGCCATTTTATAGTTTTTGTACCATTTATTCATTTTGTACAGATAATGGAACTCAAAATCAATAATTAAGAAAGTAACCAGTCCTACCTAAGATACACAGTCGGAACTCTAAACATTATTTCCATTGATGTTGAATTTGTCCCTTAATCTGAATCGCTAACGTTTTCATCATGGACGGAGTATAAAGAAATATCTTCGTCCGGAGAATTAAAGAAAATCATTAGGAGTTTTTCCATATTATCTATTTTCAAACGATTTCTTTTTGTACTTAAAATCCATTTATACGTAGAGAAGGACCTTTCAACATCAACTGAAGTTACAGGTACATATTTATAGAATGACAATAATTCATTTTCATTATCTAATCCTTTATCTATATTTTCACAAATGTCTCTTAATGCATCTAGATCGGGATTTCTGTCCATAACGTTTTCTAATTTTTGTTTTACTGGTTCAGAAGAACACCAGCTTAGAACAATTCTTGCTTCATCAAAAATATGGAAAGATTCCGTCAACAATAAGTTAGACTTTTGCAATTTTTTTAATGAAATTTGAATTATTTTAAAATATTCGTCAATGTAATCTAAATCAGTTTTTAAACTTTCTTTTCCTAGGACAGTTTTAGCATGCCTGATAGACAAAGAATCAGAACTTCTTAGAAGTCTTACAATAGTTTTTATTTCTTCGTAATATTCAGCATAATACGAAGCTGCTTCTAGCCATGTACCCCACCTTGTTATGACAGGTTCAGGTGGCAATGGCAGGCTCGGAAATTTTTCCCTTAACAATTTTACTCTATTAGGAGCCTTTAAAAATATTTTTTTTACATTTGAAATTAAAGTATCCACATCCGCATATTGTGTCCGTATTTTTTCTGCAACGCGGTTAAGAGCGTGTGCTAAACAGGTAACATGTATCATATTTGGCAAGGAGTTCTTTAACATTCTTCCTGCTTTTAACATATATGCTACGCTATCAGAACATAAAACTAAAACATCTCCTACTTTGTCTTCATACGAGTCTCCCCACATATTTTCTAGGCATCCAATCACAAAATGAGCTATTGTCTCTCCATTTACTTTTTCTAACATTTTGCAAGCTATTAAAAATGGTTTGTTTGTTGCGAGATTTAAAGGTTTTACAAGAAAATTTACAATATAACGACCTAAATAGTCGGTAGTTTCATCTAGAGATATCCAAAGTTTCTGATTAAGAACATGGTCATGGATTAATGCAATTTTTTTTTTAAAAACTACGTCTAAATAAACCTTTCTCAATAACGATTCATCGGGAATCCTTTTAACATTTGTACATTTACAACACATATATTTCATTAAAAAAGTTTTAAACTCTGGTCGATTTACTCGTGACCAGGGTATGTTACACAATATAAGAAATTGTATTAAATCTAAATAAAATTCTTCGTTCACTTGCCTAGCAGTACCTTGATGTTTTGGTCCGTCAATATGCCTCTGTATATTGCTTTTTTTGCATACAATAGAATTCTCACATTTAGAACAAAATATCGTGTTGCTAGCGGGGTCGTGGTACAATTCGGGGTGATCTCTAATCCACGACTGTACAATCCCGTCGGTAGGTTTGGTCGCCATTTATTTGCTAGTTGCGTTGAGGCAGAAAAATTACTGAAAACAATGAGACAAATATATAGTTTCTACACTTTTCCAGGGACGTCTTCGCGTAAAATATAGTTTGATGATAGAATTGCCAGTAGCTCCAACATTTGTGCACGAACTCAAATATAAAACACTGAATAAAATTCCATAAATAAATAGTTGCATAAAATTGTTTGAATTTGGTAAATTTATCAAAAGCAGTCTAATATTTAGAATGTTTTAAAAGTGTAGTACAAATCAAAGACTTACCAAGTAATTTGATTGCCGTAAAGCGCAGTAAATTTCTGGTTGCAGTAAATCGTAGTCCGTAAATTCAAGCCAAGGTAGATAGGTACAAGTAGTGATATGGTTGCAATAAATCGCAGTCCGTAAATTCAAGCCAAGGTAGTTGATGTGAAGCAGATCCAATAATCGATACGAAAACAGGTTAATAAAATATTCACGAGTCTAAGATACACACGCTGCCGAGGTAACTACAGAAGTGATGCACGCACGCATACAAGTTATGACGCCGTTTGGATGCAAAACACCCTCACCCTTCAACCCTTTTGTCATTGTTTACTTAAACAATGATTCGTTTCCCAGAATAGCCAAAGCATGCTGTCCCTTTCTTAGCGTTTGTTGTTGTTGTTTATCACTGGTTTGCTGTGTATTGCTACAAACACTTAAAGGGACAGCATGATTTGGCTATTCTGGGAAACGAAAACATAGGCGAATCCAGTTTTTTACCTGAGTTAATAACAAAATAAATCTTATTGAAGTTTGTTAAAAAGGAAAATTAATTCAGTTAGTTTTCTGTATGAATAACATTAATATTAAATGTACTTAACTGATATCCTAAAACTTGGAACAAATTCCCAATTTCCGGGAAAGATTTCCCGGAAAAAAATGTTAATGGTAAGGAAGTCTCCATTTTTTTTGACTCTATTCTTTGAACTTTAGGTAAATTAGCTCACCTAATTCCGATCACTGATGATGAGCGATAAAATATATATCACAAGATGTAATATAAATCACATAGTCAAAAGCGGGCTTTATTGAGATAACCCTTCCTAAGCACCTAGATCACGCATCAATTTTTGAAGTAGATAAAATAAGTTTAAACTTTGTTGTTTTTCTTTCAAAAGGGTAAAACTTACCACTTTATACGACCCTCTAAATATTCGTGGGTTGGTCCTTTAGAACAAAATATACAAGGATCTGTAGAGACTAGACGCGGTTTTTTTGGGTCCTGTAAAGGATAGATTCTGAGCAATCCTACTTCCTATTTTGCTGTTACCACCTCTTTTATAGAAAAGAGGTGGTGACAGCAAATTAGGAAGGGGGTACCCTTGATCATCATCAGGCTATAGAAGTCCACTGCTGGACATAGGCCTCCCCTAATGAGCGTCATTGCACCCTGTCCTGAGGTCGACGCTCCAGCTTCTACCAGCAGCTTTTCACAGATCGTCACCCCACCTGGCCGGAGGGCGTCCTACACTACGTTTGCCGAGCCGCGGTCTCCACTCAAGAACTCGTTTACCCCAACGATTATCGTTTCTTCGGCAGATATGGCCAGCCCACTGCCACTTCAGCTTGCTAATTCTCTGAGCTATGTCGACAACTTTAGTTCTATGTCGGATAAACTCGTTACGGATTCTATCCTTCAGAGAAACCCCGAGCATAGCTCGTTCCATAGCTCGCTGAGCGACTTCAAACTGGTGGACTAGCCGTACTGTGAGTGTCCACGTTTCAGCTCCGTATGTCATGACGGGTAGGACGCACTGATTGAAAACTTTTGTTTTCAAACATTGCGGTATTGCCCTTGATCGTCTCCTTCAATCCCTGCATCGTTCCATCAAACACCCTTTATTTCTTTTACTAGGTGATCAAACAAACGCCTCATCTAGAAGTTTTATGTTCCGAACGCGCTACTTTTTGTCAGTAAGTTTTGTCCCCTGCGACGATGATAGGAATTAGCGAAATACCTTTGGTTTTGTGGCGCTTTGTTAAAATGGTTTAGGCGACACTGCATGATCATCATCATCATCATCATCATCAAATTCAAATTCAAATTCAAATTCAAATTCATTATTTGCACGAACAATGTGAGTACAGTAAGGTCATAAATAAATATTATTCCATTTTATGTCCTACCTTATTCTAGGCATGCAAATATTCAATCTTAATAACTACATAGATATAATGTCAAACCAATATTGATATAAAATTATTTCAGCCATCTTATATACGAAAATAATAAGAATAATAATTAGGGTCCATTGGAATAGTTCATAAATTCATTCAAGTCATAGAAACAATTGTCAGCAAGCCATTTAGTTAATTTTCTTTTAAATAATATAAATTGTAATTCTTTAAATGAGTTAGGTAGTTTATTAATAGCATTTATGATAGCATTTCTTTTCATCATCAGTCACTATCAGTCTACTGCTGGACATGAAATCATAATCCTAAATAAACTATCCAATATTAAACTATCTAATATTCTAGATGTGAAAGTGAGTTTGCGACAACCTCTATGGCGCAGTGGGCGAAGGCCCGCCTGAGACGCAGAAGGTTGCGGGTTCGATTTCCGCCGCGGGACAAATGTTGCATGTTCTGCAGATATTTGTCTCGGGTCTGGGTGTTTACTATATATGATATGTATGTATTTACAAAAAAAAACAAAGTATGTATGTAGTATATCAATTATGTGGTTCCTATAACACAAGCTCTGCTTAGTTTGGGGCTACATGATGCTGTGTGATTACGTCCCGCATTATTTATATTTATTTAAAGAATAAAGGTGCAAGTTCGTAGTCGATTTCTGACAACAGTAGAAGCCGACGTACCGTTGCAATACTACGGGTTTATTATGTACATACTAGCGGCCCATCCCGAACGAGGCTCTGGCGGCCGGCTGATTGCGGCATAGCACAGTCTACATCGACACAGCTATATTCCCTGGCCACCGACGGGCAGCAGCGTCGGTGGTGCGAGAAGCTGTGCCCTGCGATCCCCAACCCGCATGCCCAGCGTGGGGATTACATTCATATCCCCCTTTATTAGGGGAGGCCTATGTCCAGCAGTGGACTGATATAGGCTGATGTGGTGGTGGTGGTGGCCCGTCCCGGCTTTGCTCGGGTGGACATGAGATTTTTTTATATTTGTACATTTTTTTTTTGTTATATTTTTTTTAAACGCAGTTACTTGATATGTTCTTTAATATTGTAGAACATACTTTTGTTCTATCATCAATCCATCAATAGTTTCCGCAACGCATGCGACGAAAGACGTTTTAGGGCACCATTTTTTACCCCTTGGGTTACGTTAATTAAGTTTTAGTAAGGATCCCTAATCTTTTCTAGCAATAAATATAGCCTATGTTACTCAGGGTGAATGTAGCTTTCCAAGTGAAAGATTTTTTTTAAATCGGCCCAGTAGTATTTGAGTTTATTCATTACAAACACAAACATACACACACACACACAAAAATACAAATTTTTTCCTCTTTATAATAGTATATAATAATAATATTTAATAAATCCAGGCAGCTGGATCAAGGGTCAGATACAGAAGGCGGCTCTCCTGGACTCGGCACGCATTGTGCGGAGGTTCCTCTCTCTGCAGCCCTAGCCACCGACCGTTTGAGCCTTGCCCCGCGGTCGGTGGTCTCTCGTTTATACACATTTTTTACTATATTGTTTTTGATGTTATTTATGTATCAATTAGATAATATTAGGTTCATAGTAAAACATGTTTTTTAACGAGTTTTAAAGTTTGATAAAGTGTCATAATAATAATAAGTGTAGATTTCTCGTTCCGTCGTAGCGACATTTCGTTGCCACTACGGAGCGATCTTCAGGCGACAATGTCACCCGACCGCAGATCTGTACTAACCTACTGGTATACGTTTTCTACTGCCGCCTGCAGCTGGGTTTGGATTTATGACTGCCGCGACATGACGCGGCGACACGTCGCCAGCTGCTTCTGCATGCAATCGGCTACAAACTTATACTTTTAGAATAATGTATTTTAAGAAAGGCCTTAATACACGTACTAAAAGCTTAAACACATATTGTAAGTATCATCATCATCATAAGCCTTTAACATCTATAAAAGATGATTTAATCAGCGTCCTACAAGGTTCGGCACTTACGAATGTGGCTTCTAAGGCCGATACGGGAACGAAAGCTTCGACCGCATAAGTCCCATATAAAATGTGTTCCTGGAGAGGTTGGAGGAAGAGCAGCGCGTTTGTGATGCAGTCCGCGCTTGTGGGAGAGTAGTGCAAACCAAGCACTATCGTGATCCACAGCTCCGTCATATATAAACTTCCTCCAACCATGACGGTCGTCTGAGGTCTTTTCCCAGTTCTTCGGGTCGATGTTAAAAGGTTATAGGTACACACAGCGTCACGATCTGGTATACCCCTTTCAAGTATAAATTTAAACTGCTGCCGTGGAGGCTACCATATTCAAATGGCCAAAATCTTATACAAAAATATCTATACTTGGCTGGGGAATCGAACCAGCAATTTATTCACACCAGTTTATGAATGAGACGCTCTAACCAACTGAGCTGTCATAGCGGTTGGCAATTATGACGAAATTTTAAGTTACAGTATACGTTTATTATTTTTCACTTCTCTTGCTCAAAAAGTGTATCATAATAGTGTAGCTTAGCGGGCCTAAAACTCGAGTTTAATACCTCGGGCTAAAAAGTATTTTTTCTTTTTAATTTTTGTCTAAAATCATCAGCAAAAAAGCATTCGTTCTCTTACATAAAAACTCGACTTATTGGTGCTCCGTCAATCTTTTTTTTTTGAAAATAGAACCGTCTTGGTGATGTTTTATGAAGGTTGATTCTTCCCTTCACGGTAGAATGCGAACTGTTTCGTTGCGGGTTAAATACTGAAAATTGACTAATTTTGAATTGTTTTATTTTCTCGCAATCGAAGTGAAAAGTAGAGTGTTTTACTCGGGCCAAAACCACCCATTATAACTCGGTCTTGTCATCCTCCCTCGCTACGCTCGGGAGTATAACAACCTCGTGTATAATGGGATGGTTTAGTCCCTTGTAAAACAATCTACTATTGTCTAGGTATGAATGGATGCGTCAGCTAGTAACTTTTTCATTTGTTTATCACGGTAGTGCGCAACTACTTAAAATTATTCTGTGCAGCACTGGACTATTGAGGGTAGTTGTGAATTAAATGATAGTTCAGAACAAAAGGTTACTTGTTTCGTCTTGGGTGTGTGTCATTGATTTTGTTTATGAAAAATAATTGTGCATATATAACAGCTGAAAAATTGAGTTAAAGAGTGGGTTTTGCAAAATAACATTTCGGAACGCTACAACCCATCAAATGTAAGAGGAAATGGCAGAATAACATAAGGTAAGTGGTATGACAATTATAAGTAGGATTATCATAAACAATGTGCTTAGTAAACCTATTCCCTTTTATATTATATAAACAAAGTCATACGTTTATAATATTGTGTTTTTATTTTCAGGTTATTGGTGATGGATGTCATCAATGGGACCAGGAGAAATTGTTGAAGTGAGTGGACGCATAATTGGCCAGTTTTGCAAGAAATAATGTTATTAACAGTGCAAGCCGTGGATAAGCGTCCAGAAGGAACAGTGTATTTAGTTCATGATAACTGCGTGGTTCATCGTTCGCGAATTCTGACCAATTGGCTCGCTTCTCAGACGGGCATAATCACCACAGCATTGGTCATCTAAAAGTCCAGATTTAAATATGTGGAGAATGTGTGAGCATATGTGGGGTCAATTTGTCCTAATTGGGACACGAGTGAAGTATTGTCCACCTGCAACAGGAGGGCCTAAGAACCTGGGAACTGATGCGTCCTAGTGGTTTTGGGCGGACTTTGGTTACCCAAATGAAAAGAAGGTTTCAACAAATTATTTTAAGTGAAAGACATCCATCCCATTCGGTATTAATAAATATTCAGATATATAATGTTTTCAATAATAGATAAAATACCAAAGTATTTGCGAGTGATCTAAATTGTTTATTGGATTTTATACGGCAAGTATAACCTGTTCCAATGTTAACATGTTTGTTCACTCGTTAATCTTATATGGGTAAATTAAGTTCTATCTTATATGGGTAGTTAAGTATGGGTAATTTATTCTATCATTTAAAACGTTATTGAAAATTCTAAAAAATAAGTATTACTATCTATATTGTGTAATTGTGTTATGTTAAATGGTGTTTTAATAAATTTGTTATAACTTTTGAAAATTGTTTTATTATTTTACCTTAAATAATTAGGTAACTTACTTACTACACTTAAAACGTAGTCCATTGTGTTAATAACGAAAATAAAAAAACCAAAAATTACATTTAGGTATTAAGGGATTTGATCCCAGTACTCTTATAACGTATGGATTAATGTCGAGTGTCGTAACCGCCACTCCATCGTCTCATATAGATAAATGGACGAAATTAAATATGCCTAAGCAAGGAGGAGAAGATTTATAAAACACACATTTGTGCAAAAAGTTCTAGATCCACGACCGACACCGCGATGGTTTGAACCTACTAACGTTAACTAGGGGGGTTACCAGACCCTGACGCTGTCTGTACATTTAAAATGATAAAAATGAAATTTTTGTTTGTTTGCTTCGCTTTCACGCCTTAACTAACTTCCATCATACCTATTTCTGCCGTGAGCATTGCTGTGTTTCGGTTTGAAGGGTGCCGGTGAAACGTGTAACGGTGGTTAGTACAAGTACAAGAGGCTTATCATCTTCATGCCTCAAGTTGATGTACGCAGGGCGTTGCATCGTAGAGCACGTCCAAACAAGCGTGACCGATGCAATGCTTTGTGATAGGTACCTAAAGGTTACCAATTAGAGCCTTCTCAGATGGGCGATTTACTCGCGCGTTTTGCTCGCGCAATTGACATGCGTGGATATTCAGCGAACCTGATTGGATACGAATGTCAATCGCAAAACGCCCATCTGGGAAGGCTATTATCATCATAGGTGATGAACTAATCAATCACGAAATTTCGCATGACACGCTGTCAGGGGTACAGAGAAGGACATAGAATACCTTTCAACCAGAAAATACAAATAAAAGATAGTAAAAATATTTATAAAGCAAGCAAAGCCGCGGGTCAAAGCTAGTATGTATATAATTTCAGTCCAAGAATTCTAAAGAAACTCCTTCGATAAGTTTTCGTAAAAGCAAAATAGAAGACTTTCGAATCTTATAATATTAAACATTTACGTGTGTCTTCAGTATCGTTAGCAGGTGATCATTAATAATGAAGGATAAAACAAAAGTTGGAAGTGTTGCCATACGCGAAATTTTAAATCTAGGGGTGAAAAGTTGTCACTTCTGGCGTGGCTTGCTCGTTCCTAGCGCGGCTTAATTCGATCTTCTTAGCAGATCGTCTTGGTTAAGCAACACTCCGCCGGGTCACTGCTTGGATGGGTGACCATTTAGTGGCACTTAGATCTCGGTGATTCCTTTGAATGCTTCGGAAGGCACTTCACGTTCCGAAGGCTAAAAAACTCTGACACCAGAGTTGGCCACTAGCTCATACGAAAAGGAAGAAAAAAGGGGTGAAACTATCAGGTGGTTATATTCAGATTTATTAGATAAAAATATTTATACCTATATGTAAAATCCGCTCATGAGCGGGTCATCAAAACGCTTTTAGCCTTTGTAGCAAATCAATTACCATGCGTGTCTCATTTTATTTTTATATTGTTCACGGTTATTATGAAAAAATATATTAAGGAACAACTCCAAAAAAACCGAAAAAACTAAATTCGTTTTTTGTATGGGAATCTCCATTTATATCTGATTATGATTACAAATAAATTTTAGATAGTTTGAAATTCACCGAGTCATGTTGTGATTAATAAAACGACCTGTTTTATAATACTTGAAGGTAGAACAAACAGCTGGCTCAGTTGATGTTAAGTGGTATCTACTACTTAGACAAGTCATTGCATCGTAGGCCATGCTTGCATGGAACGTACCGGCTACGATGCAGCGCCGAACTTTAAGCATGTAGCTGAAAGCCTTTTTACACCGGCACTCACATTCTTCAACCAAAACACAGAAATGCACACGGCAGAAATAAGCGCCCAGCACACGTAAAGATCGGACCGCGCATCGGGACTGAGTTCCAAACCGCAGTCCTATCTGTACGGCTTGGACTGTGCATCAAACTGTCGTGCTAATGGCGCGTAAAGATCGGACCGCGCATCTGGGACTGATCACTGACATGATGCGCGGTTAAAGCTGTGAGATTTGCCTTCGCGTCGACATGCCAGATCAGCCCCGCACATCTACACGTACTACGTTCGGAGTGCGGGTTGGAATGGCGGTCCGAACTTTACGTGTGCAAGGCGCTATTGTCATGGCAGTAGTACTCCCCCGGACGAGCGTTGCATTTCACATTCATTTTCGAGGCAGAATATTCATTATTAATCTTCTACCCCGTTGCGATTGATATTGTTTTTTATGTGTAGTTATTGCACCCAGGTGACGAAATTACACTAGAATACAAACTGCAGGATTTGTTTCCATTAACAGATTTTCTTTTTGTAAACATTTCTGAGTTCTGTAGATAAGCTGGCGAAGACTATAGGTAAAGATAAAAACAGGTGTAGAATAAGATGGAATGTACAATTAAATATGACACAACACGGTTTACCTGTATAAGTATGTAAAATTGAAGAGAAAGAGTGGCGTGTAAAAATCTTATTATAAATTAAACAGTAGCTAATATTAATAAATTAAAAAATTTATTCAAATCACAACAAATTAAATTATGTAAAACATAATCAAATAAATAAATAATGCTGGACGCTATCACACAACATCATGTAGCCCCGAACTGAGCAGAGCTTGTATTATGGGAACCACATGATTATATTTTTTTTTGTCAATGTAATTTTTTTCATAGTTACAAATTAAATTATTATTAAATATTGATTAATTTGATTATTATTGACATTAGGTTCTCGATAAAATATGTAACTAAATTATACATATTATGATTTGCCACAAAAACAAATTGTGTTAATCGTGTTCGTGAAACAGAATACAAACAAGTGATAATAATGGTTGCGTGTTCAAATAAAAATGTTTAGCCGATAAGCCGTGGATATTATTACCTTATGTAATAACAGATATATATAGGTACCTACCTATTTAGGTATCTATAGATACGTTTTTTTATAACCCAGTAAAATACACGAAATAAATGACGGATATGTGATCACACTAATATTATTAATGCGAAAGTTTCTGTGTTTGTTTATTTGTATGATTGTTTTCTACTTAACTCCGTAATGGGTTAACGGATTTTAATGAATTTATTATAATAGGTACCTAAAAGTTTCTGGTTTGTACGGGTTTTACAGGAGCTCAATAAAACCTTAGTTCGTGTTACTGTACTGGATAGACCATTATTATAATTAAGTCGATATTTCCACATTTGGTTTATATCTTAGTACCCACATTAGTTAAGGGGGGCAATACACTACAGTTTCCACCCGCACGTATCATACCGGGATAAAAAGTAACCTACGTATTCTACTGTATGTTTTTATATACATGTAAGTGAGTATGAAGCTAGTTTTATAATAAATTGATCAGTACTGTTTGGTAAAAATTACCCGAAACTCCTCATTCTAAAAATTACCCGCAAAACAGGGAATTACCGACTCATTGGCAACACTGGCTTCAAGAAAAACTTTGCATTCGACTGAAAGGGTCCGAAAGTTTTGAATGAACGCCCTGTATTGACTGATATTAAAAATTAAATACGTCTTTATTATTCAGCACTAGCTTCTGCCAGAGGCTTCGCTCGTAAAACCTTTTTTTATAAGATACCTGAAGATTCCATCTTAGTACATGGCTCTCCTGAAGTTAAATGGTAACCATTACTTTTCGGCAGATATGGCCACTGCTACTTCAGTTTGCTAATTCTCTAAGCTACTGTCGAAAAGTATAATTTTGGGTAAATCAAATAGGTACCTTTTCTTTCTTTCGAAGCCGCGAGCGGAAGTTCTAATATATTTAGGCTGATTTTAAAAACTTCACTCTAGGTTTAGTATTTCTAGTTGAACTCCACACAAGTCAATGACCGACATGAAAGCCTTCGTTATTGTTAGCGAGGTTATAACTTCAAAATACACGATGCGGAGTTGTCGTATCACGTTGCGGTGTCGCTGTCAGTCAATTGCACCGTAAAAACCATTAATTAAAAATAAAAATAAAATATAATAAATAATGCTGGACGTTATTAATTGAAACCCTGTTACAACATTTACACCATACGTTTTGTTGCAGGATAAATCCTTACTTGTATTCATAGACTTTTGCCCAACAGTGGGACGAGAAGGAAATAAAGAGAAAGAAAGAAAGAAAGAAAACATTAATTTCAACGTCTTTTACATAAAAATAAGGTAACTTAGAAGTAAGCATAAATAGACGTTGAAACAGGTAGCCACTCAGCATGTGCTTCGGTAGAGAGTCTGTCGAAGTGCTGGTCTTCCGTGACGCCAAGTTGAGTGACAGTTGGGTTATATTTGTTATAATAAGTGCACATATTATTATAAAACATATAAGTAATCTTACGAGCTTAGTATTATTAGGACAATCTATTGTGTTGGGTTATAGCAAGTAAAAGGGGTAAAAAAAGACAGAATATTGAAAAGTGTTCGAAACTTTTAAGGAAAACAACATGATGGAACCGGCATGCAATAGAATTAATGATTCAAAAGACATAACAGCCTGCGCACATTGGACGACAAACGTCAGCGATTAGACGCTTCGACAAGCGGCGGGGGACAATTCTCATAAATGTTGTTCAAAGCTCCGCACACACGGCGACAATCGCGACAGCAAGATATGACAGACGCTCGCGACTAAGCGCGACGACAAAGCGTCGTGTTTGCGAGGTCTGTAAAACCGGGATGCAGGCCAAGGGCATAACTACATACAGCATGGACGGAGCTTTGCCTTGCGTTCCTTAACCCAGCGTGCGGGTTTTGGGAATATCCTCCGTTAATATATAGGCCTATGTCCTAGCTAGTTGTCGACTGATATAAACGCCCTGAACACATCAAGTTCAGACCCCGGGAAACCAGCACGCGCCATTCCAACCCGCACTCCGAAACGTACGTGTATATGCGCGGGGCTGACAGTCCGATCTCAATATCGACGCGAAGGCAAATCTCACAGTTTTAACCGCGCATCACGTCAGTGATCAGTCCTAAATGCGCGGTCCGATCTTTACGCACCATTAGCACGTGAGTTTGATCCGCAGTCCAAACCGTACAGATCAGACTGATGTTTGGAACGCAGTCCCGATGCGCGGTCCGATCTTTACGTGCCATTAGCACGACAGTTTGATCCGTAGTCCAAACCGTACCAGATCGGACTGCGGTTTGGAACGCAGTTCCAATGCGCAGTCTAATCTTTACGTGTGCAGGGCGCTATAGACTGGTATGACATAGGTGGCCACGGCTGCGGCGTCGCACCGTGTCGTGTACCACAGCCTTTAGTTCAACGTGAATTGAATTATAATTATGCCTTGTTCGCACACTAACATTACCAGGAAACAACCAGGTACGTGTGTTATTAGACGAATTTTCTTTTTACCACGTTGTTCGCAAACAAGCTTTGTTAAAATTGATATAAAACTTTTTTCTTTTTTAATTTGCATGCGTCATGGCATGGCATGTGTATTTCTACCTATACCACTTACTTTTATTGCACTTAAAAAATGCATATTGGATTACGCGATATTCAGTCTGTCTTAGTAAGACTGTCTTACACTTAGCCTAGTCTATCAAGAGTAAGGTCTTAGGTTAGGTTAGGTCGGTCTTGGGCTTGACTTTAGTATGTCTTCCTAGACAGACTAAATACCGCTTGGTCTAAAAGGCCTTTCAATGGGGAATGGGAATGATTACCAAAGAGTAGAGTAATACTTATAGCCAGCTCAAATGATATCAAAACAATATAAGCCAAGCCCAGTTTCTTGCCAATAGGCATGACGACTGGGTCAAAAAATAATAATTCTAATTAGTCCGTCAGTTAGATCAACAAAAAATACTGGACACGTATTTTTTTATTTATCTAATCAATAGAAATTGACGGAGATAAAGAACGTGAAAGTTCGGGAGTGGGGGCTCGTGACGTCACGCCTTGGTAAAAAATGTACTATATCGTGACGTCACGCGGAACTTTAACGCACTATATCTTTGTTAATTTTTGTTTAATTGACAAAAGAAAAAATACGTGCCCAATATTTTTTGGATATGTAAATAACGGACTAATTAAAATTTTTTAGTCGTCTAGCCTAATCTTCTCTGTTTGGTCGCGTTACGAATTGGAGTAAATTAAAAAAGATTAATTGGTGTAAATTTATATTTATAGGAATAATTATAGGCATGTGAAAATATGTAACAGAGTCCCCAATTTTTTGAGAGTCTGGTTATAAGTTATAAAGGAGTTTTTGTACAAATTTTATGAAAATAAATTATTCTTAGTCTTTTAATGATGCTAGTCAAAATTTACTGAACAGATGTGAGTTTGATCGAACAAATAGGTGAATTATAATAATGATACAAAGTTTTTACGGAAATAAAATATAAATTCCTGAATTAGAAGAAAGCTTAAAAAAAGAGCTTTCTCAGTCGCCTTAAATACGGCGCAAAGTTTAATGTATGTTACAATAAATGTCAATACAGGGGGAGATTCGCAAATACCGTACAGTATATTTAAATGTCAAGCATTACATATCGATTTTTAAAACCCGCGTTAAATTCCTATTCATTTATGGTGGAAATTCTATGTCACCGTCTTCGAATGGCATGTAGGTAGAGCGCATTGAGCATATATGTAGCATGAGCTACGTCATATGCATGTGTTATGAGCTACGTCGTAGCATGCTTAAAGGACGTACTACGTCGTAGTATGCTTGTAGCATGTACTACGTCGTAGCGTACTTGTAGCATGAACTACGTCGTAGCGTGCATATAGTATGACACTCGGCGTAGCATGTATGTAGCATAAGCTACGACGTATGCTTATAGCATAGTCTACGTTGTAGAGAACATATGGCATGAGCTACGGCGTAGTTTGTATGTAGCATGACCTACGGGGTTACTTGAGCTACGGTGTCGCGGGAGCTACGGTATAGCCTGAGCTATGGCGTAGCTTGAGCTACGGTGTAACATGTATGTAGCATGGTCTACGTCGTATGCATGTAGCATGTGCTACGTCGCATGCATGTATCATGAGCTACGTCGTATGCATGTAGCATGTGCTATGTCGTAGTATGCTGTTAGCAAGAACTACGCCTTAATGTACATATATGAGCTACGTCGCATGAATACTGATGCATGAATAATAAAACTGTTGCCATCGGATTACGAACTGCTACTTAAAAAAATAGATATTTTTTTTCAATTTTTTATATGAATATTATGTACTTGAAGATGGAATAAGCTCATGGTTTACCTGATGTTATGTGGTAACCATTACCTATCACAAAGTATTGTATTGTAGATCACGTTTTTTTGGCACGTGCTCAACGATTTAACAGCCTGCGTCAATCAACTAGAGACATGAAGATATCATTTGGATTTGCATCTGACTAACCCCCTACATATTCTTAATAAATCTGTATACTCAGCATCGATCTTAAGATTTAGATTGATATAGTAGGAAGTAGGATTAGAAGGAAGGATAAGTGTGATTAGAAGAAATTATTTTCTCTACTAACTTGTAGACAAAATAAAAAACAAAAATCAGACTTTTACAAATTTATCTGGTAGGTACCTACATAACTTTAACTTTAGTAGGTACGAACACAGTCGGTAAACTTATGTTATGTAAAAAGAATGTAGAAGAAGAGATGGACGGATTGTGTAAAAGAGGCTATGAGAGTGAAAGAAGTGAGTACAGAGTTGACAGCCGATAGGAGTGAATGGAGAAAGAAAACATGTTGTGCTGACCCCACCTAGAGTGGGACAAGGGCAGGGAAATGAATGATGTAAAAAGAATGTACCTCGGCTTAGCATTGTCCCTCGCATTAGATCTCTATTGAGCCAGTATAGCGAGGTTACAGCGATCGAAACAAATGAACAATGAAACAAATCAGTATTTAGTATTCAATGTTTCACCATCAGCATCATTCACAGCCCGACTTTTTCCACTGCTGGATATCCACACACCACACCACACCAGCCTATATCAGTCCACTGCTGGACATAGGCCTCCCCTAATAAAGGGGGATATACCCATAATCTCCACGCTGGGCATGCGGGTTGGGGATCGCAGGGCACAGCTTCTCGCACCACCGACGCTGCTGCCCGTCGGTGGCCAGGGGATTTAGCTGTGCCGATGTAGGCTGTGCTATGCCGCAATCAGCCGGCCGCCAGAGCCCCGTTCGTTGTTTAGCAGGGTGCACCACGGGCAGGTGGGGTTGGCTTGGATTCCGAAGATAGGGGTTAGAACCCCGTACACCCCTGCTGGATATAGGCCTCCTGGAGCTTGTGAAATCCACCATACTCTTGTGCTAGTCGCATCCACTATAATAAAAAGTTTATTACAATCATATTACATTCGGTACATTTAAAATTCAGTCAGATGTTAGACTAGATTAGTATCAATACATAATATGTGCCCAGTTAGGTAGTTCATAACAGTCAGTAGGAGCAGACCGATATTTTAAGAGTATTGCTTACTGATTGTTGTTGACTCATTTAGAAATTCGTCAAGAGAATAGCATATTTTATTAAGTAACATTTCCTTTAAATTATTTGCAAAATTTTCATCCTTTTCTTGGGCTTAATGTTTTTCTGGTAACTTATTATAAATTTTTACAGCCATCGCGTTTGGACCCGAGCTATGTAATTTTAGTTTAGACGTAGGTATTAACTAGGTTGTGTTTATACCTACATTTGAAACGATGAGTGAATGAGTGAGTCATGAATCAATGAGTAAATGAATGAATGATATTATTTACAAGATAAAATTCCCAGATTGATTCATAATTACGCTTTAAGGAAATAAAGACTTCGTTTTTCAACCATTTGGTCGAGCAAATCTTGCAGGAACATGTTAGAGGTGATAAGGGGTGGGGGTAGGAGTGTTAAGGGGTGGAGGGAGGGTGTAGAGGTTCATTGACCTCGCGCTAATGATCTAAGGATACCCTGTGTTATCTTAGTATATTATACACTACCTAGCGACTGCCCCTGGCTTCGGTTGCGTTGTTGTACTTGGATATACAGAAGCCTTTAAGTTAATCTTGCCTAATATAAAGTGCCTTTTGTTTCTTTGTTTGAAATGTGGTGCTGGAGAAGGATGGAGAGGATCAGTTGGACTGAGAAGATTACTAACGAGGAAATTCTTAAAGGAGTGGATGAGAAAAAGGGTCTTGATGGAAACCATACAAAACAGAAGAGGGGAAATGATTGGACACCTTATACGACATAACAGCTTCATTAAAAACATCATCAAGGGAAAGGTAGAAGGAAAGTGTAGAAGAGGAAGACTAATCTAACATTTTTTTTAATATATTTTTTAAAAAAGTCTGTCAAACCGTTTTTTAGAAATCTTCCGAAGGAGTGGGTTGAAAAATAAAAGGGGAGTTGACAGGTCGAGTGGGGTATCAAATGAAAGCCTTGAATTGAAAAGTTTTGATTGTTTTAATATTTACACTACCTATCGACCGCCCGCGGCTTCGCTTGTATTGTACTTGGATAAACAGTAGCTTACATGTTAATCTACTTAAAATGCCTAAAGTTAAGTTATAATGTTTCTTGTAAAATGAATACAAAGTCGTCAATTAAATAAGAGCACTTTTCAATTGTTAAAATACTTTATGTTAAGTGCATAAATATTTCTTGTCATACAAAGCCGCCAATTAAATATAAGCACTTTTCAAGTAATGTTCACTTTTCAAACGAGGCATCGATGGACGAACGTGTAAATGTGTGACACATACGTGAGTCCATCAATGCCTAAGGTACGTATAGTAATGTTCTCGAATAATGCGTGGAAATAAAAACAAAATAGTTCCTAGACAGAACTTGTACATTTTTCAATAAACAGCATTCTATTTGCAAGCCAGTTCGTAATTTAAATAAACCCTTTGATTAGTTACCTCCTTGGTTGCCATGTTTCGGAGTAAAAGATCGTTCCATTTTTAAATAACACGACAGATATGAATTTTCATAGGCCGGTACAGCAATTTCAATTTATCTCGAAGAAGGTTGTCGAAATAATGCTCTAATTTCCAAGCATGTTTGAGAAAAAGTTTTTTTAAATTTAGTTTTAAACATGTCGGGACTTCCAATTACTTTCAAGCCCACAAGGCTGGCTGGTGTTGTTGTTGAACTACAAAGAAGGAAGTAAGAAATTGCCATAATCCTGATCATAATAATGTATTTGTCACGAACATGGGTATAATAAATAAACAGTTCTTATGTCATACTTAAAAAAACTGTCCACCATAATCTGCTGTACATGCAAAATTTTAAAGACAAAAAAATATATAATAAAATAAAATGATAGTAACAATATTAAAAGTCAAACTAAAATAAAATTCAATTATGTCGCTATCTGTCAAATATTCATTAATTGAGTAATGTCTTTTAATTAGAATTTTATTCTCTGATTCAAAATGTTCTTCAACAGAGTCAGATTTAGAATTTATTTTGTAGTGTCTGATAATTTATTTAATATTCGAGGAGCAATAATAACATATCAACATCATCACCATCATCAGCCTATAGCAGTCCACTGCTGGACATAGGCCTCCCCTAATGAGCGCCATTGCGCCCTGTTCTAAACTCGACGCATCCAGCTTCTACCAGCAGCCTTTCGCAGATCGTCACAATACTTACTTTTATGAACTTATTCAAAAAAGTAGCGACAATCATAATATTAATACTAGAAATAAAGATAAACTTGCTGTTCCTACTGTAAGGCTCCATAAAGTCAATCATTTAAAGGGCAAAGCGTACGGTTCTTTAACAAAATCCTAAATGCGTGATTAATGTATTCTGTAAATAAATTCATAAATGTTGTTAAACGTAACCTCTGTAATCATCATCATCATCATTACCATCAGCCTATAGCAGTCCACTGCTGGACATAGGCCTCCCCTAATGAGCGCCATTGCGCCTTGTTCTGAGCTCGACGCATCCAGCTTCTACCAGCAGCCTTTCGCAAATCGACACTCCACCTTGCAGGAGGCCGTCCTACACTACGTTTTCCAAGACGAGGTTTGCACTCTATCACTCCTTTGCCCCAGCGGTCGTCAATTCTTCGGCAGATATAGCCAGCCCACTGCCACTTCAGCTTGCTAATTCTTTGAGCATGAATGAATGAATTAACCTCTATAATAAGGTTATTCAAAAATATCTGAATATTTAGATGACATAAAAGCTTGGGATGAAACCGTCTCCTACTCCCTCAAAAACAATGTAATAGGTAAGAATAGGGATAGTAATAACATGGACTTTAAGAAGCAGAGTTTCTTGCCAAAAATGACGATTCAAAGTGTACTTTACAGTGCTTATTGAATAAATAATAGTAGATGTAGAGTTGTTTGTTGTTGTCTTGTCCGAGTGTGTACTGGCACCATGCCTATTTCTGCCGTGAAGCAGCTGTGCTATTTCGGTTTGAAGGGTGTGGGTGCCGGTCACATTACAGGCACAAGAGGCTTATCATCTTCATGCCTCAAGTTGATGGAAGCAGGGCGTTGCATCGTAGAGCAGCTTCCAAAATAAACGTGATCCACGATGCAATGCTCTGTGATAGGTAATGGTTACCACTTAACATCAGGTGAGCCATGTGCTTGTTCCTTATTCAAGTAACATAAAATTCAAAAAAATTTCAAAATTCATTTATTCAGTAGGAACTGTATAGTACACTTTGAAACGTAATTTTTTTAATTTACCACCAATTCGTAACGCGACCAAACAGAGAAGAATTGGCAAGAAACTCTGCTTGGCTTATATTTTTTTAACGTCATTGTTCTTAATAACTATTACATTGTTTTTGATGGAGTTGGGAGACAGTTTCATCCCAAGCTTTTTTGTCATCTAAATAATCAGATATTTTATAATAAGCTTTATTACATAGATTACGTTTAACAACATTTTTGAATTTATTTACAAATAGATTAATCACGTCATTTAGGATTTTGTTAAAAAATCGTACACACATCCCTTTAAAAGATTGACTAACTTTATGGAGCCTTACAATAGGAACAGCTAGTTTATCTTTATTTAGGCTAGTTTATCTTATTTAGGAACAGCTAGTTTATTTATTTTTTAATTTAAAAAAAAATTCTATTCAAAATGCCAGTTCATGTATTTACCGATTCTATGTTACCAATGATATCTTCGGTAATATATTCACACTCAAGATACGGGTGTCGGAGCTGACTGATTTATAGCTTGGTTGATAACGATCATCATTGCGGTACTTTTCCAAGAAGGGAAACCGAAGTGTTTGGACGTAAAACGGCAGAGTTTGCCACTTTATTAGACAGCTGGGGATGTAAGGGGTTCCAACCCCCATCTCCGGAACCCAAGCCAACCTCACCTGCACGTGGTGTACCCTGCTAACTAACAAACGAGGCTCTGGCGGCGGCTGATTGCGGCATAGCGCAGCCTAACACCGGCACAGCTAAATCCCCTGGCCGCCGACGGGCAGCAGCGTCGGCGGTGCGAGAAGCTGTACCCTGCGATCCCCAACCCGCATGCCCAGCGTGGGGATTATGGGCATATCCCCCTTCTTATAAGGGAGGCGTATGTCCAGCAGTGGACTGAATAGGCTGTTGTTGTTGTAGACAGCTAGCTTCTGCCCGCGGCTTCGGTCGCGTGGTACCCGGGTAAGAAGTAGCATAAATGTTATTCGCTTTGGCGGTCTTGTATAGTTTTTTTGTAACCGATGTATAAGCCCGGTTCTAGTTCCCTGTAGCGTCTAGTTCCCTGCCTACGCGTTACCCACCAAGTAGGTGCTTGCTAAAATTCAGCGCTGTATAAAACATTAATAAAACATAAAAATCATTTATTGACATACCAAATGCAATTTAGTTATGTTTACAATAGTTTAACCTAACGTATTAATACAATTCTTGTGAAATACCTGCCAGTTTCCTCACTAGGCTAAGCCTGTATCGAGGAATATATGTATATATGTGTTATACAGCTTATAGCTGAACAAGAACCTGTTTTTTACAGATCTCGCAAACACGACGCTTTGTCGTCGCGCTTAGTCGCGAGCGTCTGTCATATCTTGCGGTCGCGATTGTCGCCGTGTGTGCGGAGCTTTGAACAAAATGTATGAAAATTGTCCCCCGCAGCTTGTCGTAGCGTCTAATCGCTAACGTTTGTCGTCTAATGTGCGCAGGCTGTAAGCTCACTCAGTAACTCATGACGGCTGTTTACATGCAAAGATGATGAAAAAATAAAAACTTTAAGGTAAGTATACTTATTGTTGTAAAAAAAAATGAGCTTGCGAGGTTTACTAAAAGAAAAAAAACAACCAATTATGTCAGACACAGATATAGAAGAGAACTAGAAGAAATTCTCTATGTTGTGAACATCAATTCATACGGCTGATTTCACTTTCTTATGTCCAATATCATCAGTTAGAAAGGGACGCATACATATATCAATGCGACTTCAAATGAGATCATAAAGTTAATCGTACCAGGGCGCTCGAACAAAATTCTATGCAGTTTCATTGAAATGCCCTGATACGAAGTCCAAAAAAGCCTACTTCTTTATATCTTTAGTTAACCCAAAGAGATCTACTGTTCGCAGATCTTCTAGTATATAGACACAAGATAACCTATTCAAATAACAATCGTAGATATATAAATAGGTAGGATAATTCCCGATAACCACCTTTGACATACCTACAATTACCTACAATTTACATTATATAAGAAAATTACTGAAAGCCCCCACGTCAATCGTAACAGCCTAATAGCTGTGTTATTATTGTCATCTGATTTTAGACGCTAAGTGATGGGGAGGGCTGGCCATCGATCGGTCAGGATTTACTTACATATAGGGGATAGAAGTGACTTAAATTTTATAATCGTATTTCTTTCTAAGCCTATCTCATATCTTGGGTGTAAAACAGCGTCTACCGAAAACGAAAGGTAGTGCAGCACACCAAAACCCAGATAAAAAATCTGTTGTCTGTAAAAGAATTATAACCGGAGAAAACTATGTTTCAAGAATTTATGATGTGGTACTATGTGTATGTGTAACGAGAAAAATACAATGATGTAGATATATCTATGTTCAGAATCATGGTGTGATTGCAACCTCCCAGTTTCTGATAGTTGTATTTTTAAAGTAAATAAATTCAAAAATGTTGTTAAACGTAATCTATGTAATAAAGCTTATTATAAAATATCTGATTATTTAGATTACAAAAAAGCTTGGGATGAAACTGCCTCCAACTCCATCAAAAACAATGTAATAGTTATTAAGAACAATGACGTTAAAAAAATATAACCCAAGCAGAGTTTCTTGCCAATTCTTCTCTGTTTGGTCACGTTACGAATTAGTAGTAAATTAAAAAAATGAACCTATCCTACTGAATAAATGAATTTTGACTTTGACTTTGACTTTGACTTTACACCCTGTACGAATATATAATAAATATTGCTGTATCACAAAGCATCATGTAGCTTCAAACTGAGCAGAGCTTGTATTATGGGACCCACATCACTGATATATACATAAATAATTATTATACATAGAAAACACCCAGACCCGAGATAATTATTCGTGATTCGCCCTAACTAACGAGTTGTATTTCCATGTTATTTGCGGATCATGCAAACGTTTAACCAAAGAACTACCTCATCCAGTCATAGTTAAATCTTTGCTATGTCTAAGGGGGTACACATTTGCCGGTAAAATTGAATTACCGATTGAAAATTCTGTACGAGTAAGTGTTTTTAACAGAGTTTTCATGTTGATGATGAAAGCCGGTAAATATTTTTGTTATCATGGTGCACAAAACTGGTTATGACGGCCTCTGTGGCACGGAAGGCGAAGGTCCGCCTGAGACGCAGAAGGTTGCGGGTTCGATTCCCGCTGCGGGACAAATGTTTGCATGTTCTGTAGATATTTGTCCTGGGTCTGGGTGTTTTCTATGTATGATACGTATGTATTTACAAAAAAAAATTATATGTGTAGTATATCAATCATGTGGTTCCCATAATACAAGCTCTGCTTAGTTTGGGGCTACATGATGCTGTGTGATTAAGTCCCGCATTATTTTTTATTTTTTTTATTTAATATATATACATAACAAGCATTTTTACCCTTTTTCACCCTATTGGTTGAATTTCCAAAAACCGTTTCTTAGTGAGCGCTCACACTCTTTAAAGCCTACCTGTACCAAATTTCAAATCTCTAGGCCCTGTAGTTTCTGAGATTTCATGATGATTGTGTCAGTGAGTGAGATAGTTCTCTTTTATGTATATATATATTAAAACTAACAATACAACAACTTTTATCGAGTTTGTGATATAACCTTCTAAAGTACAGAAACTTCGGTCGCCCAGCAGCTAGTTGCCATCCAATGTGCGCGGAAACTGGATGAGACGAGCTCTGAACCGTGGAGATAGGCACATACAAAGCCTATAGCCTAAAGTAGCCTAAGTGTATTCCAGGTCATCATCGTCATCTTCATTGGCAGCCAATAACAGGTCCACTGCTGGACAAAGGCAGATAAGGTCATAAGCTATGTATATTCTAAGTTTCATCCGTATCCGTTTAGTCTTTACGGAGTTCCGACACACACACACAACAAAATTTCGCTTTATAACAGTGAGATGAGATAGAAAACACCCAGAACATACAAATATTTGTATTAAAACGGGAATCAAACCGTGATCTTCTGCGTCTCAGGCCTCGTCCACTACGCCACAGAGGTCGTTAACATTCTACAGCCACAACTTTAAATTTATTATATATTAGGATTACACCTTAATTTATCACCTCATTCAAAATTAATCTCGAAGCGACTTCAATAGCCCATTAAATAACCATTAACAGAGATGGCGGCAAATAGTAAAGGCCCTCCATTCCCCTCCCATGGTAGTTGTATTTCTTTTATTCATATTTGTATCTGTTGTAATTTATTGGTCACTAGCTGATCCGCCCGCAACTTTGTTTGCCTCTATACTTTTATATCACAATCTGATTAATAGTTTCGGAACGCATAGAAAACATTGGCTATAAAGACAATTAATATAACTAGCTGTAGTTATTCTGACGAGACTTTTACTTGCAGTTAGGCAATTCTAAGATTTGTAGTTTACACAACAATTTCGTTTGAAAGGAAAAAAAACAAGAGTTTTATCTGACTGTCTGTCCGGGTATTATTTGAAATGGCTGGAGGTTATTAGGTATCTCTAGGATGGTTTTGGTTTTAAAAACCAACATTATTTCGGGTTGACGCAAAAAATAAAAACTTTTAAGCCGACTTTAGACAATGGAATGTAATGCATACATCTTGAGCTATATATAACACGTGATCATTTGACACTTCAGCACTCGTCACCATTCAAACTCAGGGCGAGGCAGGGGGAGGCGCGGGGTCCGGGGACGTGTCTCGTACAAAATGTATGAAGAGCGATAATAGTAGATTGTTTTACAAGGGACTAAACCATCCCATTATATACGAGGTTGTTATACTCCCGAGCGTAGCGAGGGAGGATGACAAGACCGAGTTATAATGGGTGGTTTTGGCCCGAGTAAAACACTCTACTTTTCACTTCGATTGCGAGAAAATAAAACAATTCAAAATTAGATTTTATCAAAAATTAATCAACCTTCATAAAACATCACCAAGACGGTTCTATTTTCAAAAAAAAAGATTGACGGAGCACCAAGAAGTCGAGTTTTTATGTAAGAGATCGAATGCTTTGTACGGGCTGATGATTTTAGACAAAAATTAAAAAGAAAAAATACTTTTTAGCCCGAGGTATTAAACTCGAGTTTTAGGCCCGCTAAGCTACACTATTATGATACACTTTTTGAGCAAGAGAAGTGAAAAATATTATTATATCTCAAGATATAATATATATCCCATAGGAAAAAGCCAGCTATATTATAACTCAAGAAGTAATATATATATATATATATAAATCTCATAGTCAAAAGCCAGCTCTATGATAGCTCAAGATGTAATATATATCCTGTAGTCAAAAACCAGCTATATTATAACTCAAGATGCAATATATATCCCATATTGAAAAGCTGGCTTTTGGCTACCCTATTCAACACAGGTACGGGACCCAGACATATTTTGAGGACCTCCACCATTGAAGTTTAAAAGGCATTAAACAATTTTATTTGAAAATATTTATTTTTATCAATTCCACGATTCTATTTTAACGTAATTGAAATGCTTTCAGGCATCGTTCTGCTCTGTTAAAACTCACTTATTGGTAGATAATAAATAAATAATACTGGACTGTCACAAAGCATCATGTAGATTGGTGGTAAATTTAAAAAAATGACGTTTCAAAGTGTACTATACAGTTCCTACTGAATAAATGAATTTTGACTTTGACTTTGACTTTGACTTTGACTTTGACTTTGACTTTGACTTTGACTTTGACTTTGACTTTGACTTTGACTTTGACTTTGACTTTGACTTTGACTTTGACTTTGACTTTGACTTTGACTTTGACTTTGACTTTGACTTTGACTTTGACTTTGACTTTGACTTTGACTTTGACTTTGACTTTGACTTTGACTTTGACTTTGACTTTGACTTTGACTTTGACTTTGACTTGTAGCCCCAAACTAATCAGAGCTTGTATTATGGGAGCGGTTCCCACTCACTGGTATACTACCTAGGTATTTTTTTTGTTTATACATAGAAAACACCCAGACCTGAGACAAATATCTGTAATTAATGTAAATATTTGCCCCGCGGCGGGAATCGAACCCGCAACCTTCTGTGTCGCAGGCGGACCTTCACCCACTGCGCGATAGAGGCCATCTTTACTTTTATACTCCCAATCTTATTATTTAATTAAGTTGCAATATATAATCTTCTATTTACAATGTACATTGTACAAACGTCTTCTACATACCGGAAAGTCAATTCAGTACCTAGTTTCCCATATCGAGCTCAGCTGAGCTGCGTTTTTTTCGATATTACCCCGCGGCGGGAATCGAACCCGCAACCTTCTGTGTCGCAGGCGGACCTTCACCCACTGCGCCACAGAGGCCATCTTTACTTTTATACTCCCAATCTTATTATTTAATTAAATTGCAATATATAATCTTCTATTTACAATGTACATTGTACAAACGTCTTCTACATACCGGAAAGTCAATTCAGTACCTAGTTTCCCATATCGAGCTCAGCTGAGCTGCGTTTTTTTCGATATTACGCAACTGGTTCTAAGTAGAAATAGATCGAACAACTTAGATTGTTTTGGTTGAAATCTTCTTGCAGATTGCAATAATTATCACTCAAAACGGTGAGGTAATTAACGAAAAAAGGTACTTCAAAATTGAGCTCGATTTAGAATACTATACAAGTTTTCAAATTGTGAAACTCGTACTAGGCCTTCTGGTTGTTACAACCAGCAACCTTCCTTGTCCAGTGGATAACCTTTGTATACAAATAAATAAATGTACGGAACATCTCACAGACAGCCAACTGATCCTAAACTAGGCCGAGCCTGTACTATGTACCAGAGCCTGATAAACGTACGTTCACCCAGGTTCACCAAACAAAAGTTTGTCCTCGGCGGGAATAAAAACCACGATCTGCAGCTCAAAAGTGAAAGTGAAAGTGAAATATTATTTATTCATGAATCGTCAAGGTAGAGCTACTACCAAATGAGACAGACCTGTCAAATTTCTTCTCATAACTTTAACATTATTTAATTGTCTTTTGCTAATCAATATTATTCTACTCATAATCATCATAATCAAACGAAGGCTAAAGTATATAATTTGTATAGTATAATAATGTTTTTTTTTTCAAATTGCTTGACATATTATTTTATATATTATTATTATTTTTTTGATTATTTTTATTTTTGTATCTGTGTGTCTGACATTGCTTTTTTGTATTTTTTGACATAAAATTTTGACATTGTATAATTATTTTGGTTGGAAAATATTAGATAGCGATAATTTATTCATTTAATTCTCCTTACATTTTTTCGTTTAGCCGCAAGATTATGAATTATACTTGTTTTGTATGCCATGTGACATTTTAACTAAGTAGGTACAAACAAATTATTTTATATTTGCATGCCTTTAGTTGGTAAGACATTGTATGGGACTTCTACAAACAACCTTATACCACTGCAACCCGTGTTTGCAAATTTTGATTTTTTTTTAAAGATAGTCCAAGTTTAAATCTGACATTTTGTATACAAAATACTAGTTTTAAACCTAGACTTTATATAGTCTTCGTTTTGGAATAAGACAGAATGAGTTTATTCAATTATAAATATCACAAATGCTATAGTTGTCCATCAATTTTGGGAGTACAATATTCCTGGTTGGGACACCATACTGTAAACTTTACTACTTTGATACCTATCCAAACTAGGAGAAATACTGTGAGATGACATACCTAGTATACGCTCCTATCTATTATATTGGTATTATTAATAGATAGATAGTTGTCCCACCCAGGAATACTGTAACTTTACTCCCAGAATTGATGAACACTTTAGTATTAGTATTAGGGGGGTGTACGGGGTTCCAACCCCTATCTTCGGAATCCAAGCTAACCCCTGCCTGTGGTGCACCCTGCTAAACAAACGGACGAACGGGGCTCTGGCGGCCGGCTGATTGCGGCATAGCACAGCCTACATCGGCAGAGCTAAATCCCCTGACCACCGACGGGCAGCAGCGTCGGTGGTGCGAGAAGCTGTGCCCTGCGATCCCCAACCCGTATGCCCAGCGTGGGGATTATGGGTATATCCCCCTTTATTAGGGGAGGCCTATGTCCAGCAGTGGACTGACATAGGCTGGAGTGGTTAGTGATATTTGTAATTAAATAAAGTTATTACGGTTATGGTAAATAAATAAATAAATAATGCGGGACGTAATTACACAGCATCATGTAGCCCCAAACTAAGCAGATCTTGTATTATGGGAACCACATGATTGTTAAACTACACATATATTTTTTTTTGTAAATACATACATAGAGAACACCCAGACCCGAGACAAATATCTACAGAACATGCAAACATTTGTCAAACATTTTTTTTGATACTTTACTTTCTATGACTAAAAATAGTAACCCCCCTCCCCCTCCTTATTCATAATCATGTCATTCATTGTCATGTCATTTTATACATACATACATACAGTCACGCCTTTTTCCCGGAGGGGTATGCAGAGAGCACGGATCTCCACTTGCTGCGATCCTGACATACAAATGCGCTCAATGCCCTCCTGGACGCAAGCCCTGACTCTGATGTATTTGCGAACGGATCGAAGGTGATTTTGACTCACTGCCTGAACTTTTGTGAGAAGTGTGTGTAGGATTTTTTGTTTTTATTTTTTGTTTTTTGTTCCACATGTGATTTGACTATTAAGTATTGGAATTTATAATTACTGACATTATTATTATTATTGACTATGTACTAAATATCTACTAATTTAATTCCGACAGAAGAGTGTGTAAGTTTTATTGATAGTGTGTGTAAGTAAGATATTGATTGATTATTTGACTACCTATTGAATTTGTTATTACTGACTATTTTTATTGAATTTTGACTATGTAGAGATGTATAGATGTAAACTCAACCAAATTTTTATAATTAGAGTAATTGGCGCAAGCCGTTCTAGTTATTAAGTCTAAACAATACAATACCTCTAGCTTCATTCACTCTCATCACATTGTTGATACACGCTCGTCGGTTCAGGTACTCCTGACCTGGCCTTTCCCAGCACGGCTCCGATTTCATCGCAGAACGTACGTTGAGGTCTTCCCCTTCCAACTGTCCCATTCACACTCACATCATATACTTTTATTCGTCAATATTCTTTCATCCAGCTTTTCTACATGCCCACCACCTCAGCATACCATTCTCAATCCCTGTCACTATATATTTATTCACCCCCTCTCTTATCACACTATTCCGCATTTTATCTCCCAAAGTCATTTGATAAGGATAAAGTAGACTTGTCCCTATGATTTAAATGTAAATAAAAAGAGGTGAAATGATATCTTAACGCCATATTAGCTGAGTTTAATAAAACTGTTATGTATAGGACGGTACATATTTAACACCCAATTAAATCCATAAACTTAAAATACAGCGGAAGTACATTGTTACCGGAAATAGGTTTTTCTGTCTCCCGCGATACAAGCTTGGCCTAGCGCTGGGCCATTGTGAATCACTTCTCGTAAGGTTAATACTAAAAAATATTGTATTTTTTTTAATTTAAATTCAAATTATTTATTTCCCAAATTCTTAGTTAAGCCTTTGTATCGTTAATGATTTTTAAAGCATCTTATTGTTACTTTTTTTTCTAACTTAAATTCAAATTCAATTAAAATTATTTTTATACCAAATTATTAAGCCTTTGGCATCGTAGTTGATTTTAATAGTCTTATTGTTAGATTTTTTTACTAGGACCCAGAGAAAGAGAGAGGAAAGTGCCTGAGACATTGTTAGATGGAGGCTTCGGCACCTATACAATCCTCTGAACCTAGTCGGCCAAAGGAAAAACATAGTCAATACGTGAGCTGAATATACCCAGGGTTTTCTCACGATATCTGCCTTCACCAAATTCCTTAACCCAGTCTTAACATTCCAGAGAAAAAAACCACTAACCTGTTTGTTATTCCAAGTAATTTCAGCACTCGCACACTGAAAATCCTAAATTTCACTACGATAACTGAATGTCTACCCTGCCATCTTGCTTGGCGGATTCAATCACAATTTTAACGTTTTTACCCACTATTCACACGAAAAATCACTTGAGAACACAATGTAATAATCAGTTTTAGTCCTTTTTTTTGTTTTATGGTATATTTTTAAGGTTTTAGTGGTAAAGGGTGGGATTATTTGGGAACGCGCGAGTTGGAGCAGAGCGCAGGTCTGACTAAGAACTGTTCAATATTGTAACGTGAAGGTTCGAGGATAACGTATTTGGATATGGCACGTAGAGTGCGAGTGGGATACAAATTAAGTATAGAATAGAATAGACTACTAGTGACTGCCCGCGGCTTCGCTCGCGTTGTACCCGAATAATAATGCTGACACAGAAGGTTGCGGGTTCGTTTTCCGCTTCGGGACAAATGTTTGCATGTTCTGCAGATATTTGTCTCAGGTCTGAGATCTGGTCAATGTATGTAAACAAGAAAAATTTTAGATACATACTTAAATGTTAGTATGTTAGTCATGTGGTTCCCATATCATAAGCTCTGCTTAGTTTGGGGCTACATGATGCTGTATGATAGTGTAGATAATTATTTATTTATTATTGCTTTTTTCAACGGCAAACTTACAAACAAATCAAATCAAAATGTGTTTATTCAATGCGAACTTTGAAGTACACTTTGAATCCAAATTTTTAACAGACTTCAAAAAAAGAGGAGGTTCTCAATTCGACTGTAGGTTTTTTTTATGTATGTTACTCGTTTATTCCGCCAATTATTTACGATTTTCACGATTCTTTTTTAATTTGATAGATTATACAGAGGTGGTCCAATATAAATTTAATTCCTGAGGTATTGGTACTTTCCCCGCAAAACTCAAAAAACGAAAGAACAAAGTTCTAGTCTGGTCCAGGGTGCGGGAGTTTTTAGTTTTAGGTTAAGTTGGTACATTTAGTTAGGTTAGGTGGTAATTAAAGTCGGTTTTTGATATTTTTAAATAACATTATTTCTTAATTTACACAAACTTTTAACCTTTTAATTTAAAAACTTAGCTATGACGCCCGTAAAAAAGTTTTTACGTTACCACATCCAAAAGCTCCGAACTTCGCGACACCGTAAAGCTCATAGACAGAGACAGACAAACCGTGAATGAAAGAGACGGCGATAGTGAACTTACGCTACTATCAACGATACTGGTTCCTGTATAAATCACAGTAAATGCTTTTTAATACACTAATTGTTTGGACTTGCCACTAACTACCAACTAACAGTATCTAAAGTTATCCATAATGGTGAAAAAATCTTGATTTGATTAAAGAAATATTACAGTTAGAATTTAATTATTTGTTTATATCAGACAGAGTCCATTTTTTAAAAGCTTTTATTTAACTTGCATTGTAACTTTGTATGTATATTTGGGTGAAATTTTGTAACTTAATTTTGAAGCAGTTATCTTCAATCGTTTGAGCTGAATATTTGTATAAACGTTTAGTTTAGATAAGAATGCATGATAAGCTGTGTCGTCATTCTTTTGCACGAAACTAAGCTAAAAACATAAACCAGTCATAAATTAGGCAATAATCAAAAGAAATCATAAAATCAAAATTAATCAAAAAATATAATTAAATAGGCAATAATATAATCAAAACCATGATAATATTATAATGTAGAAGTAAAAAGGTTTAGTAAATATGAAGTCCTCCTTGACGTATCCGTCAACGGCGAACCTTGTTAGTTTCGGACGTGAGAGCGAAGATGGCTTGCAAAGCCGAATTTTGTCTTAATAAATGAAAGTGAAAGTGAAAGTGAAAATTTCTTTATTCAGTACGCACATTACAGTACACTTTAAATCGTTCATTTTTTTTAATTTACACCAATTTGTAACGTGACCAAACAGAGAAGAATTGGCAAGAAACTCTGCTAGGCTTATATTTTTTTAAATGTCAGTTTTACAATATTTTTTCTTAACTATTACATTGGTTTTGAAAAAGTTGGAGACAGTTTCATCCCAAGCTTTTTTGTCATCTAAATAATCATGTATCAAAAATGTAGACAGGTTTAGTCAAATAAAAAAACAAAATATTTTTTTACATTTAAAGAACGAAAAACTAATTGTTTGGACTTGCCTCTGAGTACCCAATATTCAAATATTTGAACCAAAGTTATCTATAATGAGGAAATTGTAGTAATTTTTTAAATAAATAAAGTTAAATTATGTTATTATTACATTGTTAAATTGAGTCGTATTTTTATACATAAATAAATAAGTTGTTAAAGTTGAATTAATTAAATTCAACAATTAATTACTTTTTAGAAATGGTCTTTTAAAAATTGTCATTTTGACAACATTTGAGTACGTGTTTAAACTCGCTCTCACATGTGAGAATGGTCTCAAAATAGCACAAACCATGACTCACTGTTTGGGGTTTCCCAATAGAACAGCGATGACAATATAGCATTTCGCCCGCGGGTCGCTAGTTGTAGCCTAAATAAAAATAGCGACTATCATAATGTTAACACTAGAAATAAAGATAAACTAGCTGTTCCCACTGTAAGGCTCCATAAGGTTAGTCAATCTTTTAAAGGGATGTGTGTACGATTTTTTATCAAAATCACAAATTATGTGATTAATCTATCTGTAAATAAATTCAAAAATGTTGTTAAACGTAATCTATGTAATAAAGCTTATTACAAAATGTCTGATTATTTAGATGACAAAAAAGCTTGGGATGAAACTGCCTCCAACTCCATCAAAAACAATGTAATAGTTATTAAGAACAATGACGTTAAAAAAATATAAGCCAAGCAGGGTTTCTTGCTAATTCTTCTCTGTTTGGTCGCGTTTCGAATTGGTGGTAAATTAAAAAAATTACGTTTCAAAGTGTAGTATACAGTTCCTACTGAATAAATGAATTTTGAATTTTTTTTTTTGAAAAGTCACCAACTATTGGACAACCTCTGAGACGCAGTAGGTTGTGGGTTCGATTCCTGCAGCGGCGTCTGGCCTTTAGTCTCTGCAAGCAGCTGATTGCTGCATAATGCAGCCTGCCACTGGCACAGCTACTGGCAAGAAGCTGTGCGCTACGCTCAACCCGCATTCCCAGCGTGGGGATTATGAGCCCTTTCTTTTTAGGGGAGGCCTATGTCCAGCAGTGGACTGATATAGGCTGGTGTTCTCGCACAGAATAATATAATCGTGTTCTTCTTCTTCTTTTTCGTATTAGTTGGCCAATTCTGATGTTGGAGTTAGTCAGCCCGAAGTCCTCCAACATGGCTTAACGACTGAGTCGGGACCAACATCTTAACCCTTTCACGCACAAAATCGATACAGAAGGTATTCTAGTATTTTTAGTGAATTAGAAGGTTCATTTTGATGTAATTTAACAATATTTATTATAAAAATCATAAATTATTTGGTAGATTTTTTGGAAATCCTTGGGATACCGGTGTCCCAATATGCGCCAAAGGTCAAAATAATGTGTAATTCTTAGGTTTATAAAAGACATGCTATTTGAGAATACCAGGGTATTTTTGAATAAAAACAGTGCTATTATGTACAATAATAATATATTATAATTATACTATGCTAATTTAATCATATTTATTACAAGTGAAAATCCGCAAATAAGTTTCACCCTGTTGTGAGACACAGGTTTGTGTTCACAAACATCTGCCTTTGCACAATTGACTCATCATTTTTGGTTTCTTTTACCATGGTGTGAGCCGGTGAAGATCTCCTGATTTCTGTATCTATTCTTTTTAGGGTTACGTACCTCAAATGGAAAAAGAGAACCTTTACAGGATCACTGCGTTATTTGTCGGTCTGGATGCCAGTCTGTCAAGACTCTTTTCTCAGGAATCCGTGGATGTATCAAATTGAAATTAATATCAGATACTCAAGTCTGTAATCCCTTCGAGCTGTAAAACAATCAAAGTTCTAAGTCAACGCAAAAAAGATACAGCCGCTCATGACGCATGTTAGCAATTTATCACACTTGCAAGGGAATCCAACCTATAGGGTACTTCCCGTTGACCTAAAATAATGAAATTTGGCAAGAAGCAATGACTCATATAGCACAAGACGTAAAGAAACATTTTCGAAACATTAAATTTATAGTTAGATCACAAAAAAAATATTTCCTAACTACAAGTTTGTACAGAACCCCCGGTGCGCGATTCCAACTTGCACTTGGCTTGTTTTCCTTTTATTGACATGGCTGGTAGGATATTTTTTCCAAAATAGAAAGCAGGGGCAGGTTTTGGAACATTCGTAGTTTCTATACCCTGTACGATAAATGTCTGATCTTCATCGCCCAATACCAGCGCATCTTCATACCATTCTCATCACAGACGCTGGTATGGCCACAAAATATTGTTCAACTTCGTTGAGAGCATGAGATTATTCTCGTTGAGGTCAACGAAAATAATCTCGTTCCATTATGAGCCTAAAACAGTGAAAAAAGCTTAGTAACTGTTAGTAAACGTACATAAAATGCTATACAAAATATACTTGAACATTATAAAGTATTTGACCTATGAAGCATATTGGGACACATACTTCCCCTAAACATTATATGGTCTTTTAGTTACTTTATTCCTGCAAATTGTTGTAAAAAGCAATAAAACATAAATGTTTACTTACCATTGTATAAAACTTTGGCACTAAACAACCACAACAACAATTAAAACATAGTTTAATTTATTGTTCAAAATAATACATTGATGGACGCCAAAACATCAAATTTGAATTATAAACTTTTTGTATTTTTTTCGCACGCCGTACATTTTTTACCATAAATAATAAAGGATATGTTCAAAAATAAGTGCTTGGACTTCCAATTACAAAGAAGTTTGGCATATTGTAGTGAAAAAAGTTTTAATATAAGTCAGGGACAAGGGTGTCCCATTTACGTCAAAGGGTTAACGTGCCTTCCGAAGTACGAAAGCGCTCATATCTATGAAATAATAAGGCATCATAATACATTATGAATAAATGTATTATGATGCCCTATTCCTAGATTCAAATATATGAATAAATAATAATAATTATTATTATCTAAATGCCACTAAACGGTCACCGAACTCAAACTCAAGCTCAAAATTCATTTATTCAGTAGGAACTGTATAGTTACACTTTGAAACGTCATTTATTTTTATTTACCACCAATTCGTAACGTGACCAAACAGAGAAGAATTGGCAAGAAACTCTGCTTGGCTTATATTTTTTTAACGTCATTGTTCTTAATAACTATTACATTGTTTTTGATGGAGTTGGAGGCAGTTTTATCCCAAGCTTCTTTGTCATCTAAATAATCAGATATTTTATAATAAGCTTTATTACAGAGATTACCCATCCAAGTAGTGACCGGGCGGAGTGTTGCTTAACCAAGATGATCCAAAGGACACCTAAGTTAACTACGCTAATAGCACTTCTACAACGTAGCATTTAGTAGCTACGAAAATCTTCCCTATAGACATTATATGCTACGTCGTAGACGATTGCAGCTACGTCGTAGGTGCTCTACGTAATACGTTTCTTGACTTGTGTGTTTTATATATTTTTTATCAGGGCTAATGTCAGCCGACGGAGTTGAGTGAAAACAAACATACTCACACACAAAAACGTTCGAATTTATAATATTAAACTGTGATGTGATGAAATCTTTCATATAGTTAAGTGATCGCAAACCAGGCAGAGCCTGTACCATGTACCGGAGACTGATAAACATATATATCTATGCATGTTGTTGAATAAACAATGTAATAGTTAAGAATAATTGTAATAAAACCGTTAATAGTAGACTAGTAGCCAAGGGCTGTAAGGCATCAATTGCAGCCCGAGATATTTAGGCGCACGAGCACAGCGAGGGCGCCTTTAGTTCGAGGGTGCAATTGGTGCTTACACCCGAGCTATTCTGCTTTACATCTCGATTGTGAGGTAAGTAGAAAAAAAGCGGCATTACAAGAATAAAACATTTTTTTTTTCAAGAACGAAATTGAGCTTCGCCGTTCGATATTTAAAATTATTGATGACTAATAAACTCACACGAAGACAAGGCTGAATAGCAAAGCGACCTTTTTGGTCATTGGGCTGAATGCATGATGGTTAGATGTATACGAACTTTTTGAAAGAAAGAAGTGGTTTTTTTTTATTACTTACCGCCCTAGGGCTTTTCTAGCTACATTATTACCCTAGAGCGCTAATTAGTCACCTACAAGCCCCATTTGGAGGTAATAAGAACCTACTTACCGAACGAAATGAGAGATGTAAAAAAATATAAACCAATCGGGTTTTTTTGCCAAATCTGTTCTCTGTTTTGGTCACATTACGAATTGATGTAAGATAAAATTCAAAGTGCACTTTTATGTTCCTTACGAATGAAGAGATTTATACTTTACTTTTTTTACTTTTTTCAACGTAGACCTTCGATCGGCTTAAAAACTATACCACCAGAGTTAACTCATAGAACTCACAGAAAAAGCTTGTCCCACAGTGGCAATCGAACCCGCAACTTGCATCGCAGCCGGCGAATACCTATTGCGTCTAAGAGTAGTTAAGTAAATGAGAGGAAGTATTTTTAATTAGTGAGATTCTTGTTAAATTCTCTGAGGGAGTGAGGACTGGGGACTTTCGTGACTGTGAGTTTGAGGAACAATAGCCGTCCCACACGATGCGTTGCGATGGCGGTGCGGCTCGAGCGATGGTACTGTGTCATCCTTGTTGGTTTTCATCCTTGCTATCTTAGTGAAACTGTCTTACTGACTATTTAGTCAAGCCCAAGACTGACTTACGGCTGGTTTCTATATTATACCGTTACCGATTACGCCTCGTTTTCTCTTGGAAAACTGTCAAAAATTAACAACGGGTGTCGAAAATTTGACAGTTTTTCAGGGGAAAACGAGGTGTGTGTAACGGTATAATATAGGAACCGGCTATTAGTGGCTTACTCTTATACCACGCTAAGTGTAAGACAGCCTTTAGCCGGCTTTTCACTAGGTGATATATATTTTATCGCTCATCATACATTTTGAACGACACGTCTCCCCGGACACACCGCCTCCCCCTGCCTCGCCCTGAGTTTGAAGTGTCAAATGATCATGTGAATAGATGTAATAAGTTTACATCCCATTGTCGGCTTAAGACTTAACACCGCGTGGTCTGATAAGCCCTTATGGTCTGTCAAAATTCATAATTTATTCATAATAGTTTATTTCCACAAAACGGCAAATAAGTACAAGCAACAACACAAAGTAATAATCTTGTTGCTAATATTTAATAAAAAAAAATAAAGCAAAAAAAATTCACTGAGGCAAGGCCTTTCTGTCTTGCTGCAGCACACACAAACTTACATAAAAGTTCATAATTCCTAGGTTCTTTGAAATGTTTGTGTTTTTTTCTTCTTTTTATTAATGTTATTTTGTTGTGCTTATATCTTGTTATTAATGTAAATTGTGTGCCTGTTGTAACAAATAAGTGATTTATCTATCTATCTATCTATCATTAATCGGGGGTTCCAAATAAAATAAAAACATTTAAGGAATGCCACACGGTGCATTCCAGCGCCGTGGTGCCGCACCGCACTGACACCGGGTGGTTTTATGGCGAAAGTTTTGTAAGTAATGATACAGCAATTACTAAGTTTTCGGTCACATGTCTCTGGAAATTCTATAACTGAAAACAAAATGAATTACGTGTAACCGATTAGTCGATTACTGATCGCTTGCTGATGGGTGGAATGCACTCATAGGTACATTTAATTCTTCATTATTACGATTTTTATAAACATAAAGATAGTTTTTACTGTTTTATTATTTGTGTTCCATGTTTTTATTACGGTACCACGCGAGCGAAGCCGCGGGTGGAAGCTAGTTAAAAATAAATTATGGTAATTACGACTACTTAATTTTTTTTGTGAAATTTTTTACCGCTCTGCAAATGTTTTTGACGATTCTACAGGTTAACAGGTTTTACAGGTTATCTTGTAGTGTATATTTAACGCCTGAGTCAATTTACTTAATTCTACAGGTATTTAAGATGTTTCTAATTTTTGCAGATCGGTTTTCTATACTTGTCGGTTTCGTAACATTGGTAGATTTTCCTTGAGTGGGATGTTAACCCGCTGTAATGCTGGAGGACCACACCCATCGTTGGTCAGCGAGTCCTATGGACTTGGTCGGTTGCGTAGCTAACCTTTTATCTATCTATCTACTACTTTTCACCCCCTTACCGTTGCGTCGCCGTAGCAATGTTACAGTACTGCACTCTCCGTGTGGCCACCAATGCGGTGAAATCTTTGCCACGACGCCACCGCAACGCACCGTGTAAACCGGCTTTAGAGCCAGTTGAAGTTCCAAGGCAATTGTCGAAAGTCAAATTCATAGCTCTGTAGGTAAGCTGTAGGTCGCGAGTTCGATTCCCGTTCACATTCGTATGGTGAAGAGGCATTTGTTTTGTGTTCAACGACATTTTTGACCCAATAACAATTCATCATTATCATCATCATCATCATCATTAGCCTATAGCAGTCCACTGCTGGACATAGCTTACACATAGCCTACATAGACCCACCCTAATCAGCGTAATAACAATTAGATCTAAGTATTTAAAGATACATTTTCCCTTATGCAAAAATCTTACTTACTTACTATCCTAGCGCATTGACGCCGAAGCGCGTCTTGGCCTCCGACACAATAGAACGGCACCGGCTTCTGTCTTGTGCTGCCTCTCACACGTGATGGGCCCCTATGTATACAACGCACTGCCAAACACCGTCAAAAATGCACCTGGCATAGTAAGTTTTAAATTTAAATTGAAGAACTGGCTCGTTGAAAAGACGTTCTACAGCATTGACGAATTTAACTCCTACAATAAGTAGGAAGATATTTACTTTACTCTCCTACTTTTAATTGTAACATAGTTACGTAATTTTTAATTAATTAACTGCAATGTTTATGACGTATAATTTGACATATTATGAATAAAGTGTTTATATCTGTTTATATCTGTTTATATCTCTCCAGTCCGGCACTTGATGAAAACCGAGATCCTTTACGACTTCGTCCTTCCACCGGTATCTGGGTCTGCCGACTGGCACCCTCAGAAAAGCCCTTACCACCCGATCCTAATCCATTCGTAGCACGTGGCCGAGCCAGCGAAGCCTTTGTGATTTAAATTCGGCTATTATGTTTGGCTCAGCAACTTCCCGATTTTTTTTCTCACCCTCCATGATCCATCACCTTGGTGGTTCCCCGCGCTGGCCTTCACGGCGTAGGGGAGCGTATCCCCGGGTGGCGGATGGGGGCCGGTCGGTTGTACAGCCTAGCTACGCAACCGACCAAGTCCATAGGACTCGCTGACCAACGATGGGTGTGGTCCTCCAGCATTACAGCGGCGGGTTAACATCCCACTCACGGAAAAACTACAATGGCCTTACTTATGAACATCTTTCAAAAAATAAACGATGCTTCAACTATTGCCGTATCTATCCGTTGGATAATGACAAACAGTGACAGGGCTAACTTTGAGTATTGATTAACTTTAAGTAGCGTTCATAAGTTAGAGGGGGCTAATGTTACAAAGCCGACAAGTATGGAAAACCGATCTGCAAAAATGTGAAACATCTTAAATACATGTAGAATAGGCTAGATGACTGAAAAAATCTAATTAGTCCGTCGTTTACATTATCAAAAATTATTGGACACGTATTTTTTCTTTTGTCAATTAAACTAAAAATGACAAAGATATAGTGCGTTGAAGTTCCGCGTGACGTCACGGGTAAGTACACTTTTTACATACAAGTGACGTCACGAGCCCCCACTCCCGAACTTTGACGCTCTATAACTTGGTCGATTTCCATTGATTTTAAAAATAAAAAAAAAACGTGTCCAATATTTTTTGATAATCTAATTGACGGACTAATTAGAATTATTATTTTTCTACCCAGGCATCATCCCTATTAGGTAAATTGACTCAGGCGTTAAATATACACTACAACATAACCTGTAAAACCTATTAACCTGTTGAATTGTCAAACACTTTTGCAGAACGATTAAAGATTTCGCTAAAAATTATTTAAGTAATCATAATTACCATAGTTTATTTATATATTTTCAACTAGCTTCCGCCCGCGGCTTCGCTCGCGTGGTACCTAAAAAAAGTAGCCTATGTGTTAATCCAGGTCGCAAACTGTGAATATTCCAAGTTTCATTCAAATCCGTTCAGTATTTTTTGCGTGAAAGAATTACAAACATCCATCGATACATATATACTCATAAACTTTCACATTTGTATATTAGGAAATAGTAGGATTGTTTCTGATCTTACATTGGTAACGAACACGTGCAGTATACCATTCATTTCACTAATTAAGTAGCTTGAAAAAATATTCAAATTCGGCGCAATTGACAGCGTGCGCCGAGTTTTGGTGCAGACACGTTTTTTCCACGTTTGTGGCTCTATTACAGGGAATACAGGGAATACACGAATACAGGGTATAAATAAAATAAATAAATAATCCTGGACGTTATCACACAGCATCATGTAGCCCCAAACTAAGCAGAGCTTGTATTATGGGAACCACATGATTGATATACTACATAGATACATATTTTTTTTTTGTAAATACATATATATCATACATAGAAAACACCCAGACCAGAGACAAATATCTGCAGAACATGCAAACATTTGTCCCGCAGCGGGAATCGAACCCGCAACCTTCTGCGTCACAGGCGGACCTTCGCCCACTGCGCCACAGAGGTCGTCAGAGGTCGTCGTATAGTCAGAGGCAAGTCCAAACTAACCCCACGAGAGCTTCCATAATAACATTTTACTTTCAATCAGCTAGTACACCCCTAAATTGCATCCGACTGTACCGGTACACTCAGCGCTTTAATCTTTATAACTTCGTTAAAAAGGGGGTTGATTTCGTTAGCTGAATGAAAACTCAAGTGCTCGGCTTTTTGATTTATTACAACAGCTTTTGTAAATGGATTTGTGTACGACTTGTCTTTCAATAACCCCCCTACTGGTTATTTGTACGAGATTTCTTAAGAGCACAGATCATGAGCTTATCCATACTTACCTACCCCCTAGTTCTTAACCAAATGTCATTTTAAAATGGTTTGATAAAGTAAGGTTGACCCTGTCATTTAAATGAAAATAAAAAGAGGTGAGATGATATTTTAACACCATTTTAGCTATCTAAGATTTATAGAATATTGTTACGAATAGGAAGGTTAATACCAACCTAATAATACCCAGAAAAAACAGCAGAAAAAATTAAAAAATCCAAAATTGCCAACTTTTTTTGCCAACTTTTTTTAGCAAACGGCGCTCAGCCGTGTCTGTCCAAAAATTTCGACAAGACGAGGAGTTGACTCTGTAATGCAGTTGGTTAGCGCATCTCGGTATTTATGAGAAGGTCGCGGGTTCAAATACCGTCTGAGTCGAATTTTTTGGGTTATATAAAAAAAAAATTACTAGAAGTGCTGCCGGTGTCCGAATTGCTGAAAGAGTTTATATATAATACACCACGATCCAAGTTATCTAATCCAACCTCTTTGATCCAATAGCAAATAAAGTTGCACGTGCGAGAGCCTTAGGTGCAGGCCTCATATATAAATGGCGCCAGGCGCGGACATGGCACGGGCGGTTTGATATTCCATTCTTTCAAACAAAAATAATGGACATACACAATTTATGATTGACGTGATTATGACGCGCTATGTCATAACCACGTCCGAGAATGGACATGTTTGTGCGTGGGGTGTTTTCTATATCTATAATGTTCTATGTATTCTATTTCTATATGATATGTATGTATTTACAAAAAAAAATGTGTAGTATATCAATCATGTAGTTCCCATAATTCAAGCTCTGCTTAGTTTGGGGCTACATGATGCTGTGTGATTACGTCCCGCATTATTTATTTATTTACATAACGTGTGTCCTAAATTGTGCTTTATTTCCATTATTTTTGTATTAAATTTGAATGGCGCTCGTGCCATGTCCGCCTCCGACGCCATTTACATGTGGCCTGCACCTTGGATATGAACTCCGTAATCTCCCAGTCACATTTCGCATAAAAAAAGGTTCTTTTTGACAAATTAATCGTTTTTCGCGCGTGACTGTTTAGAGTGGGACGTGGGGTTGCTTTGTTTTTAAAGAGTGACGTGTGCAGGGAGGGACTCAGGACTAAAAGTCCTCAAACACTCTTATTTTCATTGCATTCTAGAATTATAATCATCATTGTTATTAACTTATATTTTATACTAATTTATTTATCTTAATATTTCATAATCATATATTTGTTTGCCAGAATGTAGGTTATTTATAGTTCCATTATGTAAATTATTTGATCCTGTACATTCTTACTACTAGAGCATGCAAATATAAGAATATAACATTTATAATTTAGTTATATTTTACAGTACAATGTCATTCAAGCTAACATAATAAATTAATATTTAGTCAAATTTGTCACTAAGAAACTCTGACATTGAGTAGTAACATTTATCAATTAGAAGTGTCTTCATATTATTCTTAAAACTAATAATTTTGCCTTCTTTTATGATCTCTGGTACCTTTTATAGATAATGAATTGAATCAGTGACTTTGTGGGAATCCAAATCAATCAAAATGCCGTTAATCCGTTAAAAATTAAAAAATATATATTTAAAAATGTAATCCGTTAATCAAAAGGTTAACTTCGTTAATTAACGATTAACGGAGTAATTAGTTAATGCCCAGCTATGACTTTATAACGTGGAGATGTCGCGCGGTTAGCTCACTTTCTGCTTGGCGCTCGGCGAAGCAACACGTCTGCGAATTTTTGCGGAGTGCTTAAGGCGGAAAGCGAGTCTATCGTTTCCTGATGATGCCTTATGGGGAAGGCGAAACATTGTCGAATTTCTGTTGAGTTTTTATGAAACTCGTCAGAAAGATTTGGCGGAATTTGTACTAAATATTTTATCTTTTAAATGTCTTGTAATGGATTTTTACCTTGTTATAGATTTTTGGGGCCATAAAAAAAATACTGTTGTGAATAAGCGATGTGTTTGATTGTACAGTACAAAATTTGTTCATTCGGGTCGCTATATAATATTTGAATATCATATCATTATTATTCAATAGTTTAATTTAAGATTAACTAACTCACTAGGTTTATGACATTTATGTACCTACTAGCAAATATGGATCATGTTATCAACTAGCTTATGTCCTCGGCTTTCGGGGTACAGGTATAAAAAGTAAATCATCAGTTAATCCAGGACACAAACTTTTATATTTCAAGTTGATGTAACTTAAACCTTTCAGTTCAGTTCAGTAGGGACAAATAAATATACTCACATACACACTCACATATTTATAATATCATGACACTCCACTCAATGTATTTAGTATTTATGTATATATAAAAAAACTCCCCAGATGTTATTAATCACCCCTTCTTTGATTTAACTCTTAAGTATACTTACCAACTTCACTACTTTTCAAATACAACCTATTCGACGGGTAAATAACACAATATTCTACAAAAGTACTTATTACACAGCCATTAATGTATATAATCACTTGCCTACAGACTTGAAAGAGCTTAATGGAAACATTTTTAAAAATAAATTAAGAAGCTGGCTTATAAGCAAAGTTCATTACAACCTTAAAGAATATTATGGCTAGTCATATAATTAAGTATTAGGTACCAATAAAGTATCAAAAGTTTAGTTTAAACGTATTAGTCTACGCTGTGCTATAAGTTCCTAAGTTAATGTTGTGCCTTAACTTTAGCTTAGTTTTAGAAAGTATTGTATGTCAATACTCAATACTCAATATTTTTATTGTTTCCATAAGTAAGTAGGTATACAGGTGGTAAGGTATGTAGGAAAGTTCTTATGGACCCTGATGGGCACTACAATAGTTAGAATAGTTAGAGAGAGGACTTAAATATTTCACATAAACCTAAATGATTACTTAATTCTATGTAGGTATATAATTATAAAATTTATAAACTTTAAAGAAGTTAACAAAAATAGTTCTTATTACTAAATTTACATAGAACATTTATTTATAAAAGAAAAGGACTGAAATATGTGTAAATGTCCGAAATGGACTAACTGTTGTGTCACAAATACTTACATATAAGATCCATGTTTACACAGTTTTTACAATAAATGATTCTTATTCTTATTATTTTTATTCAACCTAACGATTGGGTCAATGGTCCGAGAGCTTCGTTCGAACAAACATATTCAAACAAACTCACAACTTTACCTCTTTATTGATTGTAGCTTGAATACATCCCTGCATTCCGCGCACCCCACCAATTAGCGCAATCATTGTATATCTTTACGTGCAGGGGTAGACATGTCACGTCTACTAATAAATGAACTGACATGTTGGTGTGTCGGTAAAACAATAAATAGGTACTGCGTATTTGCTTTCTAGCAGATCAGATTTGCTAGTTATAAAACTCTTTATTGTAATCATACCATCATCAATTTTTTACCTAAAGATGCTGTTAGAAAGGAGCTGAATAACTATTTGTTATTATTTTTAAAAAAAAATGTAGACATGCGTGCTCCATCATAAACCAACGGGGTGATCAGATCAGTCAGCGGGGTGATTGGCTAACTCTGTTGCAAACATAGATTATGTAGTAGCTTTAGTAGTGTAGTTGCTTTCTCTGTCTAGGGTTGCAAACAAACATGATTGACACCCATAGATTAAGTACCCTGTCTAGGTTGACACCGATCCTGTTTTAACAAACTGTGACAGTTAGTCAATTGACGTTCATTGAATTTCGACGGATGAAATGTCAAAGTTTGCAAAAACAGGATCGGTGTCAATAATTTTTGTTTGCAACAGATTTTTGTATGGTCAAGCGCTTGGCAATTTTTTGAAAAAAATATATGTAAATATGAATTTCTGAGTGATGGTCACTTTGGGGGGTTCCACCGCCACTTTCAGAACCCAAGCCAACCTCACCTAGGTACCCTTGGTTCGCCCAGCTAACAAACGGGGATTTGGCAGCGGCTGATTGCGGCATAGTGCAGGCAGACAGACGAACAACTGATCCTCTAATGGTTCCTTTTTAGGTAAAAGTAGCGGCACAAAAATCTAGCGCTGACCGTTATTGCGCAGAAGTCAAAAGTAAGGTATCATATGGGAGCTAGAGGCGAGAGAGAGCGAGAGACCCATGAGCAGACGTTTCGTTCAACGCTAGACTTATGTGTCACTCGTCTCTACATTCGAGTCCATGTACGTTATTCGAACACTTGCCAGGAAATACTCTGTTCATTTAAATTCACGTTTCTTATTGTTTGGTAGAATGATGATACCCCCGATTACCACTATGCTTCGAATTGCATGTATGAACTCAATGTTAAGGTGAATGATTTTTCATAAAAAAAATAAAAAAAAAAATCTTTATTCAATTTCTTAAAGCTAAGATTGACAAATACGGAATTAAATATATTATTATAGGTAAATATTTTACACTGTGCCTGAACTAGGATAAATCCTATGTCTCAGGCGTAACAAAGGTGACAGTCTCTAGCAAATAAATAGCAAGCTTGCTTGCGCCGATGAGATAGGTAGAAAAATTAGAAAATTCTTAGATTTAGTAAATAAAAAAATATCTTTTGAGAATCTTCTATTTCACTAAACCTCTGTACCTCTATGTACCATTTCCGGTTGTAATTGTCATTAAATCGCCAATAATAACGCAGCTGTGTGCGGGAGGCTTAAACGTTTCATATTAAAATACGTAGAAATAGCCTTGACACTCAAATATCTAATTTGTATATAGCAACATTTTTGGAAACGTCAAATTGACAAAAAAAAACAGTACAAAGAAATTTTGTTTTCATTGGAGGTTTTTGTGAATTTTGTTTTTACAAATTAATTAATTTTATGAATTGAAATGAGTGTAATTCTGAATAAATGTGAAACATGCTTGAGCACCGATCGTCTGTTAGTGTGTACAACGAAGATTCAATCGATAATCAATGAAATACAGCTCGAAAAGGTTCGTTCTTCATCATCTACTATAATTTATGTTTTATTTACATTATTTACATATTTCTGCTGTTTCCTTTGACCCACGATTGTTCTCTCATATCACACTTTCTTTCTTAGTCCCTCGCGATAAGATCTAAGACTTGCAGCATGTCACATACATTTGTTCAAAAACAGCGTTAACATGGAAGCATGTAATTTTTTTTCATTTCTTTTCACTTTGTAAATTTTGTAAAATAACTACTGACTGCTTATTTTTATCATGATGTGTACACATGTTTTTGGAATATTATTTAGCTATATAAGTTGCGTCTATAAGATGTACTTTAAGTTCCTAACGTTCCCTATCTTTAACTTATCATTAGCTATCTTTAACCTAAGACATTCACTGCTGGTCTAATGCATGGCGCATATCGTCATGTGAGGACGTCGTGCTGTAGAATCACATCTGTGTTTTCAGTACCCAAAGTGTTAATTAAAAAAGCAATGGATGTCCGAAATTGACAAACTATTGCGTCATATTTACTACTCGTAAGACCTATTTTTACAGTTTATACATAAATTATTGTTATTCTTTGTGTGCCTGAATAAAATAAAATACAAACACAAACACCAGCCCATTCAGTCCACTGCTGGAGATATCCCTTCCTTAATTACATACGGCTACTGGCAAGGATGCAAAAGAAACCGAAACCTACATCCACATTTTAGCAACAAAGAACCTCTCCTAAGGGCAGGGCGCAGGTCCGTATCTCCAGCTGTAGGAGCTGAAGGGTTTCCCGCAGGGTCCGATGCAAATCCCATCACAGGGTCCGCTGAAGGGTGCAAGGTAACCCAAACAAGCGACTTGACCGTAGCCAGGCACGCCGCATGAAGGTGCAGGACATCCAGGCATCTTGAATATTTTTTTGGAATTTTTTACTTGGTGTTGATATTTTCAAGATATTTTTTTGCAAAAGCAAAACAGCATTATGTATATATTTTATTTAATACCTGTATATGTATGATATGATATACACGCATCAGCTTTAAGCTGCTAATGTATTATACATAATAATAATAATAATAAGGAGGTTCCTCTCTCTGCAGCCCTAGCCACCCACCATTTGAGCCTTGCCCCGTGGTCGGTGGTCCACCATTTTGGATATATTTTTACTACAATGTTTTTTTATATTATTTTTGTATATATATATAGTAGATTAATAATGTTTTAAATTTTATAGTAAAAAATGTATTTTTGATGAGTTTTAAAATGAATAAAATGTCATAATAATAATGAACTTGAACTTCAGTAAACACCGAAATTAAAAAAGATAATTTCGTGAAAAAAACCAAAAACATAATAATAATAAGTACATTCATATGCATGCCGTAAAATGTTATTATGTGTTTGTTTTTTTTGTGATGTCTTTGTTACAGGAATAAATGAACTTGTAACTTCTTGTTTCTGTTTGAGAGTTAATTTTTTTACGGAACATTTTTTTTAATTCTCTTCACTTTTTTTTTTAAGGCGCTTAATCAAAGATATAAATACTGTCATTGGTAAACTCTTGGACATCCCATGAAAAGCCACAAAAGAAGAAGAATAAGAATACTTTTAACCGAATTACATATAATAAGTTATTAAGGTGACTATAAGGGTCAAACCTACCTCTCGCTCGCACTATTCAACATTTTTGAAGATATAAAATCACTGAATGTAGTTAGGCAAAATAGCAAACCTTCACGGCCTGGAACCTTTGTATTGTTATTTTCTAGGCCGTGAAGGTTTGCTATTTTGCGTATCTACATTCAGTGATTTTATATCTTCAAAAATTTTAAAAATTTAAATTTTAGGTTTGACCCTTATAGTCGCCTTAATAAAATAATGTACATGATGATCATCTGATATTAGAAACAAAAGTGAATCATTTTCACGAAATACACCCAGCATTGAATTGGAACATGCTGAATCGGCGTTCCAACAGTCTTTTGCGGTAGCGCTCAATGCTTGGTATGATTGATTCATCAGCATCATCAGCCTATAGGCCTCCCCTAATGAGCGCCATTGCGCCATATGCTCGACGCATCCAGCTTCTACCAGCAGCCTTTCGCAGATCGTCACCCCACCTGGCCGAAGGACGATGATTGATTGCAAAACACTAATTCTTCCTGGTATGGCTGTGGGTAAGATTGCATTAACAACCTAATCAATAGTTTTTATTTCAGATCCTAAATACTTCTGGTGGTGTGTGCTGGGAATGCCATAGAAGGATGTTTGACTTCTATGCATTCAGATCACAGGTTAAGAAAGCCCAAGATATTTTGTCAACGAATATTGAGGTAAATATGTGATGGTTAACATGTTGACTGCGGGCCGTGCACATGACGCCCTGCAGAATCACATTGTTTTCAGCCCTCAAAGTGTTATGTTATGTCAGAGAGAAGTCAGGCTGTTGGAAAACTTTTTAAAATTTTCGTGAAATATTACGATTTGATTTGGTAAGTTACTTTGGGAAAAGTGTTCTAGCTGAGAAATAGAGTTGATTGTGACCAACTTGTTATTTTTGACAAATGTCATTTTCGAAGCTGACTGAACATTTTTGTTAAAATCCGAAAATGCAATTGTTGTTGCCTTCAAAATAAAACCATAGTTTCCTCAGAATAAAACCTTCTAACTACAAAACAACAAACAATGAGACTGCTCCTGTAAACTTTGAAACCATTCAACCAATATGTTTCAAACCAGTTTCATTAGAAAGGTACCTATTAATGCGAATATGGTTTTAGACCACTTAAACAATACATTAGCTAATAATCTTTCTTATTATTTTCTTTTTTTTTTACAAAAAATATTTAAGCCACAGAATAGAAAAAGGAACAGAATTTTCGCTCCGCAAAAACGATTAAACAAACAGCTACTTTAGCTGCGACGCAGTAAAGTGTTATTCAGCTCGTACCTAAAATGTTATATTCAGCTACACCTTGCATCCCTTTCTATACGTAACTCATCTCTTCTGACGCGAACTAACATACGGAGCGAGCCCCGCACTCGGGGCCCAAACATGTACTTATAGCTTCGTACCTAAAGTGCGGAGTGAGACTGGCCTGGTTAAGCGCTTGACCACTAGCACACCTAAAACAGGTGAAGATGCGTTCTAAAATAGAGCATGCTTGCCTAGATGGACTAATGGTATGGTATTAGCACACGTCGGGTATCCGCTCGTAAAGCATAAATAAATTAATAGTAGATAGATATAACTTTTGGAACTATCATGGTGGTGAACATAATTATGAATATTGTTGGCAACCCCTGACTAGTCTAAAAGTGGCGACAGGCGCCCGGCTGGCGCGTGGAAAGAAGCAGTTATTGCGTCGAGCACAACTGGCGGTGGCCGCTGGCGGGTTTCATTTCTTGTTCCGACTCTCAAGGCAAAAACTTGTGCCGATTTTAGTTCTGTAACCTAGCGCTTAAATTATATTAAATAACTGTGATTCTTTATATAACTAGAATATTCGATCGTTTGTAAAATCATCATCATCATCATCAGCCTATAGCAGTCCACTGCTGGACATAGGCCTCCCCTAATGAGCGCCATTGCACCCTGTCCTGAGCTCGACGCATCCAGCTTCTACCAGCAGCCGACAGCAGATCGTCACTCCACCTGGCCGGAGGGCGTCCTACACTACGTTTGCCGAGCCGTGGTCTCCACTCAAGAACTCGTTTACCCCAACGGTTATCGGTTCTTCGGCAGATATGGCCAGCCCATTGCCACTTTGTAAATAAGAATTGTAAAATAAGAATGGTGATAAATTACAATGGTTAAATAATATGATCGTCTGGGTTTTAAATTACATTAATTTGCAGATTTAGTTAACAATATCAACGGGATATTTACCATGATTTGTGAGTTCTGTTGTTTCCCGATATTTTGAGGGAGGAACTGAAGTCTGTGCGAGTGGGTAGTTACTGGCAGACGAAACTATCTACCCTCTTTCTTAGTCTTTTATTATGAACTAGCTGACCCGGCGAACTTCGTACCGCCTTAGCAAAATTAAATGTATATTTTTCAATATTTCTGAGAGATTTTCTTAATATTTTTTTCCGTAAGAACCTTCTCCTAATAATAACAAATACAACAAAAAAATAATTAGTGAAATCGGGCCAGCCATTCACGCGTGATGCCGTGACCAAGGAAAACGGGTTTCATAGAAGATAGAAGATGACACCACTACCACTGTTTTCAATGTTACTTCTAACTCTATCACGACACACAACACTTACTGTATCAGGACACTTCTGAAACATCACTTTTTCTGTTCCTACACATTCTAATAACAGGATTCCAGACTCCAGACAATTGAAAACCATCTTCTAGATTGAAATTTCTGTGTTTGGTAATCTCAATCGCCTCTTGAACCAGTCTTGGTATATAGTGGCGTTCTGTTGAGATTACTTGCGGATTATGTAGTTCGATCCAGTGATTTGAACCTGATTCCAGCAGATGTTCAGCTATGGCAGACTTCTGAACATCAAGGTTCTTGACCGCCCCAATATGTTATTTTACTCGACAGGTTATCGTATCGTTAATATTCATAATAGATAGATAACACCTTATTGATCACCACATTAATACAAGGTAAAGTAAGAGTAACTTATGTCTAAGCATCATGAAGGTAAAACAATTGGCGGCCTTATCGCTGAAAGCGATCTCTTCCAGGCAAACATAGTAAGGAAGAGGAAAGCTTTAGAGGATAGCGGTGAACTTATGGAAGATAACATACATAATTATTACATCTAAATATAATGTTGAGAAGACTGACTATACACAAATATTAATATACTTTTTTTATTAACCTCTCTCGTCCCACTGCTGGGCAAAGGTCTCCCCCATAGACTTCCAAACATCTCTATCCCGAACCATCTCCCATCACTCTCTTTTGAAGGCATCGAGCTCGTCCCGCCGACGCATCCTCGGCCGACCCCGACGTCTCTGGCCCTCAGGCGTCCAGGCAGTGGTGATGGTCGCCCACTAATTAGAAGCCAGGGCTGACGTGTCCCGCCCAATCCCATTTGAGCCTGGCTGCTTTATCTCCAACATCGGCAACACCGGTCAAGGAACGCAGTGTGGTGTTACGCACTCGATCGGTTCGTTTGACACCGAGAATGCTACGTTCCATGGACTTGGTTCATTGGACTTCTGCGCCTCAGTCAGCGACTACAAAATATTAATAAAAAATGCTATAAAATTTAATCCTAATACATACAATAATAATAAAAAAGAGAGTAACAGGAAATTAAATACTAACTATAAGAAAGTGATAAATAATGTGAATGTGTGTAAGTGAATAATATTATGTTATTGAAAATTTATTGCAACAATATTTTTTTTCAGCAGAATCAAAACACTCTTAGTACACTGTCAAAAATTACAAAAATCAACTTTGATTATGAATACAAACACAACTACGATCCTCTTTTACAAAATGTAGAAGATAAATCTGAAACGAAACTGATAAAGCGAGAAGAAAGGATCAGTTCTGATGATGAACCGCTGAATGTTTTTGCGGAATGCATTGAAATCAAAAATGGCGGACAGAAAATTAGTAGTGAAAAGTCTTTTAATAAGAAAATTAAACAGGGTACGAAGAGTAAGATATATTTAGAAGATCTCAAGAGAGAAAAAGGTAAGTCTTTCTTTCTAGTTCATCATCATAATCAACCTACTTATAGCAGTCCACTGCTGGACATATCTCTCTCCCGAGTTACGCAACGTAAGGGGTGTAGAAGCAACGTGGTGTGGTTTGCTTCGTTGTTCTTAGCCAAGATGATCTTGGTTAAGCAACACTCCGCCCGGTCATTACTTGGATGGGTGACCGTTTAGGGACATTAAGATTTAGGCACTTCCGTGCTTCGGAAGGCACGTTAAGATGTTTGTCCCGGCTTTTCAGTCGTTAAGCCATGTCGGAGGCCTTCGAGCGGCCTAAAAACTCCAACACTAGAGTTGGTCACTAGCTCATACGAAGAAGAAGGGGTGTAAGGGGTTCCAAATATCACCTTCGGAACTCAGGCCAACCTCACATGTCCGTGGTGCACCTGCTAACTAACCAATGAGGATCTAGCGGCGGCTGATTGCGGCATCGCGTAGAAAAACACTGGCACAGCTAAATCACCTGACCGCCGCTGGGCAGCAGCATCCATGGTGCGAGAAGCTGTGCCCTGCAATCCCCAACCCCCCCTTCTTATAGGGGAGGTATATGTCCGGCAGTGGACTGAATACGTAGGTGTTGTTGTTCAATTCAGGAACTTCTTTTTTCATCTCTTTTCTCATAAGCTTCGGCAGCACATTGTTCGCAAATTACCTGAAAATCAGCATTGAGTAGATACCTAACATTATCTACGGTTAAAGATTATTTATTTCTCAAGATATTTCAAACTAATCACTTACTGAGAAACATAATTAATATACTCAGATGAGTAATTTACAATAATAAATTACAGTGAGCGTTTACATTCATGTACTTACGTAATAATTACAAACATAAATTATATTAGAAACTCTAAAAATAATAATAACTATCATTCATTCATATTGAAAAACGGGAATTTTCACGTACCGTTACATCGGTGAAGGCACCGACGGCGTTTCGACTCGTTAAGAGAGTCTTCATCAGGGTGAGTGAACGCGACGCTCTCCCTCCGCGTCCCGTCTTGCACTGCGTGCGGCAGCTCTTGCTGCTTGGCTCGACACGCCTAAGGCCGAGGCTGAGTTGAGGCTGTGTGAAGACTCTCTTAACGAGTCGAAACGCCGTCGGTGCCTTCACCGGCGCTGTAACGGTACGTGAAAATTCCCGTTTTTCAATATGAATGAGTTAATTCACGTTAGTTTCATGAACTATCATTCATTGCGGGTAGTTCTAAAACGCTCGCTCAACTCATTCAACTCGCAGTACGGGGTGGCATGCGTAGCAAAACCGCCGTTATGCCGAGCATAAGTTATTCTAAAATCGGGTTTTAAGTGCCCGATAACTACTTACGTGCGCGGAGACACAAACTCCATGTAGTGCCCAAAGCTAGGACTAATTGAATGAATGAAGCACCGCTTACAAGAGCCCTTCGTACAATTAATAAATTATGCGAGGGAAATGATTTCGATCTGTTTGTTATTTCCTTGACGAAATTCACAGAAAGGGCCCTCATATTATTAAGTAGGTCATAAGTTTTTGGTACTGTAATTTGCAATATCGCTTTGGTCTAATACTGTTATGATATTGTAAATTTTAAATCAATAAATAAAAATATTGTATTTTTTAACGTTTTTGTTTTGTTTGTTTATCATTTATTCTTATTGTTTTTTTCGAGGTGAAGTAAAACATGTTTTAACCATAGTTTTTATTTAATGTGATTATTTGGTATATGGGAAAAATAAAAATAGTTATAACAAGCTAGCCTAGATTTAGTTTTTTTTATTATTTAATTTGAATTAATTAAATTTCATAAATTCAATAATTCACTTAAAATATGATTATATTAAGTAGGAAGTAGGATTATTAGTGTAGGTGTAGGTTTATCTTTGGTTTAGTTTCATCATCATCATCAGCCTATAGCAGTCCACTGCTGGACATAGGCCTTAATGAGCGCCGTTGCGCCCTGTACTCAGCTCAACCCAATAACAAAGTTTATATTTTTCCATTTATTATTTCAGACAGTCAAGAGCATTTTAAGGAATCGGAAGATGTTAAAATTAAGTTTGAAACTATTCTCTTTACTGAAGAGGAAATGCTTGAATGCAGGGAAGAGAAGAGAAATCAGGCAAATTTCAAGAAGATACCTTTTAAATGTGATTCATGTGTTATTGGATTTATTAAGAAGGAGAATTATGAATTACATTTAAGGAAGAAACATGATAAGGTATGTAAATTAATCTCTAATATATAAAAATATCGTGTCACGAGGTTGGCTTGGGTTCCAAATATGGGGGTTGGAACCCCTTTACACCCTATTGTTAGAAGCTGGTTTAATCCAGGTCACAAACTATGTATATTCCAAGTTTCATCCAAATCCATTCATCCATTACATAATCCATTCATATATCCATACTCACAAACTTTCGCATTTATAATATTAGTAGGAAGTAGGATTAGTAGGATACAAAATATTTAGTACAAATTCCGCTTACCTTCTCTGACAAGTTCAAAAACCTACCAGAAATTCGACAATGTTTCGCCTTCCCCATAAGCATCCTCAGGAAATGAGTAGAGAAGGGAGGGGAGAGAGATTAAATTAATAAATAATGCTAACAAACTAAGCAGAGCTTGTGTTATGGGAACCACATCACTGATAAACTATTTATATACTCTTTTTTTGTAAATACATACATATCATACATAGAAAACACCTAGACCTGAGACAAATAACTGCAGAACATGCAAACATTTGTCCAGCAGCGGGAACCGAACCCGCAACCTTCTGCGTCTCAGGCGGACCTTCTCCCACTGCGCCACAGAGGGCATCAAGATAAAAAAGTTAAATATGAGTGTACTCTAAGGAATGGCAGCGGAATTAGTACTAAATATTTTGTTTTTTAATATCACGAATGGATTTCCGCAGTCACGCCATTCAATAAATTTTTTTTTATGGTACCTGTAGACAGAACAAGCACATGGCCCACCTGATGTTAAGTGCTAACCATTACCTATCACAAAGCATTGCTCTACGATGCAACACCCTGCGTCCATCAGCTTGAGGCATGAAGATGTTAAGCCTCTTGTGCTTGTAATGTCACCGGCATCCACACCCTTCAAACGGAAACACAGCACAGCTGCTTCACGGCAGAAATAAGCATGGTGCCAGTACCCGGACGAGCCAACAACAAAAAACTCTAGTACTACTAAAGCTTACTTAAACAAAAAAAAGCTAAGCTTAACTGTTATGAATTGGACGGTTCTTATTTAAGATATTCTACATAACAAAATATTTAGTACAAATTCCGCTACCTTTCTCTGACGAATTCCACAAAATGCATTTTATAACTAAATAACTTTTTTTTTTTTCAGAGTTTAGGCACCCATTTATGTAACGTGTGTCAAACCTTATTCCCCAATGAGTCTTCGCTGACTCGCCATCATAAAAAACATTACTTGCAATACAGATGTAAGCTTTGTGATTACAAAGTATCTTCGTACATAGCGGCGTCTAACCACGCGAGGTATAAACATACAGACGACACTGTCAACAGGATTTGTTGTAAACAGTGTTCTTATGTTGGAAAGTAAGTACCTCCTTAGACTGTTTCTACAATATCCGATCCGATATCGGTATCTGACACCGATACGATATCAAGGCAAGTAAAATTGTCGGCTCCGTTAGTCAATATCAGGCCGGACAATATGAAAGACAGCTTCGTAGCACAGGTAAGTCCTAGCACGGCTGCTAAAGTAATATATTATATGTGTAATAAGTATAGCTAACATTTTTTTTGTGAATGATTAGTTGCTTTTATTGTATTATGTTGTTTTTGGTTAAGACGAGTATACAGGTCAAACCTCCCTCTCGCTCGCACTATTCAACATTTTTGAAGATATAAAATCACTGAATGTAGTTATGCAAAATAGCAAACCTTCACGGCCTAGAAAATAACAATACAAATGTTCAGCAATAATATCATGTCGAACCCAACACGTTTTCCTACCAAAAAATTTGCACCAAAATTGATAACATTGGTGCAAGTTTTTTGGTAAGAAAACGTGATAGAATCAAAATGATATCATTGCTGAACCTTTGTTTTGTTATTTTCTAGGCCGTGAAGGTTTGCTATTTTGCATAACTACATTCAGTGATTTTATATCTTCAAAAATGTTGAATAGTGCGAGCGAGAGGGAGGTTTGACCCTTATAGTGTGTTACATTATGACTTTAATGCTATGAGCATTTTCTACCAGCCAAACTTGTGGTTTGTTTATAGATGTTAGTAGGCGTGCTATAATTCAATCTTAAAATTATTTAAAACTACAACTGTATAATAAACAATTTAAAACTACATATAAAATTACATACACCTAAGTACATTAATACTTATATTATACAAATCATATTAATAAAATACTTACATATCAAGATATATAATTGTATTTTATATAAAATATTAAAATATTTATTATAATAAATATGATCAAAGATAGGTACATATTTCATACATTTTACTTGCCCCGATACCAATATCGAATCGGATAATGTGGAAAACGCTATTCATAACCAAATGTCATTTTATAATGCTTCGATAAAATAAACTTTTCCCTGTCATTAATGTAAATAAAAAGAGGTTACATGATAGTTTAACGCCATTTTAGCTAACTGAGGTTGATAGATTTTCGACATAATGTACTTAACGGCGCGGCGCGCGTCGGAGAGCATGGAAGCGCATTTTATAACATGCTAAAGGAAATTGAAACATCCACAAAGCAGTTAAGTTCTTAATTTGCATGCAATTTACGCTTTGAGCTTTGTCAACCATTGACCTAGAACCATAAGTAGATATTGCATGCAAATAAGGAACTTAACAGCTTTGTGGATGTTTAAATTTCCTTTAGCATGTTATAAAAAAGGGCTTTGGCGCGCGCTGGTAAGTGAGTATCGTACATAATGGGATTTAAACCCGCGACCTTTCCATCAGGACGCGCTAACCAACTGCGCTAACTAACTCCTCGCCTTGTCGAAATGTTCTGTCTGTCTCGGCTAAGCGCCGTTGGCTCCACCTATAGGGGAAACGTTACAGCATTCGATCAACTATACAAAGGATATCGCGCTGGCACTATGCACTGTGAAAAAAGTGACACATATTGCTAGCTATCATTTGTCAAAAGCATGTCATACAAATATCGCCTCTTTAATAAACAAGATAAGACAGAAAATCTAAGTAAGCCGACTAAATGAAAACTGCTGCTCCGATAAGCACGTCATATAAATATCTCCTCTATAATAAAGAAGATAAGACAAAAAATGCAGCAAAATATATGCAGGCCTACCTGTTCCATAATAAATTAAGTACTAGCTGTTATAATTAAGTACTAGCTGTTAGAATATTTTTTACATAATTTTAGTTACACAATATTTATTTAAAGATACTAACATTTAGTTATATTTGGGTACCAGAGGTTAGTTTAAAAATTGTTAAACCTAGATTAAATTGTTTCTTATGTATCTCATTTTAAGTGAACCATATTGTGTTTATATGAGAATAAAGTTCTTTAAACCTAACCTAAAATCTAAGTAAGCCGAATAATGAAAACTGCTGCTCCGATAAGCACGTCATACAAATATCGCCTCTATTATAAATAAAATAAGGCAGAAAATCTAAGTAAGCCGTCTAAATGAAAACTGCTGCTCCGATAAGCACGTCATACAAATATCGCCTCTATTATAAACAAGATAAGACAGAAAATCTAAGTAAGCCGACTAAATGAAAACTGCTGCTCCGATAAGCACGTCATACAAATATCGCCTCTATAATAAAGAATATAAGACTTCAATCTTCCTCACTGTCACACTAACTATAGTCAGCACTCTTCTATTAACAGAATGTGTTCTTTTTACAACAAAGACTGTCACAACGAAGATATTTTCTCCTCATCAGTCTCATCTTTAAAGAGACTGGTGCTACAACTCAATTAGGTAAATTTTTTTTTTTATTTGTGCTATATCACTGTAATAATTTTGAGAGCCAGTAATATCTTTTTATTGCATGCTGTGTTCACATCCAGAAGGTTATAACAAAAACTCGATAAAAATTATGGTATTGTTAGTTTTAATTATGTAATATTGATTGTGTATAACCAGTTTTGTGGACCATAATAAAAAAAAAGACTGAAAATCTAAGTATCAAAACTGCTGATCCGATGCGTTTTGGTGGAGTTTTAGACAATCTGCTTTCGGGTGAATAGTGCAACATCCTTTGTATAGTTGATCGAAAGTTACAGCTTCCAAGCCTGCTCAATGACTAATAGTTTAGTAAATTGACGAGATGTGTCGCTTTGCTTATTCAATTATTTTTAGGGTTCCGTACGCAAAGGGTAAAAACGAGACCCTATCACTAAGACTCCACTGTCTGTCTGTCTGTCACCAGGCTGTATCTCATGAACTTATATTTTATAGCGGCAACAGAAATACATCATCTGTGAAAATTTCAACTGTCTAGTTATCACGGTTCATGAGATACAGTCTGGTGACAGACAGACAGATAGTGGTGTTTTATTAATAGGATCCCGTTTTACCCTTTGGGTACGGAACCCTAAAAATTTACGTAATTTTTTATAGAACTTCTAAAGATCTCGCCGAGCACTCAAGAAGTGAGCATTCCTTCATATGTAACGAATGCGGGGTGAAGTTTAAAGGGAAGAACACACTAAGGGCCCATAAAATGTAAGTATTGATACAAAATGTGGATTCAAATTGGTTTATGTACAAATTATGTTTAACTAGCCTATAATTAGATAGATAGATAGATAGATAACTCTTTATTGTACTCACACCAACTTAAACATAAAATACAAAACAAACAATAACTTATACTGAAAGTACAATGGGCGGTCTTATCGCTTAGAGCGATCTCTTCCAGACAACCTTTGGATGGACTGGATTAATAAGACTATAGCAGACGATGGTGAAAATATCAATAAACACAAATTTATCCCTTGAGGACTAAGATTATTGAATAATATAATTATAATATACATAAACATAAATAGCTACATGTACTTACACTACATACTAATTAAATAATAATAAACTAATAAATATCATAAAATAGATAGATAGATACTATAAAACAATGACGAAAATTTCATTTCAAGCGTCATGTGAAACAGATGAATAAAAGTTAAACAAAAGCTTTTTGAAGATAGGCTGAGATTGAGCAGTTCTGATATTGACAGGGAGAGAATTCCAAAGACGAACAGCTTGAACAGTAAAAGAGTGAGAATAGAAACTGGAAGTGTGCACAGGTGTTTGAAGCTGTAAAGTCTCAGAGGAGCGTAATGTGCGAGAATTGGATTGGCAAAGATATACAAAGCGCTCCTTGAGATAAGAAGGAGAGGAAGGGTTGAAAAGGATACTGTACAAAAGAGAGAGAATGTGAGTATTTCTGCGCTCACGAATGGGTAACCATTTTAGCTTCTTTCGAAACTCAGAGACATGGTCATACTTGCGCAGACCGAAGATGAATCTGATGGACAGATTTTGAAGGCGTTCAAGTTTATCAAGCTGCTTTTCAATAAGATTAGGATAGCAAGCGTCGGCATAGTCAAGAATAGGGAGTAATAAGGACTGTGCTAACGTAACTTTGGTAGATGTAGGAAGAAAATTCCTCAGTCTTCTTAAGGATGCAGCAGAGGCAAACATCTTTCTGCTTAATTCAGCTAAATGAGGTTCCCATGAAAGATCTCTGTCTAGCCACACACCTAGATTTTTTACAGTATAACTAACAGGTATAGTGATGCCATCAAAAACAATAGGAGGAAGAGAGGGCCAGTCAATTCTTGACGTCATCCTGGAACTGCCAACAACCATAACCTGAGTCTTATTTGGATTGACTTTGAGACCGAAGGCTTTACTCCACACAAGAATCTTCGCAAAGTCATCGTTAATAGCACTAATGCCTGCAGTTATGTTAGCAACGGGAACTTGCGTATAGATTTGAAGGTCATCTGCATAAAGGTGGTAGGAAGAAGAGATCGAGTCGGAGATTGAGTTAATGAAAATAGCAAAAAGAAGAGGTGAAAGAACGCCGCCCTGAGGGACACCGGCAGTAAGATCAGACCACGATGAAAGAGATTCATCAGAACGGATCCGCTGCCGGCGACCATACAGATAACTTTGAAACCAGTCCATAGCCGTTGGAGATATGTTATAAAAGCGAAGGACAGCCAGAAGAACGTCGAAGTCTACATTATTAAATGCATTACTAAAGTCTAATAATGACAACACAGTTACAAGTCCATTGTCCATACCCTGACGGATATCATCGGTGATTTTAATCAGGGCCGTCGTTGTGCTATGACCACGACGAAACCCGGATTGGAGAGGATTCATGTGGCAGTTACTAGTTAAATAAGCACTCAATTGGTGGTGGACTAGGCGTTCTAGAACTTTCGACAGGAATGGAAGAATGGATATTGGCCGATATTCTGAGAACGAGGAAGGATTAGACTTTTTAGGTAGTGGAATAATATGGGCATTTTTCCAGACAGAAGGAAAAGTTCCACTAGATATAGAGAAGTTAAGGATATGGGAAAGGACATGGATGATATCGTCGAGTATGGGCACCAACATATTGCGACTGATGCTGTCATTGCCAACTGCTTTGGAAGAAATGGATGTCACGCTCCTTTTAACATCACAATCGGAAAATAGACTAAAACTGAAAGGAACAGAAACAGGGGGAGGTTTGTGTAATGAGAGCTGTTTAATTGTATTAGCCTTTGTTGATATGTCAAGGTTAGAAGATGATGAGAAATGCTGATTTAGAAGATCTAGGTCTAAGTCTTTCGGAATGCTATCAAGACGCGACTTACCAACCCCCAAAGTTTTTAGAAACTTCCAGATTTTGGAAGGGTCATCATTGCTGACAGATTTATGAATGTAACGGCGTTGTGCATCCCTACACACCTTATTGCAGATATTCCTTCGCTCAATGTATTTTTTATAGTTTTCGTCCGTCGGGCGACACTTATATTTGAACTTGGCAGAGTTTTTCTGGTGCATAACATGTTTGATTTCTGGTGTAAGCCAAGGAGCAGGTAATTGTTTTATTTTAATGGCTCTCAGGGGAGCATGCTTATCAAATAACTTTAAAATAATGTCATTGAAAAAACTAAGCTTTTCATCAACATGGTCTGCATTGACTACTTCTGACCAATCTATGCAGGCCACATCTTCACGAAGACTGTCCAAATTAATATCACCAAAATTACGTTGCAGAAGGATTTTGGGCTTAGCTTTTGGAGGACGAATTTTGTAAGAAAGGAAAATTAAATCATGGTATGAGAAAGCATCAGCCGGGCATTGACCATGTTTGAAAACATTATTATTGGATGATACAAGTATCAAGTCCAGAAGAGAGGGAGTACAATTTGGGAAATGGTGAGTGGCACTTAAAGGCAGAATGGCTAGATTACTGGAGTTTACTAGCGTATCAAAACGATTGGTACGAAAATCACCTTTAAGAAGGCATGTGTTAAAGTCACCCATTATAATAGTATGATTGACAGTGGGAGTAAAGTCTTCTAAGAGTTTTTCAAAAGATGTAAAGAAGTTAATATCTGAGGAAGGACAGTAATAAACGCCAAGCAAGACCTTGGTATGTGAGAGGGTGACTTGTACAAACAAGTGCTCACCTTCACTAGGAAGGGGAGGTTGGGGAGACATGCTAACTACAGTAAAAGGAATGTGGGCACGTAAATATATGGCAACGCCTCCACCAACTCTTCCAGTGCGATCATTACGAACCAGAATGAAACCTGGCAATGAATAAGAAGTAGAGGGAAGACAGGGTTTTAACCAAGACTCTGATACTAAAATTGCGTGAATATTTTTTTGATTAAACGACGCCAACATATCCGAAAAGTGAGCAGGAATGCTCTGGGCATTAATGTGAACCACATTGAAGTTTTTAGGGACATTGGAAAAATGAGACTCAAGAGTCTCAGAGAGTGTTGGAATACTACAAAAACTATCATCAGTACTACTCAAATCTTTTGAAGAAAATGATTGAAAAACCTCATCATCACTAAAATCGCTTTCACTGTTCATGGTGATATATGTATATACTGAAAGATATATTGATATATATATGATACAATAATAATAATAATATATGTACTTATATTTTAAAAGTGAATAGGTGTACCTACTCAGTTATACTTATAATACTTTATAGTAAGTAGGCACCTACCAGGTAGATATCTACCTTAGCACCTTGTCCACCCGCCAGTTGTGTTATAAAATTGGAAATAACTTTAAGAGAAGCTAAACACAAAAAAAAACATTAGAATACAAAAAAGCAAAGCTAAATTAATATGTATGTATGCTATGATGCTATGAACCTAGCAGAAGAAAAACAATAGAAAAACAAAAAAAAAAAAAAAACATAATGATGCCCATTAAATTGAATACAACCGACCGATCCATGCGTAGAACGAAACGTAAAATACTAAACAGTCATTCAAATGACATTGACTGACATATTGACACTATTGACAGTGACAGACTGATAGAATATGTAATGAGAGAATTTAATTTTTCTCCAAACAAAAAGGTAGTAAAATGTTTACATTACAAAGTGGATCGGTCGGCGGACAGAAGTACTGACTGAGAATTGAGATACACGGACTACAGTCTATTGTTTCTTCGACGCAGCAGCTCGTTTAACCTTGGGAGCCACTATTGCTGCCGTCTCCTTGGCAGCTACTGGAGGCTTTGGGGTAGCCACAGGTGGCTTTGGAGAAACCCCCGCTGTCATCGTTTCCAGCTGCGACGGTCCTGCAATCGCGTTGAGGTCACCCAGCCAGTTGATGCGATGCCTATCACCATCAGGGCCGACGACGTAAACATTTCCCTCCCGGGTCCAGCACTTCGTCACACCAAATCGTTGCCGCGCCTTCATGAAGACTTCATGGCGGGCCTTGGTCAAAAACTCTGATAGGGTGAACCCGGTGTTCTTGAGATTGGTCTTGGCGAACCAAACCTTGTCTCGTGTTGACACATCTCTGAGCTTAAAGAGAATTGGTCGCGGCCGATTAGACGACGAGCGACCCATTCTGTGACAACGACTGATGTCTTGGATGGAGAGTTGTGTTTTGAGGCTGCTTGTGACCACTTTTACCACAGACACAGCGACATCTTCTTTCTGCTCTTCTGGGACTCCATGGAGCAGCAGGATTTTACGCCTTCCCCGCATCTCAAGCTGATCCAATGACCTTGCATTCAACTCAATTTGGTTTTGAAGAGCATGCAAAGCTTTCAGTGTGAACTCTTTGAAACTGCTGAATTCTGCAGCCAGTGTTGTGACATTAGGGGATGGGTTGGTGTTCTTCTGAAGTTCACTCTCAAAGTACTCCATGCGAAGCTTCAGGTCTCCAATCATATGATGGACAGAAGAGTGCCATTCAACGTTGTCCATAGTAGTGTGTCCAAAATGAGGTTATGTCAGTGAATTATAAAATTATGCACTTGTGTTTAGTTTATGAGTGAGATAACACTTTGTGGCAGGCGTTATGTATTAATGTATCATGTGGTACATATATATACTTCGTAAGTACACTTAAAATATTATTATTTCAAATTAAAAATATGAAGGAAAAAAGATAATGCGTGTTTATTGACTACCCGCGTCAGAAAAAAGTAATAATTAAGAATTGTAAAACTGTGAATCCTTGTTTAAATAAAAATAAAATAAATAAATAATAAAAAAAACATTTAAAAAAAGATTTTTTTTTTATTTGACAAGAACAAAAAGAAAAAACCTTTATTTGCAGAGAACAAAAAGAAAAAGTAATGTATTTATTACCAATAAATTGATAATTCTTTATTATTCTTGATAAACCATGAGATAACATTATAAAAGATCATAACAAATACTGAACTGACCGTTTTTGAGGTTGTTTGCGTAGGATATTTCCTGTTTAAGCGGATTTGTAGATAGGATCACTAACTTCGATCTATAACCATTGTAGATATATACCTGTCTACCTTAATTATTTTATTATTGTTTTCTTGTCGTTTGTGTGACTGTAAGTTGGATATCTGTACTTATATTTTACTTTATAATAATTTTATCTCTCTACAAAATAGTCAATGAAAAAATTGAGCTAGGTATTATGTACTTTAAGTAATTTATGTATGTTTATAATAAATAAATCAATAATCCTGGACGTTATCACACAGCATCATGTAGCCCCAAACTAAGCAGAGCTTGTATTATGGGAACCACATGATTGATATACTACATAGATACATCTTTTTTTTGTAAATACATACATAGCTTACATAGAAAACACCCAGACCCGAGACAAATATCTGCAGAACATGCAAACATTTGTCCCGCGGTGGGAATCGAACCCGCAACCTTCTGCGTCACAGGCGGACCTTCGCTCACTGCGCCACAGAGGTCGTCAATCAAATATTCAGTCATATGATATTTTAGTTTTCGTATGTAAGTTTATTTTTATCTTTAGTACCTATGGTTTAGGTTTCTTTTTTTTTTCGTTTTTTGTCTATCTCATTTATTATTATTAGTTATGTTAAAATTTTCTACAATTTCATTAATAAAATTTGCAGAACTACCAGGAAGAAAGTTCTATTTGGCATATTTATTATTTAAGTTCGCCTGTGTACTTGTATTGTATCGTGTGCAATAAAAAAAATCTATCTATCTATGTTTTACCTATTTATCCTGAGCACTTTTTGGGCCTCTGTTTTATTTCTTTATTGTGTTGTATCTGTAAATTAATAATTTCTATATATATTTTCCAGTCGAATACATGCGGTGAAGCGCGAGTTCGCTTGCGACACATGCTCTAGAACGTTCGTCAGTTTGTCGCGACTGGAGTCGCATGTCGCGCGACACAGCGCGACAGCCGCGCGACATCTCGCCTATTGCGCGACTTGTCGCACTCAGTACAAGAACGTGCATGTTTATAGAGCACATTTGAGGAATAGCGCGAGACATGTTCAAGACAGGTGAGGTCTTTTTATTTTCCTTTTTTTTTAATTGTAAAGGAGAATGCCGAAAACCCGTAGCAATTGCGTCAAAACCGAACGTATCCCATAAAATTTATTATATTTTATAAATGACATTAACATTTTCTTTAGTTTTACACACCGACGGGATTAATAATAAAGTAAAAAAATATTTTGTTGATTTGGTTTCCGCCGCACGCCGCCATTAGACTGCAACAACCAATGATATATACGTTACTATTGAAACAAACATTGATGTAAAGTGTTGCTATGGAAATAACCCTCATTTTTAATTATTTTGACAGTAGAATCGACTAAAAACTTATTGGATATTTTTTTGACGCACTCACTTTAGTCTTGGTACCGAGCGCCATACATCAGACGGCATTCTCCTTTTCCTGCAAACTGTTTCAATTTTCTGGTGTAAAATAAAGTTTATCTATCTATCTATACAGGGTGGGGCAAAATTTTACCTCACTGAGGGTAGCTACCTTTTCTTTTGTAGTTACAAGGTTTTGTTTTGATGAAACTATAGGTTTATTTTGAAGAAAAAAAACAATTGTATTTTCGTAATTTTGAAAAAATGTACAGTAAAGGCTAATGTCATTTGTCAAAAAAAACAATTTGGTCTCAACCGACTCTGTTTCCCAAAAGGAACACTTTTCACAAAGTAACTCACCAAATCAAATTGTGTTTGTGAACATTAAAAAAAAATATTAATATTTATAATTTTTTTTAACTATATATTAAAAAAAAAAAAACAAATTGGTCTCAATCGACTCTGTTTCCCAAAAAAACACTTTTCACAAAGTAACTCACCAAATCAAATTGTGTTTGTGAACATTAAAAAAAAATATTAATATTTATAATTTTTTTTAACTATATATTAAAAAAAAAAAACAAATTGGTCTCAATCGACTCTGTTTCCCAAAAAAACACTTTTCACAAAGTAACTCACCAAATCAAATTGTGTTTGTGAACATTAAAAAAAAATATTAATATTTATAATTTTTTTTAACTATATATTAAAAAAAAAAAACAAATTGGTCTCAATCGACTCTGTTTCCCAAAAAAACACTTTTCACAAAGTAACTCACCAAATCAAATTGTGTTTGTGAACATTAAAAAAAAATATTAATATTTATAATTTTTTTTAACTATATATTAAAAAAAAAAAAACAAATTGGTCTCAATCGACTCTGTTTCCCAAAAAAACACTTTTCACAAAGTAACTCACCAAATCAAATTGTGTTTGTGAACATTAAAAAAAAATATTTATATTTATAATTTTTTTTAACTATATATTATGGGATCCACATGATGGATATATTACTTACTAGCTGACCCGGCGAACTTCGTACCGCCTTAGCGTAGCAATGATTAAATGTATATTTTTCAATATTTCTGAGAGATTTTCTTAATATTTTTTTCCGTAAGAACCTTCTCCTAATAATAACAAATACAACAAAAAAAGAATTAGTGAAATCGGTCCAGCCATTCACGCGTGATGCCGTGACCAAGGAAAACGGGTTTCATTTTTATATATATAGACTAGCGGCCCGTCCCAGCTTCGCACGGCTGGACATAAGTTTTTTTTTTATATACTTACCTTTTACACCTTGGGTTACGTTACTTAAGTTTTAGTAAGGATCCCTAATCTTCTCTAGCAATAAATATAGCCTATGTTACTCAGGGTGAATGTAGCTTTACAGTGGTGAAAGAGTTTTTGAAATTGGCACAGTAGTTGTTGAGTTTATTCATTACAAACATACACACACACAAATAAAATTTTTTCCTCTGTATAATATTAGTGTAGATGTAAATTTATAAATTATTTTAAGTTTTTTAAACTATTTTGCAGGATAACCTGTCCTGTTTGCGGGAAGCGGTTCGCGTCACGTGTTTACTACAACAAGCATTATAACTTCTACCATCTGCGGCAGTCGCGGTTCAAATGTCTTGCTTGTGATAAGGTGAGTTAACCCACAGAACTACACAATAGAAGGGTAAATTATTACAAAAGGCTAGATGCCTGAAAAAATCTAATTACTCCGTCATTTACATTATCAGGGGTGAGGGGTGTACGGGGTTCCAACCTCCATCGTTGGAACCCAAGCCAACCTCACCTGCACGGGGTGCATCCTGCTAAACAACGAACGGGGCTCTGGCGGCAGCTGATTGCGGCATAGCGCAGCCTACATCGGCACATCTAATCCCCTGGCCAATGACGGGCAGCAGCGTCGGTGGTGGGAGAAGCTGTGCCCTGCGATCCCCAACCCGCATGCCCAGCGTGGGGATTATGGGCATATCGCCCTTTATGCAGTGGACTGATATAGGCTGGCGTGGTGGTTACATTATCAAAAAATATTGGACATGTATTTTTTCTTTTGTCAATTAAACTAAAAATGACAAAGTTATAGTGCGTTGAAGTTCCGCGTGACGTCACGGGTAAGTACACTTTTTACATAGCCGTGACGTCACGAGCCCCCACTCCCGAACTTTGACGCTCTATAACTTAGCCGATTTCCATTGATTTTAAAAATAAAAAAATACGTGTAAATTATTTTTTGATACATAATCTAATTGACGGCCTAATTAGAATTATATTTTTTCTACCCAGGCATTGGAGTCTAAAATTTAGTTAAGCCTTTGTATAAATCTGATGGATATAAGTTATCAAAGCGCATAACGGGGCGCGTTCGAGACAGCAAAAGAAAATAGGGAACACTAGCATGTTTATATACTCCAATATTATAAATGCAAAAGTTTGTGAGTTTTTTGATTTGGATGAAACTTGGGCTATTCACAGTTTGTGTTGGATTAACATATAGGCTACATTTTTATCCCGGTACCATGCGGGCGAAGCCGCGTGTGAAAACTAGTAAGAATATAAAATAACTAGAAAACCATAGGTAATAGGTTTTGTGATCATTTTGTTGCTATATGCTTTCATTATCATAATAAATAAGGGAAATAACAAGTACCTATAAACTTTTTATCAAAAATTAAACCGACTTCAAACAAATCACTTCTTACTTCTTGCCCTAAAGAATTTTGAAAATCGGTTCACAATTGACGGAGATATTGGTGATCATAGGGCAGAAATTACAAGTGAGGATGAGGTTTTTTGAGTTTTCCGGGAAAAGTACCAATCCCTCAGGAATAAAATTTATATGGGACCACCTGTTGAAGTATACTCTTTTAAACAAAAAAAAAAGAATTATGAAAATCGGTTTATAATTGAAGGAGTTATCGGTGAACATACATAAAAAAAGACGAAAAAAAAGGTTCCAACGAATTGAGAACCTCCTCCTTTTTGAAGTCGGTTACAAATGTAAAATAATATTGTACAGTGCTCGAACGGAACGTATCCATTTTAATTTTGAACGCAGCCATACTCCTCTGCCATACACCTGTCGAAACATAAGCTATCTCGTTCTAACCCGCGCTACCAGCGGACGCTGAAGCCAGCCCGCCAGGCTAACATTTAGGATTTGTGTTGTTTCATTACAAATATAAAGTTTTCACTGAAGTTTTCGTGTTTCGAACAATTGCCAACAACCCTGCGAGACCATCAGCTCTATAATATTATTTTGGTTTCTTACAGATTTTCATATCTGAGTGGAGATTGAAGATTCACAGGCAAACTCACCACGGACTGACGAGAAGCAGGGACCACGCTTGTAGTATTTGTGCCAAGAAATTCTATGTAAGTTAAGATAAACATAAATTGATTTCACACAAATCTTATACAGTTAAATAGTCTTCCCTATAAAATCTCGTTACAAACCGCCATCTCCCCTTTAAAAACTCCTTACAAACCGCCCTATCCTCTATAAAAACTCCATGCAAACCGCCCTCTCCCCTTTAAAAACTGCTTGCAAAACGCCCTCTCCGCTTTAAAAACTCCTCGTAAAACGCCCTCTTCCCTGTATGTATAAACATCCTGCAAATCGCCCTCTCTACAAAAAAATCCTTGCAAAACGCCCTCTCCTCTATAAAAACTTATAAAACGCCCTCTTCTTTATAAAAACTTGCAAAACGCCCTTTCCTCTATAAAAACTTACAAAGCGCCCTCTTCTCTATAAAAACTCCTTGCAAAACGCCCTCTCCTCTATAAAAACTAACAAAACCACCCTCTTCTCTATAAAAACTCCTTGCAAAACGCCCTCTCCTCTATAAAAACTTACAAAATGCCCTCTCCTCTATAAAAACTTACAAAGCGCCCTCTTCTCTATAAAAACTCCTCGTAAAACGCCCTCTTCCCTGTATGTATAAACTTCTTGCAAATCGCCCTCTCGACAAAAAAATCCTTGCATAACGCCCTCTCCCCTATAAAACACCTTTCAAAACGCACTCTCCTCTATAAAAACTAACAAAACCACCCTCTTCTCTATAAAAACTCCTTGCAAAACGGCCTCTCCTCTATAAAAACTTACAAAGCGCCCTCTCCTCTATAAAAACTTGCAAAACGTCCACTTCCTTTTAAACTCCTTGCAAAACGCCCTCTCCCCTATAAAACTCCATGCAAAACGCCCTTTCCTCTATAAAAACCTTCAAAACGCCCTCTTCTCTTTAAAAACTCATTGCTAATCGTTCTATCCCCTATAAAAACTCCTTGCAAAGCGCCCTATAAGAACTCCTTGCTTGTTTCAGAGCAAGGCGACGCTGTCAACACACTCGTTGGTTCATTGCGCGCGCAGATTCATGTGCGCTACTTGTGGAGTTACGTTCACTCAGCGAGCCGCACTATACACACACCATAAGCTAATGCATGTTAATAAATAAATTGTATTTAATTAAGCAATTGGCTTTTATTTTTATGACTGGATCTGTGGTTAAGATGGCTTATTCCCACTAACTCCAAGAACTCTTTCCACCAGCTCCAAAAATCTGTTTAGAATAAAAACGGAATATTTTACACCAATATTCTATAGTCACAGTCTTCAAGTGAAAAGTGACAAAAATCGTCCAAGCGTACGTATTTGACATAAATAAACTTCAAAATGCCAAATTTAGACTTTTTAATTTATGTCGCTTGAAGTGTTTTAAGTCGGCGCAATTGACAGCGTGCGCAGAGTTTTGGTGCAGATACTTTTTTGCCACGTTTGTGGCTCTATATTATAAATATTTCGATGTTTCATACACTAAAAACTTCCCACTGGCTCCTCAGAGTAATAAAGCAGTACAGTCACCTTTAAATTTGTTTTTGTACTTTAAGTGTTAACACTTCAGGGAAAATCAATTATTAGTGATGTCGGTGTGTTAGTACAAATACATATTTTTATTTTTATTTATTATATTTTTAAGGAGAAGTATATTTTTCAAAAATTTAATTATACCTTCCTTACTACCACACACCACACCACACCAGCCTATATCATTCCACTGCTGGACATAGGCCTACCCTAAGGGGGGATATGCCCATAATCCCCACGGTGGCCAGGGGATTTAGCTGTGCTGTTTTAGGTTGCGCTATGCTGCCATCAGCCGCCGCCAGAGCCCTGTCCGTTATCACAGGGTGCACCACGTGCATGTGGGGTTGACTTGGGTTCCAAAGATGGGGGGTTGTAACCCATACATCCCTACCTACTTAATACTTACATACTCTGTTATTTTATTTTCAAAGGAAACCTACCTACCAACATACCGCGCGACTATTGACTTCGACTGTACTGAATATTTCTTTGGATTTGTTGGCAAAATAAATTGATAGGTATTTTACTTCCTAAAATATTTTAAAGCTTATGGAATCAATGTATAGAATTTATAATGGTTAACTCGGTTAAACAAACTTACCTTGTGACGTTTGACCATAATTATACAAAACTTGCATCCCAACAGATTTATAACCCTCCCATACCCAATGTTTTACAATAAGCCCATTAGTAGGTACCTACATTGCAAATTATTAGCTCTAAAGTAATGAAGTAGAGTCGGTTGCGCGGAAGCGCGCCACCTACGGCTGGGAGTGGTACTAACGGTGTTTCGACATTTTTACTTTTTTTTAGAAAAAAGGCTCTAAAGATGGAATCGGTGCCAGTGCATTAAAGAGCTGGTTTAGGCGAGCACCCGCCTTTCCCGCTTCCAGTAAACTCCGTCCCACAGTGTTGTTTTAGTGCTGCATAATTTTGAGATCACTGGCTTTGGAGCTGCTGGAAACAAGCCCGCAAAAAATATCTACTTACTACCTTCGCTATTGTTTCATCACTGGGCAAACACTACCTACCTACATATTTTTTATTGCTTCCGTCCTTACTCATTACGTTGAGTCATTCATCGCGTATTGCTCAGTAGTTTAAGTCACTCTTTGTGCAGAGGATATCATAAAACAAAGGAAGTAAGCAATCCTATCTATAGGTAACCTACATAATTAAGTAGTAGGTAGGTACCAACGCCAGGTAGTTTTGTTTTTAGTAGTGGGTAGAAGAGTTTTTTGTGCTTAGAACTTTATTTATTTTAATATTTTATTAATAAACTACAATCATTTTTATTAATTATAATTATTCACAACAGTATATACAATAACAAGTTCTTAGTTAATATTTCATAGTTATACCTACATATTTGACAATATGTATACCTACTTATTACTAAAATAAAATAGCTTAACAAAAATCCAGACCGTCAGCATACGGTAGAGTGCCCAGAATGCTGGCTGCATTGCCACGTTGGATAGCAAGGCTGATCCGTTGGCCCAAATAGAAACCACCATTCCGATCACGTGTGCTCTCGAATAAGCGCTCTGCCAAGTCTTTGAAAATGTTGTGGGCCCCTGGTCCCCATGGGCCTAGAGTTTCAACCCCAAACGGCTCAAATATATAACCTCTATCTAAGTGTGAATATTTTCGCCGTTTGAGGAACTCTGCTAAAGTTGCTTAGAACTAAGTTTAAAGAAATAAATGTTAAGACAGTGCCTTGCCAATATATATATGAAACCTTAATGTATGTCCGAAAACATATTAACATGTTCAAGAAAAATAGCGCCTATCATAATGTTAACACTAGAAATAAAGATAAACTAGCTGTTCCCATTGTAAGGCTCCATAAAGTTAGTCAATCTTTTAAAGGGATGTGTGTACGATTTTTTAACAAAATCCCAAATGACGTGATTAATCTATCTGTAAATAAATTCAAAAATGTTGTTAAACGTAATCTCTGTAATAAAGCTTATTATAAAATATCTGATTATTTAGATGACAAAAAAGCTTGGGATGAAACTGCCTCCAACTCCATCAAAAACAATGTAATAGATATTAAGTACAATGACGTTAAAAAAATATAAGCCAAGCAGAGTTTCTTGCCAATTCTTCTCTGTTTGGTCGCGTAACGAATTGGTGGTAAATTTAAAAAAATGACGTTTCAAAGTGTACTATACAGTTCCTACTGAATAAATGAATTTTGAGTTTGTGAAAGGCTTGTCCGGGGAAGTATTGCCACCATGCCTATTTCTGCCGTAAAGCAGCTGTGCTGTGTTTAGGTTTGAAGGGTGTGGGTGCCGGTGACATTACAGTCATAAGAGGCTTATCATCTTCGTGCCAGTTGATGGACGCAGGGCGTTGCATCGTAGAACACGTTTCAAAAAATGTGATCTACAATGCAATGCTTTGTGATAGGTAATGGTAGGTAATGGTAAACGACTTAACATCAGGTGGGCCATGTGCTTGTTCCATCTTCAAGTACATACCATAAAAAAATCTATTCTACGATCTAGTTTTGGTACATTAGATACCTTAAAAATTATTCTAAATAGCCTCTAGTTCGGTGGAGGGAGGGTTTGCAGATTCCCGTGATTATTGAGTCCGTTTTACATACCCACGCATACAAGAAGGTATTAGTTAGTAAACACTGACATACCTACCAGAATTTTTAGCAACCAGCTTATAATAGTAGGTACACATCATGTAAAAAGAACTCTGGAATGGTAGAACAGCACAGATAAATACCACAGAAATATGAAATAAGTACCGATAAATACACTACACACAATGTCACATGTTAATTTACTTTCGCCCTTCAGGTCTATACTAATAACACTTCATATTATAATCCAATATTTCGAATGTGTCGTCTTTATAATGATTTGTTGATTAGTAATAGTGAAAATATTGACATTTTTAATGATTAAATAAATAAATTTAAAAAAGACATTATCGCCACTCCTAATAGAGAGTGCAAGTAATAATTTGTAAATTAGGTGTTCAATTTAAAATTCTATTTTTAATTTTTTTTTTTTTTGCTTATTTACTTTTCCTTGGCTTGCCTACACAGAACCGTTTTATATAATATTCTACTTTATCATGCTGTTTACACATGCTTTGGGATACAATCTAGAACTTATTATTGTGATATTTTTATATGTTTTAATTTAATTGTGTTCCGTTTTGTGTGCCAAATAAATAAAATAAAATAATGTAATGTGTTATACCATTCATTCCTGCCTTCTGATTGTCTCCGTTTCGTTGTTGAAATAAATTTTGATTTGGATCAGGTTTTTCAGAGGTCAGTTTCAAACTCTTTGGTACCTAACCCTACAAAATCAAAATATATAATGCCCGTATCTAAAACTGTTTTACAAAAACTTAGCAATTTCGATATTACGGTCATAGAGGTTGGTGTAAAAGTATTGAATATGTGTCTGAGGCTAGGAGTTTAGGTTTATTTGAAAGCCAGGTTTATCACTGTGCAGCTTACCCCCAACGTTCTTTTTAACAGACTTCAAAAAGGAGGAGGTTCTCAATTCGTCGGAACCTTTTTTTTTCGACTTTTTTTTATGTATGTTCACCGATATCTCCGTCAATTGTAAATCGATTTTCAAAATTCTTTTGTTGTTTAAAAGAGTATACTTCACAGGTGGTCCTATATAAATTTTATTCTTCAGGGATTGGTAGTTTTCCCGGAAAACTCATAAAACTTCATCCTCTCTTGTAATTTTCGCCCTATGATCACCAATATCTCCGTCAATTGTGAACCGATTTTCAAAATTATTTAGGACAAGAAGTAAGAAGTGATTTATTTGAAGTCGGTTTATTTTTTTTAAGTCTTTCTTGTTACGTGACTCGACTGATAGCTGTAGGTGCTTTGTGTTGAAGTATTTATGCCGTTTCGTGGAAATCCTACGCTATATGTATTATAAACGTGAATGTATGGATGTTTGTTATTATACTCCACTACTGAGGGCTTACCACAGGTTTTGATAGTTTTCGAAAACTTTATAAGTTTCGGTATCTTTCCATACATTTTCGTACAGCGCCTCTAGGGAAACGTGCATGAACTAAAATCGGCACCACGAGTTCTATCGACTCGTAGTTTTCGACCTCGAAAAAAACTTTTCGATCAATTTTACTTGTGCTAATTTGGCAGTACGAGTTCGTATTTTGACAAATCTGTGGAAGTAAACTATGTAGTTTAGCGTAAACTTTCAGTCGATGGATAAATCTTTGTGAGAGACATTATCTTGAAAACTATTTGTTGGAAAGTTGATGGATTTTCTGCGTTTAGGTATGTTTTCGAGAAAAGAGCGACAAATAACTAAACACCATTTGCAAAACGTCAAAACGTGTCGTTTACACAGTTTGTTTCGTCTCTTTTCTTTTGCCTGTGTGCAAGAGAGATAGAAGTATGCAGCATGAAGTTCGTTCAATCGAGCTAGTCGATCAAAGATATGGTGTAAACTATGCTATATACATGGAACTCATGGAAACCAACTCAACGAAACCATCACACGGGTGGTATGCAAAAAACTCATGGTAGGCCCTCTGAACAGATTTGAATACCATGTAACCATAGGTACCTACTTTGTGAGTGTAGTACCTATTAGGAAAATTACAGAGTGGTGGTCTAGGGTTGGCTTTCGGAGTGTGGGACGTTCGGCTGCAAGATGGGCAGACGACATTGTCAAAGTCGCGGCCGTACATGGGTTAGACTAGAGCAGGATCGAGGTGGATGGCACAAGTTGAGGGAGGCCTTTACCCAGCAGTGCGTGAAATCGAGCTGTGGATGATGATGATGATCTACTTTGTGTCTGTGACCTGAATTAATGCATAGGTGGCACAGAACCCAATGAAATCTACGAAATGTTTAACGTCTCCTTACCAACCAATAGGTTATGAAGCAGACGATTAAACTGACAAATACCAGGACCTGTAACAGTAGGTCTTGCTGGCGAGATGCAAAGTGCACCCCGGTACTCAGGTGAGTTACTCGTGCGCTGAGGACGCACTACCATTTGTCCATGAATGGTACCGGAGCTGTTATGTCGCTCACTACCCGCTAACCACTGAAGAATAGGTGGCACAGGTTACTTTTTATCCGGGTAGTTAGGTAGGTACCTACTACGTGAACGAAGCCGCAAGCGGAAACTGGTAAACTATAAATTAATATGAATTTCCACTATGATAAAAAACGTACGTAATATCATACAAGGAGGAAAGTAGCAGTAGGTACCTACCTACCTATCTTTGTGAAAGAGTAGAATTGTTGGTTGGTTTGGTTACCAACCCAATTATACACCGAACAAAACGGATCACCGAGGTACTGTTATCTACCTACTATCTACATATATGCTACCTAGGTACCTATCTTTGTGAAAGAGTAGAATTGTTGGTAGGTTTAGTTACCAACCCAATTATACACCGAACAAAACGGATCACCGAGGTACTGTTACCTACCTACTATCATCAAGAATATGCTACCTAGGTACCTATCTTTGTGAAAGAGTAGAATTGTTGGTTGGTTTGGTTACCAACCCAATTATACACCGAACAAAACGGATCACCGAGGTACTGTTACCTACCTACTATCATCAAGAATATCTGTTTATGTAGATAGCCTAGACGCTGATTTTATCTAATCATTTAACACGACATAAGGTGAATGAACTATGGCCTGGCAAAACGTGTTTAGTAAAAAATGTTTCGACCACATCTATTTTTATCAAGTAGAGAGATCTTTGTTTGAAGCTAGATTGATTTTAGGATGTAGATTGCCGAATAATGCACGAATTGTGAAACTACTCAACTACCTACGAGATTTTAAGTGGTGAATCAGAATAAGGTGGAAAAGGTCTAGGTGAACCTACAGAATTTATTTATAACACCAGTGTGGCGATCAAACTGACATCTTATTCAGTATCTACCTTCGATTCGATCAACTATACAAAGGATTTTGCACTATCTGCCCAAAATCGACTTGTCTATAACTCCGCCAAAACGCATCGGAGCAGCAGTTTTCATTTAATTGGCTTACTTAAATTTTCTGTCATAACTTCTATGTTAAAGAGGCGATATTTGTATGACGTGCTCTAGACAAAATGATAGCTTGCAATATATGTCACTTTTTTCACAGTCTATAGTACGGCGCGCGATATCCTTTGTAAAGTTGATCGAAGCTACCAATGTTTATGTACATAACTTGAAGGATAGCGGGCGACCTGAATGCAGAGAAAATGGTCGACCTCAAATGCTTATGTCCTCTTCAGCCTATAGCAGTCCACTTCTAGACATGGCCTCCCCTAATGAGTACCATTGCGCCTCGTCATCAGCTCGACGCATCCAGCTTCTACCAACCTGATGTTAAGAGGTACCTAGCCAATTAATTGTAGGTGGGTACATATTGATAGATAGATAGATAAATTCTTTATTGTACAGCAAATTAAAAAAATGCAGTTTGCAGAAACGTAACAATTTAGAAAAAAATATGTACAATGGGCGGTCTTATGACTAATAGCAATCTCTTCCAGACAACCTTTGGATGGACAGGATTCACAGGATAGCACGATAAAGAAGACGATGTTGTACATACATACTAAAGCAGCTAGATAAATAATATCATACACAATCTAACTGAACTACAAAATATATTAGATACCTTATAAAACATACCTACTACATAAAATATTTAATATTATAAAAATGAAACTATAGACTACATAATAATAATACATAAACTACATAAATACCTATTTGCAAAATATAACATTATTAGAGCAATAAAATCTAGCAGTCAAGAGAAAGTGCAAAATATAACATTATTATTATCTAGCAGTCGAGAGAAAGGAAATACTTTATCCTCAAAAATTATATTATACTTTTTCCTTAAAATTATTCTAATATTGATGTCGATTCTGTTGTGCATGTTCCTAAAAACTTAATTTGATATTCCTAAAAGTGATACTATCCCTTTCTTTTAGGTGTAAATGACAAGGATAGCTATAACTTTAAAGCTGCCCAATTTAGTTAAGTTTGGAAAAGTGAACAACAAAATCGACACTATTGTATTGCGTTGTAGATCACGGATGTTTGTGACTTGCCCTAAGATGCAGCGCCCTGCGTCCATCAACTTGAGGCATGAAGATGATAAGGCTCTTGTGACTGTAATGTGACCGGCACCCACACCCTTCAAACGGAAACACAGCACAGCTGCTTCACGGCAGAAATAGGAATGGTGGTAGGTACTTCCCCGTGAGCCCTTCACAAAAAACTCTACTACTACCAAGTACCTACTTCTAGAAGTTTCTCGTATGTGAGGCAAATAATTAGCTTTTTATAATCATACCCATTCAAGTGACAGACATTTTTAAAAGTTTGTTCTAGGTAGGGCAAAGTAATGAAAAACTTGTTAAAATGGACACAATACTTTATTGATCATAGCACAACTATTTTTTAAATAGCTTTACATATTATCCACAGCTCATAGGAGTGCTCTTTTCTGCCCTGCACGATTTTGAGTTGCCACATGCTTAACCAACTTCGGATATTCAAATACACGATACACGATAATCGCTCATTCAGTATTCAATATTTATTGCATTGCAATCATATAACATAATTATATAGGATACACTAAAAGTCAGTCAGATTTTTTAATAACTAAATTAACATTATCATTCAGTTAAACAGATTTTTTTTCATTCGATCCGAATCGTGCAGAGCAGAAAAAGTAATTTGATTTTATCTTGCTACTTTTCTCGCGATACAGTCATCGCATATAGACTTTCAGTCACCTGTCAACAGGATCAACTGTAGCGACCTACGAGCTTTGGTACCGACACACATACTTTTAAGCAAGCATGTTTTAAACAAGCATTTAATCACAACACAATTTGCTTGGGTTTATGCATTCGGGTTTTGACAAGCATGCTCATCCTTCACACTCGCATGGGTTTAAGCGTGCGTGCTCGATCGAAGTGATTTTGCTATGAGCAAACCCACCTAAAGCATGCTCACAAATCAATTCATGATTGGTCTGTGAGCTCGCTACAATAAATGTAAAAAGCCTAGACTATCACAAGTGTAAAAAATCAAATAATAGGCTTCATACGCTTATTGTGATTATTTTTGACACAAATACCACCAAGTGTCAATCGTTCAAACGCCAGCATGATTTTAATTTGCCATGTGTGTCAGTACTTACACAAAAAACTTACGCTCTTATAAAAATTTAAACACGTAAACATTTTAAATACAATCAATCTATAAAAACAGTATTTGCAAACTATTTACAACTTTGTTCATTCACAAATTACATCTAGATAAAAGACATTACAATGTAACACCCTTTCGATACTAAAAATAGGCATTTTACCTATTCGTATTCGATAAACATATTTCACGGGCTATTTGTATATGAAGGATAATCGCACCGCCCACCGTCGGTAGGCAGCTACAAGTTTTGACAAGGCATGGCAAGGTACCGCGTCATATAGCTCCAAGATAAACAGAGATTGTATTATGTATAGGCTCCGGCAAGGATTTATAGGCGCGACCTAAAATAGTGGTGAACTGGTGATACTGCGCAGAAAAAGCAAACCAAACAGTGCATACAAAATTATAAAAACATGTTCTGCGCATACGAGGCACACGTATAAATCCGTGACGCAAGCTGTTACATTACTGATAATATACGTGCGATAATCGCTGCCGCAGTCGTTATAGACAAACATGGAAGTACCGCCGGCCGTTTATAAGAATGAAACTGACTTTACCGCACGAGTAAGCGATTATCGCACATATCTGAATAGGAGCTAAGGCTATAAAGTAAATCGATCTCATTGCAGAACTAAACATATTGCCTGCGGGTATTTTTATATCGCTGATGAGAATCTACAAATCAAAGTACAGTGTGTGAGCCAGCAACGAAAACGTTATACAATAGACACTAGCGTTGACAACCACCACCACCAGCCTATCAGTGCACTGTTGGACCTAATAAGGGAAGATGCGCATAAAAATAACGAGATTAAATACGAGAAGAAAAGACCTCGAGACTCAGTTGTGTCCGAGGATTAATGTAGCAAAGCATGGCTCAAGGTTTCAAGTTGTGAATTTTTTTAACTCTCTTCCTGTGAACATGATGCGTCACATTTAGCACAAATTAAGAGCGCTCTTTTCAGATATCTCCCATCTCGATAGACCCAATAGTAAAAAACATGACGCTGCGGTAACGTTACGCCAGCGGAATCTGTTTTTCACGAATAACTCGATAATTCCTGGATGCACAAATTTAAAATTCTCGTCACATTTACACGAGACGGAGCACTAATTATTAGCATTTACCAAATATCAATCGGCGACAACATTCTGCTGGGGTAATGCACACATTGTTTTTGATTGTTTTTGTTATTATTTATTTATGAATAAATGAAATGAATCCCCACGGTGTGAATCGCAAGTTTGCCCCCCTTTTCCCCACAGTAACAGTGTTGACAAAATGATACTTTTCTAAAGAAAAATTCTACTTTGACAACTCAAATTTGTACTAAGCGTGAATAAAAAAATTGTGCAAAATTTTGCCCACATTTTGTATTGAGACAAAAAAAGATTCGCGGTATATTTATCTCGAAATGTGAGCATTACATAGTCGAAGAGACCCCTAGTCAAAATGCAATGTAAATTTTTATATTGACGCTTTTACTCTGCGTCAATGAGTCTTGGGTTGAGATCGGTCTGACAACCTTATGCCCTGGGAGTCTCCAATCATTGAAGTACGAAATTTCGTGTTTTGTTTCGTGCGATTGGTCGAATTTAATACCGTCAATTCCATTGTGGTCGCATGTTTTGTGAATAAGAGTGGGGTGTGCAATGTTCGGACTGTCTCATTAAGAAATTCAAGCCGAAATTTCGGTTTTCGTTTGATTACGAGTACAAAGAAACTGAAACTAATTTCGTTCGTTGGATTAATAGCAGACTCTTCTGAGTCATTATTCTTAGGGCATAGCTCGGCGAGGTTTGATGATTGAATACGTCTTCTTCTTCGTTTGAGCTAGTTGCCAACTCTGTACCCCTAGTACGAGTTGCACAATTCGAAAACTTCTTGGTTTACCATATAGAGCTGAATTTTAACGTACGTTCTTTGGAAAATACGCAACTGGTTTTAAGTAGAAACTGAATCCAACTACTTAGGAAATGTAATCTGCTTGCAGCTGGCAATAATTATCACTCAAAACGGTGATGTTAATAATGAAAAAAGGTACTTCAAAATCGAGCTCGTATACTATATACTATACAAATTTCGAATTGTGCAACTCGTACTAGGCCCTCTAGTGTCGGAGTTGTATAGTTCATCCGAAGGCCGATGATTGAATAAAACACTAATACGTTGACTGCGGGCCAGAAGGGTCTCCAGCAGTTCAGTGTTATCGGCATTCAAAGCATATTATGAATTATTCTGTCTCTGAGTCATTCCGGATGTGTGAGAGCAGCTTGTAACTGTATCATAATCTTTAAATAAACAATCAAATCTCGCGGTGCAATATATCAGAAGCCTATTAATGACGCCCACCACCGAGGCGAATTGCGTATGTAAACAAAGCACAATGAAAACATACATTGTACGGTTTAACAGATGTTAAATACAGATTTTTTATCTATCTACTTGACCACTATAGCGATTACGCAGATCATGGAATCGAAACAGCGCCATCTATAGTTTGTCATAGGTTGATACACGGGACGTCGACATTGACATACACGTAGTTTTGACGAAGACCAATGATGAAGGATGACAAAAACCAATCAATCCGGGTCATCTACAGTTCTTGTGAGTGTGTTTGTGCGGAACTGGTAAATGCCTCGGGCATTTTCCCCATCGCCCTGGCGTCAATTCACGGGGACTGCAATCCCTGGGTCACTTGATTTTGTCAATTATGGCCTTCCCCGTTTTTCTAGTTCTAGGTCCTCAGGACACGTGTCCTGACAAACCAATGAAAAGTCATTATGGCTTTCGTAATCGTTTATCATTGGTCCTTGTCATCACTCACCAATGACCAATTCACCAATGAAATATGTCAATGCTCAACGTCCCCGTATCAATCTATATTTAACAAACAGAAATGATACTGCTCTATCCTTGAAAAAAATTTAAAAATCGCATATATTTTAACGTTTAGAGTTTGTCCAAAATGATACATCAACGATACGAATATTTCCGTTAATAATCGCGCGCAAATAGTTTCATTTGCGCGCGATTATTAACGCTTTGAGTGCTGAAAACACTAATGTAATTCTGCACGTCGTCCTCCTCGTGCATGGCGCGGAGCGTCAAGAGCGAGGCCAGCAGCCAACATGTTAACGGAAATATTCGTATCGTTGATGTATCATTTTGGCCAATGAGAAAGCGGAGATTCATATAACACTTCGTAATTGGCCAGATTTTTTGGTTGCGCTTACGATACAGTAGTAGGCTATGAATTTTGCACATGACATTTTGCTAATTTCAGCTTCGTAGAGCGTTATCTCTATCGCACGAAGCACTAACCGTCTGGTATCTATAACAACGACTGACAAAACTGGACAAAACCTCACATAGGTAGTGTGCAACAGAGATAACAGACGAAGCCGAGTTTAGCCCTTTGTCTCTTTCCAAAGGTCGATGTGCAAGGTCCTACTACTACTATACGCCAGATTTACATATTCGTGATCGTCATGGACGCTCTAAAACAGTCTTAAAAACTGACATCTGTCACTCTGATCCAAGTCCTTTTCTTTCACGAAAGAAATCTGCAGACGCGTCGCCACCGTCGTGTGAAAATTAAAACCAAAAGAAAAGCAAGATCAACACATACACATAGTACCAAAAACCTGTTTTGTATAGCATTTCTTGATAATTATTCAGTGTATACTGGAGATTTGGATTTAGTTCATCGGGACTTCTTTTGTGAAAAGAAGCGAAGTAAGGGAGCTATATCACAGAGATTATAAGTAAAAGGAGGCATGGTGGGGTGGTCACACTAATCTAATATCACTACAAAAATAACTCACAGCGATAACAGTACTGCAAACACCAACACAGCCTGCAGTATATCAACCAAATCATCACAAACATGTCATCTAGCCTGCATCTTCACAGCTGTTGTCAACGCCTGCCCAACTAACACCCTATCACCTGCTGTCATATCAAACTGAAAGTCTTTCGGAGCTTCAAACAGCAGTATAATTGTACTGCCCATGTTAAACTGCCCGAATAGCTCCCCTTTCTTTAAATCTACTTGTAGATCTTGTTCGTTTATACGAGTTCGTTTTCCTTTTGTGTTTGTTCGTAATTCGGGATCATCAAATATCTCGATTGAACCGACGTTTGTCGCTCCGACCGCTGTCATACTGAAGAAACCATGTTTCCATTCACCAACGTAGACCGCTCGCTCGTTCATCGTGAACAAGCCAGGTATGAGCTGCGCCAGCCAAGGGTTGACCGAGAGCAGCTTACCGCAGAAATGTCTTCTGAATGTAGCAGTCCAGTCACATGGTGTGTGAAACCGATGGTAATCCCCCGGAGCCAAGTAAATAATACACTGATGGAGTATATTATCTTTGTTTTGCAGTAACGACTGATAGTAGTTGCTACCTTGTTTTTTTGACCATTTGTTTTCACCCAGGAACTCTTCCAAACTGTACGTAACTCCTTTGACCTGTTCTATCTTGTCTGTGTCAGCTGGTCCGCAGTTTAGAACGACTCCGTCGCAAGGAGAGACACAAGGCGCGGGAGATATATACCTCGCTCCATCACGCAAGGGCCTGGTGAAGAATGCTGATAAACTTTTGTAGTAAGCTAGGTCTGTGACGGCTGCGTCATCAATGTTTACGTTGAACATTCTCGAGTACGTACCGTACACTATCCCACGAAGAGGAACAGGTAGCTCGCACGCCGCTAGCCGCCCCCAAAGACGACTAGTTATCCGGAAGGGAAACATCTCATAAAACCGAATTTCCACTTTAGAAACTTCATAATTGATCGTCGCGCGGATGTAGCACCAGCCGACGTACATCACGCTACCGAGCGGCACCCAGCGAGTGAAAATAGCACGGAAATTCATCCATCTCGTCTTCTGTAGCTGGGTGGTAGCATTCTTTGTTTGGGTGTTGTGAATTGTGGATGTTTGTCGAAACGGACGGTGCGGCCGGAGTCGCTGCTTGAACAGCGGGTTTATTACTGGAAGGCAGCTCCGAATGCGTGTCGGCGGAAACATTTTAGCGCACGACCGACCGCCTACCAATTAAAAATAAATTGTTTATCTTGGAATTCGCGATCGCAGATCGTGATTGTCCGTCGTTCGTCGTACGATATTTTTACGTCACAGACAGGACAGATTATATCAATCAATCAATCCATCAAACAAACAAAAACGTCCCCTTCGAGCAAATAAAAAAAAACAAAAATGTCAAAAACAATAAAGACTTCCCCACACAGGTTGCGTTATTATCGGCGATAATACCGCGTGCGATAATGCGTTCCATTTCCTCGCACACAACTGCGTTACTGCGTTAAAGCAGCAGTGTATAGCTTCGTATAGCCGTCTTAACAATACGTAAATAAATGTAGTTACTAATTTGATTACGCTTATGTACAAAACTTAATGATTATTTTCGGAAATCTACCGATTTTGAGAAGTGACGCGTGAGGCGCTCTTGTTGTCATATGAATTACTTTGACGTGAGTGAATGAATGAAAAATAAACAGAGGTATGTAAAGAAAAGTTTTTTTTTGTCTGTTTGATGAAGTGGAAGCAAGCGAATATTGTGCATTGTTGACGTTTTTAGATAAAATTTAGTTTATTTCCTTTTATTTCGCTATTTTTCATCCAAGATTTATTTAATCCATGTCCGATAACTGCAATGGAGGTAGCGTTGTGGACGGTGATATATCTGAAAGCGCTGGAGGGCCGGTTGCGTCAGGAATTCCTGTTGGAGTCTCGCTGGAGTTCCCGCCCAATCCTGTATTACGTGGGTTTGTGAGAATTCCTTGCGTCTATCTACCTCGTTACGATATCACTCCATATCTTAACCGAGCTAAGAAAGCTACCCCTACCACCCAATCATCAAACAAAAACTTACAAGGTTCAAACTTGAAATTACAAAATGAAGGAGTCCACCTGCCGAGATTATCACAGAAATGTGTCGTGAAACTCACGCAGGATGATCTGCTCCAGTTAAAAACTTCCCTCACCAAGAACCGGAAACCAACTTGGAGGTTCGATACTGACTCAGACCATTCCAGCTGTACGGACAACGAAATGGCTTCAAAGTGCAATATCTGTAATAAATCATATGAAACCGAGAAAAAACTACTCAACCATCAGCGTAAAAAGCACATCATTTATATAAACAGCAAGCCGATGAAGCATGTCTCGTTCTCCGATCATGTCATTATTCATGAAGTTAAAGAGTACCACAAATGTCGTAAGTGTCCAAAGATATATGAAGACTACCGCTCCTTAAAACGACACACTCGACAGGAACATAAGAAACGTAAATGTTATATATGCCATTACTGCGATAAAAAGTTTGCCGAACGAATGATATTCAAAGTTCACATAAAACTTCACTGCGATGCGTGCGGAAAACTATTCGATAACAAAGCGAAATGTATTAGACATAAACGTACCGTCTGCCGAGTTATCAAATTACATGAATGCAAAATATGTGAGGAGTCTTTCTTCAATATAATGGATTTAAAAGATCATAACTACGAACACAACGGTTCATGTTTCATCTGTGACATTTGCAAGGACCAATTTGATGTTAAATGCTCCATCGCTCATCATATCTCATTCCTACACTCGAAGAAGCGACCGCCATCCCTATACTCAATGCTAAAAGTTGGCAATGAACGGCTTTACCTCTGTAACTTTTGCAACGAAAGCTCGGTTGAGCGAGATATAATAGAGAGTCATGTAGATAAACTTCCCGACTTGAAGAACCGAGCGATGACAGGTTATAAAGACTACTACTTCTGTGATGTTTGCATGAAGAATTTCCAAACGGAACAGGAGATGGTACAGCACAAGTGGACTCATTTCCTAAAAATAACCAACAATTCCCAGTCACCACAGAGTATTTTGAAAAATTCTAAACCAGAAACTAAAACGTTCAACGTGAATGAAGAGCTGCCACTGCATTTTCAACCTAAACTGGTCTTGGAAAGGCTTAATTTAGAGGAAGGGGCATCGAAACCACTTGAGTTTATTTTAGAGGAAGGTTCATTGAAACCACTTGAGTTTTTTTTAGAGGAAGGGACATCAAAACCACCTCAGTTTATTTTAGAGGATGGGTCATCGAAACCACCAGAGTTTATTTTAGAGGATGGATCATCGAACCCACCTGAGTTTATCGATATTGAGATAGATATCGACCCACAATGCTTGAAGAAAGCGATTGTTAATAAGAAAAGCAAAAAAACGTTAATATCGAAATACCAGTGCGAGGTTCGTATAGTTGCATTATTAAGTAGCATTAGAATCCTAAATGGCCTTATTATAGAATAGAATTATGTTTTATTCACTTTTATTCACTTACTCTCTCTCTCCCTCCCTCTCTCTCTCCCCCCTATCTCCCCCCCCTCTCGCTCCCCCCCCTCTCTCCCCCTCTCTTTCTATCTCTCTCTCTCTGTCTCTCTCTCTCTCTCTCTCTCTCTCTCCCTCCTTCTCTCGTCCAATCTTATCTCCAATCTCTTACTCCCTTTCCGACTGTCATACCCATTGCAAATCCCAATCCTATTCCTGATCTCAAAACCATTTCTACTGACATTTCTATTGGTGACGCGTCGCGTCAACGGCCGGGCTGACCCCAAATTATATGTTTATTTTCGCGACTATACTAAAAATGTGTGGCTTCATAGTTAGGGCACTTATCTAAAAGGATTACCTGAAAATCAATCTGAAGGAGCACTTCTTTGACCAAATTTGTATGTGGCCCTGAGACAAGACCTACTGTGTTTTCACAAGTCAAAGACAAAAGATCATTTTAAAGCGAGTGAAGCTGCAGGTGGAAGTTGTTATTTTTTTATGATTTTATTTACTTGCCTTATTGCGATTTGCGACTACTATTTAATAAACTCCCACGCGAATTGTTTAATTAAAAAATCTGTTGACCCTAATCTGACCCTGAGTTGGCCCTAAAATGACCTTGGGTTTTATATTAAGGGTATGAATGAAGTTTTTACTGATTTTTCCAATGTTTTGTCGATGGTCATAAAATGTATTGTTTTAATTATAATAAAGATAATTTCTGGATCTAATAGTCAAATAACAGACACATGATTGGTTAAACTTCTCGATAGATTTACTGTCCAAAGTTAGCTCTTCCTAAACTTTTTTTCAAGATTCAAATGTTTATGTGCTTATTTACAAAAATTATTTTCACAAGTGAGTATAACTATGTTATTAAGTACTTTTATTTTATTTTTTAAAGAAATGTTACTTCATAATCATCATCATTCACCTTTATCGACCCACTGCTGGCCATAGGCCTTCCTTTGATTATGCCACTTGCCTCGATCCTGCGCTATTCTGAACCAGGTGCCGCCCACGGTCTTTCTAATATCATCTCGCTGGAGGTCTATAAAGAATACTTAGACAGTAAATTTTTATACAACTTGTTGGACGATTATTATATCTATATCTAGTTAAATTAAAGCCGGAATTTGGTTTAGTTTGATAGTTTCGAAGATATTATAAATTTATCTTATTTTTATTGAATTTTGTGTGGCTTATGCTGCCGCTCTTTTTGCTTGTTTAGAATTCAAGATAATTATTTTTTAGCTTGTTTATGTATTGCATTAAAGCTGTTTACGACGTCAACATCGACTTGACAAAATGCAATCTTCAGATTGGTCTAGTTAAAGCCATGTGCCTTTTTTATAAAACACTAAAATATAATGCCAGGAGCAGGACCCGGCTTAGTAATAAAATGAGGACACGAACGCAGTTTAAAACTAAGCTGAGCTTGTATCAATGGGGAACCACATGACTGATATTCTACTTAGTTATGGTCGCAACTTCCACTAACAATAGTATATTTAGTGCTGCATAAGCACTGCATACCTGCGCCCACGCACGGACTCAGGTGTGCATTTTGCGGACGTTGCGTCTGGACTCCGATAGATTATAGTGACTGGAGAGCCAGTCTGAATCAATCCATTGTACGAATAACATCTTGAACATTAAATACTTTATATTATATTCATTTTCGTGTTTTTAAAAAGGCTTTTCACGCTTTCCCGTACAAGTCTGGCGCAGCCTTGTGGATTTTCCGCGATTTTCACGAAAACTACGCTCGTGAAGAACCCCAAAATCGGTCTCACGAAAAAGTAGCGTTTCACTCGAAAACCGACTCTACGCGGACGCGGAAAAACGAAAAACGAACCAAATAAATTCGACTCCCTACGGTGATCGCGTGTGAAAGTGGTGATTGATTCGGCTCTTGGAGGACATGGGATCGAGCAGCTTGTGAGTAAACCTTTTCACTTCCTGTGTTTCATATTCCTGTCTTTTCCTAATACTCCCGGACTTAAATCGTCGGGCTTATTAACTGCGTTTATCTGATTTTGTTTGCACATAAATTGGCGAACTGATTTGCACAAACATTGGCAAATCCGTCATACTCGTAGTTAATTTGTGTAGTAATAAGTAGAAGTAGTTGCACTAAAATAGGCATTATTGAATAGTATAGAATAAGTAATACTTAATAAAGTAACATGTCGATCAAAGCAGTGCCTAAGGAAACCTTGTCACTGATCCCTAAATATGATGGGGAAGAAAACTTACTAAATTTATTTTTATCTAAGTGTGATTATGTGATTAGTGGAAGTAAAATTGAAGGAAATTTAGACCAGAGTTATAAATAAATAAAATAAATAAATAATCCTGGACGTTATCACACAGCATCATGTAGCCCCAAACTAAGCAGAGCGCTTGTATTATGGGAACCACATGATTGATATACTACATAGATACATATTTTTTTTGTAAATACATACATATCATACATAGAAAACACCCAGACCCGAGACAAATATCTGCAGAACATGCAAACATTTGTCCCGCAGCGGGAATCGAACCCGCACCTTCTGCGTCACAGGCGGACCTTCGCCCACTGCGCCACAGAGGACGTCTATACTTATTCCACGCTGTATCAAGTAGGCTTACTGGTAGAGCTGCGACGTTACTTAGTGATCACCCTAATATAAAATCTTATGAGGAGTTAAAACAATTACTTACACAACATTTCGGTGACCCTCGATCAGAGGAGTGTATAGCGATAGAGCTTGAGACTCTGAAGCTTAAACAAGGTGAAACGTACATTCAGTTTTGTCATAGAATTCAGAACGTTAGAAGCTCTTTGTTTGCGAAAGTAAATAGACTTACCGATGAAGGAATCAAAGCCGCGAAAATGATTGTTTACAACAACACAGCTCTGAACGTGTTTCTGTATAATTTACCGGAAGACATGATTAGGATTGTGCGGTTGAAAGGTTGCTCTAACTTAGAGAATGCATTGAGCATAGTGACGGAAGAAGTGAACTTTAAGTTTCAGTATGATTCGAAAAATAAATTATTGAGGCAAACTTCTGTACAAGTACCAAATCCACAAAATGCGTTAAAACCAACACCAGCGGTTCAAGGTTTTAAACCAGCTTTTCATGCAGTGCCAAATAATAATTTTAAATTCGGAATTCCACAAAATAACTTTGGTGGATTCAGGCCTACCTATGTCCAACCAAATAGATTCACGCCTCCTACGCAAGGATTTAGATTTGGGGCACCCCAAAATATGCCTCAGCGTAACTTTAGCCAAACACCAGCGCAACGCGCGCCCTTCCAACACGGCGGATATAAATTCGGTATCCCTCAACAGCAAGGTTTTAAGTTCGGTATTCAGAACCAACCCCAGGCGAACCAGAATAGGTTTGGCGCACCACAACAGCAGGTGCAGGCACCTAGGCTACAGGATACTGACGTTTCAATGCGCACAGCGCCGGTTAGACAGAACATGATAGCGAATGATCTATATTTTATGAATGAGTATCAGGATTATAACAACTATAATTGTGGCTATGAGATGTATGGGGATAATGTAGAGTACCCCTCTACTGATTGTAACTTTATGGAAAATTATGACGAAAATAATCCCGCATATACGGATAACATCTGCCCTGAAAACATCAGTTCGGAAACCGAGGTTCCTGAAAATTTTCAGAAAACTGCCTCGAACAATGCGGTGAAGTAATTAATTTAAATTATTGTGACAGTATTTTAAAATTACCCCACATTGAAATCCCTGAGATAAACTCCAAGTTTCTCATCGACACCGGAAGTAGTAGGTCCTTTATAAGTCCTGCTAAGGCTTATGAGTTTTTCAATGAGTTCAGATACTACGAACCGTTCACAGTGGTTAGTACACATGCTCAGAGCATGCATAATGAGATAATTTACATACCATTGCTAAAGACATTTAAAAGCACACTGCCTCATAAGTTCTACATCTATGATGTGGATGGAAGATATGACGGCTTGATAGGATCTGATCTTCTTCAAAAACTAGGTGCTAATATAGACATGAGAAATCAAATATTAATGACACACAATGCGCGAATCCCTATTATTTACAATCCACCGTATGAGATTCATTTAGCGCCACGATCTGAGACTCGTGTAAAAATTCCCACGAACTTACAAAGCGGTGAAGCTATTTTAGACTTTCTGCAATTTCAGGATGGCGTTCGTATGCCTACCGCACTTGTTAGGTGTGAGAACTACTTTGCGGAAACAGTAATTCAAAACGCTTCTAATGTTAAAGCTGTTATCACGTTTAAGGAACCGTTCGATGTTACAGTATTTAAAAATGAAGAAAGTAAGGTTAATTTTGTGAAAGATGACTGTATGGTTGATGATGTGTTGAAAGAAAATTTGCGGAAATTACGTCTGGATCATATGAACAAAGAGGAGCGTGATAGTGTTTTTAAATTATGTAACGAATATCGTGATATATTTTATTGTGAAAAACTGCCCTTGTCTTTCACAAATCAAGTGAAACATAATATCAGGACGACTAACGAAGACCCGATCTATATTCGACCTTATCGACACCCGCCTATTCTAAATGAGGAAATCCAAAAGCAAGTAGGTAAACTGTTGGCAGATAATGTAATACAAGACTCTTACTCACCGTGGAGTGCACCGGTTCATCTGGTACCAAAAAAAATGGATGCCTCTGGGGAAAGGAAGTTTAGGATGGTGATCGATTATCGACGCCTAAATGAGATCACAGTCGATGATAAATATCCGTTGCCCAATATAAACGACCTCTTTGATAAAATTGGTAAAGCTCAATATTTTAGCACTATAGATCTTGCTAGCGGATACCATCAAATTGAAGTGAACGAGGCGGATAGAGCTAAAACCGCATTCACCACACAAGCGGGCCACTACGAATTTAAACGGATGCCATTTGGTTTAAAAACGGCGCCCGCCACGTTCCAAAGAGCCATGGATAATGTACTACGAGGCCTTCAGGGTATCCACTGTTTAGTGTATCTTGATGACATCATAGTGTATTCATCTAGTCTGCAGGAACACATCGATAAGCTCCGTAAAGTATTTGATAGGCTTAGGGAAACAAATCTAAAAGTAACACTCGACAAATGCGAATTTTTGAGGAAGGAGGTTCTTTACCTGGGTCACACTATTACCAGGGACGGCCTTTTGCCAAACGATGATAAGATCAAAGCCGTATTGAAATTCCCGTTACCACGAACAGTTACGGAAATCAAAAGTTTTCTTGGCTTAGTAGGGTATTACCGTAAATTCATAAAAGATTTTGCTAAACTAACCCAGCCTTTAACAACGTGCTTGAAAAAGAAAAATAGGATTGATTGTACAAAACAGGAATACATTGATGCATTCGAAAAGTGTAAAGAGCTTTTAACAAACGCGCCGCTCTTACAGTTTCCCGATTTTACAAAACCATTCGCGCTTACGACCGATGCCTCCAACTATGCCATCGGCGCCGTCCTATCGCAGGGACCCAAAGGTAGCGATAAGCCGATAGCTTATGCAAGTCGAACCTTAAATGATGCTGAAACTCGTTACAGCACAATTGAAAAAGAACTTTTAGCCATCGTTTGGGCCACAAAGCATTTTCGACCATATTTATATGGGAGAAAATTTAAGATATACACCGATCACAGGCCACTTATTTGGGTAAAATCCATCAAAGAGCCCAATAGTAAATTAACGCGATGGAAACTCCGCTTATCGGAATTTGATTACGACATCGAACATAAGGAAGGAAAGCAAAATTGTAACGCTGATGCTTTATCTCGAATTAGAATTAACGCTTTAGGTGAAGATGATGATGTTTCAATGAAAGTAAACATAGAGAAAAAAGAACAAAAGCTCCAGCGACATTTAATAGATTTGACAGACGAAATAACTCAGCTGAGTAGAAATAAAAATGACAATTCTCGCGCCTCTACCCCGCGCGAACGAACACCATCTCCGATAGTTATTTCATCCGGTTCGGAGAAAAGTAACGAATCAGTAATACGTACCGGTCGACGGTCTCCCTATTCGATTCCATCTGTAGGTAGCTCGACCACTTCGGCTTCTGAAGGACGAAACGAAAGTATAGGCACAGTACATTCGGCCCGTGACTTAGATACTGATGGGATGTACATCCTACAAGAAGCTGTAGACACCAAACCGAATCAGATTCTCGTTCATACCTGGAACAGAAACGAATTAGCGGTTAAGGACTTATCTAGGGATAAACAAAAGATATTAGAGGTTCACTTACCATTGGATAACATGGATCTGATCAAAAGATTTCTGAAAAGTTATATTAAGCCTAAAATAAAATATTTCTTTTATTTTGAAGACGAATTACACCGAAAGCAGTTTTCAGAGGCTACTCTATTACTTTTTCAGAAAGGAGCACTGAAGTTTTACGAATGTACTAAGAGAGTAGTTTATGTAGATAGCGAACAGGAACAGCGAGACGTGGTGCTTAAATATCACGTAGGTAAAAATAGTCACAGGGGAATTAAAGAAACGTTAATACACCTAAAACGTACCTTTTACTGGAACAATATGGATCAAACAGTAGCCAGTATCATAAATGCTTGTGAACTCTGTAAGAAAATGAAGTATGACCGTAAACCATTAAAACCAGAACTTCAACTATCGCAGACCCAAATAAGACCATTTCAGGAATTATTTATAGATACATTTTCGATTGATGGAAAACATTACCTTACAATAGTCGATGCCTTCAGCAAATTAGGTCAAGCATTTGAAATCAGTACTAAATCAACCCCTGAAGCAGTAAGAGCTCTAATAAAGTACTTCTCTTTGTATGGAACCCCTAGTAGAATTAGTTCGGATCCTGGTACCGAATTCAACAATACGCTTATGAAGGAAATGCTTTCATTTTATAAGATTGACCTTCATATCGGTACTCCTCACAACCCTAATTCCATGGGAATTGTCGAGAGATTTCATTCAACCATCATTGAAATTTACCGAATAGCAAAATACGAACAGAAAGTAACGGACGCTGCATCTGTAATGGCTTATGCAGTTATGTCATATAACCACACGATTCATTCTACCACAGGTCTTACTCCATTTGAAGTAGTTTTCGGCCATACAGAATCTAACAGTACATTTTATGTAGATTTCAATAAACAGTTTACTCAACAATTGGTTAAGGAACATGTTAAAAGGACAAAATATTTATACGAATATCTGACGGACAAAATTATTGATAAAAAGAGAGCTGTTATAGAAAAACGTGGTGGTGAAAGAGAATTTAACATAGATGTAGGCGATACGGTCTTCATTAAAGGAGTAAACACTAGGCGTAGTAAGGATAAACCGCGATATCAGAAAGCTCAAGTCAGCGGAGCTATAGAAAGGAATGTTGTACCGGTTATTACTCATAATAGGAATACTAAAGTTCCCATTAAAGACATTAAACGTCCTCCACAGGTTAATTCTTCTGGCGGTCCAAGTGATCCGAAGCCAGGGCCTTCTTCTGCAGCCGATTGAAAGGAACCCGGGGTTGTTACCTGTAAAGGAAGGTCAAGCTATTGTCAGCCATGATAGATGGACTGTAATTAAGATTCTAGATTTAAGATTAATCCGTGAAGAATTAGAATTAAGTATAGATAGATATATAAGACTTAAAAGACAAGTTCAAAGCGTGTTCGATACCAAAGCTTTTGATTCAGATTTCATTGAAGTAGAATCACAAACTGATTATATCATGAATATAACTATAGATAAATATAAGCAATTGATTCCATCGGTTAGATCTAAGCGGGGCATATTAAATCCTATTGGTTCATTGATAAAGACAATAACAGGCAATCTTGATAATGACGACGCTGAAATGTACGAAAGGTTAATTCATGAGATAAATTCAAAACAAGACGCGACTTCAAGAAAACTGACAATTGTTGCCGAAATGGTGGGTACGTTCACAGATATAGCAAACTCTACTAAAAGCAATTTCATTCAGATAGAAGAACATATCCAAGGCATTAATCGTAACTTAAACATTTCGAAATTATTTCAATCGGGTAATAAATTCATTCACATTTATAATGTTTTTATACATAACTTCCAGACACTGTATATGAGACTGAATGAGATTGAAACGGCTATTGCTTTAGCTAAGATAAAGGTTTTGCATCAATCTGTTATAGACATGGATGAGTTATTAGTATTGTTTAAGGAAATAGAAAAAACTGAAAAATTAGTGTATCCTGTAGAAGCTGAAAATATTGTAAAAATAGAACAATGTATTGAAATGAAAGCGTATCTAAAACAAAATCAGATAAAATTCATCATGCACATACCGTTGATAAAAGACGAAGTTTTTAACTACTTTAAATTAATTCCCTTACCTGTTCATGATAGAGTCAATTACCTTACCACCCTTATCCTTCCAAAATACCCTTATATCCTTATGAAGGGGTTGAAAGCAAGGCCGCTCTCCCAGTCATGCCGTGAAATCGATGAAGCTCGTTTCCTATGTTATGAGAACGATGTTTCGCCGCTGATTGATGACGATTGTATAACCGACCTTATGAAGTTTTCGACAAACATCTCGAGCTGTCACCCAGTTCCAGTTACCATCGATGACGTGAAAGCTGAACTAATACAACCCAATCGGTGGATAGTTTACGTGAAAACAGAAAACCTACTAACCAAGTACTGCGAGAACGAGATAACGCAAGAGTACATTAGAGGAACTTATCTGTTAACTACAGACGATAACTGTCAAGTTAAGATAAAGGAATTGTATTTTAAGAAGCACCAAAGCCAAGGAAAAGATGTTACATTCACGAAGTTTCCTGTAATCAACTTACCTAAAATAATGTCAAGCCCATCGGATATTCAGAGGAAACCTGTTAATCTCAACGGAATCGATCTTGCCGACATCCAGTTCCTGAATTACTTATTGCAGAAAAGTGGAAGTGAAATTGTTAGTCATAGTGAAAATCAAAGTGCTCTAGATTATAAAAGTGTTAGTATAGGAAATTTGGTGTTTTGCGTTGTGTTAGTTATAAGCATAGTATTGTTCGCATATAAGCATAGAATTAAGGAATTTTGTAACAGGGGAACAATGGCTCGAGATAATCCTCGCTCGGATAATCCCCGCTCGGATAATCTCGAACTTACGGAGGGAGGAGTTATGGTCGCAACTTCCACTAACAATAGTATATTTAGTGCTGCATAAGCACTGCATACCTGCGCCCACGCACGGACTCAGGTGTGCATTTTGCGGACGTTGCGTCTGGACTCCGATAGATTATAGTGACTGGAGAGCCAGTCTGAATCAATCCATTGTACGAATAACATCTTGAACATTAAATACTTTATATTATATTCATTTTCGTGTTTTTAAAAAGGCTTTTCACGCTTTCCCGTACAAGTCTACTTATACCATCACCCATCTTTTTTGTAAACAGATACATCATCACTATCACAACCTACATATTATAAAACAAAGTTCCCCGCCGCGTCCTGTCTGTCTGTTCGCGATTCGCGATAAACTCAAAGACTGCTGGACGAATTTTCATGTGGTTTTCACCAATAGATAGAGTAATTTTGATTTAGGTGTATAATTTGTTAAGGTTTTGTTTAAATTTGTTGAAATATGACGATAATTGTTGAAAATCAGTTAAGCCGCCTAATCCCTTTGAGATACATAACAATGTATGGTGGGAGAGGTCATGATGCTCTACTACTCGTGCGAAACCGGAACGGGTCATTATTTACCGGGTCTGGTTTTCTATGTATAATACTAGTGTATTATACATAGAAAACCAGACATTTGTCTCATGGTGGAAACCGGACGCGCAACCTTCTGCGTGTCATGCGGACCTTTACCCACTGCGCCACAAAGGTCTAAGCGCTTCCAAACATACTTTATAATGCGCACTGCTAAAATATGGAAATGAAATATGCAGCTGAAGCTGCCAGCGTCTGTTTTTTCCATTGACTTACGACCCTAACCGCTTCAAAAAAAAAAGTGAATAGGCATCTTCTGGGAAAGCTCGTCCCATCATCGACCTCACACGCACACGCAAGCTGAGCTGGCCTATAATAAATAATATTTTCACTTCTCTTGCTCAAAAATTGTATCATAATAGTGTAGCTTAGCGGGCCTAAAACTCGAGTTTAATACCTCGGGCTAAAAATTATTTTTTCTTTTTAATTTTTGTCTAAAATCATCAACCCGTACAAAGCATTCGTTCTCTTACATAAAAACTCGACTTCTTGGTGCTCCGTTAATCTTTTTTTTTTTTAAATAGAACCGTCTTGGTTATGTTTTATGAAGGTTGATTAATTTTTAATAAAATTTCTGAAAATTGTCTAATTTTGAATTGTGTTATTTTCTCGCAATCGAAGTGAAAAGTAGAGTGTTTTACTCGGGCCAAAACCACCCATTATAACTCGGTCTTGTCATCCTCCCTCGCTACGCTCGGGAGTATAACAACCTCGTATATAATGGATGGTTTAGTCCCTAGTTAAACAATCTACAATTATTTTTTTCTATTTGTGTAACTAAGTCAACTGACTTGACTCATCACAGTCAGGCTACAATACGGCACTAACCTGTTTATATAAATTGTAGTACATGTAAGCAAATAAATAAATAAACAAATAAAATGAATGTTTCTTGTCAACTTTTACAGGCATGCGGAAAATATTTCTCAAATAACTACTGCCTCAACCGCCACAAAAGCACACAACACGGCGACATTGAAAACCTTAGATGTCGTGTCTGCGAAGAGACATTCGTATGGCCCTCACTACTCCGATCCCACAAATGCATACGACTCCACCATCCAGAGATGCCGTTTGACGATGCAAGACCGGAGATACACTTCGACAACCAGGGTTACTTCGACGATTTGAATATAGGTGAGAATGATGATTATCTGAACGCGATTGACTTTGAGATTCCAGCTCCGATAGTAGAGATGACTGAAGGTGATACGATACTGAATCAGACGCCTAAAACTCATTTGGAGAGGAATCAGTTTCAGGGATATAGGTTGGTGATGCAGGAGGTACCCATTGAGTTTTAACAGTCGACTGTTGATCGGACGGTGTAGTTATGGTAGTTGTACGCCTAGTATCCATTATACTAAACTAACAATGTGTACATATTTTTGTAATGTACAACTTTCATGATAAATTAGTGTGAGGATAAATAAGATATCAAAATACTAGACAAAAATAATTAGAATTACACTAAGATGAATAATAAGAAACAGGTTTATGACATATTTATACAGGGTGGGGCAAACATTTTCCTCAATGAGGGCAGCTAAATTTTCTTTAATAGTTAGAAGATTTTTTTCTGAGAAAACTGTAGGTTGAAGGAAAATACAATTGCATTTTTGGATTTTTGTAAAAATGTCCCTGTCATTGGTAATCCAATTGTGACTCTCATTGTTCTGGTCCCAACCCATAGAAATTGTATGGAAAACTTTTATTTTATTTTCGCGCAATCTTAGGATTTGATTTAGTAAGTTACTTTGGGAAAAATGTTCCTGTTGGGAAATAGAAACGAGTTATTTTGACAAATTACATTTTCTAGGCTGACTGTAATTTTTTCAGAAATTTGGAAATGTTATTGTTTCTTCAAAATAACCTATAGTTTTTTTAGAACAAAACCTTATATCTACAAAAGTCAATGTTGCCCCACCCTGTATACCTACATTTAGTTGATATACACTGCCAAAATTCAAAACTTATATGTTTTGGTAATTTTAAACTAAGTAAAATTTTAAAAGGATCTAGGCGTATGCCATTCGTTAAGCTCGCATATAGTTTTCCTGCCTAAAGGTCTGATTACAACAAAATCACTAGCCTTTATCAGTCCTGTGCTGGACACTGGACTAGGCCTTCCCTGAAAAGAAGAGCTATATTCCCGAAATACCCAAGCTTGCAATGCGGGTTGGGGATCGCAGGGCATAGCTTCTGGTACTGCTGATGTCGCTGTACCCCTAGTACAATCGAAAACTGTCATAGTTTTAGTACCTTTTTTCGCTAATTACCTAACTGTTTTGAAGAGAAATCATTGCCATCTGCTAGAAGATTATATTACCTACGTTTTTTGCTAAGTTTCTATTTAAAACCAGTTGCGTAATTTCCAAAAAAACGTACATTAAAATTGAGCTAGAAAACGGAAAGCACGAACGTTTCCGTATTGCGCAATTCGTACGAGGGGTACTGGTGTTAGGCTGCGCTATGCCGCAATCAGCTGGCCGCCAAAGCCCTTGTTAGAAAGCAGGGCACCACAAGCAGGTGAGGTTGCCTTGGGTTTTGAATATGGAGGTTCGAACCACCGTTAACCCCTAAATTATGTATTACTGATGTATTATAAATTATTTGTACATAAATGTTAAGTTTAAGCTTTGCATCTTCCCAGTCTTTATCTTACATTCGCCATATATCTATAGATAAATGGCAAATATAGGATGAAGACTATATATTCTATAGATAGTTATTGGGTGGGTTACTAAGGAGCGAAATCACTTCGTATTATAAATCTAAAGTCCCCCGCCGTTTCTGTCTGTTTGTGTATCTGTTCGCGATAAACTCAAAAACTACTTAACGTATTTTCTTGCGGTTCTCCAATATGCAGAGTGATTCATGAAGAAGGTTTAGGTGTATAATTTGTAAAGGTTTTTTGTAAACTGGTTGAAATATGATGATAATTGTTGAAAATGACGCAAAAAGTCAAGGCGCCTGGGAGATTTCATCGAAAACTCTGCCTAATCCCTTTGAGATATAACAAACAATGTATGGTGGGATAGATCATATGCTCTTCTACCCGTTCGAAGCCAGAATAGGTTGCTAGTTCAAGAAGCTGCCTCAGATATAACACAAATCCCTTTGAGATATAACAGAACAATGTATGATGGGATAGATCATATGCTCTACTACCCGTGCGAAGCCAGAATAGGTTGCTAGTTCAAGACGCTGCCTCAGATATAACACAAATCCCTTTGAGATATAACAGAACAATGTATGGTGGGATAGATCATATGCTTTTCTACCCGTGCGAAGCCAGAATAGGTTGCTAGTTCAAGACGCAGCCTAAGATATAACACAAATCCCTTTGAGATATAACAGAACAATGTATGATGGGATAGATCATATGCTCTACTACCCGTGTGAAGCCAGAATAGGTAGCTAGTTCAAGACGCTGCCTCAGATATAACACAAATCCCTTTGAGATATAACAGAACAATGTATGGTGGGATAGATCATATGCTTTTCTACCCGTGCGAAGCCAGAATAGGTTGCTAGTTCAAGACGCAGCCTAAGATATAACACAAATCCCTTTGAGATATAACAGAAAAATGTATGGTGGGATAGATCATATGCTCTTCTGCCCGTGCGAAGCTAGGACAGATCGCTAGTAGAGTAGAAGACGCTGTTTAAGATATAACGAAAAAATGTATGGTGGGATAGGTCAAAACTTTCTACTACCCTTGTGAAGCTATGACGAGTCGCTTCTAGAAGTATAAATTGTTTAGGTTAATTTGATATAGAGTCTTTGATATCCAAGATTTTCGACCTTGACATTACTCTGACCTGCGCCCGCATTTAGTAACTCAGTTGTTCACTGAAATGAAATGAGCAGTGGTCCTGTTTTTACAATGTCTTTATCTATTGACGTTCTTTGAATTTCGACAGATGAAATTTCAAAGTTTGCAAGTAAAGGTCCGGTGCTGACCATTTTGGTGTGCAACTGACTTTTTAAATTAGACCTCTGAGGCAAAAAAGTATTCGTATCTTAAACGTATCATTATGGCCAATGAGAAAGCGTAAATTCATCATTCATTCATTAGTCATTGGTCAAAATTTTGATCTTACGATAAGTCAGATTGACATATTCGTGATAACTGATTTCTAGAAGTTGCTCATTTTCCTTCATCAATTAGAAATTAGATATGAAGTTCTTCAAACGACGGAACAGATTTTTTGAATCGCAGCTAACTCGATCATCTCACCTTTCAAACAATAAAAACTAAATCAAAATTGATTCTTGGTTATGAGCTACGATGCCACAGACACACACACAGTTACACATGTCAAACTTGAAACAAAAAACATGCTTTTTAATTGAAAAAAAAAACGCAACCCACATCGGATTACCAGTTTAAGAGCTACGGTGTCACATACAGACAGACACATAGCAGTCAAACCTAAACATCCCTCGTTTTGCGTCAAAGGTTAAAATAATATATTTCTTGGAATATGTTATTGTGAAAATATATTCTAAAAACATTCTAAGTAAAAGAAAGGGAACTGTTCTTGCAATATAACTTTTGAAACTATCATGGTTGTGAACATAATTATTAATATCAACGGGATATTTACCATGATTTGTGAGTATATCGGGAAACAACAGAACTCACAAATCATGGTAAATATCCCGTTGACATTAATAATTATGTTCTTGCAATATAATTAAAAAAGCTAACACTTTGTCAAATGTTCATAGAATATTCTAGGTAGGTAAGCTAACTGTTGTAAAAAGGAAATATTTTTTTGTTATCTAACAAGGGCCTCAAATAGTTTAAAAAAAACCCCTTTTGTATTTAGTTAAGATCTAAATAGCTTAGATTTTTACAAAAAAATGCAATAATTTAAACTTATTCGATAAAATAGGTATTTTTACCCAAAAATTTTAAATAATTTCAAAGCGCACATTATGTAAAATTAATATTATATAAACACAAAATTTTATGGGTAACTAAGAGTTTTCAGGTAATTTTTTTGTTGTCTTTTGAAGTTTTTATGTAATTTAAAATGTTTTGTTATACCTATTAAAATAAGTAAGCCATGACATTTTGTGTTTGTTTATATTTAATATTAAGGTTCTGATTATCATAAAGCTAAATTTATGGTTTAAATACTTATACTAGTAGATTACGCCATTTCATAAAGAATACTTGCCTATTTTTTTTTCACTGATTCTGATGAAAAGAGTGTACCCCATCGTCCCATCATAGTAGGACCACAGGGAATAGTTACACCCCATCGTCCCATCATAGTGGGACCACAGGGAATAGTTATACCCCATCGTCCCATCATAGTGGGACCACAGGAAATAGTTATACCCCATCGTCCCATCATAGTGGGACCACAGGGAATAGTTACACCCCATCGTCCCATCATAGTGGGACCACAGGGAATAGTTATACCCCATCGTCCCATCATAGTGGGACCATAGGGAATAGTTATACCCCATATTCCCATAGTTAAACGCAATCATGGGACAACGGGGAAACACTCGAAGTGTCATACTTTTAGTCATTTTTATAAAAAAAAAACATAAATTTAGCTTTTCTTTAATGAAACAATCAGGTAGAGGTCGCGTCACGTAAAAAGAACGCTGGAAGAAGTGGAAAGGGTATGTTAGCGCACGGGTAAATACCGATGAATCGCAGCTTTTTCCCTCAGCGTTCTTTTTACGTGACACGACCAATTTATACATTTACCCAAGCTAGGGTAATGTTTTTTTTTATGGCGCCTCTTCACTTTCGCCGATGATCGGCGATCACGGTATCGCCGATGATCGTCACGATCATCGTGCAGCTGTCCACACGATCGGCGCAACCACAGTCGTTGATCGTCGTCGGTCGAACGTGGACGTCGAGACAATAGATATAATTTATTTAATTTCGGGATAATATCGTTATTTGAATGTAGTATGTCAAAATGAAATGTGAATGTTTGTAAGTTTTGTGAGCGAGATGTGTGACTGATGTGTTCAATTATTATGATATGTATGTATACTAGCTTCGGTCCGCAGCTTCGCTCGCGTGGTACTGGGATAAAAAGTAAGCTTTGTTTTAATACGACCTGTATTAAAATAAAGTCTACTTTTTAACTATGTATATTCAAAGTTTCGTCCAAATCCGTTCAGCCGTTACGGAGTGAAGCGACCACAAACATACTCACACACACAAACTTTCGCATTTATAATATAAGTGTGGTAGTTACATAGGTACCTACGTAGGAACCTTGCAGTATGGGGTAGCACATAAACTAAAGGGAGGTTGCTGTTCATTTTGCGTAAGTGTAGGCGTAGGTAGGAACGTATCTACTTTAATATCAGAAAAGTTGTTAACTAAATAGAAATAGAACAAAGTAAGACAATATTATTATTATTTTCTACACGAATTGTCGATTATTTTGATAAATTTCTATGAATCTTAATATCTCTTCATTTGTCCACCCAGTAGTCATGCTAACACACAAATTTTAATAATTAAATAACGGACACACTGGACCAACACACGTGTGCAATGCTCCGCTGTCCGCCGGTGAATGAACGATCGGCGATTGTGTGGACACACACACGCAATCGCACGCGATTCCCTTTGATGCGTGCCCGAAAAACCGACAACTCACGGATCGCTGGCGATCATAGACGATGATCGGCGACTAGAGGCGATCAGGCCCTCTACACGATCGCGCTCGTGGGTAATCGTCAGTAATCGGCGAATGTGTAGAGGGGCCATTACATATTTTATTATTAATTATTAAGAATATAGAGGTACATTTTATTTATCGTATAAATTATATATACAATTAGAGGTTGTATCTTTGGAAGGTAAAATAAGTACATAAATTGTTGTAAATAATATCATTAATGAATATTAGTTGTTTTATTTTTTGTCTGGATCCTTTATTGAATACCTATAAGGGCGATACGGTAGGCACCTAGCTACCTGCCTACATACCTTAAAATAATTTTAATTACCTATTTGTTTATATTGAGTAGGTACCTACCTAGTAATACAAGAAGGGCATATCTAGGTAGATAGGCTTTAGGCATCTTGCTAAAATATAACGTCATTTTGTAATAGAAGAAACCACCTATGATTACCTACATTTTAGACACAGCCTTTAAGAGTGAATTTGAACAGAAAAACACCGAAAAGGTAGGCAACATTTTCATTGAATAGTATTCATCAAATTCCTTAGTTAAGTACCTATAGTTTTTTTCGGTTAGATAGGTATCACAATCTTGTGCTCAACATACAAGTCGTTATCTTGGTATAGGTTATACTTTTAACTGATCTTCAATTCTTCGCCTAAGTAGATTAAAATATTTTAGGAATTGTCACTCAAATCTAGAATTAGGATTTGTTGTTGGCACCAACAGAATAGAAAAAGTGATAGGAAAGTTCTAAATCAAATGCGACGTCATTTTAAATGAAATTAAATTAAATTAATACTTTACTCTTATGCTTGACAATAACTCCTTCGTAACAAAGAATTAAATAAATGTATTAATTATCAAATTGTAATCCTCGACAGTACAAAAGGCGAAAGTATAAAATAGTATAAAAATACTGTTAGTCCTCCCCTCCCCCCACCCCCCAAAACCAGTAATATTCCGAAAACCATTTTTTTTAACCATACATCACTAGTGTTACATTATGTCAATGTAATATTTTCACTGTTTTTTACTCTCTTTTTTTAATGCCAGCTTAGTAAAAACTACCAAAACTAATGCAAAAATTATTAATTTGCACGTATTTGATTAATAAGAAAAAATAATAATGCACACTAACAAACAAATGCCTTGGAAGTTGGACGAGAAAGACTATGACTGATAGTAATTTTTAATTTGCACAGTCCTAGTTTTTTTTTCTAAAAACCAAGTTAGCTCTTAACATTGATGATAAATAATATAATAAAATGTAATATCAAAATAATAATAAATACTTAGTTACAAATATCTAGTGATAAGTTGATGATGTATTTTCTTCAATAATTAAATATGAGGTGTATTGTAATATTGGGTAAATCAGCGAAGTTATTTAAAAGTTGGTAACACTAAACAATTTTCCCACACAGCACCGCACACTGCACAGCCCTCAACTCAATTCTCTGTGACAGACAGAGTGACAGAGACCAAAAAAAAATGGACGGATTCCTCACAAATTCGTAAATTGTTTGTTTACGTTTTCGAATTAATGTGTTGTCTTTTAAACAAATAGACTAAAATTAAGTATTTAAACATTACCTAATCATCTAAGCGTATCAATCACTCTAAATCCCTTTAAATCGTGTATTGTTCGTCTAATTAGTCATATCCTGTGATTTGTATATTGCATACATATTTCGTGTTTCCTCCTTGTGAAACATGTCTGTGAGCGAGAAAGTCTCGCTTTCCGACGCCCTCAGCAATGTGGATGTGTTGGATGAACTCACGCTGCCTGGTAAGTATATTTTTTGTCATAAAAACTCCGTCGTGAAAATAGGTGTGGCCTATTTTACAGTCATACAATTATTAAATACGTACTTACGCGGCTCTGTACCTTTATTTATTCTCTAACCCACATTACAAAAGCTGCTTGAACAAAGCTCACGAACACAGACAGCATCAGGAATACTAAAGCGATGTTGCTACCAACCCAACCAGATCCTTCTCCATTAATTGAGTTGGGCTGGCTGGGGTCCGTTCAGACAATCTAGTGGCTTTATGACCAATATCGGCGATTTGTGATTTAGAGAGCGACAAATATTAAGCAGGTGGAGTGATGATTTGCGAAAGGCTGCTTGTAGAAGCTGGATGTGTTGAGCTGAGAACAGGGCGCAATGCCGCTCATTAGAGGAGGCCTATGTCCAGCAATGGACTGCCAAAGGCCAATGATGATGAAGATGAAATATTAAGCTTAATTTTGGCATTTTTAGCTAACAGTCCCAGAAGGAGGGTTGTTTGTATGTTTTTCAGCTGTATGTATGTATGTCCATTTCTTTGGCCCTACAACCCAAACCGCTGGATTTGGACATATTAAATGTTGTATTCATCAGAATTGTGGTTGTGACATAGGCTAGTATTAGTATTGATTGCTTTGCTTTCATATCACTGCGGCCATGAAGACCTATTGTGATCGCCACATCTATTCAAGTCGCCCCTTGAGGCGGGGCGTTCATAGTTCACTACTAAGCCCTACTGCTGACAGAAACTGTAGAACCTTTTTGAATGTGAATTCGCTTAGCTCCTCTGGGCTTAAAATGAGATTGCCCAGAATGGCACTACGTTTGTGCATTAGTGGCCCACACACTTCTAGCAGATGAAGGGGCGATTCATCCACCTCTTTGCAGAACCTGCACGTTAGGACTAGGGCTTGCATTTGAATATTCGAATAATTCGAATATTATTCGAATATTATTAATTTAAATCGAATATTCGAATACTGATATTTCAATATTCGAATATTCGATTTAAATTAATAACACCGAAATCGGAACTCAGATGTGCATGAAATGCCACTTAAGAGTTCGCGCGATATATCCATACAAGACTATACAAGTTTACGTCGTCGTTCGGGTAAACAACATGTCAAACGATCCGATCCAAACCCAATAACTTTTATCGGGTTCGGAACACGGTTCGGATACACTCGGAAGTTTCGCGTAGTGCATTCGCGTAGTTGACGAGACTGTTCTGTCCATTCGTCTCTGTCGTTAACGTGAATGTTTATTTTCATGATTTTGTTCAAATACCAACTAACATAGATTTATAAGACTGTTTTTAGAGTGATATTACCGAGCCAGTCAAACGAACCCTTTGGTGCTGCTTTGTCCGTCCGTCCGTCCTTGGCGTGGTTTACTTCGGTGTACTTAAGAGATCACCTTGGTTGAGCAACTCTCCGCGTGGTCATAACTTGGATGGATGACTGTTTAGTGACATTTAGATTTGACCACTTCCGTGCTTCGGAAGGCACGTTAAGATGTTGGTCCCGGCTTTTCAGTCGTTAAGCCACGTCTGAGGCCTTCGGGCGGCCTAAAATCTCCGACACTAGAGTTGGCCACTAGCTCATACGAAGAAGAAAATTTTAATTTGTGGTTGATTGTGCGTTTAAATCACCAATGTCTCGTTATGACATACCTTTTTGTAATTTTTTTAAAATTAGTTCATGGAAAAAACGCGTTTAAGAATAAAATAAGTTGATATTTTATACTTTTCATGAAAATAACACTCAAAATAACAAAATAACAAAATAAGATGTGATTTTAATAAAATCATAGTGTTTTTCTATTATTCGAATAATTCGAATAGTACCCGAAAAAAAATCGAATATTCGAATATGAATATTTTCGAATATTTGCAAGCCCTAGTTAGGACATAGGCTATATCAAAATGGCGCCCGCAAATTTAAAAAAAGGTGGGGTGGTTTCCCTAACAATAAGGGTATCAAATGAAAGATCGTAAAAAGACCATTACCAAATAATTTTATATATATCATGTCACATTTGTATTACTGTTTAAACACAAATTGTCAATAATAAAACTATATAGTCTGTCAGTGATAGAATTATTGTTCCTCAGATGAGCAACCTTGCATCGAGGCAGCACCATGTTCAATCCTGTACCAGGCT